>JASPKZ010004182.1:0-647500 GCA_030220185.1 Diploptera punctata
TCGACACGCAATTACGGTTTCATAACATATTAGTTTAAACAACAATGAAATGCAATACTGACAATAATAATAATAATAATAATAGTAATAACTAATAATAATAATAATGATAATAAATAATAATAATAATAAGTTAATAATAATAATAGTAATAATAATAATAATACTAGATAATGACTAATCCTAAATAATGAATACCAATAATAATAATAATAATAATAATAATAATAATAATAATAATATAATAAAAATAAACAATACTAAATATTAATAATAAATACCAATAATAATGATCTCTAATCGCCATGAGAGGGTTCTCCTTCAATAAACGTTTTATAAACGTTTATAATTGTCTGTATTTCCTCCCGAACGAAATGCTTTCCTCTGTTTTATGTTTCTTCACAGGAGACATTTCCGGAAGGATCTGACATAGAATTATCGGTCAGCTGTTCAGAAAGGGATACTGCACTTATTAAAAAAAACACTTGCACACGCAGCTAAATATATCACATTCACTACTGTAGGCTCAACACTTATTTAATTTTACTGAACATAACGCTTTATCAATACTTAGCAACATAAGTGATACTGAGAGGAAATAACAATAACTTGTGTTGTAATAACTAATTAACTCGCTGGCACAATCGAAACCGTAGATTCATGGCGGTGGCGGACATAAGCTCTCCATACATCCCTATCCTGAGCTAATGTTTTTCCAAATCATTCCCTGTATAATCTGCTTCCCTCAAATCATCAGTTAATGTTATTCTCCCACCTTATTTCTTTGTCTACCAACTGGGGCGTTTTCCCTCTGGTTTTCCTATAAGAAGTTTACATGCACGTTTCAATCCCCATACGCGCAAACATGCCCTTGCCCATCGCAGTCTACGAGACTTAACTGTTCTTATTATATCTGGTTTCCTATAAAAGACCCATGTAGTTCACTGTTATTTAGTGTTCTCTCCGTTCAAACTGTCTGTTCATCTCTCTTTGGTCCAAAAATGTTCCTAAGAACTTTATTCTCAAATAATTACTCGTAATCTCCTTTCTTCCCTTAAAGTAAGAGTCCATGTTTAGCATCCATATAATATAACTGGTAGAATAACGGTCTTACTAATAAAAATCTCTAATACAGGCTTTCATCAGTTGTTTAGTTATACAATATATAAGCCTTATGTAGATCACGTAATAATTTCCTTACTAATAAACGATTGTGCCGGAGCTATATAACAAAACAGCAGATAGACACAATAACGTCACATATTCGTCATCATAGTGACGCTCAGAACAACATTACTCGCAGTTTGTAACAGAAATAAAACAACATCAACTAGTGATTATTGTGTAAGAAATGAATATGGATAAGAATTATAAAGAGATTCCCTAATGAGGAGGTACGGAAAAAATAAGTGTGTTTTAATTTATATACATTTTCCTTTACGCAATGTCAAATAAAACGTAGAATTGGTTTTCACAGATAATGTGCTGCCATCTAACGTCAAGAAATTTCGACCAATTCTTGGAAACTAATAAAAGCTTTGCCCATTACTTATGAATTATATGCAGTATTTTAAGATGCGTTAGAAAACGTTCAAAATAGAGGAAATGTTTACCGACAACAAAATATCATTTCAAGCGAAAAAAAAAAATCACTACCAGCTTCGACCGGGAATCGAACCTACGACCTCACGCATGGCAGCCAGAAGCTCTAACCACAAGACTACCAAGTTAACATGTAGAGTTCTTGCAATAATAGTACCTCTATACTAAAATACATTTTTATATCGATGTGTGTTATGTATTATAGATGCAAGAAAAGTTTTCTTAAAAATAATATTATGAAGCATTTAAACTACATTCAGGTTAAATCTTGTCTACAGCAATTATTGTAGAACGTATCCTTTTGTGATTCAATGTTCAATTTTAAAATATTTTTAGGCCTAATCCAGAATGAGTGTAACGAAAGGCATTTTATGATGCCTTTATTTTCCTACCCAGAGCTTTATTATATATTATTATGCCCTGTGCATCCATCAAACAGTCATTAAAGTGTTGCATTTTGGTTGGTTAAATTTAAGGAAAACTTTCATCAAAATCATAAGAAAACAGTCAGTTGATCTTGATGTCCGACATTTTGTCTAGTTATAGAATCCTTAAACAAGGGTGGAGGCATGTATAAACGATTCCCATGTAAAGTTGTACACCTCTTCTAACACTGAACAGCTAATACAGTGTTTATTAGTAAGAATTTTCAACTGAGATGTGTATAAACCTTGTATAAAAGTTATATATGGATTATTAGTAGGAGGGTAATAGTTTTACATATTTTCATTTTTACGATTTTTTTCTGAAAGGAGTTGGGACGACAAGAGTCTCTGATTTATATCCTAATATTGGTGAATAATGTTGATGTGGGATTTCCCACCAGACACTTGCAACGCAACCAATGACGCGCCAGCATTTTAAAATGAAGGGGAGGGCTGGCTTACTGCTTTGCTCCTAAGACATCTGGAATATACTATAGGTAGGTGCGTAGTGAACAGTGTCTGGCCCCTCAACGCCTCTATAATAATATAAAGAACGCCCAAAAATCTCAATCTGGTTTCTGAGAGTATCGGTTACTGGAAATATTTAAGCTCCTAGTAAGTAATGGAAAACATTTATACAAACTGGAGTTCAACCCTCTCTGCAAAGAGTATTGGTCAGAGAAGATGCTAAAATTATTCAAGATGTCAGCCACATGGCTGCAGATTATGAACAAATCCATGCCAAAAACTAACTAACTCATTGGCCTCTATCGAACATTGCCGCGCGGACATAGGCTCTCCATACATTCCTTTCCTAAAGTATGTTTTCCAATCATTGCCTGTATAGGCCTAAACTATTTTCCTCAAATCATGCTAATGTTATTCTCCCACCTCATTCTTGTTCTTGCAACTGAGCGTTTTCCCTCTGGTTTTCCTGCAGGAAGCTGCCATGCATGTCTTTCATTCCCCATCCGTGCCACATGTACTGCCTATCGCAGTCTACGAGACTTAATTGTTCTTATTATATCTAACTTATTATTGAAAACTGTTGAAAATTATAAAATCATCAAATAAATCCATTTCCTATAAGAAGCTCATGTTTTACGTGGAAAAATAAAGATATAGATAGATCATCGGTTGATTAATGTCTTTGACATCGTCCGATTCCTAATAGCCAATTTTGTCGGTCCATCCAATCTCCTGGTTGTAGATATCCCTCCTTCGTGTATAAATATATTCCTGACTCCAGGAGGTTTAGGTCTTCCTATGCCTCGTCTTCCCTCAGGTTTCCATTCCAAAACAGATTGTGGTAGCCGATCCTCTTCCATTCGCTGGACATGTCCGTACCATCTTAATCGCTGAATTTTAATATAGGCCTAATCTATAACAGTGTCTTCAATCTTCATTTTCTCCCTTATAACTGAGTTCCTAATTTTTTCTCTTCTTGAAATTCTTGCTGGCCCTTCGTAATAAAATCTATTTCCGTTGCCAAAAGATTCTTCTCTTCTTCTTCTTCTTCTGCTTTCCCCCACTTATAGATTTGCCGTCTTCAGTTTCCATTTATCTCTAATCATTCCAATCTCCCTCTTCCAAATTCATACCATCCATTATAGTTCTGTCGTAGATTTTCCATTTCCATCTTTGTCTGCCACGTTTATTTCTTCCAGGGGGTGACCATTGGTATATATATTTTTGGCCATCTTTCATTTTCCATTCTTTGCACATGGCCATACCATTTAGGCCTAAGCGTTTGATTTCCAATCCTCTTAACAACAGATGTGGTGACATTAATTTCTCTCCAAAGGAATTTATTTCTTATTTTATCCTGTCTTGTTTTTTGGAGGCTCCTAAAATAATCAAATTCAACTGTTCTAATTTTATCATCATCATCGTCACTCCAGGGATTATGCAATTGCCCGTTCCGATTTCATAATTCATCAGCCAAACGTCTTCTAGGTCTTCCAACATCACGTTTTCCTCTTGCTTGATAATTTCTTGCTAACAATGGATATCTCTCCTTCCTCATTCCATCCATATGATCAATCCATTTCTGTCTGTAATTCGTGACCTTATCCAATAAAGGTTGTACTTTCAATTCTTCTCTTATATCCTCATTTCTTATTCTATCAAGTCTTGTACATCCTTTTACTTGTCTTAGGAACCTCATCTCCGCCGTCTGCATTCTATCCTTCTGTTTTTTCAGTGGAGCCCAAGTTTCACATCCATACAATATTGTGGGAACCGCCATAACATCACACATTTTTATCTTGGTTTCTTTTCTAATTTTATTTTTCAATGTTCTCTGTATTGTTCCACACACCGTATGAAATTTATTTATTTTGGAGTCAATATCACTTTTGACATTGTAGCCAACATGACTTACTTACTTACTCGCTGGCACTATCGAAACCATAGGTTCGTGGCCGCACGGACATAAGATCTCTATACATCCCTATCCTGAGCTAATGCTTTGCAATCATTCCCTGTATAGGCCTAATGTACTTCCCTCACATCATAGTTAATGTTATTCTCCCACCTCATTCTTGGTCTACCAACTGGGCGTTTTTCATCTGGCTTTCCTACAAGAAGCTCCCATACAAGGCACCCATCCCCTATAAGTGCAGCATGACCTGCCCATCGCAGTCTACGAGACTTAACTCTTCTTATTATATCTGACTTCCTATAAAGACCATGTAGTTCATTGTTATGGAGTCTTCTCCATTCACCTGTCTGTTCATCTCTCTTTGGTCCAAAAGTTTTCCTAAGTACTTTATTCTCAAATACTTGTAATCTCCTTTCCTCCCTTAAAGTAAGAGTCCATGTTTCGCACCCATATAATATAACTGGTAGAATAATAGTTTTATATATTTTCAGTTTAATGTTTTTTGAAAGGAGTTGGGACATCAAGAGTCTCTGCAATGCATAATAGCATTCATTTCCAGAATTGAGATTATGTTTAATTTCTTTGTGCATCTCATTCCTAATTGTGATTTTTGTTCCTAAGTATTTGAATTCAGCCACCACCTCAAAATTTCCCTCATTTTTCATTAGGTGTCCATTTCCATTATTTAATGAATTTCTACGTGTACCATATATTTAGTTTTATTGATATTTACTTCCAGTCCTAATTTCTTAGTGTTGCTTAATAGTGTGTGCGAGTCGTCCTCTGGTATCTCCTCGCTATCGGCCAACAATACTACATCATCAGCATAAACTAACAGCTTATTAATACCATTGAGTTGTATGCCTTCCTCATTCTCTAAAGATTTAATGACATGTTCTAGTACAAAATTAAATAGTAGAGGAGATAGTGCATCTCCTTGCTTCAACCCATTCTAAATTTCAAAAGTGTCCGAAAACTGTTTGCCTACACGCACCCTATTCTTTGTAGCATTTAGACACATTCGTATAAGTCTAACTAACTTTTTAAGAATTCCGATCTCCAGCAGGATACTATAGCCTATAACTTCTCCCTCTTAATTTAATGGTATGCTTTTTTGAAGTCTATATAGGCCAACATTTGATGTACAGTACCATTAGGCCTATATTCCCATTTCTTTTCTAAAATCTCTCTTATACTACAAATCTGATCTGTTGTAGACCTGTTTCTTCTAAATGCACATTGATGATCTCCTAGAATGTCATCAATATAGGGAGTAAGTCTGCTTACTAATATATTTGTTAGAATTTTGTATGAAGAAGAAAGTAATGAGATGCCCCTGTAGTTGTTGCAATCAGTTCTATCTCCTTTCTAATAAATTGGTGCGATAATTGATTCCTTCCATTCATCTGGAAGAGCTTCTTTTTCCCAAATCATACTAAGCAACCAGCGAATCTTGTAAACCAATTTTTCTCCCCCTGATTTCATCGCTTCTGCTGGGATCTCAACTAAACCTAGTGCTTTATACATCTTCAATTTTTCAATCGCCATTTCAACCTCTAATGCACTTGGTTCATGCGAGTAGCATTTCTGCCATCTGTAAATTATCCTCCACAAGACCTCTCCTGTATGTACATTTTAATAGCTGATTAAATTAACTTTTCCATCTATTTAATATACTCCTGGAATCTGCAATTATATCCCCATTTTCATTCCGAATTATGTTTGTTCTAGCCTAAAACCCTTTCTTCTCTATACTAATTCCCTGATATAATTCTCTAATGTTCCTATTTTTTGCATTAATTTCAAGATCATTAATTTTCTCTCTCAAATATTCCCTCTTTTTACTCTTTAGTAGCTTGCTGGTTTCCCGTCTACATACTACCCAATTGTTCTAAATTTACCTCATTTGGCTTGTGTAACCATTTAATTTTTGCTAGCTTTCTTTACTTTACAATGTCGGCACATTCCTCATCAAACCATTTCTTGTTTTGCCTCTTTTTTAAACAACCAATGCTTTCTGATGCTGACAATCTAATATTATCTCTTATAGCCTCCCTTTCTTTACTTATATCAGTTTATTCTTCGTTTGCCACATTGTCATCGGAAGATTCCAGTAGTACAAATCTATTAGCAATTTCGATTTGGTACTCTTGCCGCATTTCATCATTTTTCAAGTTTTTTAATTCAAATTTTTCAGAATCATCTTTAGCGTTTGTTCCTCTCATAAGCGATAGCCGATGTCTGATTTTTACTGTGACCTGATGATGATCTGAATTGCAGTCTGTCCCTCTAACTGATTTAACATCGATGATGCTACTGTGCCAGCGTTTTTCCACTAATACATGATCTATCTGGCTCCGAGTTTCTCCATCTGGGGACGTCCAAGTGTATTTATGAATATCCTTATGCTGAAATGTTGTGCTCTTAACTATGAGATTCTTCGATGTGGTAAATGTGACTAACCTAACCTCATTGTCGTTACTATCTTCATGAAGACTGAATTTGCCTATTGTTGGTTTGAATATATCTTCCCGCCCCAATTTTGCATTAAAATCTCCTAAGAAAATTTTCTTATGATATCGTGAAAGAGTATCAAATAAGCATTCTAATTCTTCATAGAACTCATCCTTGATCTTGTCATCTTTATCTTCTGTTGTGTTATTGTTTTCGATGTGGTTACGTCGTCTGTGATGTGGATGAAGTTGGCTGTCAGCATGTAGTGTATCAACGGCTGTGAGCTTATCTTTTCTTTTCATTGTTTCCAGCTTCGAGATTAGTATCCGTCTGTTAATTTATCAAAAGCCTTCGTGTAGTCTACGAAGACTACGTGGAATTTTCCACGGGGATGCCTTAGTGCGTCCTGTAACTTATATCACTGAGAAGGTTGTTGATGGCGTACAGTGTACTCCTGCCATTTCGGAAACCGAATTGTTCTTGTGGGATTTTGTGTTCTACTTCATCTTTGTAATAAGACTTGTGAGTATTTTCAATGTGCATTTTTCCAGGGCAATTCCTCTGTAGGAATTCGAATCCAGCTGGTCGCCTTTCCCCTTAAGTAGCATTGAGATCGTCGAGAGCATCCATATTTCTGGTATGATGCCCTTTTGTAGGCATAGATTTAACATATCTGTTATTTGCTTGGAGCAGTAGGTTTGAATCTTTGATATGTTCATTACATGTTCCGTCTGGGCCTGGTGTCTTTTTTTTCAGAGACATTATTGTCTCGTGCACCTCTCCCGTCGTAAAGAGGTTCGCTTCTGCTAGGCATGTCCCTACTGTGATCGGTTGATGTATAGCTTCCTCCATCAACTTGGTTGCTTCCTGTTCCATGTAATCATTTCGTTTGGTTTTCAAGAGGTCTTTTATTTTTTTCTGATTTGGCTGTTAGATTTTATGTCATCTGGGCTTTTGTTGAATTTTACCGCATGTAGCGCCTAGAGGGTGGTCTTTCTTTTTTCCATATCATTCATTGTCGAACCATTTTTGAGCTCTTCTTTTGGGAATGTACACCAGATTACACTGGATTGTTTTTTTTGGTGTGATGGCGGCCAATTCGACGTTGTTTACTTTAATGTGGTTATCGAATTCTGTCCATTCCTCAGCCTTCGGTCTTAGTACACGGTTATTTAGCCCCTGGGGGTCCGTTTATCGGGCCCCAGCTGTGCTCACAACAGCAAGAGGGCGCGTCCCCGGATGGCGGATAGGGGAACAGTCGGTGGTTTGCTTGCACTCCTCCCGGCTAGGTCCAGACCAGCCCCGCGGGCCATTTGTGAGATCGTCAGGACTCGAGCGACCTGATACACTCCATAGCTCGAGCTGCGCCCACTTCAGCGGCAAATCGCGTCCCCTCGGTGGCATAGTGGGAAAAAGGTCGGTGGATCTGCTAGTCAGTCCTCCCTTCCAAGTCCGATGGACTCGCGGACCATAAGTGGGGTCTACAGGAGACGAGCGCCTTGTTGTACTAAAGCTCAACTATCCCGCCCCACAGCGGGATCAGCGGCCGTCGTGGCGAGGCGGTGGGAGATTGGAGATCAGAAGCTCCCTTCTCTTGGTAAAAATCCCGAGGACCTTTGCGGGGGCACCTTGGGCGATGAGCTCCCTGGATGCCTACATTGCTCAGTGGGCTGACTCACAGCAGCGGCAAGTCTTGCGAGCGGGCTGGTTGGGACAATACCGGGCGTAATTCTGGGAATTACCACCAGGTCGATAAGCTCGAGAAAGGGGGAAGCGCGGTCTTTTGGGTCTGGGACTTAGCGCCGACTCTGGGACCGAGTGACCCAAGGACAATTTGTGAGGTCGTCAGGAGTTGAGCGACCTGACGTACTAATGCTCAGGCTGGACCCACTTCAGCAACCAAACACGTCCCCAGCTGGTGCACTGGGGGAAAGCTCGATGGATCTGCTAGACAGTCTTCCCGGTCAAGTCCAAGGGACTCGTGAACCATTAGTGGGGTAGGCAAGAGTTGAGCGCCTTGTCGTACTATTTGCTCATCTGTTGGAGCTTGCGAGCTCCGTGCTGGCCCACTACAGCAGCAGAAGGCGTCACTGGCGGCAGACCAGGGCTCGGCTCGCACCAGCGCAGAGGGGAGCAACTGTACTGGTTCCTGGCTCAGCTTACGGGCTCGTCGACAAAATGTGGGGTCGCCAGGAGATGAGCACCTGGATGTACTAAAAGTCTCACACTGTTGGGCTTGTAGCCCTAGCCGGTCTCACAACGGCTGCAGGACACGTCCCTGGAGGCAGAACTGGGGAATGGTCGGTATATCTGTGACGGCAGTCCTCCCGGCTAGGCTCATGGAGCCCGTGAACCAACTGTGGGGTCGTCAGGAATGAGCGACCTGGCGACTACGAAGCTCAGCAATTCCCAGAAGTTGCAACTCCAACACCCTATCCCTAGGGGTGTTGGTTTCAGGACCAGAACTTGAACGTGGACGCGAAGATACGACAGGGAGGACAAGCACCTAGGACTTGGGAGTATGGTCATGACGACCGAGGTATCCCAAGGGGTGGGGGAAGGGCCTAGATGTCGCGAGGCTTAGGTAAGTGATATAACTTATACCATATAACACTCTCAAAAACAGATATTCCACCAAAGAAACTAAAAAATAATATCATAAGAAAACAAAGACAGTAAATAAGTGCACCGTTTTCATAAAATTATGTTACGTAAAGCACGTGGTCACAGAAATGCCTAAACTTAATTCGAGCCCATCAGATATTAAACGACCATGTAAATACCCCCAGAGCTGTAATTTATAAATAAATACAAAATAAAACTGCATTTTATCATTAGTTTTCATTTTAAGAAATATTTAAGAAAGAAATAGACAATTAAAATTAACCCACACGATCACGTAGTTGTTAGTATGAAGAGAACATCCCCACATCATTTTACCCGTATATTAAGCTGAAGAAAAAAACACAAAATACTAATCACGACTATAAACAAAAAAATACATTTAATGTACAACAAACATTAACGTAAAAACCCTCGTGCAAAAATCAAGACCACGTGTTGTATAACAAAGAAACAGCGAACGGCGGCCACATTGGCTACTACATCAACACCCGAAGGCAGCCAAAAGAGGCCTTCTTAAATCACGTGATCTGACGTCACGAAGTACAGCCACCTTGGAATCAACTCACACCACATGTACCAATAAAGAAACTTGACGTCAACTTCAACACGGCAGCCATCTTGTCTCTCCACAACAAGGGAAGTGAGAAAATACAAAATTTTGTTTTTTTTTACTTACTAACTCTAATTACATATATAATTTTAATTTTAACTTAAAATAACTAAATCACAAACAACTACTCTAATATAGTTAAGAGCACTTACACAAACCATTCTCCTTATTTTATTATAAAACATTATCTATAGACTAATTATAAACACATACCTACACCTGACAAACCATAAGGCTAATTGTATAATAACATATAATATTGTAGTATATAAACCTATATAAATGGAAAGACGCAGCACAAAAAAGCACAAACAAAGAAAATAACCATACCCAACTAAAAAGAGTATCATCACTATCTAGTAGCGATGAAACTTCTGACTCATCAGATAACTCTAACATTAGAAACACCCAGAGACATCCACGAGGGAACACACGATCCAAAACATCAAAGAGATCACCAAGAGTCACAGCACCCACACCAACCATGATACCCTGAACATGAAGAAATAAGAGGACAGAAAGACAAGCGAACCAACAGTACGGACGAACACCCAGAAAACTCTGAACGAGAAACAGCAGAAACACAAATCCTGCAGCTATGTCTAGAGATCAACACACATATAGATACCAAGGTCAGCTTAAAATCAAAAGAATACTGCGTACCAAGGCTGACTGAAACCCTCAACTTGGTAAAAAATTCACGAAAAGAGCAGCAGACCTTGAAGAGGAAAACACACTTGTAAAGCGCTCCACATCTAGACTTGACAACCTAGAAAAAGCAGTTAAGGACCTACGAGAAACAATACCCAAAGTCCCACTGCAACAACAACAAAAACAGGAATCCTTTTCCCAAGTGGCCAGAACCATGATTACCAAGGCAACGACAAGCCAAAACGGAGCAGAAAAGAAGAAAAAACCATCCTCATAAGCCCTGACGAAAATGCCACGATACCTCCTGAAACCACGAAAGAAGCCGTGACATAGGCACTGAATCCAGCGCAAGAGAGCTGGCAAATCATCCGCCATCGGACTGCGAGAGGAGGAAAAATGAGTCAAGAAACAGCAACAGAAGAACAAGCCATTGCACTACTCAACAACAAGAAACTACAGGAAGCTGGACTCAAAACCGAACGAATTGGAACAAAAAAACCTCTAATTATTATATACGACATTCCGACAGGTCTAACCGAAGAAAACGTTCTAGATAACATCATCAAGCACAATTTCAACACTGAAGATCCCATAAACTAAGGAATCAATGAAGCCCCAAATTTAATAGGGGAAAGAAAAACCAACAAGAACACTGGGTCTGTGAAGTGGACTGAGACACAAGAAAAATTCTAAAACAAACAGGAAAACTTTATGTTGATTTTGAATGCTGCCGAATAGACGACTTCCTGGAAATCACCCGATGCTACAAGTTCAAGGTTTCGGTCATGTGACTGAATACTGCCGCGAAACAAGCAACACCAGCGGTAACTGTTCAGAAACAGGCAACAGAACTTGAGAATGCCCCAAGAAATCATAAACCCCTAAATGCGCAGTATGCAAAAGACTAGGATAATACAGCAACCATACAACCTGGGACAACAACTGTCCAGCAAAACTACACAATCTCCATCTACGAACAATGAGAACTGATTATGTATAAACACCTACTCAAAATTTGGCAGGCAAATCTCGGCAGAAGGAGGCAGGCTACAGACGAGCTGCGCCATAGAGCCTATGAGGAAAATGTTGACATTCTACTCATACGAGAGCCATATGCAGTCCGGGGCAAAGTCCGAGGATTCGGAGTATCCGACATTGTACTAAAGGTCTCCAACACAGAGGAACAACCGAGGGCAGCGATAGTCGTACTAAACAGGATCCTCTCTGTTCTACACATCGAAAACTTGTGCACTCCACACACTGTAGTAGCAGAAATAGGTCAACTGTGGGTCTCTAACATTGGTATCCTGTTACATGCAGTACTCACTGCCTACCGAACAGTTAACCAACGAACTAAGGACTGTATGCCAAACTCTCTCTGACCGAATACTTTTAATCGGCACACACACGCCAATGCCAAATCCCCATTTTGGGGCTCAGTCAACACAGATCCAGCGGCAGAAATTGTAGAAGACTTACTAGGTGAAATACAGCTAGAGGTCATCAACGACAGCAACCAAGGCCCTACGTACGTGCACGGAGATGCCAGATCATATATCGACATAACTCTAGCGAATTCTAGAGCAGCTAGGAGAATCCGAAACTGGAAAAATCTCAAAGATATAACCATATCCAGCCATAGAGTAGTACAGTACAAATTGCTGCAAGAAAATCCCGCTAGGGAAGTCGCTAACAAATAAATATATACTACAAAGCAGACTGGGAGACCTACAACAACCGCCTTGATCATTACCTGGCCTCTACTCCAACAATAGAAAATCGCAATGGAATTTTCCTCTACGTTCAGCATATACAACAATCAATAACACGAGCAGCAGACTCTTCCATTCCCCGCACTACACATGCTAGGAAGACTGTCCCATGGTGGACCAATACACTAACAGACTTCAAGCGCATGGTATATGCTGCACGAAGTGATTTCCAGCGAGTACGTGGAGAGGACGGACAAGAAAGCTACAGGCAAGTCCGCCGAATATACACCAATGCAATTAAGGCAACCAAAAGAGAAAGCTGGCGAAAAAAACGTGTCTGAACAAAAACCAACCAGTGGGGACTTGCTTACAAATATCAAGCTGAAAAAGTTCTCCCGAGACAGGTCTTAACCGCAATAGCGACTCCCACTGGGCATGGCGACTCCTGGGAAGAATCAGCACAGCATCTGATGGCAACTATTATCCCCCACGACGGTCGAAACACTGATAACAACATACATACGAACATCCGAACAGATATGGAAATTGCACCTCACACTCTTCCCACCGATCAAATCGACCTAATAGACGTAAAAATAGCACTGGACCTGATGAAAAACAAAATATCTCCTGGCATGGACAACATACACAGAATTTTTGAAAAAAAGGTTTGACCAACATAAAAGGCAAGTTACTAATCTTATTCAACGAATTCTTAAAGCATGCATGGAAACGAGGACAAATAAAAATAATATTGAAACTAGGAGACAGAGTCCTAGCTGATCCTAAGTCATATAGACCTATCTGCCTTCTTCCGGCATTGGGGAAGCTCTATGAACGAATAATACTTTATTAACTACAACCAACACTGAAACTCAATTCATCAGACAGGCAATACGTCTTTCGACCCGGTAGAGGAACTGAGGATGCAATTACACAATTATATACCTCGTTGAGACTTCCCAGGAGAAATTATTCATCGGAATATTTATAGATTTCGAAGGTGGTTTCGACGCACTATGGTGGCCCAGCATTTTTCGAGCACTAAAGCAGAGAAACTGCCCCTCCAACATTTACAAAATCATTAAAGACTATTTCTGCGATCGAACAACATCTCTGATCGAAATCCATCACCAAATCAGCAGTAACGTCACTACTGGTTGCCCGCAGGGATCTGTTCTAAGACCTAGTCTATTGAATCTGGTATTTAACGAAATATTACACAAACTGGAGACACATCCTCACGCAGAACCCATCGCTTATGCAGATGACCTCGTTGGTATATTCCCGCGAAATTCAAGACGAGAAATTGAAAACAGAGCGCAGGAGATCATGCAAGAAATCTCCCATTGGACAACGGATAATAAACTTTCCCTGTAGACCCGCAAAACCACCGGAATTTTACTCAAAGCGAAGCTTCATCCCGAATCACCGCCCATTATCAGAATGGGGCAGAGGGGTCTACGCTTTGTACAAGTCACCAAGTACCTCGGGGTGAGCATACAATCTAATATGAGGAACGATGCGCACATAGAGGACATCACAGGAAAGGCAAAAAAGGCTATTTCATGCAATAGCACGACTTGGTGGCCAGAACTGTGGGTATCAAACTGTCAACTATGTGATACTATATAAGACGCTCTACACAAAAAAATCTGCGCCTATGCTGCCCATCGATGGGCACGTAATCTCAACAAAAGTCAGAAAAGAAAGCTACTAGCAGTACAACGACAAGTCCTCATTCAGGTCACCAAAAGCATAAAACACAGTATCGCGAGTTTGATTATCTGTGATAGCAGGAGTACTTCCTATCGATCTTTATATTGAACTTCGAATACATCGCTATAGGCTGCGTAGAGGACTCCCAATCTACATTGAAGGGTCAGTTCTCACCCCGAGCTTTACATGGAACCAGATGAATGGGACGCAGCCTATAGAATCATCGATGCTCAACTTGAGGAAAAATGCCAACAACAATGGGAACAAGAACAGCATGGTCGTCAAACTCTGGAATTCTTTCCTAGAGTACTGGAGTGAATGCGCATGCCATGGATAGTGCCGAACCACAACGTGACTCAATTGCTGTCCGGGCATGGACATTTCAAGGGTAAAACTGTTTGAGAGAGGACTCGCCGAAACAGCAGTGTGCGATTGCAACAACCCAGATGAGGACACCGTCACTCATGTGCAATATCAATGCACTAAGTACGGTGTCTTCAGAAGGTAACTCGAGTTTGCAGCTATGGAGGGAGGAGTCCACTGGTCGCCGCCCTTGGAGTACTGGACAAGGAAGCAACCGTAAAAAGCAATCACAATTTTACGATTAAGAACTGAAGAAGATGGCAGAAGAAGGATGATCCGTAATTAACATTCCATCTTCTTAATCACACACACACACCACACACACACACATACACATAAACACAAACAAACAGCAAACACAAATTACACACACACATACACTAACACAAACAAACACAATTACTCTCATATCACGTATCATCAAAACAATTATCATTACTTTAAGTATTATGTATATTTATTTTATGTATCACTAAACACAAACTCACAGACACAAACAAACACACAATACGTTTTACTGTATGTAATATCCAAAACTTCACATTCCCGAAAATTGTATGTATTATGTTTACTTATTCAATAAAGAATAGATAGTAGTTAGGGACATAGAGCAGACCCGGGGATTAGGGCATTATGCCCGAGGTAATAAGGTCGCGAGGCTTTGGTAGCTATGGCTCTTACTCTGCTTTGCATGTTTGATATGTCAAAATTGGCCACGACTGGATATATAAGACCAAGTGTTTCCAAGATCCCGGGAACAACTGTGTGCGTGAACTGTGCGAGCAACCAAACAACCGTTACCATGTAACCACCTGCAAAAAACGAGGGAAATCCCTGGTAGTATTCAGCAAATATCAAGCTATGTGAATCACATTAATGACAAAATTTATGTAACATAATTTTGTGCACAACTTGTGCGCATTTATTCTATTATTAATAGCTTCTGTCAATCATGTTACGAATGCTAGCATCGCGCAGAGTCCAAATAAATATTATTTAACGAAAATATCACTGGTTACACCAGTCTCACTTGGCCTCCCGTCCCCTAAATATCATGTTTATTCTAAAATACTCGTAATCTCCTTTCCTCCCTTAAAGTAAGAGTCCATATTTCGCATCCATATGGACCTAATATAACTGGCAGAATAATTGATTTATATTGGCCTATTTTCTGTTTAACGTCTTATAGGCCTACTAATTTCCATTCGAGGCAGATTCGATCCAGGAAATGGTGCCATTAGGGTGAGCGGAAAAAACTATATTTTTTTAATTCGAAGTTGTAATAGCGCGAAAAATTTAGAATTATATAGGCCTACTGGTACTCGCTGAGGTGACCTTGATATGAAAACAAGCGCTGATGCGCGCTGACTGTTTCTGGGATGCATAATTTTGCACTATTTTCCGTTGGTGCGCGTAACAGTGAATAAAATGAGCATTAGGAAAATGTTTTATTTTTGTTTTGGCTCTACCTGTTCCGCATTCGTTACATTTCCACCGTCATATGCTTCATCTATGATTTTTTGCGGCGAATCCTTGAATATTGTATCTAATTCATTTAAAATTCATTTAGAAATTGCTTACGCATTTTATCCCTCTGGATTAAAAAAATCTCTAGAATATTCCATATGAAACACCATTAACTTCTCATCTCATAGCGAAACACTATCGCTAATAGTGTCTGATCGGAAATATCTGTAATCTCATCGGCCATTATTGCTGTAATTCGGCTTGTTTCACTTCTTCTATTCTCAACTCTCGATAAGTTTCCAATACGCACTTTAACAATTAATGTTGCATGGTTTTTTAAGTCTCCTTAAAAATCTGATTACAGATTTGATGTGTTGTTTGACTGCACTGTCTACACTAGAAATTAAATATGTTTATCCCAAGAAAATTCCCGAATTATCAGACATGTCACACTCATCATCCTCCTTAACGCGAATTCAATGACACCAATAAATTATTCTAGAAAGTACATATATATTTTATTACTTGTCTATTGTGTTTTTCTATGTGTTCTTGACAACATATCTGTGTAGCGATATTCACATTCCTGAAACACTAAGATGTATGTGTTTCACATTATTCACTGTTTTTTATTAACACGTTAAGATGCTCTAAATCCGTCACGCCGACTGTAATAAATGCATCTTTGTTATCAAAATGTAGGCATGAGAAACAAAAGAGAGTATTCACAATGTGATTGGGCCTATCCACACTCCCATCATGATCATACATCTGTCTGTTGAACTTTCGTGTGTAAGTCGATTTATTTATTTTTTTGAAATAAGGTTCGGAATAGACCTACCTAATTGTTTTATTTGAATTTTCTCTCCGAATTGTCTGCTGCAGAAAGATGTTTCTAATAAATTGTCTACAGAATTCCCCATCCCTTATTAATATAACATATATTTTTCAAATACTAATTATAATTTATAGCACTTCGAACAGATCAAATTTCACTTTACTTTCAAACTGTAAGTTATTGTGTCGTTGAAAACAGGAATCATACATATGCATACTGTATGAACAAACGATTGGTGGAGAACCGCGCGAGAATGTGAGAATATTTCCAACGGTGCTTTCTTAAATTATGCTTAAACATACTCAGAAATAATTAAATAACAATATTAAACATTTTTTTTCTGTTGCTATATGTCTAATAGATGCAACATTCCTATAGTAGAAAAAAAATAAAGAGGTAAAATTTTGCATTAAAATGAAAACTAAAAAAAAAATTATTGATATAAAAAAATTAATGAGTACAACAGTATTTATAAATCGCCATCTGCACGTCGGCCAGGAGAAATGGCATCCACAAATGCGATGAGACGAAAGGTACTTTAGTCTCTGCGCACGGGCGTAGATACGATGGAAAATTCAGAAAACCAAAATTTGGTTTCTGTCCACGCACGATCCGAGATTCAACACTGCTGTACGATTCACAGCACATATCAAAGACATTGGAGTTTATAAAGAACAAGTAGAGTGCGTGAAAAGCCAACACAAATAAAGAAACTCCCGCTGTTAAAAAAAAAATATTTTTTGTTCGGTACATTTCCCCCCTCACAACTAAGTGTGCTGCAGCACCTAGCATATAAGGAGTGGCCGCCTCTGTGGAGAAGTGTTAATAGTTATATAGGTTAGTAATGTTACTTACATGTGTTTATTAATTGTTCTGATTTTAATAATAATTTCTGTCTATATGTCGTGTTTTTTATGTAGGTGGTAACTGTAGTTTATTTATCTTGATTGTGAATTGAGTAAGTAAATCTTCAATCCACCGTTCAAAAGCACCCTTAACTACCTCCATTGATGTGACATATACATCAATGGATGAGCCGAATGTGCCCTTTTGAACGGATTTGTTGAAGATTTCCTTTGAGTGAGAGTTAAGGACAGTATGTGTATTTTCTTTGGCCGTGTTGTGGATATAACAACTGCTGCCACATATTGAATTAATTCAGTTTCGATTGGTTAATTTTTTGTTAACATACTCCTCTATTTGAATTTGTAGGACATGTATTGCGAGAACTGTAGTGGCTCTCAGATTGTATATATAGTGCACGAATGTAACCTGTATTTGTTTGCGAGATATAATGGAAAACATTCGTAGCAATTGATTATACCACAAAAAAAAAAAAAAAGAATCCACTGCTCGCACTATCATAAACGTATTATTTCCCAGGTATTAACGTTGCAGAAACATATAATTGACATATTTACATCATAGGATATCAGAAATTAATTAATAACATGTAATGATGTGTTTCATTTTTTCTCCACTACGCATTCTTACAATATTGCTATTCTATTTGGCAATAAATATAATCTGGTTGGAGTGATGAGCAATGGAACATAACGTTTCTCATTTCTTTTCAAACATCGCCGTCAACTCTAAATATATAAATATTTTAAAATAACTACATTTAAATAATGATATGTGATTAAACAGCTTAATTTTATTCGTTAAATAGTTGTAACAAATGCCAGTCTTGATTTCAAATTCTTTAGATAAATTCACTCCTCACTTCATGATTCGTCAATTTATCGATAATTTCGAAATCACTCGTGGCATTACGTATGATAACACCACACTCTACCACCATGCCATCTATATAAATTGAAATAAAAAACCGGAAAAACGTAGATTTTTTTGTTGCAGCATGAGGAATATATAGCAGAGAGAAACATATATGTTGATTTTACCAAAATTATGTAACAAATGCATTATAATGGTGTGAGTTGAGCTCAAAGTAACTTAAAATCGCCATATTTAGAATTAAATATATATTTGACAGTACTCAGACTAAAACTAAACTCCAAGGCACGACAATACTAGAAGGCTCTTGGCCTCCCAGTCAGAAGCTGGGCTCACATCTACATGCGTTAATCACAGAGGTAGGTGACCTTTCTGCTAGTATTGGGGTGACGTGGTCAGTATGTCGGATCCCCCAGCCATTATAATTGATTTTTCTCAACTTGGAGCCGCTAATTATTGTAGCTACCCAAATTCTTCACAATGTTGGATGGCACCGGTCCCATACTGGCGGAAATCCAATGAGAAAATGTCTTCCCCCATGTAAAATCAAACCAGCTCAAATCCCTAATTCTGAACCAGGGCATCTTGCTTTAACCACTCGGCTACAATGCGAGACCATTTCTCAGATAATGTAGCCAACTTAACAGAAGTAAATGGTAATACTCTTGTGTACTATCTTGCCAAACTAACAGTAACTTGCTCATTTTCTCATTCTGATTTGTCCATAAGGTAGGTGGAATCCTGGGATAGAATCCTTATATAAGAGTAAAGATGTTGGTAATTGGTCCTAACGGGAATGTGTGTTATCACATTGGTCAACTTTTATGCTAGCAGTCACTTGTTCTCTTATCAAATATTGGCAGGTGGCATAGAACAGCGCCACATTGTGATAATACTTGACAGATTGGTCCATCACACAAATCTGTCCAATGGATGGTTTTATTATTAATTTAATACTTCTCACCGAAGAACAAATTTTACTTGGAGAAAAATATACTCTCAGGCTGCGGTTTAAACCCAGGAACTTTGGCTTTCATTGCGAATGCTCTGCCAACTAAGCACTTCAATCTAAACGCAAATTTGTCTCTTATACAATGTTAATTCCGAGTGCCAAAAGCTATTAACTGTTGCTGGATTACGTTCGGGAATTAACAATGTATAAGAGAAAAATCTGCATTCAGAATGGAGTGCTCAGTTGGTAGAGCATAGGATTAGAAAGCCAACGGTCCTGGGTACAAAACCCAGTCTAGGTGTATAATTTTTATCTCCAAACACCACGATTGCCAGACCATGTCTGGACGGTTTGACTATGGATAAAAGACGGATTGGAGTAACCAGATGAAGAGGAATGTATAGGAAGAAGGCTATGAATAAAACAAGGACAGTAATATTGTAGATTTGTTGTGAAGAAATTGGAGACGCAGGTGAAGATTGAATTGATTTTATTTTTGTTTGTAAACACTACAACTAGACTAAACAGAGTGATTGAGGAAGACGGATCAGTCGTTGCCTACACACGAGAGTTGCTGTCAGGTGCATCAATATTGAGATCGGTGCTTATGTCTAAACGGCAGTTGGGACATTGTTTCTTGGTGGCGAACCATTGGTCCACACATTCGATGTGAAACACATGCATGCACGGCAGTCTGCGCACATCTTCATTTTCTTCGAACTCCGACAGGCAGATGGTGCATTGCTCCGTGCTTCCTTTTATCTACAATCACAATGGACATTCCATCTTATAAAACTGGCACACAATCATGTAAAGTTTATGAAGACAAATAGAAAAACTAACAAATATCACTTACTTTTCTGAACACTTGAATATTATTGTTAGGTAATTGTAATGGTATTAAATATTCTATGTTTGTGCAAACAATCTCATTGAATTCTTCTAAGTTATACAGAATCTCAGTAGACATGTGTGAATGCTTAATGTAACTTTTATCAATGTATGTGAAAACAAAGTTCGAAATAAATTACCATACATGTTATACATGTTAATCCTTATATACTGTACGTGTATATGTCGCTGAACATATCCCAAACGACTGGACCTGTTTTGATGAATTTTTTTTTAGTATCTGAATGGGTCCCTCGAAGATTTACATTCAAAATTGGACCCTCTAAAATCATTACACGTAGGAGTTCAACGAAACTAAATTTTTAAAAATAGCTCTAGTGTTCACATTTTTTAATGTTTCAAAATAAAACTCAGTATAACCTACGAAAATAAACCAAGGTAGGTATTATGAAAGAAATGAGCGAAATCCGACAATTACAAGTGGAGGATTACTTGAAAACAAAAATTAAAAACTGCCTAAATGACTGCATCAATTTTGATTAATTTTTCTGCGTGTGTTTTTGGGTGGGTCCCTGAATGGTTTAGATTCACAACTGCGCCCGATAGGTGGCGCTGGGAACGGGTCGTATGATTCTTTTTATATCATATGTTCAGTCATCTGCATTACCTATTTAGACTATTCCACTTCTTGAGATACAACAGATGGTAGTGAGGATTTTTCTGGCAAACTAATTAATTAGTGGTAAAAAAGTAACGTTTTTAACGTCCTGCTGTGACACAGAATTAACAGTTCAAGCAGGACAACATCTGCCGAGTCCTCCAGTAATTAATATAATCTAAGTCGTATCTCATATCGTTTTACGAAATATGAGCTCAGATATGACTCAGGTTTTGTTAATTATTAATTTCAAAACCTCATAATGTTATTTCCCATAATTAATTTATGAACGTTTACAAGAAATGGACTACACCAATCTCGCTCTTCCAGTAGCGGCTTTTCAGATGAAGTGAGTGAAGGGCCACTTCGCCTATATTCTAATTATGTAATATGAGTTTCTTAAGAACAGTGGCTACTGATAATCTGGAGCGATCCTACCACAGTGAACTATCTAATGTTTTTGTGTTATATCTTTGGCGCTTAACAACTTTGGAAAAATATGTTTTCTTCTCACGAAATTTCAACAGGAATTAAGGATATCCAGACCATAGAGAACCGGTTATAGACATCTAAAATTCTGACTGGTGGTGAAGACATCATGTACGTTTTAACGAAACACGTCAGCGCTTACATTGGTTCTGTGTTGGACAATAAGGGTGTTTTGGTTTAGTACGTAGCCATCAGTTGGCGCCATAGCATCTGTGATAAATTTCAGATTTTCCTTTAATTTAACTCAATGGTGAGCATTTTTGTATCCTCGCGGCATAGAAAGCCGAAGCTCCTGGGTTCATCCCCCAGTCTGAGCATATATTTTTCTCTTCAACATATAATTTCTCCCTAAATTACTTTGAATCCTTAAAACACAAATAGCATATTATTTCTCGTTAAACCTAGCTCTTTTAATGGTTACTGCCAACTCACATAATTTTAATTAAAAAAATTCTTGGTTTGGACGATACTCACGGTTATGCAGTCGTGTGACATTACAAAAACTCTTTTGTTAGTCATGTGTTCTGATTAGTAACACATTTGGTGTCTGGAATAAACAAGGGTTTTGTGACTTTCAAAATGTGACGCGTGCTTTAAATAAGTGTAAAGATTCCGAGTAGCACATCAAGTGACATTTGTAACTGAAAACTTTCGAAAAAATCGTAATACTATCGCATATGCTCTAAGGGAAAATGCAAGACTGTGTACTCTTCGATTTAATGAATGTTTGTTTGAATCTCAAATCTTGAGGATGTACCGTCAATCGGCGTTACTTTGACTCGAGGGGCAACATTGACAGAATTGGGGCTTCTTTGACATTTTAAAGTTCTTGCGTGTTTTGGTCTATTTTTACAACAATGCAATGGTGCAGATAATTCCTTGAAGGCGCACGAATAATTAAGTTGTTTTAAAACCGGATGTTAATTGTTGGAGACACATCTCTATAACTTTGTACAACAATAGATTTCCAGCAAGGATAATTAATTTCTTAATAATGTCTTAGTTGATTTTCTGTGTGGATAGGAGTTACAATGGTTAGAGGCTATAAGAAGAAACCTGGGAGTCGTGCATACAAGAGTTAACGTAATGAAGATCTTAAAAAACCTCTTGAAGAAGTGAGAGTGGGAAGTTATCTCAAAAACAGGCTGCAGAGAAATATAACACAAACAGAATCACTATTTTTTACAAACTCCGTGGTGATCATCGGGGAAAACCAGGGTACCCCACAATTTTGAATCAAGAAGAGGAGAAGTTGACTTCTGGGACCTTAGGATCTGTTGCAGACTGGGACTTTCCTATGTCTAAGAGTGATATTTGCTCTCTTGTAAATACATGTTTTCTAATTAATTCCTCATTGTGTAATTACAATAATTAAATGAAAGTCTAAAATATGCAATATGGTTAATTAATCTGGAAATTAAATTTGAGTTCTGTTACGTGTCGGAATTGATAACGAAGTTTAAGTTTATTTTGTAAAATTACAGTTATAAAGCCAAGAGATGGATAGACAGTGAATGCACATCCAATACGTTTTCCTCCGAGGAGTGATTTTGGAAATAAACAGGATGAACATCATACAAATTAAGTTAACGAAGAAGAAGAAGAAGGCAGTTATAAAAATATTTGTGGTACTCATTTCCGTTAGAGGCTGAGTCGACCCCAGGGCCATAGTGCTGCCAGTGGGTTTGAGTCAGTTTAAAATCCTGACACCAACGGGACTTGAACCATCGACCCTCCGGCTTGTCGCTCAGTGCCTTAACCACTACGCTACGGCATGCCCCCATGTAATGAAACATAGACAGAAGAATGTTGTAACAGAAAATAACAGGAAAGTCCTAATCTGAAGTTGAGCCATATTTATTTATTTTTTTCAACTTGCAACAGATCAGGTTTTGATAACTTACTGAAATTGAATTGAAATTATATGTTGAGTGTAAAATGTGGGAACTTTGTTTTATTTGTTTATTTTTCTTAGATCGAGAGATCACCGATTGATTCTGACATCGTCCGATGCCTAATAGCTAATTTTGACGGTCCATACAATCTCCTGATTGTAGATATTTCTCCTTCATGTATAAATTTATTCCCTGACTCCAGGAGGTTTTAGGTCTTCATCTGCCTCGTCTTAATTCCGGTTTCTATTCCAAAATAGATTTTGGTAGCCGATCCTCTTCCATTCGCTGGACATGTTCGTACCAGCTTAATTCCTGAGTTTTAATATAACGTAAAATAGTGTCTTCAATCTTAATTTCCTCCCTTGTAACTGGGTTCCTAATATTTTCTGTTCTTGAAACTCTTGCTGCCCTTCGTATAAAATCAATTTCTGTTGCCAAAATATACTTCTTTGTTTTGTTGTTAATGGCCTAAGTTCTGCTCCATTAGTGATTGTGCTTTTAACAATTGTATGATAGGCCTATATATTAATTTTATTTCTATTACATATATTTTTATCCCACAATATTCCATTGAGGAAAGACATTGCAAATTTTCCTTTATTATTTCTATTTCTGATCTCCTCTTCATAACTCCCATTTTTATTTATTTTAATTCCTAAATTTGTGATCCCACTACAAGATTTTGTTGTTTCTCTAGTCTCCTAAATTAAATTTTGTTCTGGTTCACCAATTGATAAATATTTTGTTTCTTTCATGTTCAAATTTAATCCCCAATTTTCATATTCTTCTATTAATTTTCTAGTCATATATTCTAAATCTTCATAATCTTGTGCAATTAACAATTGATCATCTACAAAATGTAAGTTGTACAAAGTTTTGATTGAAATAGCAATTCCCATGCTTGAATATTTTCTCCTCCAATTCTTTAATATTTTAAACAGAGTCGGTGATAGATTACAACCTTGACGAAGACCTTTATTTATCGTAAAGCCATGTGACATTTTACTGCCAATTTTAATTTTAGATATGCATTTGTCATATAAATTTTGTATAGCTTTAATTATTATAGTCTCAATTCGCATACGTCTTAAAGCAATCCATAGTTCCTCTATAGGGATATTGTCGTATGCTTTCTCAAGATGTATAAGTAATTGGTGCAAATGTTGTCCATATAACATTTATTTTTCTTTAATTGGCACATATTAAACTGAAAATGTATAAAACTCTCATTTTCCCAGTTATGTTATATGAGTGCGAAACATTGGACTCTTACTTTAAGAAATGAAAGAAGATTTCAAGTATTTGAGAATAAAGTTCATTGGAATTTTTAGGTCAAAAAGAGATGAACAGACAGGTGAATAGAGAAAACTACATTGTAGTAATCTAAATTATATGTATAGGAAGCCAGATATAATAACAAGAGTAAAGTCTCAAAAACTGCGATGGGCAGGAATATGTGGCACTTAGGAGGTGCTTGGAGCATCTTGTAGGGACAACAGCTAGTTGGTTGATTAAGAATGAGGTGGGTGAATAATATTATACATGGTTTGAGGGAAGTAGATTATACAGGGGATGATCGGAAACTAATAGTTAAGGATAGGGATATATGGAGAGCTTATATCTGCCCGGTCATGAACCTACGGGTTCGATTGGACCAGTAAGTTAATTTACTGACATGTACCGATACCTCATTCGGGCTATTCTTTCATGGAATACATTTTCCCTTAGGAAACTGCTAACTGTAGAACTACCTCCAATGTTTATGATATTGATTTGCTTTTACAATTTTACCCCGCTTTTACGATCCCGCATTTAACGTTTCCTGCAATTTTACTGCATTCTTTAAAGATCCCTTCAGATTTCCTGTATTCACAACTTATTAAAATTCTCGATTTTATGTTTCTTCAGCGTTAAAGAATAAAGATATTCGACTTATTCGGTCGATTATCCCGCTTATCTACAATAGATACAGTGCACAAAATATTCATAGAGCCACGAACCTGGGTCAGAGCTTTCATAATTTTCTGAAATTCAACCCGTGTACTGCTATGACAAAACATAATTATTTTAATCTCTTAATAAAAATTAATTGTGCTGCTTGCTGCACCTCTCCATATTATTTGTTTTTGAAATGGAGAAAGTAAATGTAAATAATGTTATATTAACAGCCGTTCAAAACAGACATTACATGGAACTCTCATAGGAATTTCATCATGAGGTACAATTTATAATAAAATTCTTTACACTTCACCTCATATCCTGTCTTCTCAATAAATAAAAGTCAGAATATGAGGGGAGGTGAAAAGAGTTAATTTAAATTAAAATAAACTATACATTATTTAACCAATACTGTTACAAATTATCCCAGTCTATGTTTCTCTTTTGCGTGTTCTAGAATGGTTGCACAATATTGGGTTCAACATTGTTTAGCTACGAGTATACTTCGTTTCCCATAATTAACACTTGAACTATACGCCTGAAAATGTAAGTAAAACTATTTGTTTTATTTGCATGAAAAAGGACAAACACAATGAATGACATTAAAAACAATTCATCAAACGTTTGAGAACACGAAAGAAAAAACACTGAAAAAGGGACACGTGAGTACATTTCTTCTATTTGTAGCATGTCATTCATGACCTACAAGCTGTCTGGTGGCCTTGCATCCACGTGTGTCTATATTCACCCAGTGTAGATATGATAAAGGGTCAATATCCATTTCCATGAAAACAGTAATTTTTTCTTTATTTTGCATACATTGTTGCTTAGTGCAAAATATTTAGTACAGAAGAATGTGTTGCCATTGTTTGTGCATGGGTACACAGATTGTCATACGAAGACGCCAGAGCTAAATTTACGGCAATATTTTCCGTATACAAGCCCCAACAAAAGCACATATTCATCTAATTTCAATCAAATTCATTTGTACCAGAAGTGCGTGTGGTGAGGTACAAACCACGCTGCAGAAACAGTGCATGAGGTTCAAATTGATAGTGACAGTCCGGACGCATGAACTGGATGCCTCGGTAGGGAATTAAATGCCCCTTGCAAAACAATGCGGAAAATTCTATGTTTTACTTTACAAACACATCTTTATCTCGTCTGCTTCATTTATCAAATAGTATCACATAGTTAAACGCTTTTTTGGTTTAAATGTTAACCTCTACATATCGTTTCACAGCTGAAAGATGGAGTACGTGTTTTCACGAAGATGGCAGTCAAGTAGAAAGGCAATAGAATATTTGTAAAACACCACAATAAAGTTAAATTTTCAATCATAGCCCTCCTTCATTTAATGGTTAGTGACCTTAGACATCCTGTATATATAAATGCCAGAGCTGAAGAAAGGGTACCTTGAGTGTGCAAATGTAAAGATTACCGGCTCTAACTCACTTACGTTTTATTAAAATTAAATTAAAGAAGAGACAGACCTGTTTATATTTGTGTGGGAACGTGTACCGCTCGATGGTATCCTGTGAAGTGCTGCTCATCGGTGCAAGTCTGCGCTGCTCCACAACACGCATGTGGTCCTCATGGCGTGCAGTTGTGTGACGTGCTACTTCGGGTGGAGACACTGTTGGGACATAGTGCACCGGGGAGCGGAACGGGCCAACAGGCCTATACCTTGAAGATGACACTGGTGGGAACAAAATCGTCTGAGGGTGTGGACTATAAGATACCATGCTCGGCATGATGCTACTGTGTAGGTGGTTCATGCGGCCGGGAGGATGTTGGTGCGAAGTCTGCATGCCCACTGCACCGGGCGAACCCAGCACCACACACACAGCATTGTCACCTAGTAGATATGTTGCATGGGCTTGCTGCGGGGGAGCCACCTGCAACATTCAAAACAGAAAACAAGGGTCAACAATTGATACTACAAACACTGAATGAAAACTTAGAACTTAAATTCTATATAATATCAATTCATTACTAATGCCATGAATTAAATTATAAATTCTTCATTACAACTAAATAATGCCGAGTGGACACAATCTCTCCATGCATCCTTATCCTGAGATAATATTTTCCAATCATCCGCTGTATAATCTACTTGCCTCAAATCACGGTTAATGTTATTCTCCCACCTCAGTCTTCCTCTACAAACCGGGCGATTTTCCCTTTCGTTTATTTAAAGGAAGTTTCCATGTCCTCTTCCATTCACCGTTCGTGCCTCATGTCTTACCAATAGCAGTATATGAGATTTAAAAGTAAAGATCATGTAGCTCACTGCTATGTAGTCTTCTCCATTTGCCTGTTTATTTATCAGTCTTTGGTCGAAAAATGTTTCCTACGAACTTCATTTTCAAATGCGCAATCTTCTCACCTCCTTTAAACAAAGAGTGCATGTTTGATATGCATATCATATTACTGGGAGAATAAGAGTTTTATATAATTCCAGTTAATGATTATTGAGAGATGTTGGGGAGACAAGTGTCGCTGTAATGCATTTCCAGAATTGGCCCTTTGTTTAATTTTTTTAATCGATGTTTATTTCTATTGCCATTTTCTTAATGTTACTAAAGAGAAAGTATGTGTTGGCATTTTGCGTCTCGTGCCTATTGGATATTAATATTAGTAAAAATTAATATTATTGCTATTATTATTATTTTATTGTTACTATTATTATTATTATTATTATTATTATTATTATTATTATTATAAGAAAAATACATCATTAGAACGAGTATTCTTCATTATAGCAAATCGTATTTCTTTTCTATGGTTTAATGTACAGAGTTACTATTTACATAATGACTCAGAAAAACCTTTTTACATCTCATCTAAGAAATCTCCATGATATTTATAGAACTGGTTTCCTATCCTCAACCAAAATTCCGCCTGGTCAAATTCTGCCAGTACCATCAACTAACAAACTGCTATCTGATTTTATGAACTTGCAGAACCAGGAACTTCAAAATTTATGGATATGAACTGTTGTTACTTAAATCACCATGGATTGTCTAAATGGTGTAACAGGTCAAGTGTTTGGTTAACATCTCGATATATGTCCTAGTTCAGTTCCCAAGTAGACCCAGTACAGATCAGTATCGAAGTCACTTTGTTTGAAATATTATACGAATTATCACTATGACATTTAGAACTAAATTCTTTACACGTCACCTCATATCCTGTCTTCTAATTAGATCTGTTTCCTAACCTTAGTGGATTTAAGATATTCACATAGCATCCATATTTAAAAAAAATCATAAGATTGGCACCGAGAAATAAATAAGCCTCAATTGGATAATTAAATCCAACAAAAATGACAACATTGAAGAAAAAAAATTATGAATTTACGAGATTAAATGCAGGGATTGTGATAACATTTACACAGGGAAAACTAAACGAAATTTGAAAACCAGAGTGAAGAAACTTCTTACGAATATAAAAAATGGGGAAATTGATAAATCATCAGAAGCCGCACATGCTTGATCAAAGAAACATCTAATTCAAATAAGTTATCAAAACAAATAGAAAACTTATGGAACTCACTGTTTGGGGAAAAATCCACATTCGAAATACTAAGGAAGAAAAATTAATTAATTTTGAAATTCCTGAAAAGTAGATTTGAATGGAAGGTACATCAGTCCACAAACAGATGTAGTAAGAAGCAGTGCTCCTGGAAGACAGAACATCAGTCTGAATACACAAACACTGAGGTTATGAATCCGGTCTAATTAGAAGACAAGATATGAGGTGAGGTAAAAGCGTTTTGTTTTAAATTATAACGGAATAGCTATAAACTTACCATAGGAGGTGGGGTCATAGCAGAAGGTCGTGGCGTTGACACCAATCCAGGACCACTGTACGCAGTTGGATGCAGAGGTGTAGACAGTGGTGGCTGATGGTCCATGCCGTACTGGCGCGGAGGAGGAGGCGCCAAAAGTGGCTGCTGTGAATAGTTCCGAGTTATAGACAGTGGGGGCTGATGGTGCATCAGGTACTGGCGGGGATGAGGAGGTGCCACAGTTGGCTGCTGTGAATATTCCAGAGGTGTAGACAGTAGTGGCTGATGGTGCACGCCGTACTGGCGCGGAGGTGGAGGCGCGACAGTTGGCTGCAGTGAATATTCCAGAGTTGTAGACAGTGGTGGCTGATGGTGCACACCGTACTGGCGTGGAGGAGGAGGTGCCAAAGTTGGCTGCTGTGAATATTCCAGAGGTGTAGACAGTGATGGCTGATGGTGCACGCCGTACTGGCGCGGAGGAGGAGGCGCCACAGTTGGCTGCTGTGAATAGTCTAGAGGTGTAGACAGTGGTGGCTGATGGTGCATGACGTACTGGCGCGGAGGAGGCGGTGCCACAGTTGGCAGCTGTGAATAGACCAGAGGTGTAGACAGTGGTGGCTGATGGTGCATGCCGTACTGGCGCGGAGGAGCAGGGGCCACAGGTGGCTGCAGTGAATAGTCCAGAGGTGTAGACAGTGGTAACTGGTGGTGCATGCCGTACTGGCTTGGAGAAGCAGGTGCTACAGTTGGCTGCTGTGAGTAGTCCAGAGGTGTAGACAGTGGTGACTGATGGTGCAAGTCGTACTGCCGTGGAGGAGCAGCTGCCGCAGGTGGCTGCTGTGAGTAGTCTAGAGGTGTAGACAGTGGTAGCTGATGGTGCATGCCGTACTGGCGCGGAGGAGGAGGCGCCACAGTTGGCTGCTGTGAATAGTCCTGAGGTATAGACAGTGGTGGCTGATGGTGCAAGCAGTACTGGCGAGGAGGAGCAGATGCTACAAGTGGCTGCTGTGAGTAGTCTAGAGGTGTAGACAGCGGTGGCTGATTGTGCATGCCGTACTGGCACGGAGGAGCAGATGCGACAGGTGGCTGCTGTGAATAGTCCAGAAACAGGTTGTCTCGTGGAGGCACCGGTATGTGCATGGTGTGAGTATCCGTACGTCGTCTCTGCATCTCTTGCGTGCATTGCTGCGAATGCAGCGGGTTCATTCCAGGAGGTTCAGTGGATACAGGAGAATGATGCGCTGAGTCCAGCATTCCGTCGTCTGACTCTTGAGTACAGTCTACTACCGGCACGGGGTCCATGGGCTGCAATTGGTTAAATTTGAGGTAGGAGTAATTCCTAGAATTAAAATTTACATATTGTTATACAGAGGTTAACGATAACTCAAGGGCTGGCAGGTACATGTACCTAGGGAAGCAAAAATAATGCTTATAAAATGTGTATTTATTTAGAAAAGGTTTTGAAGCCTGATTGACGGGATGAATATGGTCAGATTTGCAAAACAAGAAAATTTGTTAAAAGGGGATACTTGAGCCAATTTTAAAGCTTCATTGGGAAATGAATATAAAAACGAAGAAGTTTTATTGTTAACAGAGTGTGACCAGTAGCTCCCATACGATTAGATACACAGAGGAGCCAGTAGCTCCCTTACGAAAAGAGAATGGGCTACTTTTTCATATTCATATTTGTTATTCAGAGGAGCCTGTTGCTCCCATATTATTACCTAAAAGTGTGAATCAATCTATCGTACTTAGAATATACTAGACAAGTCTAGATTTGCTCAAGTAGTCTACAATAAATTATTAATTTGTTGTGTATTGTGTTGTTCATAAGAGGTTAACAAAATAAACCCTATTTACTTAATTACACAACTCATTGTTACTGTTTATCGAATTCCTTGTCCTTCACACCAGTAGAACCCAGAAAGAAGGTTAATCTACAATACGCTCTGAAGAGACCCTCGTGGATTACTCTAGCATGCTGCAAATGTCGCAACCATCGGTCAGGCCCGAACATTAGATTAATCTCCGGGTGATAGACAAAAAATAAATCAGTGGCAGTGGTAACGAGAAAACCAGATGACTGTTACTAACACGACGCCTGTTACAGTTTCGGTGAAACGTGAAAAGTTCGAGAAAGAAACGAGAATCAGCTGCAGACGCTGAGCTAGAAGCAGTGAATGGAACCAGAGGCAGCGGCCAGCAGCGGGATGATATTCAAGGGCATAATCAGCATCAAGAGGAATTTGAGCATCTAAATTACGAATCTGCTTCTGATTGAGAAAATCAGTAATAGGCCAACGGCTTGGTATCGCACCTGTTTACACAATCAACCCCTGTATTGGCTGTGCGACTTTGTGTGAACACATATGGATATGAGACCAGCAGACGGCTGGTAGGCCGAGGTCCCTACAAGCTTCAAGAGGAATTTGGTCAGATACTATAAGTACCGGCTCCAGATTGAGAAAATGAGCTATTACGGCTGAGGATCCGACATTCTGACCACATGTGAACCCCATATATTACCACACCTCTATGATGAACACATGTGAATATGAGACAGCAGTCGGCAGGTAAACCAGGAATCCGCCCATATTCAAGAGGAATTTGGGCAGCTACAATAAGCCTATAGAACAATCAGACGTACATTGAGGAGGAAAGTGAAAAAGGAAACGCAGCTTAGATTTTACTCAACGATGACAATACTAGTGGCCATATATAGAAGTGAGGCCTGTGTCCTAAAGGAAAAAAGACAAAAATAAAATACAGACAAAGGGAATGGTTTTCGACGGGCTGTGAAAGGTTCTACAAGAGAAGAATACATTAGAAATTAGAATATTCAAAAAATAGATGAACGCAGGTGAAAATGGATAGAGCATCTGTTAAGAACGGCAGAGGATATGATAATAAAAAAAATGGCATTGATGTCTATATAATCCTGGAGGACTAGGAACGGTACAAAGACCAAAGAAATCGTTGGACTGAACAAATATGAAATGGTACAGCTAAAGACCTAATCCGTGAAAGGTGATGATATAAATACCGGCTCCAGAATGTGAAAATTAGCTAGGACCGGGGATCCGATATGCTGACCAAATGTAAATCCCCATTCTAGCTGTAGGCCTGTGATCAACTCATCCATGGATAACACATGTAGATGTGAGAACAGCAGCCGGCTGGTAGGCTAAAGACCCGCAAATCAAAAAGAGGATTTTGGGCACCAACAATAAGAACGGCTGCAGATCAAGGAAATCAACTGAAACTGCTAAGTATCTGGTATGATGACCACATGTCAAATCCCATACTGGCTCGTATTATCTTCAACCTATCTGTGTTATTAACGTATGTGGATGTGAGAACAGCTGCCGATAAGTAGGCCAATTTCCTGAACTCATCAAGAGGAATTTGGGTAGCTGCAATAAGCAGCGGTTCCAGATTGAGAATACAAACTATAACGGTTGAGGATCCGTCATGCTGATAACATGGCAATCCCCATACTAGCTATGCCTATGAATATCACCTCTATTAATAACACATATGAATGTGAGGCCAGCGGACGGTAGTATAGCTACGAAGGACCCGACCAGCATCAAGAGGAATTTAGGTAGCTACAATAAGAACAGCTCCATATTGAGAAAATAGGCTGTAACCGTTTTGGGTTCTGACATGCTGACCACATGTCAACCATACTGCTATAATCTTTATCTACTCCTATTTTTTGTTATTTTTAATTATTTTGAATTATTTATTTATTCTAAAATATAGGCTACATAGATATTGTGTAAAAGGAATGGTCGAAAAAATTTAAACCAATGGAATTAAAATTAAATGAGAACTAATACATAGGCTATGATACATAACTTACTATTCACAGATGGTAAGTCTACTCGCTTCCAAGATGTGAAGGTGCAAACTATAGGCCTATAGGTAGGAAACTAGAGGAAGAATAACTTACCTCTCATGATGGGGTTTAAGAATTAATTATAATAAAACAGAATAAATAAGCACAGATATTTCCGACGAATTGAAAATAAATGGAACAAATATTAAAACAGTATTTTAAATATTTGGCATCAATAATTCAAAGATATGGATCATCTGAATTAGACATGGAATAAAGAATAATAGAGACTAACAAATGTATTTGCATAATAAATTATATTTTATGGAGTAGGAATATAATCAAGAGGATTAAATTATTAATACAATTTAACAAAAATGTGACGAGTATGTTATTATATGGTGAGGAAACATGGACGTCGATGCAAAAACACAAAAATAAATTATTAGTCACTGAAGATCGGCAAGATTATAAAATTAGACAAAATAAAAAAATAATAGGCTACAAAAAGAGAAATTATGAATGTAGAAAGGATATTGTGCAAGAGATTGAAGAAATCCAACTAAGGTGGTATGGACATATAATGAGAAGGAGGCACACAGAAACAAAAGAAAAAGTAGCTATTGAAACGGATACCTCCTGGAAAAGGAAAACGTGGTAGACCAAAGAAAACATGAATAAAGGGAATTCATGACAACATGGAGAAGAGAAATATGACAGAAGCAAACAAGCAAATCCGGGAAGTGTGGAAGAAAAACATTGTATAGCCTATTTTGGTTGAGGATACCTGTGTAAATAGCAGAAAGTATCCTGACATAAAAAATAGGGTACCGGGGGGCTATTTTACGCATGGAGCTTTTTCACGCACTGATAGTGTCATTGACTCTGACAGCTATACCTTGGTCTATTGAAGGTCGAAGTAGGTATTTATAATAATCCCGTTTTGTCACCCCTTCAGTAGTGAAAATATTTTTTTTGTGAATAGAACCGTTTTTCCGAGAAAAATTCTTTTGTTGTGCGAGGTAAACCGTATTCCGTCTTCTTACCTGTTTGAATAACATTACAGTCTCAATTATTAAGCTATAACATTCGAATTTGAAATTATTTTAGCTTTAAAATAGAGCTGCATGTAGGTTATGGTCTTAGAATATTAATTTAAAAACAGCAGATAGTGATACTCAAGTGACTTGAGCATAATAAACATTTTATTAACGTATTGTAATATGGGGCTACTTTGCGCACCGATGATGGGGATATTTTACGCACTAAATTAAGACACATTTTGTATAAAAATTGAGTTACTAACACATTACGTTAATTAAAATTAGTAGAAGTAGTATGTGCCCCTCGTAGCTGAGCGTCGTAAGGCATTATGCCTCGTTGCTAAGCGGTTCCACTCCCCAGAAAAAAAAGCTATTGGAATTTCGGTCAATATGGTTCCAGTGCCCACCCAGCACCTTTACAAATTTGGGTAGCTACAATTAGTAGCGGTTGCAGATTGAGAAAACCAGCTTTGGCGACTGCTGTGCCTGACATGCTGACCACATGTGACACCTGGCAGGATTATCGTTCTTCTCTATGATTAACACATGTGGATATGAACCCAGCAGTCGGCTGGTAGGCTAAGGGTCATCTAGGCTCTCCATGCCATGGAGGAGGAGAAAATGTAAATTAATATTTCATTCACAGACGCTCTTTAACAATTGTGGTCATTAGCGTGAAGTTCAAAACTGGGCACCAATGGCCGGTAAATTTTGCTCATGTGCCTCTCATTTAAGGCTTGAGGTTCTTTTACTTGTGAATCTACGACAACGGACCAACAATAAATTTACATCCCTTACAAAATAAATAAATAAATAAATAAACTTGACTGCAGAGCTAAACGCCAGCCTAAGCGGACTTCGAAACATTTGATGTCCGACTCGAATGTGGAAATAACAGCTAAAAGGGCGCTAAAACTGTAGTCTGTTGGTGAAATGAGTAGAGAAGTCTTCCAGTTTTCCGATTAGATATCATTCTCACTTGAAGATCAAGAGCGAAATGAGTAATGCCACGTGATCTGTTCTCCCTCCAGCACTTCCTTCCGCGGCCTCATTGACTGTGATTTTTGCCTTCCTCCTGTGTAGATGGCCTTTTTCAAACAGCTTCTATACAGGTTCTACGGACAGACTCCGTTGCCTCCAGATAACGAGACGGATGAAGGATGTGTCATGCTCTTTTTGTGAACCGAGATACTTCTCTGAGAAGTCTTTAAGAATGGGAGAGTGGATCAGCTGTCAATAAATGTATGAATTCGTTCCACGAACTGTGTGTGGGTGCAGTTGAGAAGAAACAATTGCGTGTGATAATTGTTTTTGATAAGTTTAGTGCGCGAAGTAGCCGCTCTACATGCGTGGATTAGCCCCACTGTGTTTACATAAGGTGTATAGTACAGACAATTTTATAAGTTTTTTTATTCAGTGTTATAGTAGTATTTAAGGATAATTAATATTATATTATATAGGTAAGTAAATAAGCTTTAATTATAGAGTAGTTAAACATATCAATTTTTTAAAAGATAATTATAATACTGATTTAAATTTGAAATGCGCGAAAAAGCCCCACCCTACCCTATAATTTTTAAATGTGAAATCCTGTAGGGCAATAGGATCTATCAGATCTAAGACACCTATGCCATATCCATCTCTATTTTAAAATGAGTATTTATGCAGTAAAATATAAGATAATAATTATAAAATTGGAGCCTGGTAAGTCAATCATCCTCAAATAAATTATTAACCTCATCAAGTTATTCCAATATGGAGGCTTTTCAAGAACAATGTTTCATCTTCTGCGTTTTAACTGATGCTAATTTAGATGAGGACGACTGACTTACCAGGTAACTTACCAATTTTTTAATATTATTACATAACTTAACCTCAACGGTGCTTTAATATGAATTTCAAAAGTGTTGATAGGCTAGTGAAATATAGTTTGATAAATATTTTATTCTTCTGCAGAATATGCATTATGTTGAGATTAAATGTAGAGATTAAAGAGAATATTTTTAAACACGATTTATAAAAATATATTTAGCCTATCTGCGTATTTCACACACTCCCAAAAAAAAAAGTGGATATTTTTTATTGAACGTGTACTGTACATAACCTATAACAAAATAATAAATTGGTAAGAGGCACTCGAAAGAGCATTAAGTTATAAGTTTATGATTTGTCTTTTATGAGTTCGTTCAGTGATCCTGTCCATATTCTGCATTGTTTGTAATGGTATCGCTCACACTTTTGGTCGCATATCTTGCATTCACACGAATCACTCGGTTGGTGGAATTTTGCATTTTTGCACATTTTGTTATTACAAAATAAAACACTCTTTTGAGAAATGAGTTAAACGCACTTCTTCTTCAGTCTTTTTTTTTTTTTTTTTCAAAATAGGCCTATATAAATTTAATTTCTGACACCCTTTCGAAAATGATACTTGATCACATTTTTATGTGTCAATCTTTTCCAAAAAAACTTAAAATATACTTACTTACTTACTCACTGGCACTATCGAACCCATAGGTTCATGACCGCGCGGACATAAGCTCTCCATACATCCCTATCCTGAGCTAATACTTTCCAATCATTCCCTGTATAATCTACTTCCCTCAAATCATAGTTAATGTTATTCCCCCACCTCAATCTTAGTCTACCAACTGGGAGTTTTCACTCTTTCTCTCCTACAAGAAGCTTCCGTACGTGCATTATATCCTGCCCATCGCAGTCTACGAGACTTAGCTGTTCTTATTATATCTGGCTTCCTATAAAGACCATGTAGATAATTGTTATGTAGTCTTCTCCATTCACCTGTCTGTACATCTCTCTTTGGTCCAAAAAGTTTCCTAAGTACTTTATTCTCAAAGACTTGTAATCTCCTTTCCTCCCTTAAAGTAAGAGGCCATGTTTCGCACCCATATAATATATCTGCTAGAATAATAGTTTTATATATTTTCAGCTTAAAGAATTGTAGTTAAAAAAATTCAACGATTGTTTATTCTCTAAAAAATTCTGTAGAATATCTTATAAAATTTGGGCGCTTTTAGAAATTAGATTTAATCTCAAATGATTTTCCACTCTTTACTACAAAGAAGAGAACTAACTACGCCAAAAATTAATGTATTTTCTAGAGAAAAAAATAGAAACTTTTCAAATTAAAAACCTTTATAATCAACTTTTTTCAGAATTTGGAGAGGGATTATTAATGGTTCCATTGAGTTGCTTGGATAAAATTCCCACTGTTGGGAAACAATATGATGAAGGATATTGTTAGTGGAGATGATTTGGATATTTAAGGTTTTGGTGGGCGCTGGATTCGTAAATGGTTCACTGGGGAATTTAGGTGTTGGGTTCGCTCAGGTTGGAATATCGGTAGGCATGAGTTCTCATCCAGGGATTCCACAAGGACTTCGTCGGGCAGAATTAATGTGTAGAGGGATTCGTTTTGAATGTATTTTATTCTTGTCTGAAGCACACGAAATGGTGGAGCACTGTACAATCTTTAGTTTGAATTACCTTGGACTGATTTCTAATCGCCGAGGTCGTCAGTTGTGGGTTTACCCCGTTAGTAATTATCCGATGGCCTACTGAATCACAGATTTACTGACTTAAATTATGAGTCCTAAATATTCAGGCGCTTAATATAATATAATGTACAAGTTACGATATTCCGAAAAAAAGCGGCTAAGTCCAAAATTAGCGTTATATCCACTGGTGGCCAGGCTGCCAGCGTGTCGACGAGTAGGCCTATATGTGTGTAGGCGAGGTGACTTGTAAAAATGTGTATCAGAAGTGACTATGTTAAGTTTATGAATGAAGTGACTTTGTGTAATTGTATAAGAGAAGTGACGAGGAGAAGCCTCTCTCGCCTACTAGGTAAACTCGTTACTCCCACTACATCGATCTCGTGGACCTGAGATCAGTGCTTAATCACATATAACAAAACATATCATTGGTTAATGCACTCTTCTATTTTAATCATGAGGGTGTTACAAATTTATTATTGGCGATTTACGCCATCAGAGGTTGGACCTTTTTCACGTGCTGACTTCACGTACAGTTGGGTCACAAACATTAGCTAGGCTTGGGTTTTCCCTAGGCTTCAGACGCTAGAAAATTGCCATATTCCCACACTTTCTGCTAGCGTTGTTTGTCTCTTGATGAAACCCTCGCTTGTAAATTTAGCTAATGGGTTATGGCTGTCCACAACAAATCAGTTAACTGCAGGCTTAGAAGATATTTCTACTCAATCTGGGCAGCAAAGGATACTGTCAATACTTAAGTTATTATCCATGTGTCGGCCACTTCTGTCTTAAAAAAAGAATGGGTGGCATTTACATGAGTTCTCGTTACCCCTTGTTAATAACTAGTCATTTCATTCCATTTATACTGACTTCTTCGGATCATTTTATACAACATTCGCTCTTACAAAATCAGGTTCCACTCGCTTCCCTGATCAATTTGAATATAAATATGACCTAAGTCTAACAATTGCTTCGTTCAATATTATAATTGTTTCTGCTTTTTATTGCCAACATTGCGATTTATTTATAGAGTTACTCAGGAGGCTGAGTGAATGACTTGCCACAAATTATAGGTCCATTCAAAATATCATATTACAGGAAATCTTTAAAAAATAGACACAATCACACTTTTTTCAACATTTCACAACATACAAGAATAGTAGCCTATTCCATGAATTCTTCTTTGTAAATATTTCTGTAAGCATCTTATAGCATAAAGAACAACACTTTTAAGAGAATACTTTATATCATAGCCTATACTTTTCCACTACTTTCAAAATTAAAATACAAAGAAAATTCTAGACATAAATAGATTTTTTACAGAAATGTATAAATCAATTTGTAATGAATGCTTCCATTTAAAAATGAAAGTTAAATTTTTTTTTTTAAATTAAAGAATGAAAAGAGTAAATTAAAGTTAAAAATATAAAACTTAAGCAATCTTTTGAAAATGAGACTTAATTAAATGATTACATAATACTGTTTCCTGATTAAACTAAAGAAAATAAAAAAGGGAAATTAAAATACAAATATTATTATAAAATACCTATAAAGTACAAACCCTCTATAAAATTTAAAACATCCTTTTGAAATTGAAATTGAAATATTCCAAAATTTAAAAAAGAATTGAAATCGATGTAGACCTATAAAAATACATAAATAAAATCCAATAATTTTAAAAATTACAAAGAAATACGGAGTAAAAATAAAGCTTACTTACTTACTCACTGGCACTATCGAACCCGTAGGTTCATGGCCGTACAGACATAAGCTCTTCATACATCCCTATCCTGAGCTAATGTTTTCCAATCATCCCCTGTATAATCTACTTCCTTCAAATCATAGTTAATGTTATTCTCCCACCTCATTCTTGGTCTACCAACTGGGCATTTTCCCTCTGGTTTTCCTACAAGAAGCTTCCATGCATGTCTTTCATTCCCCATTTGTGCCATATGCCCTACCCATCGCAGTCTACAAGACTTAACTGTTCTTATTATATCTGGCTTCCTATAAAGACCATGTAGTTCATTGTTATGTAAATCTTCCCCATTCACTTGTCTGTTCATCTCTCTTTGGTCCAAAAATTTTCCTAAGAACTTTATTCTCAAATACTCATAATCTTCTTTCATCCCTTAAAGTAAGAGTCCATATTTCGCATCCATATAACTGGTAGAATAATAGTTTTATATATTTTCAGTTTAATGTTTTTTGAAAGGAGTTGAGATGTCAAGAGTCCCTGTAATGCATTATAGCATGCATTTCCAGAATTGAGCCTATGTTTAATTTCCTTGTGCATCTCATTCCTGTTTGTGATTATTGTTCCTAGGTATTTGAATTCAGCCACTTCCTCAAAATTTCCCTCATTTGTCATTAGCTCCCCATTTCCATTATATAATGTATTTGTACATGTGACCATATATTTAGTTTTATTGATATTTATTTCCAGTCCCAATTTCTTAGTGTTACTCAATAGTGTGTGCGTGTTGGCCTTTAGTATCTTCTCGCTATCGGCCAATAATACTACATCGTCAGCATAAACTAACAGCTTATTAACACCATTGAGTTGTAAGCCTTCCTCATCCTCTAAAAATTTGATGGCATGCTCTAGTACAAAATTAAATAGTAGAGGAGATTGTGCATCTCCTTGCTTCAACCCATTCTGGATTTCAAAAGTGTCCCAAAACTGTTTGCCTACACGCACCCTACTCTTTGTGCCATTTAGACACATTCGTAAGTTATAAGTCTAACTAACTTTTTAGGAATTCCGAACTCCAGCAGGATACTACATAACTTCTCCCACTTAATTGAATAATATGCTTTTTTGAAGTCCACATATAAGCCTAGTTAATGTACAGTACCATTATATTCCCATTTCTTTTCTAAAATCTGTCTTATACTAAAGAGCACTATTAACAATTAGAGTTAATGATTTTATTTTTTTTTTCAAAATAGAAAAAAACTTTAATCGAAGTTTATTAATTTATTTGCTTTTTTGTAAAACGTTGAAAATAAGAAATAAAAAAGTCTAGAATAATTAAACTCTATTATATTATCGGTAATATTGTAAACCAACGAATTTTTAAACTATATTTCGGGTATATTTATTGCATTTATAGACTAGGTCTGTAAAATTGCCCCAACTTAAATTTTATTTTAATAAATAGTAGGGTAACGTAGTAGGCCTACAGTGTTTAATTTCAAAAAAGTTTATTTTAAATTGTTAAAATATATTAGCATTAGGTCTATATTACAGAAATATTAAACATATGTAGGCCTATTTTTACTTAAATCTGGGTTCCTTTAAAAATCGAAATTATAGTTTAAGATAAGTGACCACGTGTTACTTATATAAGAAGATAAGGGGGGAATGCAGTAAGTTATTTATGATATTACACCTTCACATAAAATTGAATAGCTATTAAAAGAGTTGAAATATATTTATATACGTACATGTGGATGTGAGACCATCCACTTGGCATGTGAGCTAACAGACTTTTATACGAGTCCTGCCATTGAGACACCTTGTCAAATAAATGTAAAACGCTACTGTAGGCATATTTATTACATGTTAAGATAAGTTTGGTATAAAATCATACCCATGAAATTCTCTGAATGAAGGAAATCAGTTTATTTCAGGCTGAGTGAATCATGGTTTAAATTATAATAAATTGAATTAGGCCTATTTATAATATTATATATAAATTAAATAAGAGGACTGTCTAATAAAACTATAAGTAAATCATAAATGTAAGTTCACAGTTCCTCCTGGCAACGAATTACGAGAAAATGCAGTAAGTTATTTAAAATATTACACCTTGACATAAAATTGAATAGTTATTAAAAGAGTTGAAATATATTTATATACGTACCTTTGTAGATATTTTAAATTAAGATAATATCCAACAGCAGGAAAATTCTAATGTGCTGATCAACACTAACACTTGAACTGACCTAACCAACTTGCTGGTACTTTGTCTAAAATGTTGTATTAATCAAGGCCTACCCCCAAATATCCTGTAGTTCGCTCTGATTGGCTGCTACCTGAGACCGCTACTGAAACTACTCCTTGTTACCGCCCCTTTCGGATCCAACCGCTTCCTCTTATAGGAGAGGGGTTGAATATATTTTTTAAATATTATGGAAGTATGGAAAAACCCAGATTAATTAAAAATAATAGGTATAAAACCCCTCATTGAGTGTAGAATTCAATTAGGGCATTGTGCCCTTTCCTGCTTTATTTCTTTATATAGGCCCAGGTATAAAAATGAACTTCTGTGAGTCAGCAAGTCTGTCCTTTATGGATTCAAAAATTACTTCAGGGATTTTTAAATTAGGGTTTTGCCAACATACAGATATTTTTTTGACAGTTAACATAGGCCATTCCTACTATTGGACCCTAGCAAACATTTAAAAACTTTATCAGCACATTAAATAAAGTCCCTTTTTGGTCGCTTAAATGGATTTCCCTGCCTAACCTCAACAAATACATCAAATTAATGTTCACGGAATTGAATATCTCAATAAATTCTACAAAAAAAAGTCCTGGACACCATATGCCTATCAACACACAATAACCATTTTTGTCTTTCAAAATTATGCAAAAGTAAGGATTTAATTACATAGACTATTTCCAAAACACAATGTTAATTAAATATGTTAGTTTATAGGCTACATAACTTGTTTCAATTATTTTGTCCACGCGAACAACGATTCGTGTTCCCCTAGTTATTATTTCAATAGGCTGAGAAAGCCCTTAGTCTACCAGCCATCTACTGGCATCTCATCTACATATGCTAATCATTTAGCCTGTGTAGTGGTGACATGTGGTCAACATGTAGTTTCCCCCAGTCGTTAAACTGGTTTCCGCAACCTGGAGATGCTACTTAATTTAGCTACCCAATGCTGGGTGGGCATGGATTCCATACTAGCCAACATGGTGGATAAGACATGATGGTTTGACTCCCCACGGGGATGAAACTTTTCCATGAAATTTTTGGGCCAGTAAGCATATGGAACCAGTGCTCACCCTGCTATGTCAAAAATTCAGGTAGCTACAATATGTAGCGGCTACAGGTTCAGAAATCTATCTGTAGCGGATGGGGGACCTGACATGCTTATCATATGTCTCCCGTATACTAGTTAGACGATCATCCAACTCTGATTAACACACGCGGACGCGAAACCAGCAGCTTGCTGGTAGGCCAAGGCCCTTCTACACTTTCGCACCAAAGAGTTTTTAAACAATATGGAGATAGGCCTATCAGTTGGTTTAATTAATTTCATATTTTAAATAAATCAGAAGAAACGAACAAAAAGAGACCACTTAAATGTGTGTCTAATTATACAATAGGAATGTACCTAATGATGACAGTTACACAAGATTCCGTTTTCACTTCGGGCCCCCACATTCAAATATCTAACGTAATAAATATTTGCTTTGCCAATTTAAGGGTTATAAACCCGCAAGGAACTTCTCCCGTAGCATTGGTGGAAGGCGATGATATGATGGGTGATAAATTCCATATCATGCACAGTGACAGGAATAATTACGTTAAAGGAAAGTTTCTTATGATCTGACTGAGAATAGGGCTCGGGATTTGTAGTGAGAGACGCTGACCTCTAGCCCATGAGGCAGGTCCGCATGAGTAGCCTACAATATAGAAACTTAAGAAACACTGTTAAGCCTATAGGGCAGGTCTTTCACTGCAATCATATCATTATCACGCCATCGCTCTAATGATAAGTCCTGTTATGAAATGGTGAAAGAAACATAATTAAATTTAAAAAATGTAAAGGATTTTCATACTCATCTCCTAGGGCAACTCCATCATCATCATCATCATAATCATCATCATCATCATCATCAACAAGGATTAAGCCCAATGTCCTGTTCCGATCTCATTATAGGTCGAATTGGTCCTTCTACCTCTTTTATGGCCTTCCCAACATTCTTCTCACTTTTGGTTTATAATTATACATTCTTCTTGGTATGCACTGTTTATTCATTCGGTAATACGTGCTGAAGATAAGCATTTTGATAATATTTTATTATTCCACAGAGATTAAATAGGCCTATATTAAGTTCTGTTCTTATATCTTCGTTTTTCTTTTTATCGATCCTTTGGTATCCTGCTATTGCTCTCAACACCTTCATTTCAGCAGCCTCTATTTGTTTACTGTCTGCCTTTGTTAATGTCCAGGTTTCACATCCATAGATAAGAGATGGAACTGCCAATACTTTGTAAAACTTCAAAATTGTTTATTTTCTAGTCTTATTCAATAAAGTGCGTTTAATTGTGCCACATAGATAATTGAATTTTAGTGTGTTTATCTAAATTTCTGTCAATGCCTAAGTGACTCCCAAATAATTAAAATTCTGAACTTGGTCTATAATTGCATTGTTTATCATTATTTTTGCTCTAATTGCACATTTTCCTTTCAGAGCTAATATTTTTTTTAGATGTAGAGATTCTTAAATTGTATTTTGGAGAGATATTATTTAAAGTATAAAGGGATTGTTGTAAAGCATTTAAGATGCTGTGATTATTACTTGATCGTCTGCAAAAAGCAGAGTTGTCAATACACTATTTATATTAATTTTCTTGCCATTTATTACGACATGGTCCAAGTTTAAATTGAATAATTGGCTACTGGTGACAATGGACACCCTTGCCTTACTCTCTGGTTTATTTATATGTTTTGTTTCGTAATTTTATCTCCGCGGTCTATTTTTAAATTTGTTTCATTGCATAAACTCTGAATGGCTCTTATAAGGTGTTGAGGAATTCCTTTAATTTCTAGTATGTTCCATAATTTACTTCTACTTACACTATCAAATGCTTTAGTATAATAAAAAAAATCTATGTACGTGAGTAAATTAATTTTTTTTCTTTTTCTATCAGTTGGGCCATTGTAAGAACGCAATTTATAGTTGACCTACCCTTTCTAAATCCATTTTGTTCCTCATGTAATATTGTTTCACCTATTTTATTTATTCTATATGATACAATTTTTGCATAGGATCTTTTAAGCTGAATTTAATAAACTTATTCCTCTATAATTTATACATTCTCTTCGGTTTCATTTTTTTAAATATCGGAACAGTTATTGCGTGCTTCCATTAATCTGGAACAGAACCCGTTTTCCAGCAAAGGATTATAAATTCAAGAAACTTAACAATAAATGTAATCTATGCACATTTGAATAACTCTATGTTTATATTATCTGCTCCAGGCGATTTCTTGTTTTTAAATTTTTTCATTGTTAACATTAGCTCTTCGAACCTAATACTATTCACATTTGGGTCATTTTCCCTTAAGAATATTGTTTGTTCTTCTAAATTTGTCCACAACGATGTATAATGTTGTTCCCATTGTGTAAGAGGTATAGGATTTAACAGTATTGTATCCTTTTCGTTTTTATTTATATGTTTAATAATTTTATATGCTCTAACTTGGTGTCCGTGTACATCATGTTCTAAATTCGACACATATCTGTCCCAATGCTCTCTCTTTATTCTTCTAATTCTCTTTTAATAATTGCTGATTTTGATTTATATTCAATATTATCGTCTGTAGATCTGCTCTGTAGAAATTTAAGATATGCTTGTTATAGGCTATGTCCTTTATTTTTCCACTATGTCTTCATACCAAATATCTATACACCTTTTCTTATATTTCTTCCATCTTTTCCCTAGTGTTTCTGATGCTACTTTATGTAAAATATTTTTTCAATATTTCCCACATTAAATTTATATTGTTTCCATATGTTTGATCATTTATTTCCTCTACATATTTATTCATTCTTGTTTTATATAGGTATTTAACTATATACTCTCTTAACAGATGTACCTTCTATGTTTCCTTATAAATGAACTCTCAAGGTTTTAACTTCTTCCATCTTTTTAATAAGTTAAATTTAGACATAAGTAAGTAATGGTCTGATCCTACATCGCTACCTCTATACACTCTCGTGTCTTGTATATATGAAGAAAGTTTCTTATTTATAAGAATACAGCCATTTATACTTTTTTCATTTATCCGTGTCCACGTATATTTGTAGATGTGAAGGTGTCTGAAGAATGTGCTTGTAATTTTAAGTTCATTAAACACTGAAAATTGTAATATGGATTTGCCATTTTCCTTTAATACTTGTTCTCCATTTGATCCTAGTTCATCTTTTATTGGGTAGTTTCCTACTCTTTCATTGAAATCGCCTGCTACAACAATATGGTCGTTTTTATTTGTGATAATATATTTATTTTATTTTCGTTATAGGCCTATTCTAACATTTATTATAGGCCTACTCCAGATCTCATTTCCATTAACGCATTAACTAGGCCTACTATACCTATATGCTATTTCTTGCTGATATTGTTTCTTTCAAAGATTTTTAAATTACGCCTATATTAGACAGCTCATTAATGATTAATGTATTGATGCTAAAAATTGGCGAAACAGTGCGTAATCATTAGTATATCCTATTAACGTTATTTTACATTTATATAGTTCAAAATGGTGCCTAACTAACTCTAACAAAACTTATAACTTATGTGGATGTTAATATTGTAACGGATATCAAAGTAATAAGGATGTGTTGTCAAGATGAAATATTATATTGTATACTAAAGTAGTTGGGGAAAGTAAAGTTTTTAAGACCAAGACTAAGATGGATAGATGATGTGTACAATGTTATTATTCAACTTGGTGTTAAAGGATGGAAAATGAAGGCTCAAAACAGGCAAGAATGGATGGAGGTGATTATAGAAACCAAGTTTAACATGAAGGACTATAACTGATTACTAAAGATGTTGAAGAATATTATAGAGTATAACTTATTGTAAAGTTCTTCTTAAGCTTAATTATATGTGAATCATTTGCGCTTTGTTCCATGTTGGCAGCTTTTTTATAAAGGAAGTACGTAATGGTGAATTATTTCATAAATTGTTATATGTGCACGATTGCAGTGAAAATAAAATAAGCTATTACTGTATCATATATTGTGTTATCCGACACAAATTTACATTCTTTTACTCGTTCGTTTTTTACCGTTTTATTTTTAAAGTGATCCCACAACAGGCGTGGAGGCCCTTGGGGTAGTAGGAGGTTAAGGCTCCCACTTTTTCTAGACAATCTGCACTTTATGGCAGCCGGGTTGTCAGCCCTGCGTGACGGCAGATTTTACCCCTAGAACAAGCGTCTGGTACTCATTTCCGTTAGAGGCTGATTCGACCCCAGGGCCATAGTGCCGCCAGAGGGTTTGGGTCAGTTTAAAAATCCTGACCCCAACGGGACTTGAACCCTCGACCCTCCGGCTTGTAGCTCAGTGCCTTAACCACTACGCTACTATTAAATAAGTCAAACCATATAAATTATATCAATTGTGGATTTTAGGTTAATTTTTGTTTTATTGATCTACACCTATTTTAGTAAATAATTGGATCTAAATCATTTTAGGAGACAGTGCACTTTGTTACATTCATGAAACCAACGTGTTTAGGTTTGTGTATAATAGGCTGCATCCTCTCCATAATATAAAGACACACCTCCATAGCCTATATGTTGTACTATTTAGCCTTCTTGGAACTGCTGGGGTTAATACACAACGAAACTAGCCAAAGCTTCAAGATGGCAACCCCATGCCATAGGCTATTTAAGTAGACAGCTTTCTGTACAATGTGCAGCGCTTATTGACGTAAATAGGGGGCATTTTATTACAGAAAAACTTCAACACAGAAAAGAGAAAGGCCCATATTGAGATGACCAATTCAGAGAGCAGAATATGTACATATATGTAAAGGCTTATGCTAATTCCTTAAGGCTGATAATGAAAATTGATTTTTATTTTTATTTGCAAAAACATATGAAAACGCTATGGCAATGGATACACTTGATTATTTATTTTTCTAATTTCTAGTTAATACAAAATGTTTTATTGGACATATATAGATATTTAACAAAGCATTCATATAATAAATATAGTTTTCATATTAACCGTTTTTCATTAAAACATGCAAATATTTGTAACTTGTTAATGATAGGCTTATCACAAAAGAAGGAAAATATCCCTTCATGGCCTGTAGAAACTTTCAGGTAAGAAAGGTCTAGACTCTATAGTGTAATTCACCAAAAGCAGTTTTATAAAAAAGGACTGGAAATAGAATTCACATAATAAATCAAGGGTGCAGGTAATAGCCTATTGTGAGGGAACGGACTTTGACCTGAGTTCCTACTAATATTATCTTACAATTAATACATTGAATTATATATTTTCAGTTTAACGTTTTTTGAAAGGAGTTGGGATATCAAGAGTCTCTGCAATGCATAATAGCACGCATTTCCAGAATTGGGCCTATGTTTAATTTCTTTGTGCATCTCATTCCTATTTGTGATTATTTTTCCTAAGTATTTGAATTCAGCCACTTCCTCAAAATTTCCCTCAGTTATCATTATATGTCCATTTCCATTATATAATGTATTTCTACGTGTGACGATGAATTTCGTTTTATTGATATTTACTTCCAGTCCTAATTTCTTAGTGTTATTCAATAGTGTGTGCGTGTTGTCCTTTAGTATCTCCTCGCTATCGGCCAATAATACTAGGCCTACATCGACAGCATAAACTAACAGCTTATTAATACCATTGGGTTGTATGCCTTCCTCATTCTCTAAACATTTAATGGCATGCTCTAGTACAAAATTAAATAGTAGAGGAGATAGTGCATCCCCTTGCTTCAACCCATTCTGGATTTGAAAAGTGTCCCAAAACTGTTTGCCTACACGCACCCTACTCTTTGTGCCATTTAGACACATTCGTATAAGTCTAACTAACTTTTTAGGAATTCCGAACTCCAGCAGGATACTATATATCTTCTCCCTATTAATTGAATCATATGCTTTTTTGAAGTCTACATACAGTTGATGTACAGTACCATTATATTCCCATTTCTTTTCTAAAATCTGTCTTATACTAAAGAGCACTAGTAAAAATTAGAGTTAATGATTTTATTTATTTTTTTTCAAAATAGAAAAAACTTTAATCGAAATTTATTAATTTATTTGCTTTTTTGTAAAACGTTGAAAATAAGAAATAAAAAAAGTCTAGAATAATTAAACTCTATTATATTGTCGGTAGTATTGTAAAACAACGAATTTTTAAACTATATTTCGGGTCTATTTACTGCACTTATAGACTAGGCCTGTAAAATTGCCCCAACTTAAATTTTATTTTAATAAATAGTAGGGTAACGTAGTAGGCCTACACTGTTTAATTTCAAGAAAGTTTATTTTAAATTGGTAAAATATATTAGCATTAGGTCTATATTACAGAAATATAAAACATATGTAGGCCTATTTTTACTTAAATCTGGGTTCCTTTAAAAATCGAAATTATAGTTTAAGATAAGTTACCACGTGTTACTTATATAAGAAGATAAGGGGGGAATGCAGTAAGTTATTTAAAATATTACACCTTCACATAAAATTGAATAGCTCTTAAAAGAGTTGAAATATATTTATATACGTACATGTGGATGTGAGACCATCCACTTGGCATGTGAGCTAAAAGACTTTTATACGAGTCCCGCCATTGAGACACCTTGTCAAATAAATGTAAAACGCTACTGTAGGCATATTTATTACATGTTAAGATAAGTTTGGTATAAAATCATACCCATGAAATTCTCTGAATGAAGGAAATCAGTTTATTTGAGGCTGAGTGAATCATGTTTTAGATTATAATAAATTGAATTAGGCCTATTTATAATATTATATATAAATTAAATAAGAATACTGTCTTATAAAATTATAAGTAAATCATAAATGTAAGTCCACAGTTCTTCCTGGCAACGAAATTACGGGAAAATGCAGTAAGTTATTTAAAATATTACACCTTCACATAAAATTGAATAGCTATTAAAAGAGTTAAAATATATTTATATACGTACCTTTGTAGATATTTTAAATTAAGATAATATCCAACAGCAGGGAAATTCTATTGTGCTGATCAACACTAACACATGAACTGACCTAACCAACTTGCTGGTACTTTGTTTAAAATGTTGTATTAATCAAGGCCTACCCCCAAATATCATGTAGTTCGCTCTGATTGGCTGCTACCTGAGACCGCTACTGAAACTACTCCTTGTTACCGCCCCTTTCGGAGCCAACCGCTTCATCGTATAGGAGAGGGGTTGAATATATTTTCTAAAATATTATGGAAGTATGGAAAAACCCAGATTAATTAAAAATAATAGGTATAAAACCCCTCATTGAGTGTAGAATTCAATTAGGACATTGTGCCCTTTCCTGCTTTATTTCTTTATATAGGCCCAGGTATAAAAATGAACTTCTGTGAGTCAGCAAGTCTGTCCTTTATGGATTCAAAAATTACTTGAGGGATTTTTAAATTAGGGTTTTGCCAACATATAGATATTTTTTTGACAGTTAACATAGGCCATTCCTACTATTGGGTCCTAGCAAACATTTAAAAACTTTATCAGCACATTAAATAAAGTCCCTTTTTGGTCGCTTAAATGGATTTCCCTGCCTAACCTCAACAAATACATCAAATTAATGTTCACGGAATTGAATACCTCAATTAATTCTACAAAAAAAAGTCCTGGACACCATATGCCTATCAACACACATTAACCATTTTTGCCTTTCAAAATTATGCAAAAGTAAGGATTTAATTACATAGACTATTTCCAAAAGACAATGTTAATTAAATATGTTAGTTTATAGGCTACATAACTTGTTTCAATTATTTTGTCCACGCGAACAACGATTCGTGGTTCCCCTAGTTATTATTTCAACAGGCTGAGAAAGCCCTTAGTCTACCAGCCATCTACTGGCATCTCATCTACATATGCTAATCATTTAGCCTGTGTAGTGGTGACATGTGGTCAACATGTAGTTTCCCCCAGTCGTTAAACTGGTTTCCGCAACCTGGAGATGCTACTTAATTTAGCTACCCAATGCTGGGTGGGCATGGATTCCATACTAGCCAACATGGTGGTTAAGACATGATGGTTTGACTCCCCACGGGGATGAAACTTTTCTATGATATTTTTGGGCCAGTAGGCATATGGAACCGGTGCTCTCCCTGCTATGTGAAAAATTCAGGTAGCTACAATAAGTAGCGGCTCCAGGTTCAGAAATCTATCTGTAGCGGATGGGGGACCTGACATGCTTATCATATGTCTCCCGTATACTAGTTAGACGATCATCCAACTCTGATTAATACACGTGGACGCGAAACCAGCAGCTTGCTGGTAGGCCAAGGCCCTTCTACACTTTCGCACCAAAGAGTTTTTAAACAATATGGAGATATAAGTTGGTTTAATTAATTTCATATTTTAACTAAATCAGAAGAAATGAACAAAAAGAGGCCACTTAAATGTGTGTCTGGGGCACGCCGTAGCTTAGTGGTTAAGGCACTGAGCTACAAGCCAGAGGGTCGAGGGTTCAAGTCCCGTTGGGGTCAGGATTTTTAAACTGATCCAAACCCTCTGGCGGCACTATGGCCCTGGGGTCGACTCAGCCTCTAACATAAATGAGTACCAGACACTTGTTCTGGGGGTAAAGGCGGCCGTCACGCAGGGCTGACAACCCGGCTGACATAAAGTGCCGATTGTCTAGAAAAAGTGGGAGCCCTAACCTCCTACTACCCCAAGGGCCTCCGGGTTTGTTGTGGGATCACTTTACTTTTTTTTTAAATGTGTGTCTAATTATACAATAGGAATATACCTAATGATGACAGTTACACAAGATTCCGTTTTCACTTCGGGCCCCCACATCTAACGTAAGAAATGTTTGCTTTGCCAATTTAAGGGTTATAAACCCGCAAGGAACTTCTCCCGTAGCATTGGCGGAAGGCGATGATATGATGGGTGATAAATTCCATATCATGCACAATGACAGGAATAATTACGTTAAAGGAAAATTTCTTATGATCTGACTGAGAATCGGACTCGGGATTTGTAGTGAGAGACGCTGACCTCTAGCCCATGAGGCAGGTCCGCATGAATATCCTACAATATAGAAACTTAAACACTGTTAAGCCTATAGGGCAGGTCTTTCACTGCAATCATATCATTATCACGCTACAAGAAGCTCCCAAATCTGTCTTTCATTAGCCTTTCGTTCCCATCGCTCTAATGATTAGTCCTGTTATGAAATGGTGAAAGAAACTCAATTAAATTTAAAAAAATGTAAAGGATTTTCATACTCATCTCCTAGGGCAACTCCATCATCATCATCATCATCAACAAGGATTAAGCCCAATGTCCTGTTCCGATCTCATTATAGGTCGAATTGGTCCTTCTATCTCTTTTATGGCCTTCCCAACATTCTTCTCACTTTTGGTTTATAATTATACATTCTTCTTGGTATGCACTGTTTATTCATTCGGTAATACGTGCTGAAGATAAGCATTTTGATAATATTTTATTATTCCACAGAGATTAAATAGGCCTATATTAAGTTCTGTTCTTATATCTTCGTTTTTCTTTTTATCGGTCCTTTGGTATCCTGCTATTGCTCTCAACACCTTCATTTCAGCAGGCTCTATTTGTTTACTGTCTGCCTTTGTTAATGTCCAGGTTTCACATCCATAGATAAGAGATGGAACTGCCAATACTTTGTAAAACTTCAAAATTGTTAGTTTCTAGTCTTATTCAATAAAGTGCGTTTAATTGTGCCACATAGATAATTGAATTTTAGTGTGTTTATCTAAATTTCTGTCAATGCCTAAATGACTCCCAAATAATTAAAATTCTGAACTTGGTCTATAATTGCATTGTTCATCATCTTGAAAGAATGAGTTCAAATCGGATCCCCAAAGCTGTTTATAATTATATACCAAGAGGACGAAGATCACTGGGCCGTCCTATGAAACGCTGGAGGGAAAATTTTCTATAGGATCGTAACAGGCCTTGGCCTAATACTTGGAAGGAAGAAGAAGAATCATTAATTTTGCTCTAATTGCACATTTTCCTTTCAGAGCTAATATTTTTTTTAGATGTAGAGATTGTTAAATTGTATTTTAGAGAGATATTAATTAAAGTATAAAGGGATTGTTGTAAAGCATTTAAGATGCTGTCATTATTACTTGATCGTCTGCAAAAAGCAGAGTTGTCAATACACTATTTATATTAATTTTTTTGCCATTTATTACGACATGGTCCAAGTATAAATTGAATAATTTGCTACTGGTGACAATGCACACCCTTGCCTTACTCTCTGGTTTATTTATATGTTTTGTTTCGTAATTTTATCTCCGCGGTCTATTTTTAAATTTGTTTCATTGCATAAACTCTGAATGGCTCTTATAAGGTGTTGAGGAATTCTTTTAATTTCTAGTATGTTCCATAATTTACTTCTACTTACACTATCAAATGATTTAGTATAATCAAAAAAATCTATGTACGTGGGTAAATTAATTTTTTTCTTTTTCTATCAGTTGGGCCATTGTAAGAACGCAATTTATAGTTGACCTACCCTTTCTAAATCCATTTTGTTCCTCATGTAATATTGTTTCAGCTATCTTATTTATTCTATATGATAAAATTTTTGCATATATCTTTTAAGCTGAATTTAATAAACTTGGGCCTATTCCTCTATAATTTATACATTCTCTTCGGTTTCATTTTTTTAAATATCGGAACAGTTATTGCGTCCTTCCATTAATCTGGAACAGAACCCGTTTTCCAGCAAAGGATTATAAATTCAAGAAACTTAACAAAAATTTAATCTATGCACATTTGAATAACTCTATGTTTATATTATCTGCTCCAGGCGATTTCTTGTTTTTAAAATTTTGCATTGTTAACATTAGCTCTTCGAACCTAATACTATTCACATTTGGGTCATTTTCCCTTAAGAATATTGTTTGTTCTTCTAAGTTTGTCCACAACAATGTATAATGTTGTTCCCATTGTGTAAGAGGTATAGGATTTAACAGTATTGTGTCCTTTTCGTTTTTGTTTATATGTTTAATAATTTTATATGCTATAACTTGGTGTCCGTGTACATCATGTTCTAAATTCGACACATATCTGTCCCAATGCTCTCTCTATATTCTTCTAATTCTCTTTCAATAATTGCTGATTTTCATTTATATTCAATATTATCGTCTGTAGATCTGCTCTGTAGAAATATAAGATATGCTTGTTATATGTCCTTTATTTTTCCACTATGTCTTCATACCAAATATCTATAAGTTACACCTTTTCTTATATTTCTTCCATCTTTTCCCTAGTGTTTCTGATGCTACTTTATGTAAAATATTTTTCAATATTTCCCACATTAAATTTATATTGTTTCCATATGTTTGATCATTTATTTCCTCTACATATTTATTCATTCTTGTTTGATATAGATATTTAACACTATACTCTCTTAACAGATGTACCTTCTATGTTTCCTTATAAATGAACTCTCTAGGTTTTAACTTCCTCCATCTTTTTAATAAGTTAAATTTAGACATAAGTAAGTAATGGTCTGATCCTACATCGCTACCTCTATACACTCTCGTGCCTTGTAGCTATATATGAAGAAAGTTTCTTATTTATAAGAATACAGCCATTTATACTTTTTTCATTTATCCGTGTCCACGTATATTTGTAGATGTGAAGGTGTCTGAAGAATGTGTTTGTAATTTTTAAGTTCATTAAACACTGAAAATTGTAATAAGGATTTGCCATTTTCCTGTAATACTTGTTCTCCATTTGATCCTAGTTCATCTTTTATTCGGTAGTTTCCTACTCTTTCATTGAAATCGCCTGCTACAACAATATGGTCGTTTTTATTTGTGATAATATATTTATTTTATTTTCGTTATATTCTAAAATTTATTATAGGCCTACTCCAGATCTCATTTCCATTAACGCATTAACTAGGCCTACTATACCTATATGCTATTTCTTGCTGATATTGTTTCTTTCAAAGATTTTTAAATTACGCCTATATTAGACAGCTCATTAATGATTAATGTATTGATGCTAAAAATTGGCGAAACAGTGCGTAATCATTAGTATATCCTATTAACGTTATTTTACATTTATATAGTTCAAAATGGTGCCTAACTAACTCTAACAAAACTTATAACTTATGTGGATGTTAATATTGTAACTGATATCAAAATAATAAGGATGTGTTGTCAAGATGAAATATTATATTGTATACTAAAGTAGTTGGGGAAAGTAAAGTTTTTAAGACCAAGACTAAGATGGATAGATGATGTGTACAATGTTATTATTCAACTTGGTGTTAAAGGATGGAAAATGAAGGCTCAAAACAGGCAAGAATGGATGGAGGTGATTATAAAAGCCAAGTTTAACATGAAGGACTATAACTGATTACTAAAGATGATGAAGAATATTATACAGTATAACTTATTGTAAAGTTCTTCTTAAGCTTAATTGTTTGTGAATCATTTGCGCTTTGTTCCATGTTGGCAGCTTTTTTATAAAGGAAGCACGTAATGGTGAATTATTTCATAAATTGTTATATGTGCCCGATTGCAGTGAAAACAAAATAAGCTATTACTGTATCATATAGCCTATTGTGTTATCCGACACAAATTTACATTCTTTTACTCGTTCGTTTTTTAACCGTTTTATTAAAAATATTAAATAAGTCAAACCATATAAATTATATCATACATTGTGGATTTCAGGTTAATTTTTATTTTATTGATCTACACCTATTTTAGTAAATAATTGTTTGTAAAGCATTTTAGGAGACAGTGCACTTTGTTACATTCATGAAACCAACTTGTTTAGGTTTGTGCATAATAGGCTACATCCTCTCCATAATATAAAGAACACCCCTCCATAGCCTATATGTTGTAATATTTAATCTTCTTGGAACTGCTGGGAGTAATACACAAGGAAACTAGGCAAAGCTTCAAGATGTCAACCCCATGTCATAGGCTATTTAAGTAGACACCTATCTTTAAAATGTGCAGCGCTTATTGACATAAATTGGGGGCATTTTATTACAGAAAAACTTCAACACAGAAAAGAGGAAGGCCCATATTGAGGTGACCAATTCAGAGAGCAGAATAAGTACATATGTGTAAAGGCTTATGCTAATTCCTTAAGGCTGATAATGAAAATTGATTTTAATTTTAATTTGCAAGAACATATGAGAGGAGATGCACTATCTCCTCTACTATTTAATTTTGTACTAGAGCATGCCATTAAATCTTTAGAGAATGAGGAAGGCTTACAACTCAATGGTATTAATAAGCTGTTAGTTTATGCTGATGATGTAGTACTACTGGCCGATAGCGAGGAGATACTAAAGGCCAACACGCACACACTATTGAGTAACACTAAGAAATTAGGACTGGAAGTAAATATCAATAAAACTAAATATATGGTCACACGTAGAAATTCAGTATATAATGGAAATGGACAGCTAATGATAAATGAGGGAAATTTTGAGGAAGTGGCTGAATTCAAATACCTGGGAACAATAATCACAAATAGGAATGAGATGCACAAAGAAATTAAACATAGGCTCAATTCTGGAAATGCATGCTATTATGCATTGCAGAGACTTTTGATGTCCCAACTCCTTTCAAAAAACGTTAAGCTGAAGATATATAAAACTATTATTCTACCAGTTATATTATATGGGTGTGAAACATGGACTCTTACTTTAAGGGAGGAAAGGAGATTACGAGTATTTGAGAATAAAGTTCTTAGGAAAATTTTTGGACCAAAGAGAGATGAACAGACAGGTGAATGGAGAAGACTACATAACAATGAACTACATGGTCTTTATAGGAAGCCAGATATAATAAAAACAGTTAAGTCTCGTAGACTGCGATGGGCAGGACATGTTGCGCGTATGGGGAATGAAAGACGTGCATGGAAGCTTCTTGTAGGAAAGCCAGAGGGAAAACGCCCAGTTGGTAGATCAAGAATGAGGTGGGAGAACAACATTAACTATGATTTAAGGAAGTAGATTATACAGGGAATGATTGGAAAGCATTAGCTCAGGATAGGGATGTATGGAGAGCTTATGTCCGCGCGGCCATGAACCTTCGGGTTCGATAGTGCCAGTGAGTAAGTAAGTAAGTAAGTAAGAACATATGAAAACGCTATGGCAAGGGATAGACTTGATTATTTATTTTTCTAATTTCTAGTAAATACAAAATGTTTTATTGGACCTATATAGATATTTAACTAAGCATTCATATAATAAATATAGTTTTCATATTAACCGTTTTTCATTAAAACATGTAAATATTTGTAACTTGTTAATGATAAGCCCATCACAAAAGAAGGAAAATATCGCTACATGGCCTGTAGAAACTTTCAGGTAAGAAAGGTCTAGACTCTATAGAGTAATTTACCAAAACCAGTTTTATAAAAAAGGACTGGAAATAGAATTCACATAATAAATCAAGGGTGCAGGTAATAGCCTATTGTGAGGGAACGGACTTTGACCTGAGTTCCTACTAATTTTATCTTACAATTAATACATTGAATCCAACTGTCAATTATTGCCAACTAAATACTAAATAATGCATTTGGGAGTGTTTCTAATGACAAAAATAACTAGATGACCCTACAATCCTATCATCCGAATGCTGACCTCACATTCAGCTCGTGTAGGCGTGACATGGGTCAGCAAGTCGTGTCCCCCAGTCCCTACAGCTGATTTTCTCAATCTTCCGCCGCTACATAGGCTATTGTAGATAGGCCCTACTCAAAATCCTCATTATAGCGTACTGGTTCATACGGGCCGGAATGTCTTCCGCATGGGGATTCAAACCAGCGCCAAGCCACTCGACCACGGCTCGAGACATGTTGATTTGAAATATTATTCGTGTAATTTATTGATAAAAACAATAGCATAGGAATCTCACGTGGTAGGCCTTCTATCCACCTGGTAGTTAGGCTATATGGCCCCCTTAGACTAAGCTCTTCATACATCCCTATCCTGAGCTCATCTTTTTCAAATATTCCCGGCATAATTCACTTCCCTGAAACTATGGTTAATGTTATTCTGCCTCATTCTTGTAATAGTCCCTCTGGACGCTATATCCCCCTGGTAAGTTATTTCTAAAAACGTTTATTTGCCATCTATCACCCCACAGTTGTGCCATATGTCCAGCCCGTCGCAGTCTACGAGACTGTTATTAATATTAGTCTCTCTGGCTTCCCTTGAAGATCACTGTTGTGTAGTCTTCTCCAATCTTCTGTCTGCTTACTTCTCTTCAGCCCAAAGTTTGTTCAAAGAACTTTATTCTCAAATTCGCGAAATATTTTCTCCTCACTTAAAATAAAAGATCGGGTTTCGCATTTATATAGGCCTAGTTTGTTTGAGAGCAGTTAGGATAATAGCACCTGATTCCTAGTTGTTCCTAAGTATTCGATTGTATCACTTCATAAAATTTCCCACGTTCTTCATTAACTGATATATTCCATTACAGGCCTTTTTTCTACGTGTGACTACTTTTCTAGTTTCTATTATTGAGCATTCAAAATGTTTATAGGGCCTGTATAGCTACATTTCTATAATATTAGTGTAAAGTTAGTGATTTTGATATTTCGAAATCATTGATTTAAATTTTCTAGTGTTTAGACCCTATTCATGTGCAGTTTTTTTATGTTAGGCCTACAGCATTTTGAAGAAAATTATTCAAAGTAGGCCTGTTAGTGTCCATATGTTATTCCTGAAACATTAACATTATACATTTAAGTAATTTTACTCTTTCCTTTTTTTATACACATGCAGCGTTGTGACGCAGCAGGCCCGGGTTCGATTCCCGGTCGGTATAAACTTCCTGGGAGACGATTTTTTTTTCGGTGAATTTCTTCACCTGTAAGACAAATGTCAGGAAACTTTGAGGCCATAATGTCCCCTAACATCATATGGCCATCATCATCATCACACGGTGTGGAAAACAACGGGAAGGTAGAACACATAGGGCATATAGCCTAATTCTCTAGTAACGCTGCAAATCATAGCATGAAAATGCTATGAATGCAGTGAAATACCTGCCCTAGGGCAGAACAGTAGACTATAGAATATAATTGCTAGATAGGTATGTAGAGAACAGAGTCTTGCCCCTCACCCCTCTGTAATAAATAAAGAACGCCACTAAATCTCAAGCAAGTTTCTGAGAGTATCGGTTACTGGAAATAATTAAGCTCGTAGTAAGTAATGGAAAACATTTATACAAACTGGAGTTCAACCCTCTCTGCAAAGGGTAATGATCAGAGAAGATGCTAAAATTCTCCAAGATGGCAGCCTCATGGCTGCAGATTATGAACAAATCCATGCCAAAAACTAACTAACTCATTGGCTCTATCGAACCTTGCCGCGCGGTAATAGGCTCTCCATACATCCCTTTCTAAAGTATGTTTTCCAATCATTGCCTGTATAGGCCTAAACTATTTTCCGCAAATCATGCTAATGTTATTCTCCCACCTCATTCTTGGTATTCCAACTGAGCGTCTTCCCTCTGGTTTACCTGCAAGAAGCTTCCATGCATGTCTTTCATTACCCATCGGTGCCACATGTACTGCCTATCGCAGTCTACGAGACTTAATTGTTCTTATTATATCTAACTTATTATTGAAAACTGTTGAAAATTATAAAATCATCAAACAAATCCATTTCCTATAATAGCTCATGTTTTACGTGGAATATAGATAGATCATCGGTTGGTTAATGTCTTTGACATCGTCCGATTCCTAATAGCCAATTTTGTCGGTCCATCCAATCTCCTGGTTGTAGATGTTCCTCCTTCATGTATAGGCCTAAATATATTCCTGTCTCCAGGAGGTTTTAGGTCTTCCTCTGCCTCGTCTTCCCTCAGGTGTCCATTCCAAAACAGATTATGGTAGCCGATCCTCTTCCATTCGCTGGACATGTCCGTACCATCTTAATCGCTGAATTTTAATATAGGCCTAATCTATAACATTGTCTTCAATCTTCATTTTCTCCCTTATAACTGAGTTCCTAATTTTTTTCTTTTCTTGAAATTCTTGATGCCCTTCGTATAAAATCCATTTCCGTTGCCAAAAGATTCTCCTTCTACTTCTTCTTCTGCTTTCCCCCACTTAGGCCTATAGGTTTGCCGTCTTCAGTCTCCATGTATCTCTACCATTCCAATCTCCCTCTTCCAAATTCCTATCATCCATTATAGTTCTGATGTAGGTATTCCATTTCCATCTTGGTCTGCCACGTTTACTTCTTCCAGGGGGTAACCATTGGTAGGCCTATAAGCTTATATACTTTTGGCCATCTTTCATTTTCCATTCTTTGTACATGGCCATACCATTTTAAGCGTTTGATTTCCAATCCAATTAACAGCATATATTGTGACATTCATTTCTCTCCAAAGGAATTCATTTCTTATTTTATCCTGTCTTGTTTTTTGCAGGCTCCTTCTTAAATAATCAAATTCAGCTGTTCTAATTTTACCATCATCATCATCACTCCAGCTATTAGGCAATTGCCCGTTCCGACTTCATAATGCATCAGCCCAACGTCTTCTAGGTCTTCCAACATCGCGTCTTCCTCTTGCTTGATAATTTCTTGCTAACAATGGATATCTCTCTTTACTCATTCCATCCATATGATCAATCCATTTCTGTCTGTAATTCGTGACCTTATCCAATAAAGGTTGTACTTTCAATTCTTCTCTTATATCCTCATTTCTTAATCTATCAAGTCTTGTACTTCCTTTTAACTTGTCTTAGGAACCTCATCTCCGCCGTCTGTATTCTATCCTTCTGTTTTTTCACTGGAGCCCAAGTTTCACATCCATTCAATATTGTGGGAACCGCCATAACGTTATACATTGTTATCTTGGTTTCTTTTCTAATTTTATTTTTCAATGTTCTCTGTATTGTTTCGCACACTGTCTGAAATTTATTTACTTAGGAGTCAATATCTCTTTTCACATTGTAGCCAACATCAGAGCCCAATTATTTGAAACTAGACACCTATTCTATACTTTGATTTTCTAAAATAATTTTGGATCTCACTGGATCTCTTCCTCTTCGTTTTCCTTACAGAAATCTTTAGATCATATATCTAATTTTATTCTTTTGTAATTCCGCCAAAGACCAAGTTTCACTTCCATATGATAAAATATTCTGTATTATGCTCTTATCAATTTTTAATTTAGTTTCCTTTGTAATATTTTTATTCCAAATTATTCCATGTAATGTCTTAGTTGCATTTTTTGCCATTGCAATTTTAGTCTGTACATCTCTCTCACAGGTACCTATACTTGTATAATTATTGATCCAAGATATTAAAAAAATCACATTTTTTTTTATTTTCCCTGTTTCGAGTATGAGGTCATCCACATCCTTTCCCAAACACATAGGCTATATTCTGTTTTCTGTAAATTTATATTCAGTCCCCATTTCTTATATTCTTCTATTAGTTTATTTATCATATATTTCATATCATCTTCATCCCCCGAAAAAATTATTTGATCATCTGCAAACAATAATGAATGTAGTACTTTTCCTCCTATAGGAATACCCATTTCAGAACATTTTTTATACCATAAATTAAGAGCCTGGTCTAAATAAATGCTAAAAAGAATTGGTGAGAAACTGCATCCCTGTTTAAGGCCATTATTCATTGTGAATTCCTCTGTTAATTTATTCTGTATTTTTACTTTAGCTTTTGTATTATTGCAGATCCTCCTAACAATATTAATCCATTTATCATTGATATTCATATTTCTTATTGCCGTCCATAACAATTGTCGAGGTACACTATCATATGCCATCTCTAAATCAATAAAGGTCATATGCAGTTCTTTATTTTTTGATAGGATTTTCTCTTGCAATTGTCTAATACAGAAAATATTATCAATACATGATCTTCCACTCCAGAATCAACATTGTTCTTCTCTTAAGTTATCATTTATCTCCTTAAGTTTAAAATTTATAATTTTACTAAAAATCCTAGCTATTGAAAGTATAACGCTTATACCTCTATAAATGGAACACAGTTTATTATTAGGCCTACCTTTTTTTTAAAAATAGGAGTAATATACGATAAATTCCAGTCTTCTCGGATATCGTCTCCAATTTTAGTTTCATTAAAAAGTTTTGTTAAAAATATTACTAAAATATCTCCTCCATGTTTTAGGAGTTCCGTCTGAATATTTCCTTGTCCTGGCGCTCTCCCATTTTTTGCCTCTTTCAAAGCTCTTTTTACTACTTCTTCTGTTATCTCTGGAGTGTCAGATTTATATTCTACATCCGTATCTTGAAGTTGAAACTCATTTCTACTTTCTCGAAGTAAACCTTCATAATGTTGCATCCATTCTGATGGTCTTATCAACAGAATATTGAGACGAATATGATACGGCCCTAATAGTGATTAATGAATAAGAAATGAATAAATAATGAAGGAATAGAATATAGTTAAAAATAAATTAAGTTTCATGTTGGTAAATAGTCCTCACAAGAAGCGGTTGAAACCCTAAGTAAAAGAGGTCATAAACATGTAACTCCTCAAATTAGACCTGAAAATGTTAAGCTGGGTCTAGCTTCAAAACTCACGTTTGGGAGAAATGTCAGACTCCAAATTTACAATCGCGTTAAGCCCAAGCTGGCAAACACGGTCCCTAGCCGTGAGAATAAAATCTAAAGGTAGGTGGTGGTTTAAATAAAATAGTTACGCCCTTGGTGGACATGTGATTAAATATTCTAACCAATCAAAAATGAGAGTTAGGGTAAAGACCATATATGGGAATAATTGGTCCTGACTTCGATACGGAACTCATGAGGACAAAATTTAATACACTTACACTGACACTTATACTCGACACTTAGAAGAAAGAAGATCTTGAATGTATAGTAAAAAAAAAATATATTTTAACAACGATTATGGACTTAGGGAAAATCTCCCGAACTCATAAGTCATTGGCTAGTCCTCATTAGCGAAATATCGAAGGCCAGGGACGGTAAAGTTCTATTTTCACTGTGTAACGTGCATTTAAATTGAAAGAGATTAATTAAATAAAATAATTCAAACAATTAGTGATTGTCTGTTCCCACGCAATTCTCCTTCCGAACCCTATATAGATAGGAGTCTCAGCGCTCGCCCTAAAAAAGGAACCGACTAGCTACCGAGGAAGGGCAAGTAAAATAACCAATTAAAATCAAAGTGAAACCCTAGTGATATTTAACAGCCCTCCTAAATACAGCCCTCCAAAATACTGCCCCAAAGTGGCGCCCAACGTGGGGCCTTTTTACTGTGACAAAGTGTTTTCAACGTGAGTGCATTCAAAATAAGAGCGACTCACGAAAGTTGTGGACTGAACACCATGATCCAGCAACAGTGTGGAAGACAACATTCAAACCACGAGATGGAAGGAGCAGCCAGGAGTGGACAACAATCCAGGAGCAGATCAACCTAGATAACCGATGGCGGATCTCTACAAACCTGACGTAAGACAAATAATGAAGATATACAAAGGTAAAGTGACAGATTTTGTAAAAAAATAATAGAACATAAAAGTTGTCAAAAGACGGAAAAATAAAGTATGTGGAAAATTAACAAATTAAACGAAAGTGTTTGAGTGTTGAATACATAAAAAAATAATTTTTGTGAATAGAAAATAAATATTAATATTAATAAATTGTAGAATAAATAAATAATGGAGGGAAATAGTATAAATTTTATAGAAGGGCAAGCTTCGTCAGAAAGTAGGCCTAATGATGAAGTAGAAGTAGGGACAGAGCATAACGATAGCCCGAACGCCCCCTTTAAATGCAAATGATTCAAAGAAAACTAATAAGTCCCAGAACGACTTTGAATATTTCATGAGGCAAATGTTAATGTCAATGAGGGAAGATATAAATAAAAATAGTAAAACATTGGAAGATATGAATAAAGAATTGAGGGAAGATATGAATAAAAGTAATAAAGAATTGAGGGAAGATATGAATAAAAGAAATAAAGAATTGAGGGAAGAAATAAATAAATCAAACGAATCCATAAAGTCCTTGAAAGTAGAGATAAAACACAGTCATGACTCTCTAAAGCTAGAACTCCAGGGGACAGTAGAAAAATTGACCACGAAATTAGCAGAAAAGAGTGAGATAAGTAGAAATAGATATGACGGAAGGGAGATAGGTGATGAAAGTCCCCAAGAAAATAAATGTAAAATTAACAATGATGTCTCTGTGGTAGTTAATCCAATAGACGAAAGTACCATAGATGAAACTCAAAGGGAATTAGATAGGGAAATAACACTTCAGAATGAGGGGAAAGAATGCGAGCCAACTATTATAGGTGTAAACAAAATACCTCAAACCAATGGCTATGAATTACATGGGAATATATTTAAATGTAATAATGAAATGCATGTTAGTAATGAAGTTAAATTAAATCAAAATGGAACAACTGACCTGATGATTTCGGCACAACCAAACATCCGTTCAGTATTCCAAGTTGAAAATGTGGATATGCAAAGTAGATGCATGGAAAGATACGAACAAAGTATGAAAAGAAAAACAAGAAAAAGGCAGGGCGTAAAGAAAGATGCGTAAGTCATACCGCGTAATAAAGAAGCGCCAAATAAATAGGAGGAAATGGTCGAAAAACAGTCAATACGTTAGATTCAAAAGTAACATAATGAAGTACTGTACTAAATTAATGCATGATGAGAGAGAATGTTACCTAGAAAAATATCGTGCTGAAATATTTGATCCGGGCGCGAAATTATCGCAAAGTGGTGGAATGCAAATTTCAGTCTATCCTGTTAGAATGGATGTAATATCAGTTAGACATTAACATGCACCTGCATTGTATGCACAACAATTAAATAAATGTGTAATTAGAAAATAAGATTATATATGGGAATATTAGTATGATAAATGTGAGAAGTGTTGGTCATACATATATCAGATTAGTTATTAGGAACAATTAATGAGAAATAGTTTAAAAGGGTCTTATATTTGTACTTGCTAGAAAACATAATGAGACTAGATAAATGTTGACGAAAACAGGGGAAGAAAATTTAATTTACAGAGGGAGCGAGAGGCACCACCCCGCTTTAAAAAAAAATAAATAATAATTAGCATGTATATTTGCCTTAATCTAAAGCGTGAACAAGAACAGAGACGATGATAATAATAAGTAAATTTGTGAAAATTACAAAGAAATGAACAGCTGATCGTAGTGGGAATATTTAAGAAAATGTTGAACCCAGTCTAGAATAGAGATAAAAATCAGTTCACTAAACTTAAAATGTTTGTAAAAGATGAAAGAGTGCGAGTGAGACGGAGATAGGCACACCCTTCACAGGTACAAAATTAATTTGTCGAAAACAAGTTACTTACACAAATACGATGTGAAATGAATAAATAAATGTTTAAACAAAACTCTTAAAAAAAATAACCATGTGCTATTATAACTTTATAGTCAATTTCATAATGATTCAAATGTTCTTAAAAACCTAATATTATTCTTGAGGAATAAAATGGAAGCGTTATAAGCATACGAAACTTTAAGAAAGAGGTTAAGGCATCGCCCTTTTAACAGTTTATGATTGGTGACAGATAAAAAAATATAGCGTAGACAAAGTGAAAGAATGAATAAATACAGGATCAAAGCCCGAAGGAGGCGTTTATATTACGTCCTTTTAAATGATAAACGTTCGCTCATATGATAGCGAGAATTATTAAGGGTAGATAGAGCGACATGATTTTGATTCGACCGGTGTTGTCGAGCTGTTTTTACTAATGAAATATAAATTGTCGTCAAAAAACGAAATTGACGAATATGAGCTACGATGATATAAAATTCTGTATACAACGACGGTCCTGCGCGTATGAAATGTGATATTATGTTACCGAGAAGTAAATAAATAAGGATAATTTCCACCTTAATTGATTGAATAAAAATAATATGCGAATGATGAATAAAGGAGTTCTATAAAGAATAAATAGTTTTTCAAGGTATTGTGAAGATCAGTCAGTGAACATGCTGAGAATAAATGTTCAATGACCACAGCTAAAGGGAGCGCCTATTTAAAAAAAAAAAAAATAAATAAATAAATAAATAAATAAAAAAGAGATAGATTTACAAATGAATTAGGCCTATTATGATGAATCGTGAAATGTTCTGAAAACTGAGATCGCGGTTATAAACATATATGATTATTATTAAACACCAATATGCTTATTTATAAAGGGTGATCATCGAAAATTACATAGGAAACTAATTAGTAAATTTACCATTTGATTAAAAGAGGGCAAATATGTTTACGGCAACATTAAGATCTATGTCTCATTAAATAAATAAATGACCCAAATAGAATAAATTAGTAGCTAATTAGAATAAAAAAAATGTTAGTTTATAATAAGTGAGTTCCAGTGCATATGTAAAGTGTGAACCATGGAAAGTGCGAACGATATAGAGGGATGATATAAAAAAAAAAAAAAAAATGTGCATGACATTGCAAAAATAAGCTGAGTGATATATGGAAAACGTATTATGCGAAATTACCGAGCGTGTGAGAAATAAAAGTGACGTAATCAAAACAAACAAACGTATAATAAAGTGAAAAAAACGAGAAGATGTATGGGATATGATAAACTAACCATAGGGTTAAAATAAGAAAAACAATTGTTGATCAAAAAAAAAAAAAAAAGTAAGGCGAACCACCGATCGCAAATTGAGTTTAAATGTACATGTTTTCTTTTTGTTGTTGTTCTAGTGGTAATATGCAGAAGACTGTAAGTAAACCAGGGTGATATATGTTCAATAATATAATCTATTTTGTGTTTGTAAAAACATTTCCATATATGGTACTTGTAGGAAAAGTAATAGTGTAACACTTTTTGGTTTGATGTAATTAGCATATTTAATTACTTCTCTTCTAAGGGGAGCTGTGTTAAAAAAAAAAAAAAAAGATATTTTTAACTTTACGTTAGTATTTTTTTTTTGTTTTAACAAGAGGCATTGTGAGACGAATATGATACGGCCCTAATAGTGATTAATGAATAAGAAATGAATAAATAATGAAGGAATAGAATATAGTTAAAAATAAATTAAGTTTCATGTTGGTAAATAGTCCTCACAAGAAGCGGTTGAAACCCTAAGTAAAAGAGGTCATAAACATGTAACTCCTCAAATTAGACCTGAAATGTTAAGCTGGGTCTAGCTTCAAAACTCACGTTGGGAGAAATGTCAGACTCCAAATTTACAATCGCGTTAAGCCCAAGCTGGCAAACACGGTCCCTAGCCGTGAGAATAAAATCCAAAGGTAGGTGGTGGTTTTAAATAAAATAGTTACGCCCTTGGAGGACATGTGATTAAATATTCTAACCAATCAAAATGAGAGTTAGGGTAAAGACCATATATGGGAATAATTGGTCCTGACTTCGATACGGAACTCATGAGGACAAAATTTAATACACTTATACTGACACTTATACTCGACACTTAGAAGAAAGAAGATCTTGAATGTATAGTAAAAAAATATCTTGTAACAACGATTATGGACTTAGGGAAAATCTCCCGAACTCATAAGTCATTGGCTAGTCCTCATTAGCGAAATATCGAAGGCCAGGGACGGTAAAGTTCTATTTTCACTGTGTAACGTGCATTTAAATTGAAAGAGATTAATTAAATAAAATAATTCAAACAATTAGTGATTGTCTGTTCCCACGCAATTCTCCTTCCGAACCCTATATAGATAGGAGTCTCAGCGCTCGCCCTAAAAAAGGAACCGACTAGCTACCGAGGAAGGGCAAGTAAAATAACCAATTAAAATCAAAGTGAAACCCTAGTGATATTTAACAGCCCTCCTAAATACAGCCCTCCAAAATACTGCCCCAATATTTATCTTCTTTCTTTCTGATTTCCTGATATTTTGTAATGTTTTCCACGCTTCTTTGGATCTAGCATATCAAATCGAATGATCTATATTCGAGCATATATTATCCCAGTACTCATGTTTTGTTCTTCTCACTTCCGCCTTTGTTTTATGTTTTAATGTGATACATTCATTACGAGATGTTGTTGAGTGATCTGATAACCATTTGATCCGTGCTTTCTTTATTTCCTCTACTAATTTTTTAATATCGTGATTAAACTATTTATTATTTCTTTTTAGTGCTCGATTTTCTGTCTCAAGTGCTTCTAAAGCTGCTGAATGTATACTTTCCTTTAGTTGATCATACATTTCCACTGCAGATTTATTTACATTTAAATTAGGTTTTTGCTTTAATCTTGATTGAAAAAGATATTTTATATACTCATCATAGAGTAAACTTACTTTATATCTTTGTCCATTCAAAGGCGTTTTAGCCTATTTATTCTGTCTTCCGTTACTTCAATATTTTGTTTTTTCCTACTTGTTAATATGAATTTTCCCTAAAGCATATAATGATCACTTCCGCAATCTGGTTTTCTATACACTCTAACATCTTTCACTAACATATCACGTTTTTGTTTCACAATTATATAATCAATTATTGATTTGAGACTTTTTGTTGGCTGTTCCCTTGTATATAGGCCTATATGTATTTCCCGATGTTGGAAGAAACTATTCATTAGGCTATCATATGGCTATGTTGTTTACATACACTTATCAATCTATCTCCATTGTCATTTTCCACCTTTTCCCCAAATGGTCCAATCGCTTCACATTTCATTCTACTTCCTACTCGACTGTTAAAATCTCCTGTTATTATTACTTCTTGATGTTTTTTTATTTTGTCCAAAATTTCTGACAGTTTGTCAAAAAATTCATTTTTCTCTAGGGCCTATAGTTGTTGCATACTCATTTATGGCATATACTCCTATTATTATAAGCTCTATCCCAAAAAGTTTGAGATTTAATTTAATAATTCTTTCATCAATTTGTTCCCAAAACACTATATTTTTTTACCAACTTATTTTTTATCAAAATGGATATACCTCATTTTGCTCTACTACTTTTTTGGTACTCCACTCCAGGTAATTTTCTTAATTTTTCCTGTCCTTTCCCTTTCTTTTTTGTTTCTGAGAGCACAATAATATGTACATTCATTGCTGTAATCTCATCTATTACTTCTTGTTCTTTAGTATTCAAGCCTTGAACATTCCATGTGCCAATAGCAAAGGTCCGTTTTCGTTGCTTAAGTTTGTCATATTTAAATCCATCCGGCTGACATATTTTACTGAAGTACGTAGCGATATACCCCCCAGATATGGAGGACCTAGTTTTTTTTTTTTTTATTAGGGTTTGCTCCCTTAGCCGACTGGTGTCAGTTTTAAGGCGCTGAGAAGAATCAATCTATTACGACTGCAGTCAGGGAACACAGCGAGAAATTAGGATTAGGACTTGCTGGCAGAGCTGCTAAAAAAGTCGCAGTGGCATTTCTCGAGAGATTTATTAAGGAATACAAAGTCAGCATCTGTACCCTTCTCGAGGCCGTACCAACCTTATGCTCCCAAAAGATACTTAGGCCTATTTCATTTTGTTGTTAGTGGCCAAAGTTCTGTTCCATAAGTAATGATGCTTTTAACAATTGTATGTTATAGGCCTATATAAAAATAAATATATAGGCTACGAAGCAAAATGAAAAACAGGACTTAAAAATGAAGAAAATGCTAGACCTAGGCCCTATATATATTCTTTGTTTTATTTCAGAACATGTGAGGACCCTCATGCTACAGAGCAAGTATAGGTCTAAGTTTTGTTTTTATTTCTGATAAATTGAAAATGTATTATTGCACCTATAAGTCTATAGACCTAAATTAGCCTATCAACAGAGATATTTGGGCAGACTCTTCAAAAGATTGATTGAGATCATAACAGGCCACTAGGTCTATCACATGAAAGGAAGACGAAGAAGTCTATAGGCGTATAGGGTACTTAAGATGGTGTACTTTGTGTTCCATTTTAACCGTTTTTCATCAAAACAAGCAAATATTTCCAACTTCTTATTCAAATCATAACAGTAAAGAACATTATCTATTGAACAAAGTATAAGGAAATTCCAGAAAATATTGGTCTACGAATAATCAACAAAATTCTTTGCAACAATAGGCTAGGCCTATACCTGTAGGAGAATGTGAAAAGAATATTATATAAAAGATCCAAAGTGCAGGTTATAACCTGTTATTAAAATACGATCTCGTACTCAGTTAAATTTAGCTTAGTCCTACTGTTAATTCAATTCCATTCAAACATACCAACTTCGTTAACTAATTACATACACGCTGATACCAACTCTCTCATTTAGTGGCCCTGTTAACCAACCCGGAGTGTCACGGCCACTCGGAGTAAGGTCTTCATTTATCCCTATCCTTGACTAATACAATCTAATTTAACTTCATGGCGCCTCTCGTCTAGTGGGCTGCTGTCCCTACATCCTAATGTGTTAATTACAATGGCAGACGATCATCCAGCCAGCGTAGGAATGACAAGTGGTCAGCATATCGGGACCCGCTGCCGCTCTCAACATTGAGCAGCTACTTATTGTAGATTCACAAATTCCTCGTGATGCTGAGTGGGCACTGGTCTCATACTGGCCGAAATTCCATGATAAATGTTCTTCCCCAATGGATATAGGACCAAATGCATCTCCCGTAACCAGGCAAAAAAAGGCTTTTTTGGGTCCCCCCGAGAATTAGACGATATAGATCCATGAAAATGAATGACCGCTTTCGTTTAAAGAGTGGACCCTGTGTTTAATTTCTCTATAGCCTACATCAGATTCCTACTTGTAGGCCTACATAGCCCACTAGGTAGCCTATTTGATTTGTACCACTTCTTGCCTTGTTTGTCCATTTCTATTAGACCTACATAGCCTACTTTTCTTAACTGTTGTTTTCTATTAGCCTATGCCTACATAACCTACTTTTCTTAACTGTCGTTATCTATTAGGCCTACATAACCTACTTTTCTTAACTGTCCATTTCTATTAGGCCTATATTGCTTACTTTTCTATCCCAAGTTATGGAATTTCGACCAGTGTGGGACTCGTCCCGACCCTGTGTCGTGAGGAATTTGGGTTGCTGCAATAAGTAACAATTCTAGGATGAGAAAACCAGCTGAAACGGCTGGTGAATCTGACATGCTGCCATCCTCACGCTGGCTGAATAATCGTCTACTTCTGTAAATAACATATGTAGATGTGGGATAGGATACCGGCTTGTGAACCAAGAGTCTCTAGTCTTGTCGAATCGTGGAATTAGATAGAATTCCATGTGTAAGCTATTTTATTTTGATTTCCCATCTCCTTGCTAAAAACGTAGAAATAAAAATAGGCCTATATAAAATTATTATTCTAACAGTTAAGCTTATATTAAAAACTTAGCCTATATGAATGCGAAACATTGTATTTTACTTTAAGGGAGTAAAAGAGATTACGAGTAACTTATTTCAGAATATATTTCTCAGGAAAAATTTTCGACCAAAGAGAGATGAACAGACAGGTGAATGGAGAAACTTACTTGACAGTGAACTACATGGTCTTTATGGGAAGTCAGATATAATAAAAACAGTTAATTCTCATAGACTGCGATTGACAAGACATGTGGCAGGAATGGGGAATGAAAGACGTAGCCTACATGGTAGATTTTTGTAGGAAAACCAGAGGGAAAACGATCAGTTGGTAGTCCATGAACGAGGTGGGAGAATAACATTAACTATGATAAGAGGGAAGTAGATTACGCCTATACAGGGAATGATTGGAAAACATTAGCTCAGAATGCGGATGCATGGAGATTTTGGTCAGCTCGGCATGAACCTATGGGTTAGATAGTAACAATCAGTTAATTAGTTAGTCTACTTTATTTGCTACAAGAACTTAAATTCTACACAACTGCTGAATCTAAACACAGTAGGCCTAGATATCTACTGCCCAAATCGTAGCTATAGCCTAGTTAATTGGATCCACTCCACAGCTGAATAAAGAGATTGAAGAAAATAATTCACTAACTTAATGGCACTATCGCACCCGTAGTTTCTTGCCCAAAAATGTAGGGCTGTTGGTCATATTCGTATATTTTCATTCCTTATTTTTTTTTGTACAATTTATAATTTCAGTGTCCATTGAGTGGTTAAATTTCTCAGAAATTTGGTATTGGAAAAATGTACCTACCTCTCATATTTATTTTCAATTCCCAATATAGACTTCTCTTAGGAAGGCCTTTATACCTGAGCAAATGTTTATGTTTTGTCTCCCGACAAGCAGGTAGTTACTGATAATATTAATAAAACTAAAGGTGTGCTACAATATCTAATTCCATACTTTAGTTTGCTTCTTATTGCCATCTTATTCTTAAATAATTAGTTATTTGTAATAAACTGATTTACCACTTGATTTTACAACCGAAACTATTACATAATTATATCATTAGTTCACATTATTATATTACAGTGTATATTTTAAAAAAAATTTAAGTCATAATGGCACATATACTTTTTTGGTTATTTCCTGTGTACTTAAGTAATACAAAATCCTAGCCCTACCTATTGCGTAAAACGGAGCCAGTATATCGGAGCCTCATATAGCAACCAGTCATCGGCCGTGGAGCAATGATTCCAATAGTGTTTAGCATATAGAATTGTATTTGCCTGGGCAATTCATATTAAATTTTAGGGGTTTATGGACCATGTTTTCGTCCCCTGTCAGTTTCTCCCGAAACTGGCAGGCATCACTAACTAACTGACACTATTAAATGTGTAGAGTCATGGCCGCGTGGACATAAGCTCTCCATACATTCTAATTCTGAGCTAATTTTTTTCCAATTATCCCCTGTATAATCTATTTCCCTCAAATCATATTTAATGTTATTGTCCCACCTCATTCTTGGTCTACCAACTGGGTGTTTTCGCCCTGGTTTTCAATACAGAAGCTGCCATGCACGTCTTTCACTCCCCAATCAAGCCACATGTTCTGCCCCTCGCAGTCTACGAGACTTAGCTCTTCTCATTATTTCTGGCTTCCTAAAAAGACCATGTAGTTCACTGTTATGAAGACTTCTCCATTCACCTGTCTGTCCATCTCCCTTTGGTCCAAAAATTTTCCTAAGTAATTTAATCCCAAATACTCGTGTAATCCCCTTTCCTCCCTTAAGTAGGTAATAGTCCATGTTTCGCATCCATATAATATAACTGGTAGAATAATAGTTTTATATATTTTCAGTTTAACGTTTTTTTAAGGGAGTTGGGACATCAAGAGTCTCTGTAATGAATAATAACACGCATATCCAGAATTGAGCCTATGTTTAATTTCTTTGTGCATCTCATTCCTATTTGTGATTATTGTTCCTAAGTAGGCCTATTTGAATTCAGCCACTTCCTCAAAATTTCCCCCATTTCTCATTTGCTGTCCATTTCCATTATATAATGTATTTCTACGTGTGACCATATATTTAGTTTTATTGATATTTACTTCCAGTCCTAATTTCTTAGTGTTACTCAATAGTGTGTGCGTGTTGGCCTTTAGTATCTCCTAGCTATCGGCCAATACTACTACATCATCAGCATAAACTAACAACTTATTAATACTATTGAGTTGTAGGCCTTCGTAATTCTCTAAAGATTTAATGGCATGCTCTAGTACAAAATTAAATAGTAGAGGAGATAGTGCATCTCCTTGCTTCAACCCATTCTGGATTTCAAAAGTATCTGAAAACAGTTTGCCTATACGCACCCTGCTCTTTGTGTCATTTAGATACATTCGTATAAGTCTAACTAACTTTTTAGGAATTCCGAACTCCAGCAGGATATTATATAACTTCTCCCTCTTAATTGAATCATATGCTTTTTTGAAGTCCACATATAGGCCTAGTTGATGTACAGTAGGCCTACCATTAGGCCTATATTCCCATTTCTTTTCTAAAATCTGTCTTATACTAAAGTTCACTATTAAACATTATAGAGTTAATGATTTTATTTGATTTTTTTCAAAATAGAAAAAACTTTAATCGAAGTTTATTAATTTATTTGCTTTTTTGTAAAACGTTGAAAATAAGGAATAAAAAAGTCTAGAATAATTAAACTCTATTATATTATCGGTAATATTGTAAAACAACGAATTTTTAAACTATATTTCGGGTCTATTTACTGCACTTATAGACTAGGCCTGTAAAATTGCCCCAACTTAAATTTTATTCTAATAAATAGTAGGGTAACGTAGTAGGCCTACACTGTTTAATTTCAAGTAAGCTTATTTTAAATTGGTAAAATATATTAGCATTAGGTCTATATTACAGAAATATAAAACATATGTAGGCATATTTTTACTTAAATCTGGGTAAAGTAAAGTAAAGTAATCCCACAACAGACCCGGAGGCCCTTGGGGTAGTAGGAGGTTAAGGCTCCCACTTTTTTCTAGACAATCGGCACTTTCTGTCAGCCGGGTTGTCAGCCCTACGTGACGGCCGCCTTTACCCCCAGAACAAGCGTATGGTACTCATTTCCGTTAGAGGCTGAGTCGACCCCAGGGCCATAGTGCCGCCAGAGGGTTTGGGTCAGTTTAAAAATCCTGACCCCAACGGGACTTGAACCCTGGACCCTCCGGCTTGTAGCTCAGTGCCTTAACCACTACGCTACGGCGTGCCCCTACTTAAATCTGGGTTCCTTTAAAAATCGAAATTATAGTTTGTTTAAGATAAGTTACCACGTGGTACTTATATAAGGAGATAAAGGGGGAAATGCGATAAGTTATTTATAATATTACACCTTCACATAAAATTGAATAGCTATTAAAAGAGTTGAAATATATTTATATACGTACATGTGGATGTGAGATCATCCACTTGGCATGTGAGCTAAAAGACTTTTATACGAGTCCTGCCATTGAGACACCTTGTCAAATAAATGTAAAACGCTACTGTAGGCATATTTATTACATGTTAAGATAAGTTTGGTATAAAATCATACCCATGAAATTCTCTGAATGAAGGAAATCAGTTTATTTGAGGCGGAGTGAATCACGGTTTAAATTATAATAAATTGAATTAGGCCTATTTATAATATCATATATAAATTAAATAAGAGGACTGTCTTATAAAATTATAAGTAAATCAAAAATGTAAGTTCACAGTTCTTCCTGGCAACGAAATTACGAGAAAATGCAGTAAGTTATTTAAAATATTACACCTTCACATAAAATTGAATAGCTATTAAAAGAGTTACTTACTTACTCACTGGCACTATCGAACCCGTAGGTTCATGGCCGCGCGGACATAAGCTCTCCATACATCCCTATCCTGAGCTAATGCTTTCCAATCATTCCCTGTATAATCTACTTCCCTCAAATCATAGTTAATGTTATTCTCCCACCTCATTCTTGGTCTACCAACTGGGCGTTTTCCCTCTGGCTTTCCTACAAGAAGCTTCCATGCACGTCTTTCATTCCCCATACGTGCAACATGTCCTGCCCATCGCAGTCTACGAGACTTAACTGTTCTTATTATATCTGGCTTCCTATAAAGACCATGTAGTTCATTGTTATGTAGTCTTCTCCATTCACCTGTCTGTTCATCTCTCTTTGGTCCAAAAATTTTCCTAAGTACTTTATTCTCAAATACTCGTAATCTCCTTTCCTCCCTTAAAGTAAGAGTCCATGTTTCGCACCCATATAATATAACTGGTAGAATAATAGTTTTATATATTTTCAGTTTAACGTTTTTTGAAAGGAGTTGGGACATCAAGAGTCTCTGCAATGCATAATAGCACGCATTTCCAGAATTGAGCCTATGTTTAATTTCTTTGTGCATCTCATTCCTATTTGTGATTATTGTTCCTAGGTATTTGAATTCAGCCACTTCCTCAAAATTTCCCTCATTTGTCATTAGCTGTCCATTTCCATTATATAATGAATTTCTACGTGTGACCATATATTTAGTTTTATTGATATTTACTTCCAGTCCTAATTTCTTAGTGTTACTCAATAGTGTGTGCGTGTTGTCCTTTAGTATCTCCTCGCTATCGGCCAATAATACTACATCATCAGCATAAACTAACAGCTTATTAATACCATTCAGTTGTAAGCCTTCCTCATTCTCTAAAGATTTAATGGCATGCTCTAGTACAAAATTAAATAGTAGAGGAGATAGTGCATCTCCTTGCTTCAACCCATTCTGGATTTCAAAAGTGTCTGAAAACTGTTTGCCTACACGCACCCTACTCTTTGTGCCATTTAGACACATTCGTATAAGTCTAACTAACTTTTTAGGAATTCCGAACTCCAGCAGGATACTATATAACTTCTCCCTCTTAATTGAATCATATGCTTTTTTGAAGTCTACATATAGTTGATGTACAGTACCATTATATTCCCATTTCTTTTCTAAAATCTGTCTTATACTAAAAATCTGATCTGTTGTAGACCTGTTTCTTCTAAATGCACATTGATGATCTCCTAGAATGTCATCAATATAGGGAGTAAGTCTGCTTACTAATATATTTGTTAGAATTTTGTACGAAGTTGAAAGTAATGAGATGCCCCTGTAGTTGTTGCAATCAGTTTTATCTCCTTTCTTATAAATTGGTACGATAATTGATTCCTTCCATTCATCTGGAAGAGCTTCTTTTTCCCAAATCATACTAAGCAACCAGCGTATCTTGTCCATCAATTTTTCTCCCCCTGATTTTATCAGTTCTGCTGGGATCTCATCTGAACCTGATGCTTTATACATCTTCAATTTTTCAATCGCCATTTCAACCTCTAATGCACTTGGCTCTGCGACTAGCATTTCTGCTGTCTGTAAATTATCCTCCTCAATGTCCTGTTCTGTATGTACATTTAATAGCTGATTAAAGTAACTTTTCCATCTATTTAATATACTCCTGGAATCTGCAATCATATCCCCATTTTCATTCCGAATTATGTTTGTTCTAGCCTGAAACCCTTTCTTCTCTATACTAATTCCCTGATATAATTCTCTAATGTTCCTATTTTTTGCATTCATTTCAAGATCATTAATCTTCTCTCTCAAATATTCCCTCTTTTTACTCTTTAGTAACTTGGTGGTTTCCCGTCTAATACTACCCAATTGCTCTAAATTTACCTCATTTGGCTCGTGTAACCATTTCATTTTTGCTAGCTTTCTTTTCTTTACAATGTCGGCACATTCCTCATCAAACCATTTCTTGTTTTGCCTCTTTTTTAAACAACCAATGCTTTCTGATGCTGACAATTTAATAGTATCTCTTATAGCCTCCCATTCTTTATTTATATCAGTTTCTTCTTCGTTTGCCACATTGTCATCTGAAGATTCCAGTACTTCAAATCTATTAGCAATTTTGATTTGGTATTCTTGCCGCATTTCATCATTTTTCAAGTTTTTTAATTCAAATTTTACAGAATCATCTTTAGCGTTTGTTCCTCTCATAAGCGATAGCCGTTGTCTGATTTTCACTCTGACCAGATGATGATCCGAATTGCAGTCTGTCCCTCTAACTGATCTAACATCGATGATGCTACTGTGCCAGCGTTTATCCACTAATACATGATCTATCTGGTTCCGAGTTTCTCCATCTGGGGACGTCCAGGTGTATTTATGAATATCCTTATGCTGAAATGTTGTGCTCTTAACAATGAGATTCTTTGATGTGGCAAATGTGACTAATCTAACCCCGTTGTCGTTACTATCTTCATGAAGACTGAATTTGCCTATTGTTGGTTTGAATATATCTTCCCGCCCCACTTTTGCATTAAAATCTCCTAAGACAATTTTCATATGATATCGTGAAAGGCTATCAAATAAGCATTCTAATTCTTCATAGAACTCATCCTTGATCTTGTCATCTTTATCTTCTGTGGGGGCATGTACATTTACAATTATAAAATCATGTCGTTTACCCTTTAGAATTATGTATGATATCCTATCACTAACAAACTTAATATCTCGGATAGCGGATAGGATCCTCCTTCTGACTAAAAAACCCGTTCCAAATGCAGGTCTTTCTGCACCCCCGTAGTATAATGCAAAGCTTCCTGATTCCTGACTACCTTCTCCTGGCCACCTAACTTCCTGTAAAGCGACTATATCCAAGGGCGATTTATCTAATTCCCGCGTTAATATCTCTAGTGCCCCGCTATTGTATAAAGTCCTAACATTCCATGTTCCTAGGAACATGTCCCTGTGTTTGAGCCTTTGGCATGGGTTCCCTGAAGTAGTCCCCGCCCGGAGATCCGAATGGGGGACTATTTGACCTCCGGAAAATTTTACCCCAGTTGAACCCATGTCCGCATTTCTTGACGGTTGTATTTTTACGGTGAAAGATCGTCACTCTTTCGACCAAGGTACTTTTTTCGTCTGGCTTATCACCTTCGACCAGTCCGGCATGGGTAACCCTATCGGCAGCAATGCTACCGCCGGCATAGCTCTCAGGATCATTTAAGCACGCAAGCCACTCCACCACGACAAGGTAAAGATACCATGGAGGAGTCCTGGACACCATATGCCTATCAACACACAATAACCATTTTTGTCTTTCAAAATTATGCAAAAGTAAGGATTTAGTTACATAGACAAAACACAATGTTAATTAAATATGTTAGTTTATAGGCTACATAATTTGTTTCAATTATTTTGTCCACGCGAACAACGATTCGTGTTACCCTAGTTATTAATTCAACAGGCTGAGAAAGCATTTAGTCTACCAGCCATCTACTGGCATCTCATCCACATATGCTAATCATGTAGCCTGTGTAGAGGTGACATGTGGTCAACATGTAGTTTCCCCCAGTCGTTAAACTGGTTTCCTCAACCTGGAGCGGCTACTTAATTTAGCTACCCAATGCTGGGTGGGCATGGATTCCATACTAGCTAACATGGTGGTTAAGACATGATGGTTTGACTCCCTACGGGGATGAAACTTTTCCATGAAATTTTTGGGCCAGTAGGCATATGGAACCGGTGCTCACCCTGCTATGTCAAAAATTCAGGTAGCTACAATAAGTAGCGGCTACAGGTTCAGAAAACCATCTGTAGCGGATGGGGGACCCGACATGCTTATCATATGTCTCCCGTATACTAGTTAGACGATCATCCAACTCTGATTAATACACGTGGACGCGAAACCAGCACCTTGCTGGTAGGCCAAGGCCCTTCTATACTTTCGCACCAAAGAGTTTTTAAACAATATGGAGATATCAGTTGGTTTAATTAATTTCATATTTTAAATAAATCAGAAGAAACGAACAAAAGGAGACCACTTAACTGTGTGTCTAATTATACAATAGGAATATACCTAATGATGACAGTTACACAAGATTCCGTTTTCACTTCGGGCCCCCACATCTAACGTAAGAAATGTTTGCTTTGCCAATTTAAGGGTTAGGCCTATAGGCTAAACCCGCAAGGAACTTCTCCCGTAGCATTGGCGGAAGGCGATGATATGATGGGTGATAAATTCCATACCATGCACAATGACAGGAATAATTACGTTAAAGGAAAGTTTCTTATGACCTGACTGAGAATCGGACTCGGGATTTGTAGTGAGAGACGCTGACCTCTAGGCCATGAGGCAGGTCCGCATGAATAGCCTAGGATATAGAAACTAAGAAACACTGTTAAGTTTATAGGGCAGGTCTTTCACTGCAATCATAGCATTATCACGCTACAAGAAGCTCCCAAGTCCCTCTTTCATTAGCCTTTCGTTCCCATCGCTCTAATGATAAGTCCTGTTATGAAATGGTGAATGCAACTTAATTAAATTTTAAAAATGTAAAGGATTTTCATACTCATCTCCTAGGGCAACTCCATCATCATCATCATCATCAACAAGGATTAAGCCCAATGGCCTGTTCCGATCACATTATAGGTCAAATTGGTCTTTCCATCTCTTCTATGGTCTTCCCAACATTCTTCTCCCTCGTGTTTTATAATTATAAACCTACATTCTTCTTGGTATGCGCTGTTCATTCATTCGTAATACGTGCTGAAGATAAGCATTTTGATAATATTCAATTATTCCACAGAGATTAAATATAGCCTATTAAGTTCTGTTCTTATATCTTCGTTTTTCTTTTTATCGGTCCTTTGGTATCCTGCTATTGCTCTCAACAGCTTCATTTCTGCAGCCTCTATTTGTTTACTGTCTGCCTTTGTTAATGTCCAGGTTTCACATCCATAGATAAGAGATGGAACTGCCAATACTTTGTAAAACTTCAAAATTGTTTATTTTCTAGTCTTATTCAATAAAGTGCGTTTAATTGTGCCACATAGATAATTGAATCGTTGTATTTTAGTGTGTTTATCTAAATTCCTGTCATTGCCTAAATGACATCCCAAATAATTAAAATTCTGAACTAGGTCTATAATTGCATTGTTTATCATTATTTTTGCTCTTATTGCACATTTTCCTTTCAGAGCTAATATTTTTGTTTTAGATGTAGATATTCTTAAATTGTATTTTAGAGAGATATTGCTTAAAGTATAAAGGAATTGATGTAAAGCATTTTATGGTGCTGCCATTATTACTTGATCGTCTGCAAAAATCAGAGTTGTCAATACACTATTTCTATAAATTTGTTCCTGACATTCATTACGACATGGTCCAAGTATAAATTAAATAATACTGTAGACAATGGACACTCTTGTCTTACTCTCTGGTTTATTGATATATTTTGTTTACAAACTTTATCTCCGCAGTCTAATTTTAAATTTGTATCTAGGCCTATATATAAACTCTGAATGGCTCTTGAAAGGTGTTGAGGAATTCCTTTCATTTCTAGTATGTTCCATAATTTATTTCTACTTACACAATCAAATGTTTTAGTATATTAAACAAAATCTATAGGCCTATACGTGGGTAAATTTAATTCTTTTCTATTTCTATCAATTGGGCCATTGTAAAAACGCAAACCTACCCTTTCTAAATCCATTTTGTTCCTCATGTAATATTGTTTCAACTATTTTATTTATTCTATATGATAAAATGCTTTGCATATAGGCCTATCTTATAAGCTGAATTTAATAAACTTATTCCTCTATAATTTATACATTCTCTTCTGTTCCTTTTTTTAAATATGGGATCAGTTATTGCGTCCTTCCATTCATCCGGAACAGAACCCGTTTTCCAGCAAAGGTTTATAAATTCAAGAAACTTAACAATAAATGTAATCGATGCACATTTGAATAATTCTATGTTTATATTATCGGCTCCAGGCGATTTCTTGTTTTTAAAATTTTGCATTGTTAACATTAGCTCTACAAACCTAATAGGCCTACTATCCACATTTAGGTCATTTTCTCTTAAGAATATTGTTTGTTCTTCTAAGTTTGTCCACAACGATGTATAATGTTGTTCCCATTGTGTAAGAGGAATAGGATTTAACCGTATTGTGTCCTTTTCGTTTTTATTTAAATGTTTAATAATTTTATATGCTAGGCTATATCTTGGTGTCCGTGTACATCATGTTCTAAATTCGACACATATCTGTTCCTATGCTCTCTCTCTATATATTCTTCTAATTCCTCTTTTATCAATTGCTGATTTTGATTTAGGCCTATATTCAATATTATCGTCTGTAGATCTACTCTGTAGAAATTTAAGATATGTTTTTTATATGTCCTTTATTTTTTCCGCTATGTCTTCATTCCAAATATCAATACCCCTTTTCTTATATTTCTTCCTTCTTTTCCCTAGTGTTTCTGTTGCTACTTTATGTAAAATATTTTTCAATACTTCCCACATTAAATTTATATTGTTTCCATATGTTTGATCATTTATTTCCTCTACATATTTATTCATTCCTGTTTGATATAGGTATTTAACAGTATTCTCTCTTAACAGATGCACCTTGTATGTTTCCTTAGAAATGAAATCTCTAGATTTTAACTTCTTCCGTCTTTTTAATAAGTTAAATTTAGACATAAGTAAGTAATGGTCTGATACTACACCGCTACCCCTATACACTCTCGTGTCTTGTATATATGAAGAAAGTTTCTTATTTATAATAATATAGTTATTTATATTTTTTTCATTTATCCGTGTCCACGTATATTTGTGGATGTCAAGGTGTTTGTAATTTTAAGTTCATTAAACAATGAAAATTGTAATAAGGATTTGCCATTTTCCTTTAATACTTGTTCTCCATTTGATCCTAGTACATATTTTATTGGGTAGTTTCCTACTTCTCCATTGAAATCGCCTGCTACAACAATATGGTCGTTTTTATTTGTGATAATATATTTATTTTATTTTCGCTATATTCTAAAATTTATTATAGGCCTACTCCAGATCTCATTTCCATTACCGCATTAACTAGGCCTACTATATATGCTATTTCTTGCTGATATTGTTTCTTTCAAAGATTTTTAAATTACGCCTATAGGCCTATTAGACAAGCTCATTAATGATTAATGTATTGATACTAAAAATTGGCGAAACAGTGCGTAATCATTAGTATATCCTATTAATGTTATTTTACATTTATATAGTTCAAAATGGTGCCTAACTAACTCTAACAAAACTTATAACTTATGTGGATGATAATATTGTAACTGATATCCAAATAACAAGGATGTGTTGTCAAGATGAAATATTATATTGTATACTAAAGTAGTTGGGGAAAGTAAAGTTGGAAGACCAAGACTAAGATGGATACATCATGTGTACAATGTTATTATTAAACTTGGTGTTAAAGGATGGACAATGAAGGCTCAAAACAGGCAAGAATGGATGGAGGTGATTATAGAAACCAAGTTTATCATGAAGGACTATAACTGATTACTAAAGATGATGAAGAATATTATACAGTATAACTTATTGTAAAGTTCTTCTTAATCTTAATTGTAAGTGAATCATTTTCGCTTTGTTCCATGTTGGCAGCTTTTTTTATAAAGGAAGTACGTAATGGTGAATTATTTCATAAATTGTTATATGTGCCCGATTGCAGTGAAAACAAAATAAGCTATTACTGTATCATATATTGTGTTATCGAACACAAATTTACATTCTTTTACTCGTTCGTTTTTTAACCGTTTTATTAAAAATATTAAATAAGTCAAACCATACAAATTATATCTTACATTGTGGATTTTAGGTTAATTTTTGTTTTATTGATCTACACCTATTTTAGTAAATAATTGGATCTAAAGCATTTTAGGAGACAGTGCACTTTGTTACATTCATGAAACCAACTTGTTTAGGTTTGTGCATAATAGGCTACATCCTCTCCATAATATAAAGAACACCCCTCCATAGCCTATATGTTGTAATATTTAATCTTCTTGGAACTGCTGGGAGTAATACACAGCGAAACTAGGCAAAGCTTCAAGATGGCAACCTCATGCCATAGGCTATTTAAGTAGACACCTGTCTTTACAATGTGCAGCGCTTATTGACGTACATAGGGGGCATTTTATTACAGAAAAACTTCAACACAGAAAAGAGGAAGGCCCATATTGAGGTGACCAATTCAGAGAGCAGAATATGTACATATGTGTAAAGGCTTATGCTAATTCCTTAAGGCTGATAATGAAAATTGATTTTTATTTTAATTTGCAAGAACATATGAAAACGCTATGGCAAGGGATACACTTGATGATTTATTTTTCTAATTTCTAGTAAATACAAAATATTTTATTGGACCTATATGCCTATATAGATATTTAACTAAGCATTCATATAATAAATATAGTTTTCATATTAACCGTTTTTCATTAAAACATGCAAATATTTGTAACTTGTTAATGATAGGCCCATCACAAAAGAAGGAAAATATCGCTACATGGCCTGTAGAAACTTTCAGGTAAGAAAGGTCTAGACTAATTTACCAAAACCAGTTTTATAAAAAAGGACTGGAAATAGAATTCACATAATAAATCAAGGGTGTAGGTAATAGCCTATTGTGAGAGAACGGACTTTGACAATAGCTCCTATTAATTTTAGCTTACTGTTAATACATTGAATCCAATTGCCATGTATTGCCAACTAAAAACCAAATAATGCATTTGGGAGTGTTTCTAATGACAAAATAACTTGATGACCCTACAGGCCTATCATCCGACTGCTGATCTCACATTCAGCTCGTGTAGGCGTGACATGGGTCAGCAAGTCGTGTCCCCCAGTCGTTACAGCTGATTTTCTCAATCTGCCGCCGCTACATATAGTAGATACTCAAAATCCTCATTATAGCCTACTGGTTCATACTGGCCGGAATGTCTTCCGCATGGGGATTCAAACCAGCGCCAAGCCACTCGACCACAGCTCGGGACATGTTGATTTCAAATATTATTCATGTAATTTATTAATAAAAACAATAGCATAAGAATCTCACGTGGTAGGCCTTCTATCCACCTGGTAGTTAGCCTATATGGCCGCGTAGACTAAGCTCTTCATACATCCCTATCCTGAGCTAATCTTCTTCAAATATTCCCGGCATAATTCACTTCCCTGAAACTATGGTTAATGTTATTCTCTCGCCTCATTCTTGTAATAGGTCCTCTGGACGCTATATCCCCCTGGTAAGTTATTTCTAAAAACGTTTATTTGCCTTCTATCACCCCACAGTTGTGCCATATGTCCAGCCCGTCGCAGTCTATGAGACTGTTATTAATATTAGTCTCTCTGGCTTCCCTTGAAGGTCACGGTTGTGTAGTCTTCTCCAATCTTCTGTCTGTGTACCTCTATTCAGCCCAAAGTTTGTTCAAAGAACTTTATTCTCAAATTCGCGTAATATTTTCTCCTCCTTTAAAATATAAGACCGTGTTTCGCATTTATATAGGCCTAGTTTGTTTGAGAGCAGTTAGGATAATAGCACCTGATTCCTAATTGTTCCTGAGTATTCGATTGTATCACTTCATAAAATTTCCCAAGTTTTTCATTAACTGATATATTCCATTACAGGCCTTTTTTCTACGTGTGACTACTTTTCTAGTTTCTGTTATTGAGCATTCAAAATGTTTATATATAGCCTAGCTACATTTCTATAATATTAGTGTAAAAGTTGGTGATTTCGATATTTCGAAATCATTGGTTTAAATTTTCTAGTGTTTAGACCTTATACATGTGCAGTTTTTTATGTTAGGCATACAGCATTTTGAAGAAAATTATTCAACTAGGCCTATTAGTGTCCATGAGTTATTCCTGAAACATTAAAATAATACATTTAAGTAATTTTACTCTCTTCTTTTTTATACCAATGCAGCGTTGTTTATTTTCAGTTTAACGTTTTTTGAAAGGAGTTGGAAAGTCAAGAATCTCTGTAATGCATAATAACACACATTTCCAGAATTGAGCCTATGTTAAATAGGCCTATACTTGTGCATCTCGTTTCTGTTTGTGATTATTGTTCCTAGGTATTTCAATTCTGCCACCTCCTCAAAATTTCCCTCATTTCTCATTTGCTGTCCACTTCCATTATTATAATATATTTCTATGTGTGACCACATATATAGTTTTATTGATATTTACTTCCAGTCCGAATTTCTTAGTGTTACTCAGAAGTGTGTGCGTGCTGGTCTTTAGCATCTCCTCGCTATCGCCCAATACCACTATATCATCAGCATAAACTAACAGCTTATTAATACCATTGAGTTGTAGGCCTTCGTAATTCTCTAAAGATTAAATGGCATGGTCTAGTACAAAATTAAATAGTAGAGGAGATAGTGCATCTCTTATTAAGCAACTGGCGTATCTTGTCTATCAATTTTTCTCTCCCTGATTTTATCAGTTCTGCTGAGATCTCATCTGAATCTGATGCTTTACACATCTTCAATTTTTCTCTCGCCATTTCAACCTCTAATGCACTTGGTTCTGCGATTAGCATTTCTGCTGCCTGTAAATGATAATCTTCAACATCCTCTTCTGTATGTACATTTAATAGTTGATTAAATTGACGTTTCCATCATTACTTCTGGAATCTGCAATCATATCCCCATTTTCATTCCTAATTATGTTTGTTCTAGCCTGAAACCCTTTCTTCTCTATCCTTATTCCCTGATATAATTATCTAATGTTCCTATTTTTGGCATTCATTTCAAGATCATTAATCTTCTCTCTCAAATATTCCCTCTTTTTACTCTTTAGTAACCTCGTGGTTTCTCGTCTAACGCTACCCAGTTGTTCCAAAGTTTCCTCATTTGGCTTGTGTAACAATTTCATTTTTGCTAGCTTTCCTCCCTTTACAATGTCGGCACATTTCTCATCAAATCATTTCTCGTTTTGCCTCTTTTTTAAATAACCAATGCTTTCTGATGCTGACAATTTAATAGTATCTCTTATAGCCTCCCATTCCTTATTTATATCAGTTTCTTCTTCGTTTGCCACATTGTCATGTGAAGATTTCAGTACTTCAAATCTATTAGCAATTTTAATTTGATATTCTTGCCGCATTTCATCATTTTTCAAGTTTTTTAAATCAAATTTTTCAGAATTATCTTTAGCGTTTGTGCCTCTCATAAGCGATAGCCGTTGCGTGATTTTCACCCTGGCCAGATTATGATCCGAATTGCAGTCTGTCTAATATCGATGATGCTACTGTACCAGCGTTTGTCCACTAATACGTGATCTATCTGGTTTTCAGTTTTGCCATGTGGAGACGTCCAGGTTTATTTATGAATATCCTTATGCTGAAATGTTGTGCTCTTAACAATGAGATTCTTTGATGTGACAAAGGTGACTCATTGTCGTTTTATCTTCGTGAAAACTGAATTTGCCTATTGTTGGTTTGAATATATCTTCCCGTCTCACCTTTGTATTAAAATCTCCAAAGACAATTTTCATATGATATCGTGAAAGACTATCAAATATGCATTATAATTCTTCATAGAACTCATTCTGGATCTTGTCATCTTTATCTTCTGTAGGAGTGAGTACGTTTACGATTTCAAAATTATGCCGTTCACCCTTTAGAGTTCTGTACGATATCCTATCACTGACGAACTTAATATCTCGGATAGCGGATAAGATCCTCCTTCGGACTAAAAAATCCGTTCCAAATTCAGGTCTATCTTCACCCCCGTAGTATAAATGCAACGCCTCCTGTTTCCTGACTACCTTCTCCTGGCCATCTAACTTCCTGTAAATCGACTATATCTAAGGGTGATTTATCTAATTCACGGGTTAGTACCTCTAGCGCCCCGCTATTGAGTAAAATCCTAACATTACATGTTCCTAGGAACATGTCCCTATATTTGAGCCTTTGGCATGGGTTCTCTGAAGTAGTCCCTGCCCGGAGAACCGAATGGGTCACTATTTGACCATCGGAAAATTTTACGCCAGTTGAACTCATGTCCGCATTTGTTGACGGTTGTATTCTTACGGTGAAAGCAGGCATCTGAGTTGCCGAAATACCTGCCACATTTTGTGTTGTTCAACTTATTTTCTTTTGGCATTTGTGAATTAAGATCAGATACAAAAGTAAGAATTTACAAATATGTCATAAGACCATTCTAACATATGGTTGTGAATGCCGAACAAAAACTGAAAAAACAAAACAAATCAATGAAACAACCGAAATGAAAGTTTTAAGGAAAATCACTGAGAGATAAAATTCGAAGCTGTGTTATTAGAGAAGAATTTAAATTGAACCTATAAACCTCTGGATAAATGATAGAAGACTAAATTGGAGAACAGTAGATTAGTGAAGTAAGTACGTGAACTGGACACCTCAGCAGAAAAGGCCTTTAGGAAGACCACAACTACGATGGAAGGACATCACCATACCCCGGACCTGTAGTGAATAAACACGCAACAAGCTGCCAGCTTTCATGCGTAGAGGAAGAAGAAGAAGAAGTAATTTATTAACAGTTTTACGATTTACGCGAAACAAGACAAAATATTAATAATTTTTGTCAATTCATATCAAAAGAATCTATCTATCTATCTTGTGGTTTTTACAGCTGTTGCCAAACCTCCAAAGCCTACTATCATGTTCATCTTCAATGTTTAGCCCTGTGGCTTGCATTAGGCTACTATCCGCATGTTTTCCTTCCTCTTTTATTTCTTTCTGGTCGGTTGTCATTCATATAGGCCTAGCTGTTTCGGCCATCGCTCATCTTCCATTCTTAAAATATGTCTTAACCATTTTCATTCCTTCTTCTCAATTCTTTCAATTATGCTTTCTTCTGCTTCCATTATGTTTCTAATTTCCTTGTTTGTGACATGTTCTAATTTTGACTTTTTGACACTTCAAAGGAATCTTATGCGAATAAAAAAACAGGTTATGGAGGAGGAATATAATATAAGCTACTCGGAGATCAGCGCCCCTAGCGTTAAACAAATTCAATGAGTATTTTACCTTTAGTATTTGTGGATTAGTTTTTTTCATTTATTAAACCAACCAATTTGAGGAAGGGTACCCACGATCTCGGACGAAAAATATATCATCAGTTGTTGAATTTCTTCCATTTAGTTAATTTACACTTTTTCCATTGAAAATGAAACTATTTGTGCTACATATCCGACATTTTGTACTGTTCATAGTTTAAAATTGGATTAGTTTTGTGTTAAGAAAACTAGAATGAAGACCTCCTAACAAACACCACAACATGAAAATGGCTGATGTGTACGTAAAACAATAGACATGCGAATCGTTCAGTTTGCTGTTCGGAGAACAAATTGTTCAAAAGAACCTGTTTGTGCAAATAATTACCACATTTTTGAACATATACATAGCCTACTGTACAAAGACGACCTGTCGGTACTTTGGAACATATACGCACTTTACAAGGTCACGGAGTTCTTCGGTGAATGAGGAATCGGCTCAATATTCTTAATTAATAGTGGGTAAAATTAATCAGTAAAATTATACATCATCATCATCATAGTACATTCACGAATTTAGGCCATTTGTTGACCTGTTTCGGTCTCAAGAGAAACACCATCCAGAAGTCTTTTGAGTGGACGTCCTGGTCTTCTTCTTCCTGCAGGTTGATATACAACAATATATACAAAATAAATTATGGTTATGCATGATATGTTTTCACTTCAGTCCGATGCATTTAAATAAGCTGGCATAAGAATTTAATTTCACTAACTAAGGGACTAAACTCTCCCTTTTTACGCACTACTTTTAGGTATCTTGTGTCACCCGGACACAACCTACCGGTAGAGCATGTTAATTTATGAAAGATAACTACAGGGTGTCATAAGTCAATTAACCTCTGCTCGTGGATACAAGGGAAAAATCATATTGGTTGAAACAGGGGTTTGAATACGGGACCTTGATAATATAATCTCAAACACTACTGCTTGAGGTTATTTTGAAGGATACAGTTTTCAGTACAAAACCACTAAACCTGCAACATTTACGGGATTTGATTGAACAGGAATTTGAAAACACTTTTGTTAACAATGAGAAATTGTGTGACATCAGTGTTAAAACGACGTCACAAATTTTTAAAGAACAGTGGTGGTCGGTAGTTGTTTTTTGTATAGTTGTTGTAAGCTACATAAAATATGCATTTTCGGTTAACTGACTTATGCTGCCCCCTGTATTTGGGAAAATTTTCGAGCAGCAGAAATTGTAGATGGACCTTGGATAATTATAACAAATGATGAATTGAATAGAAAAGTTTATAAAATTTGAGTTCGATCCCCCGTCGGGACAAGTTCCTTGGGTGATATTTTTCCGCGGTTTTTCCTCATTTGTAAGAGAAATACAGTATCAGGAAACTTTAAGGCCGAAACGGTCCCCGAATATCATACGGCCATCATAATCATCGTCATTCGTATTCGCCTTAAATTAAGTTTAGGATTAAGGACTCTCCTGGCGCACCACTATTATCATCACCAGGACTGTCGTATCACCTCCTTCCTGGCGCCCCAACCTCTGAAACGGGTTGCAATTACTTCAGTGCCAAAAGAGAACACCAGAAATGTCAAAATGATAACCTGAGGTTTTGAATACATAAATTACATAAGAGCACAAATATTAATTAGGTTTGTCTATGTATGCAGAATGTGTGATGAAAGACTTTCATTGTTAAAAAACATTCCCAGTGACACCTTTAACAACTAGGCTCCAAGTCAGACCGAAAATTAGATGTGACAGGACTGAACAATCTTTATCTTTACGTGTGTTTGTCACTCAACACCTCCTAAACAACTGGTCTGATTTTGATGAATTTTTTTTTTTTTTGTGTCTGATGGGGTCCCTGGATGGTTCAGATTCACAATTGGACTCTCAAAAACCTTTAGGTGTAGAAGTTCACCTGAAGTGAAAATTTAAATATCGCTCTAGCGGTCATAATTTTCGATGTTTCACAACGAAACTCAGTATATCCCATTAAAATAAACCGAGGTAGATATTATCAAAAAATGAGCGGAATCCGACAATTAGAAGTGGATGTTTACCTGAAAGTCATTGTTTGGTTCGTCTCAGCGTGTACCTTACAATTTAATATTTCTTTAATATTTCATTTATTTAGGCGCCGCAACGCACCCCGGGTATTAGCTAGCAGTTTGTATATGTGTGTTACTTCTTAACCCCTCAACAGATTTGCATGAAAATTTGTACATACATGTTTTGAAGTTCGCCGGGGGTTTAGCCGCTTTCTTCTAGCTCTACAGTCCTTTATGGGCCCTTGGCTGCTCTTCCACGCATCCCTGTCCAACGCCTTTCTCCATCCCCGGTCACCGAGCTTCCTCTACTCCATCCATCCATCTCAACTTCGGTCTTCCTCCATCTGGTCTCAGTAGTGTAAGCTTTCTAGTGGTATTCTCCTCCTCCATTCTCATTATATGACCCACCCATCTCAGTCTGTAGCCGCTATCTAAACCTGTAGGTGTAGGAGTTCACCTGAAACGATTATTAAAAAGCTGCTCTGGCGGTCGCAAATTTTGTTGTTTGACAACGAAACTCGGTATATGCTATTAAAATAAACCGAGGTAGGTATTATCCAAAACTCAGCGAAATCCGACCATTTTAACTGGGGTTTACCTGAAATCCGAAAATAAGAATTGACTCTAGCAAACCGCCATGTTTGATTGGTCGAAACGTATAACTTTGTGTATACACATTTTCAGGTACGGCGAGTGTTTAGCTGCTATTATGCTCTTAAAAACATCAGGTGTAGGAGTTTACCTGAACGAAAATTTAAAAACCATATTTCATATATTTAGGAGTAGGAGCGCATTACCTAGTTGAATATAAAAGATTGTATTAGTGACAGGAAGCGTTGGATTTAATCTGTAAGTATTCAACTAAATGAAGCTGCAGTGTATAATAAGAAGTGTATTTATTCTAATATTTATGTAATAAATGTATTCAAACTTACCTAACTTCCATATCCCAAAACATGAGCTAATATTTTCCACGGCCCTGCAGAAACAAAATGAAATTTTAAACCGTTCAATCGTTGCTACGTTACAATGCAACACTACTCCAGTGCTACATCGATCAAAACCCCATTCAACCGTAACATTTGGATTTTGCATTGTTAGACAAGCAAAGGCTTCGTGCCACATGTCCTGCTCATCGTAATCTACGAGACTTAACTGTTCTTATTATATCTGGATTCCCATAAAGACTACGTAGCTAACTGTTAAGTAGCTTTCTCCATTCACATGTCTGTATATATCTCTTTGGTCCAAAATTTTTCCTAAGAACTTTATTCTCAAATACTCGTAATCTCCTTTCCTCCCTTAAAGTAAGAGTCCATGTTTCACATCCATATAATATAACTGGTAGAATAACAGTTTTATATATTTTTAGTTTAACGTTTTTTGAAAGGAGTTGTGACGTCAACAGTCTCTGTAATACATAATAGCATAATGCATAATATTTTCATGTTACTGTTTTCAAGTATATTCTAATTATGAAAATTATTATCTTTTGATTAAGAGACAAAATATGTAGTTTTACGTTAAAAGACGGGAATTGGCAACATGTAATGTAGAAGGCAAAAGAGGGACAGCTCACTCCCCAGTAGTAACATGGTTGCTGGATTATTCATTTGGTCAACTACTTCTGTAGCTGTCGGATCATTAAAAACACAGTATTTACCAGCGCTCCTCTCAATACATGGGACAGGAAGTGGCAACGTAGCAAGAGATTGCAAATTCCTAGCACAATTTCCGCGCACAGATTTAACTTGGCCGAGCAGTAAGAGGGAATGTGTGTCTCCACTCTGTGACGATACAGTAGTTTGCAGTTATCTTCAATGTTCCATTTTCAGGCGTTTTTATAAACCCCTACGTATACCTGGTAACGTGGAATTGCTGTAACGAGGCGGACGCCCGATTTGACGTCGCGACGCATCTGAATGCTGTTGATATGTGAAATTTTGAAAACAGCCTTCTGTAAAGTTTTGCCAACTTTGTGGAAATGAACGTGAATATAGTGCGCAGTTGTTCTGTTATCTCTGAGTTTTATGATATCTCATTCCAACTTTGATACAGCGTGTGGGTAAAGTGCCACTTTTTCTAACCAGTTAGCTCCTTCGGATCCTAACTACAGTTTGGCAGTGCAATGATGTGTAGAATGCATTCTTTTTTTCCTCTCCCCAAAGAAAGGAATTTCATTTTCATTTATATTGCGCACGCGCCAGTACAATAATATTAACCGTGATTGGAAGAAGGGATGAGATGAAACACAAGCTCAGTTCTGGAATTGCATGTTATTATGTATTACAGAGACTCTTGACGCCCCAAGTGAAAATATATAAAACTGTTATTCTACCAGTTATATTATATGGATGTGAAACATGGACTCTTACTTCAAGAGAGGAAAGGAGATTACGAGTATTTGAGAATAAAGTTGTTAGGAAAATTTAGGACCAAAAGAGAGATGAACAGACAGGTGAATGGAGAAGATTACATAACAGTGAAATACATGGTCTACATAGGAAGCCAGATGTAATAAGAACAGTTAAGTCTCGTAGACTGCGATGGGCAGGACATGTGACACGAATGGGGAAGCTTGTTGCAGGAAATCCAAAGGGTAACCGCCCAGTTGGTAGACCAAGAATGAGGTGGTAGAATAACATTAACCATGATCTGAGGGAAGTAGATTATACAGGGGATGATTGGAAAACATTAGCTGAGGATAGGGATGTACGTCCGCGCGGCCATGAACCTACGGGTTCGATAGTGCCAGTGAGTTAGTTAGTTGATTATATGGGGGGCACGCCGTAGCGTAATGGTTAACGCACTACGCTACAAGCCGGAAGGTCGAGGGTTCGAGTCCCGGTGTGGTCAGGATTTTTAAACTGACCCAAACCTTCAGGCGGCGTTATCGTCCTGGGGTAGACTCAGCCTCTAACTAAAATGAGTACCAGACGCTTGTTCTGGGGATAAAGACGGCCGTCACGTAGGGCTGATAGCTGGCTGACATTAAGTGCCGAATGTTTATAAAAATGGGAGCCTTAACCTCCTACTACCCCAAGGGCCTCTTTGAAGGGATGTAAAGTGATGGGTCCCGTGTGTTAGGTATAAAAGAACCTCAAGTCTGAAATAAAAAGTGCCTTCAGCAGAATTTGTCGATTCTTTCACACCCAGATTTGATTTACGACGTAAGCTGTAAATAGTGTAATAATGTGGGATTATATAAAACTGTACGGACACATCTTGGAGGTGAACCCAAGGACACGGAGAGATAAGGCCTGTAGTGGGATCATTTTACCTTTACCTTTTTTTTTTTTTAGATTATACAGAGGATGATTGGAAAACATGTCAGGTTCGGGATGTGTGGAGAGCTTATGTCCACGTGGCCATGATCCTACGGGTTCGATATTGCCAGTAAACACTTGCTCTTAGCAGGTTGGGTTGTTTAAGACAGAGAGTACATCAGCACCCTTAAAGATATAGAGATTCTAAAAGAAGCAAAGAATACAGACCTATTCAATGAGAACACACCCACAGACCAAAACCTATTATACAACTTATACAACAATATGAGGACCAGTTAAAGTACTGAAGATGAAACATTGTTTTTGAAAGGCCTCCATATTGGAACTACTTAATGAAGTTGAGGACGACTGACTTACCAGGTACCAATTTAACATCTTATTACGTTGAGTAACACTAAGATATTGAGACTGGAAGTATATATCAATAAAACTAGATATATGGTCACACAAAGAAATACATTATATAATGGAAATGGACATTTAATGACAAACGAGGGAAATTTTGAGGAAGTGGCTGAATTCAAATACCTAGGAACAATAATTACAAATAGGAATGAGATGCACAAAGATATAATGAGAACAGTTAAGTCTCGTAGACTACAATGGACAGGACATGTGGGAATGAGGAATGGGGAATGAAAGACGTGCTTGGAAGCTTCTTGTAGGAAAACCAGAGGGAGAGTCCAGTAGGTAGACCAAGAATGAAGTGGGAGAATAACAGTAGTCATGTTTTGAGGGAAGTAGATTATACAGGGAATGATTTTAAAACATTAGCTTGGGATAGGGATGTATGGAGAGCTTATGTCCAAGTGGCAATGAACCTATGGGTTTTGATACTGCCAATGAGTTAGTAAGTTAGGTCCTTTTTAAGAGAAAAATTATACGCTCAGACCGGAGCTTGAACCCGTATAATTTTTCTCTTTAAATATGCTTTATCCATCATTGAGATATGGAGAGCAACGGGAAGCTACCACACCTACAATTCCGTAGTAAAGCTGCAAGCATAGCATGAAAAATGCTATGATTGCAGTGAAGGACCTGCCCTTGGGCAGAATTACAATGGATGGATCATTGAGTTTAATGCAGGATTTTAATATTATAATGAATATAAAAGTTAAAGTTAATAATTTCGTATTTTATAATTATTTTAATATTTATATATAACCTAAATAAATAAAAACATCTAAATAATTAATTGTTGGTTATTGTTGAATAAAAATGTCTCAGTAACAATTAAAGAAATCGTATTACATAACAGTCTTTGTAAATAATGCTTTTAAAATTGTTTTAAGTCATTGTTGTCAAAATTATAAATCTTTCTGTTATAACTGTAATAAGAACATCAGCCTAACTTCATATTCTTAAATAAAAATAAACTAAACTCTGATTGGATGTTAAAACAATTAACTTTCTTATTTAACAAATCAATTTAGAGCTTATACTTAGAGGACTATTAACCAATAGAATTTATACATAACATCATGCGATGTAATAATGTTCTTTAAAATTATAAAAGAATTACGCTTCATTCTGCATACAACTTTCCACAAAGATAGAAACATGAAGAAATCTCAAGATGAAGTGTAATATTTAATACCAGAATAATTGTTTCCAGAAAAGAAAAGAGTTTATTTTAATTGATAGTGAAGAATAATACCACCTACATTTACTTAAGCTTCTTCAAGATGTGTGAAATGGATAATAAAAACACAGTAAGTTTGGTATTTGAATTCAGCCACTTCTTCAATTCCCTCATTTATGATTAACTGTCCATTTCCATTATATAATGTATTTGTATGTGTGACCATATATTTAGTTCTGTTCATCATCCATCATCCTCTTAGCGTGTCCTCCTTTCAGAACAAATGTGCCTCCAACCATCTCTATCTTCCCATGCTTGATTCTTTTTAGTTCTTCCCAGTCATATCCTCTCTCTTGTAGACTTTTTCTTCACTTGGTTAATCCATCTTTCTCATGGTCTACCTCATGGTTGTTTTCCTTGTATCTTCAAATTTAACAGTCTTTGTGATAGTCTTTCTTTTTTATTCTCTTAAATGTCCAAATTATTTTAGTCTATCTTTTTTCTATGTCTGTTGTTAATTTTTGTACATTTAATGTCTCGCTGATTTTGTCATTCCTTATTCTATCTCTCCTTGTTTTATGTGCAATTCCACGTAAGAATTTCATTTCTGTAGCTCGGATTCTGCTCGAGTCCTGTTTGTATATGTCCAAGTCTCAGCTGCATTTGTTAGAACTGGTTTGAAATAAGTAGTTTATTGATTATATTTGAAGAGAAAAATTATATGCCAAGACTGAGACTCGAATCCAGGACTTTCTATGCCAATGCTCTACCGACTGAGCAAATTTTTCTCTTATGTAGATTGTAAATTCCCAACACCAAATGCTATGAAACCTTTGCTTCTATCTTTGCAAATGGCGCCTTCTTTATTAAGAAGATATTTATTTGGGAATTTTAGTATTACATTACAAGGGTACTGTGGTTTTTTCCAGTTTTATTGATGTGTTCACTAAATTATTGAAATTAAGTAGACATGTTTTTATAATCGTCTCCTCAAATTTTTTTTTTTTTTGCACTTTGATCCCAACAAAAGTAAAGTATTTACAAGTTGCAATGAAAATGAAATGTTTTGAATTTTCAGAATCTGCCGCAATCATCTGGAAACAAAAGACAGATCAAGATACTCCAGAAATGCCAATTGGGGAGAGTTATCTGGCAACAAAAGAACAAACTGTCGACCAGAGCCCTGTGAGGACATGTCGAGGATGTGTACGACCTGTCCTGGTCTCCTGATTCCAATAATTTAATTTCTGGATCAGTCGACAACTCTGCCATCTTGTGGGATGTTCATAAAGGTAACACAGCCCTGTTTTACAAATACAATTTAAAGTGAAATATTATAACACAGCTGAAGACAATGATACTTACTTACTCACTGGCATTATCGAATCCATAGGTTCATGGCCGCGCGAACATAAGCCCTCCATACATCCCTATCCAGAGCTAATACTTTCCAATCATTCCCTGTATAATCTACTTCCCTCAAATCATAGTTAATGTTGTTCTCCCACCTCATTCTTGGTCTACCAACTGGGCGTTTTCCCTCTGGTTTTCCTACAAGAAGCTTCCATGCAAGTCTTTCATTCCCCGTATGTGCAACATGTCCTGCCCATCGCAGTCTACGAGACTTAACTTATCTTATTATGTCTGGCTTGCTATAAATGCCATGTAGTCATTGCTATGTAGTCTTCTCCATTCACCTGTCTGTTCATCTGTCATTGGTCCAAACATTTCCCTAAGAACTTTATTCTCAAAAACTCGTAATCTCATTTCCTCCCTTAAAGTAAGAGTCCATGTTTCACATCCATATAATATATCTGGTAGAATAATAGTTTTATATATTTAACTCTTAAGTTTTTTTGAAAGGAGTTGGGACATCAAAGGACTGCAATGCACAATAGCACGCATTTCCCAAGAATCGAGCCTATGTTTAATTTTTTGTGCATCGCATTCCTATTTGTGATCATGGGTCCTAGGGTATTTGAATTCAGCCACTTCCTCAAAATTTCCCTCATTTGTCTACTTAGCTGTCCCATTTCCAGTATATAATGGATTTCTATGGGATGGCCATATATTTAGTTTTATTTGATATTTACTTCCAGTCCTAATTTCGTTAGTGTAATCTCAATAGTGTGTGCGTGTTGTCCTTTAGTATCTCCTCGCTATAGCGCACACAATAGTAACTATATCAGAATTAAACTAATAGCTTAGTAATAACATTGAGTATCTGGCCTTCCTCCCCCCATCCTTCTAAACAGTTGATGGCATGCTCTAGTACAAAATAAATTAGTAGAGGGAGATTGTGGCATTTCCTTGGTTCAACACATTCTCGATTTCACAAAGTGTCAGAAAAAACTGTGTGCTTACAACGCACCCTACTCTTTGTGACATTTAGACATATTCGTACAAGTCTAACTACATCTGTTTAGGAATTCCGAACTTCCAGGCAGGATACTCTATCGGCCTAACTTTTCCCCTCTTAATTCAAGTGTTATGTTTTTTTGAAAAGTATAGGTATAGTTGATGTACAGGACCATTATATTCCCATTATTTTACTAAAAATCTGTCTTATACTAAGAATCTGATCTGTTGTAGACCCTGTTTCATCTAAATGCACATTGATGATCTCCTAGAATGTCATCAATTGTAGGGAGTAAGTCTGCTTACTAATATATGTGGTAGAATTTGGTACGAAGTTGAAAGTAATGGAGATGCTCCTGTACGTTGTTGCCGCCATTTTTATCTCCTTTTTGTTATAAACTAAGGTAAAAGATAATCGATTCTTTTCAATAATATCTATTAAAAATCAAATGAAGTGTGAAGTCTTGTCACCTCATACATATATTGTTATTTAACACAGAACTGGCGTATTGGGACACATATCATTCACATCTTCAACTATTTATATGACTGTCAATTTTTCATTATGCCAGTAATTTTTCAAGCTGCCATCTGATGCACTTTTGAAGAACTTTGTAATCAAATTTGGTTCGTCTGGAAACTCAAAGTTCATAGTTCTAATATGTTTTTTTTAAATGTACCGTATATCTCGGCAGATAAGATGAGGTATAGATTTTTGTCAAAGTTTTATAGTTTTAGCATATATCTGTCCTATAAGACGACCCCCAAACTATCAACGGCTTATGAATTTATTTTATATCAGCGATCATTACTAGCTTACTGTATAGCGTATACAAAATTACTGTATTCGTAATTTTTCAAATTAAGTTTTGTTATATATTGTTAATATTTTAACCCCTCATTATGATAAATAAATATATTTTATTTTCATTCAACCGCCAACACTGCTACACTTTCGATAAGTTGTACTATATAGCACGAGAAATGAGACCTGTTGCATGAAAGGCGGCAGAGGGGAAAGGAGATTGTTATGATAAGGAAGGAAGACTTGCCACGTGAGAAATTTCTTGTTACACTACTATCAAACCCAAAGATATAAGTTATCTGCATATTTAAATGTTATACAGTGCCCTTTTGCATCATGCATAGTAATAATAACACTATATTGATAATTAAAAGAAACAACGCAATATAAGCAATAATGTCCATGTTTATTTACTACACACAAACAAGACAACAAAAGAACTGAATAACCGGATGTTTTCAGGACTGGTTTAATAGTAGCTGTACTCACGGGGATTCACTAAATCTCTTAACAGTCCCCCCCCCCACATGTCAACTGATTGGTTTGTGAGGATTTTGCAGGATTTTAAATAGATTGGTGGGTTTATTTTTTTCATTTAATAATGGTTTTAATTTATATAAATTTCAATCTAATTTTTTTGTATCTGTCATATAAAATGACCCTGGATTTTGGGGGCTTTTTTTATGGTTCAACTATCTTCTTATCTGCCGAGATATACTATATATTTTCCCAAACTGTTAATTCCAAAGGTTTAGATAGATGTTTCAAAAGTTCAGCTTCTTTTTCAATTCTATGATTCTCTAATAAACTATGCGCTACTATAACTAATTTTTCAATTTCACCATTTTTTATGTTTCTAAAGTGTTCTTTTTTGCGAGTGTGTAAATTCCATTTTGTTTTTCCTATATATATACTTTATTGCAATCTTTGCAATTATTTTGATAAATGTCAATTTTTTTTATCATTGGGGGTGTTAACATTTGCTTATTCAGGCTGAATTTGTTAATCGGAGTTTTCTTCTTCATATAGTTGTTTCTTTAAGACATATATTTCAAAGCATGTTTGCTCCATATTCAGTTGGTACAGACTGATTTTTCCCAAATTGTCATTCCTGGATCTCGACTCCTGCTCCCTCTTTTTTGGTCAAAACAATTTGCTAATCAGATTCCTCTCCCTGGAAATTTCAAAATTCATAATTCTCTCCTTGTTCTTGTGTTTGTATATGGTGAGTTTGTTTGTGTTTTATGTTTTAATAATTTTGTGTTTAAATCTGTTATGTTTTTTCTGACCAAACGTGAGCAGCTACTCTATATTCTTCCTCTTCTTCTTCTTCCTCTTCTTTTTCTTCTTTTTTCTCTTCTTCTTCATCCTCTTCTTCTCCTTCCTCTTCTTTTTCTTTCTCTTCTTCTTCTTCCTCTTCTTCTCCTTCTTCTTCCAATGGTGCTACAGCCCATAGTGGGCCTGGACCTTCTTGATGCGAGACCTCCAGTCTTCTCTATCCAGTGCTCACTGTTGCCAGTTCATACAGTTCAGGGTTTGATGACAATCTTTCTTCACTGAGTCCATCCATCTTTTCTTAGGTCTTCCTACTGGTCGCTTCCCAAACATTTCCTCTGTCATCACTTTCTTACATATGCATCCTTTGTTGATTCATTGAACGTGTCCGGCCCACTGCTTTTTTTTAATTTTACAAAAGTTGATAAATCAGGTTCCTTGAAAGGTAATAGATTTCCTTATTGTACCTCATTCTCTTTTACTGGTCCATGTGTCCTTCTCAAAAGTGTTAATTAAATTCTTAGTGGTCTTTGTCATAGTTCAGGTTTCACTTCCATATACCAATCCCCCTTTTTTACATTTCTTATGTGTTCTTTGGTTCTAATGGTTAAATTTGTCTCTGTTTTCCATATTTCTTATCACATTGTATTTGATATATTCCTGATTTTTCACTATCATCTATCTTTACATTTTTGTTGGTTTTTATTAGCCTAAGTATTAAATTAACGTTTTTATTACCTCACCTCATATCCTTTTTCTTCTAGACTGCAGTTTCGGAGCTTATCTACATCCTCAGTAGCCTCTGGTTGACCGATGTTATGTCGTTCCTTGGCGGTTTTCTTCTTCCTTCTATCGGTGGACCAATGAACCACTGGATCGGGTCAAGATTTGCGGGAGTTTCGAAATTCGTCAGTTTATCTTGTTTTTTTGGATGTTAAAGAACTCACAGTCTGGGAAAAATCCACATAAAAAACAAGAAAGATAAACTCATGAATTTCGAAACTTCCGCAAATTTAGACCTGATCCAGAGGTTCATCGGTCCACTGATAGAAGGAAGAAGAAAACCGCCAAGAAATGACATGAGCAGAGGCTACTGATGATGGAGATAAGCTCCGAAACTGCAGTCTAGAAGAAAAAGGATATGAGGTGAGGTAATAAAACATTAATTTAATTCTTAAATTAAACCTCATAGTGTTTTTTCCCTGTGAAAGTTCAGTAAATTTTAGGCTATAATCATTCTTTGGTGGTAATTTGATATTTTTGAAAACTATTTTAGAATTGATTGTGTGCACAAGGGTGACATGTGAATTTCACTTCCTTTGGTTTATCTATTTGAAGAGTCCTTACGAAAGCAGAGCAAACTTTTTTAATCTCATAATGTCAGTTGCTATTGTATTCTGTAATCATCATCAGTTATTTCACGACCGATGGAGCACTGCTTCTTACTCCATCTGTTGGTTTACCGATGAACTATCAAATCAAATTCTCAGGAATTCCAAAATTCATTACTTTTACTTTCTTGTTTTTTTTATGTGGATTTTTTTCCCAAACCGTGAGTTCCTTTTGTTTTTCTATTTGTTTAATTAGACTGGCTTTTGATTCAAATAGATGTTTTTCAGACCAAGCATGAACAGCTACTGGTGACTTTTCCACTTCACCATTTTTGACATTTCTAAGATGTTCTTTCACCCTTGTTTTCAAATTTCTCTTTTTTGTTATTCATATGTAAATTTGGTCACAATCCCTGCATTTAATCTGATAAATTCCTGATTTGTTGTTTTCTTCTTCAATATTATCATTTATGTTGGTTTTAATTATTGTGTCGAGGTTATATTCATTCTTCAGTGCCAATCTTATGTTAAACTTTACGTTTTTTATATTTGAAGGACCTTTTGCACTCTACGTGAATGCTCTACCAACTGAGCTACCTGAGAAACTCCAGTCTAAACAGAAATGTTTCTCTTATATAAGCAACAAAATGCTATGAAATCTTTGCTTCTGTCTTTCTGACTTCTTATCGAGAAACCTTTTAATTGGGAATTTTACATTACATTATAAAGCTAGTACGGCTTTTTTCAATGCTTTTATTATTAATTTCATACATCTCAGTGATGCATAAATTATATTTGAAAAGAGAGATATATGCTCAGACTGGCGTTTGAACCTAGAACCATTTTATATAAGAATTAGGCATGAAAAATCCAAAAATAGGTGAAAATAGGTTCCAAATATTATACAGTGAAAAGAAAAAAAAAATAATCGTACAGGAACTGCTTAAATAACAAACTGTTCAGCAAGTTCAATTTACTGAATGTAATGTCAACCTTGAATTTGAAAAAAACTGTAGTGAAAACAATTATAAGTTATTATCTATTGCATTTTTTTTGTAAATTTAAATAATTGCTACTGATTTATTTTTCCATCATCTTCTTATCGTGTCCTCCTTTTTGAAGGTCGATTCCAAATATGCCTCCAACCATCTATATCTTCCCATGCTTTGATTCTTTTTAGTTCTTCGAAGTCGTATCCTCTCTCTTATAGACTTTTCCTCACTCGGTTAATCCATCTTTGTCTCCCTCCTTGTGTCTTGAGATTTAACAATCTTTCCTTTCACTTTTCTTTTAAATGCCCAAACCATTAGTTTCTAAAAAAACATTAAATAAATTAAACTAATGTATCTTGTAGGACACACTGTCAATTAAATTCTATGGTATATATTGTGACAAAACAAACATGGCGGTTGCTAGAGTGATTGAGTTTGAGAAAAAAGCACCAGTTGTATTGCTGATGTTTGGAGAATCTTCTCATTTTATTTCAATAAGGGTATGCTGAGATTTCTTGCGAAAAATTGAAAATGACGACCGCTAGACCACTTTTTAAATTTTCATTTGAGGTGAACTACTATACTTAATGGCCTAATTTTGCTGGTTAATGAACTCTACTTTAATCTTACTTACTTACTTACTCACTGGCACTATCGAACCCGTAGGTTCATGGCCGCGCGGACATAAGCTCTCCATACATCCCTATCCTGAGCTAATGCTTTCCAATCATTTCCTGTATAATCTACTTCCCTCAAATCATAGTTAATGTTGTTCTCCCACCTCATTCTTGGCCTACCAACTGGGCGTTTTCCTTCTGGCTTTCCTACAAGAAGTTTCCATGCACGTCTTTCATTCCCCATACGCGCAACATGTCCTGCCCATCGCAGTCTACGGGACTTAACTGTTCTTATTATATCTGGCTTCCTATAAAGACCATGTAGTTCATTGTTATGTAGTCTTCTCCATTCACCTGTCTGTTCATCTCTCTTTGGTCCAAAAATTTTCCTAAGAACTTTATTCTCAAATACTCGTAATCTCCTTTCCTCCCTTAAAGTAAGAGTCCATGTTTCGCACCCATATAATATAACTGGTAGAATAATAGTTTTTATATATTTTCAGCTTAACGTTTTTTGAAAGGAGTTGGGACATCAAAAGTCTCTGCAATGCATAATAGCATGCATTTCCAGAATTGAGCCTATGTTTAATTTCTTTGTGCATCTCATTCCTATTTGTGATTATTGTTCCTAGGTATTTGAATTCAGCCAATTCCTCAACATTTCCCTCATTTGTCATTAGCTGTCCATTTCCATTATGTAATGTATTTCTACGTGTGACCATATATTTAGTTTTATTGATATTTACTTCCAGTCCTAATTTCTTAGTGTTACTCAATAGTGTGTGCGTGTGTTGGCCTTTAGTATCTCCTCGCTATCGGCCAGTAGTACTACATCATCAGCATAAACTAACAGCTTATTAATACCATTCAGTTGTAAGCCTTCCTTATTCTCTAAAGATTTAATGGCATGCTCTAGTACAAAATTAAATAGTAGAGGAGATAGTGCATCTCCTTGCTTCAACCCATTCTGGATTTCAAAAGTGTCTGAAAACTGTTTGCCTACACGCACCCTACTCGTTGAGCCATTTAGACACATTCGTATAAGTCTAACTAACTTTTTGGGAATTCCGAACTCCAGCAGGATACTATATAACTTCTCCCTCTTAATTGAATCATATGCTTTTTTGAAGTCTACATATAGTTGATGTACAGTACCATTATATTCCCATGTCTTTTCTAAAATCTGTCTTATACTAAAAATCTGATCTGTTGTAGACCTGTTTCTTCTAAATGCACATTGATGATCTCCTAGAATGTCATCAATATAGGGAGCAAGTCTGCTTACTAATATATTTGTTAGAATTTTTACGAAGTTGAAAGTAATGAGATGCCCCTGTAGTTGTTGCAATCAGTTTTATCTCCTTTCTTTTAATCTTATTAAAATTAATTGCACATATGTCGAGTTTTGTTCCGATAACACAAAAATTATAGCTGCTGGATTGTTAATAGCACGCACATATATATGCATAAGTGATTGAGTGTAAAGAAAGATGTGTTCAAAATTGGGAAAAAGGAATTTTCTTGCTAGAAAGAGTCACAATTTTTCTGTACCATAAGAAAATAAAATATTGCCAACAGAGCCGTAACTTATAGTGACAATGTATATTTCATGGAAACTCATAATTTTACATTCATTCTGTGTAAAAATATAAAATGGGATAGAGATATCTGTCTTTACACACTGACCCAATATATATACCTTTATATAATATATAATTTTTCTATAGTCACTCAACTCCTCCTAAACAACTGAACCAATTGGATTAATTTTTTGTGTGTGTTTGAGTGGGTCCCTGGATGTTTTAGATTCACTATTGGACCCTCTAAAACTGTCAGCTGTAGGAGTTCACCTGAAGTGAAAATTTAAAAATTGCTCTAGCGATCACAATTTTCAGTGTTTCACAACGAAACTCAGTACATCCTATTAAAATAAACCGAAATAGGTATTATCAAAAAATGAGCGAAGTCCAACAATTAGAAGTGGAGGTTTACTTCAAATACGAAATCAAAAACTGCTTAAAGAACTGGACCGATTTTGATGAAAATTTTTGTGTGTTTGAGTGCGTCCCTGGTTGGCTTAGATTCACAATTGGACCCTTTAAAACCATTAACTGTAGGAGTTCACCTGAAGTGAATATTTAAAAATCGCTCTAGCGATGACAATTTTCGATGTTTGACAATGAAACTCAGTATCTCCTATTAAAATAATCCGAGGTAGGTATTATTAAAAAATTAGCAAAATGCTACAATTAGAAGTGGAAGTTTACCTGAAATCCGAAATTAAAAACTGACTAGCAACTCCCATGTTTGGTTTGTCTCAGCGTATATCACGCAATTTAATTGAACTTTAATATTTGATTTATTTAGGTGTAGCAACACTCGCCGGGTATCAGCTAGTATAAATATACATTTTAGTCATGGTTATTTTTTATGTCTATTAGATTGGATCAGGGAGGATCTTTAATTTTTTTTTCTAAAACCTTTTCATGAGAACTGTTTTGGGATCTGCAAAAAAAGGTTCTAAAAATTGTAAACTGATATTCTTCAATAAGAACACTTGCACTTTATTTTTGTTTAGTTTCTGTTAATAATGGTAGTTGACACAGTCTGTATTATTGAAAATGGTTACTTACTTTGTACCACACAATACATTGTTACCAGCTTGTAACTAGGTCTGGAGACCACAAGCAGATTGACTTATCGTTGAGCACAAACATGTTGCAATATGTTGAAAGATGAGACATCACCAGTACCATCTTCTGGTTGCTATTCAAAAACTGCAATGTTTCCGCCACAAAAAAAAACAGAAGACAGATTTATCACACCCTAGTGTTAAAGTATTATTTAAAACATTGGAAGTACATTGGTCTAAATAGTGATCTCTCACCGTAAAAATACAACCGTCAAGAAACCGGAGTAAAAGAGTCCCCCCATTCGGTTCTCCGGGCAGGATTACTTCAGGGAATCCATGGAAAAGGCTCAAACACAGGGCCATGTTTCTATGAACATGGTATGTTAGGACATTACATAATTGTTGGCCACTAGATTAAACAGAAAATGTATAAAACTGTTATTCTTCCATTTATATTATATGGATATGAAACATATTTTCTTAATTTAATTGAGGAGAAAAGATTGAGTATTTTTGAATAAAGTTCATAGGAACATTTGTGGACCAAATAGAAGATGAAGAGAGAGGTGAATAGAGAAGACTAGATAACAGTGTGTTACATGATATTTATAGGAAACCAGATGTAATAAGAACAGTTAAGTCTCCTAGATTCTGATAAGCAGGACATATGGCACGAATTGGGAATGAAAGAGGGGCATGAAACTTAAGAAAACCTCAGTGTGCAGGCCAATAATTATTTATGCCAATAGTAATTGAATCTTTCTATATGGCATAATGTTGGAACTAAGATGCATATGCCAAGAACAGTATGTACAAAGTTCTTCTCTGTGGTTTTTACATAATGAAAATTAGTTTCTTGTTGCTTCACATGATTTCAACCTGAAATGTAATTGAACATTATAAATATATTGTCACATGTTTCACTATATTGAAAATTTATCGATAAGAATATTTAAGTTAATGAAAGTAAAAAAATTAGAAATGCTCCAGTAACATAATGTATTCACGTAGACTTTTCACGGCCGGAGTTGCTATGATGATCTTGATGAAGGTTTTCGGGCTGTAGGCCGTGGTCGTGAGGCTTGTAGTTCCCCGACGTTTCGCCAAAGACTGCGTCTGGCATCCTCAAGGGTTGTCTTGAGACTGGGAATTCTGTCCGCTGTCTGTCCTATTTATACGTTCACCGCGATGTGTTCGTAAGTTGTATCAGCCTTCTTATTGATCAGCGTTAGGGACTTCCACTGCTCCAATGAGATTACTGTTAGATGGTCTAGTCGGATTCTCATTCATTCTCGCTTGGATGGTAGAATCTCTTCTGCAGGCGCCTAGTAGGATTCTTCGCAGATCAATCTTCTTGTCTTCGGCGGTGTTGTCAGTCAGATCGACCACTGCGGCTGCCAGCTTCATTGGACTGCTCGCCTCCCACTCGACCGGTGAACAAAGCAACACTACAAAAGAGCTTACAACTAGCTTTTTCAAGCTAAAATTACGATCAGACGCACGGCTAGACTCCCAAATTACCATCCCTTTAACACGGTGCACGGCATCACCTTTTCCTCAGCTCCCGTCAATCCCCAGGCCTTACTCGATCCCGGAGTAAGGACAGGGAACCTCCTGCCCTGTCTTCCCATCGTCTAACGATGATGAAAGTACAACCCAAAGAAACCTATCCCAAGCATCCTCCTCACGGACCAGACATCTCAGATATGGACTTAAAATCCCAGTCAAGTGAAACAGAACAGGAAAATTCAGACTCAGATGCAGGTTCAGAATCAATACACGATATATTAAATCGCAAATATGAAAAAGCACTTGAACTAGAGGAAGAAAATATACAAAATACACAAGATACAGACTTCATATTACCAAAAAAGACAAGTAAACAAACTAATCTAAAAGAAACAACTTCAGACATCAACACTGAAAATAGATTTAACCCTCTAAAAGATATAACCACAGACATAGTAGATAAAGAACAAATTAAGCCTAAATTCCGTAAACCACCACCAATAATTGCAGATATAAAAATCACAAATGCCATGACATTGGAAAAAATCGCAGGTAAAGATATAAAAACAGTAAAAATGACTTATACAAATAACTCCTTAAAGATCCAAACAGAAGATAATAATACATACAATAATGTAATAGAAAGATTGAAAATAAACAATTACAAGTACTTCACACATTCCAATGAACCTAATACAGCACTAAAGGTCACTCTAAAAGGTCTACCAACTGAATTCCCTACAGCTGACATACTTTCGTACTTACAGAACCACAATTATCCAATCATTGCAATCAGACAGTTAACCAAACTAATGTTCCAAAATGGAAACAGAATAAAAACACCCCTGCCAGTCTGGATACTCACTTTTAAAAGAAATGAACACCTCGAGGAAATGCTAAAAGAACTTAGTCACATCTGCTACATAAGAGTAAAACTGGAAAAATACATAGGCCTATCAGGGATCACCCAATGTTATAGATGCCAGGGCTTTGGACACATAGCTCAGTTCTGTAATAGGACTGAGAGATGTGTCCGATGTTCTGGAACACACAGGCTTTCAGCCTGTTCCAACAAAAATGTTAAATGCACAAACTGCAAAGGCGAACACGCCGCAAGCTACAGGGATTGTCCCATATACAAAAAACTCACAGCAAGGCCCCAACAAATGAAAGCAGATAAACCTCAACAACCTGCAACAAAATCTACAATTCAAAGTGGCACAAATAAAACACAAAGAACTACATTAGACAATCTAAGACCAAACTTCATAAGTAGAGCAACACAAAATGCGGAAGTTGAAAGCCCTACGACTAACAGTTTAAACTTCCCTCCACTAAATAGAAATCACACAGCTGCTGATGCAGTGAGAAACACCATAAATAATAATAACTCAAACTCAATTGAAGCACTAATCACCCTCATTAAAAAAGTACTAGAAAACCCCCATCTACTAAATACCATAATTTCACTTCTCACTGCACTAACCCAAAATGGCCCTTAAACCCAAAACTTTAATAAAACCCTTGCTCTTATTAGAATGGAATGCAAACGGAGTCAGAAGCGAAATATTAGAACTCACTAACCTACTAACCAGACTGAACATAGACGTTGCCTTAATAGCAGAGACTAAACTGAAGAAACATATTACTTGGAGGATACCTAACTATGACATTTACAGAACAGACAAAGAAAACGGACATGGTGGCACTGCTGTAATAGTCAAATCCACAATACAACACTCACTCACTACTATTCAAGGACTTTCAAACATCCAACTAACTGCAATTGACATATACTCTCATAATGTAACAACTACTGTAGGAGCCATATACATACCACCCAAAAACGTACTAACGACTACTGAACTAGACACACTAACGAAGCACAATAATAAATTCATTTTTGGAGGAGACTTTAACGCCAAAAGCCAAATATGGAATTCAAGACTTACAAACGCAAAAGGAAAAACATTACTACAACACTCAATAGACAACCGATACCAAGTAACAGGACCATTACAACCAACCCACTACAGTTATCTTGGACATAGACCAGACGTACTGGACATTTTCATCATGAAGCCAAGACCCATCATAAATTACATAGACGCTCTTGATGAATTAAACTCAGACCATAGTCCAGTAATCATGGAAATAGACTTTCATCCCATCAGATCACAGACAAGAAACTTCAACACTAAAACTACAAACTGGGCATCCTTCAGACAAATATTAAATGACAGTATAACTCCAAATATCACAATAAATAATACAGAAGAACTAGACTTAGCCACCAAAACTTTTCAAGACACTCTTCTGCAAACTTACAACAGTACTACTACCACCAGCTCAAATAGGACTCAAAATACGCACTACATCCCAGGACTAACTGAACTACTTCTACAAAAAAGACAAATAAGAAGAAAATGGCAACGTCTAAGACTACGAGAAGACAAACGACAACTAAACTTAATTACTAAAAGAATAAATCAACATATTAAAAACTACAAATTTAAACAACTTGACGAACAACTTAAGACTGCAGTTGAAAACGACAACACTTGGAAAATAATCAAAAACTTCACTCATAATAAAACGACCAGAAACAGACCTCTACATGGAAGAAACGGACTTATTTACGATGACCTAGACAAAGCCAATGCATTAGCAGAGACATTAGAAAATCAATTTAGATCAAAGACAAATAACTATCATCATGAACACTTTCAAGCTAAAATCAGAAGGCAAACAAAGACCTACTTAAACGTACCACCGACATTTCAAATACCTATAGCTACCACTACTGAAATAAAGAAAATTGTAAACTCTCTAAATAACAATAAAGCTCCAGGACAAGACAGAATAACTACTACTACTCTAAAACAACTTCCTAGAAAAGGACTAGTTCATATGACCAAAATCCTAAATTCTGCACTCAAACTACATCACTACCCAACTCCTTTCAAACAAGCAAACATCATTTCCATTCCTAAATCTGGCAAAAACCCATTATTTCCTCAAAATTACAGACCAATTAGCTTACTCGACCACATAGGCAAAGTACTTGAAAGACTAATACTCAAAAGACTACTACCTTACATATCTCAGATACTACCTCTGACACAATTTGCATTCAGACCTGAACACTCAACTACGCTACAGTTAACGAGACTCATGGACGACATAACAACAGGATTTCTACAAAGACAATTCACAACTGCAGTCTTTTTCGACATAGAGAAAGCTTTTGACTCCGTTTGGCATACAGGCCTAATATATAAATTAATACAATATAAAATTCCTGACAGCTATATTAAAATAATTCACTCCTTTCTAAACAAGCGAACATTCAGAACCATAGTTAATAATCAGACATCAGACTGGCATCCAATAAAAGCAGGCGTCCCTCAAGGATCTGTACTGGCACCAACATTATACAACATTTACACTTCAGACATCCCAACTTCAATACATACTAAAATAGCACAATATGCAGACGACACAGCGATATACTGTACACATAAAGACATACACCACTCCACGAGAAAAATACAACTACACATCAACAGGATCAGCAACTGGTTCTCCAAATGGAGAATCAGACTAAACGCTGAAAAAACACAAGCCATCACATTTACAAGAAGAAGACCAAACCCACCTACATTAAATATAAATAACACAAACATTGAATACACAGACTCAGTAAAATATTTAGGAGTTACACTCGATAAAAAACTAACATTTAAACAACATATTAAACATCTGAAAATAAAGGCGCAAATCAGAATTTCACACATTTTCCCTATTCTCACTGCAGGCACACTTTCACTAAAACACAAAATAAACCTATATAAAGCTATCATCAGACCACTCATGACATATGCCAGTCCAGCCTGGGGACATGCCGCAACCTCTCACATTAATAATCTACAAATAGCCCAAAATAAAGCCCTAAGAATCATACTCCATGCAGACCGCCAAACTCAGATCTCCATACTACACGATGTTACAGAAATCTCTTACATAATAGACCATATAAAACACTTAGCACACAGACAAAGAGACACAATTCTTACACATAAAAACAGACTAATAAACGAGATAGGTAATACACAAATTCACACTACACTAAGATACAGGACACCAATGCATATAATACTTTAATTAACGCATCACAAAATACTCTAAGAAACTAAGGCCGTATTAATAATGATCACTACTTAATCTATTCCTCGTCGTAAATAAAAACTGCACATAAGTTCATAAAAATCAGTTGTAAATTCTAAATAAACTCACTCAATATAACTTAAAATCAGCCAAAAACAGAGAGAGGATCACTCTCCTTGTTCAACATATAAAATAAAAACAACACTTAAATAAAAGCACTTAAAGATATCGGGTCAAGACCTTCATAAGGTCGGAACCAAATCTTACTTAAAATAATTGCTTTAGGACTGTACGTTATATCTGCCTTCTGATTGGTCAGCGGTAGGGACTTCCATTGTTCCACTGGGATTGCTGTTTGATAGTCTAGTCGTCTGTACTTGTAGAGGTTTACATTTTGCGTTTTTTAGAACCGGTATCCATACTTTGTTGACTTTTAATGATTCTTCTTTTCTATTGAAACTGTTTTTATATTTGAATATTTCGATGGCTTCTTGTTGTAGACGGATAAAATAGTGTGTGCAGTTAGATAATATGTCTGTATTCTGGTATTGTACTCTGTGGCCATCAAGTAAAGAGTGTTCTGCTACTGCCGACTTATCCATTTGTTTAAGACGACTGTGTCTTTCATGATCCTTAAGTCTGGTTGCGATGCTGCGTTTAATGGTGCCTATATACACTTTCCCACAACTGCATGGTATCCTGTATATGCCTGCTGTCTGATGAGGATGGAGTTGATCCCTTATAGGTCTGAGAAAGTTCTTGATTTTCTTGGTAGGCCTGTATACTGTCCTTATGTCTTCTTTCTTTTGTAGTTTTCCAATGCGGTCCGTTACATTCTTGATGAACGGTAAAAATGCCCTGGTTGAAGTTTTTCCCTCTGATTCCTTGCAGCTATTGCTATTGTATCGTCTGGGGTCATTGGCTCGGTTGATTTCTTTCCTGGTATATCCATTGGCTGTGAATACCGTATGGAGGTGTTGAAGTTCCGTTTTTAATAAATCCGGATGACAAAGTTTTTTGGCTCGATCTGTCAATGATTTGATGATTCCAAATTTTTGTTTAGGGTGATGATTCGAGGTTTTATGAAGATACCTGTCCGTGTGGGTAGGTTTTCTGTAGATAGTGTGATAAATGTTGCTGTCTTCTTCCCTTTTGATCAGGATATCCAGGAATGCTATGCTGTTATCTGTTTCTTTTTCTATGGTGAATTGTATACTGGAGTTTATGTTGTTGATGTGTGTCAGAAATTCGTCTAATTTCTCTTCCCCGTGGTTCCAGATTACAAAGGTGTCGTCTACATAGCGAAGCTTAGATACGACACCTATCAAACCCAAGATATGGCTTACGTTGCCCCGGCGATATGATGGGTGATGATGATAGTGGTGCGCCAGGAGAGTCTCTAAGCTTAATCTAAGATGAATATGAATGATGATTGCGATGGCCATATGATGTTCGGGGACCGTTTGGGCCTTAAACGTTTTCCTGACATTCGTCTTACAGGTGAGGAAAAAATCCCGATAAAAACCTCACCTAGAAAAACTGTCCCGACCGGGGATCGAACCCGGGCCCGCTGCGTGACAAGACAGCACGCTACCTCGAGACCACAGCTGTGTACTCAATTATTAATATTCCGTTCGTTATTTTAGGAATTCCGAAATGACCGAAAACGCTCGAACCCAAACCAAATAAGTTCATACTTAAAAAAATATACAGAAAAGACATAACAGAAGTGAAACACGAGAAACGCCTATAAAAAAGATGTAATACATCATCATTTCCTTGTGATGATGAAATCATAATAGTAACACATTTTCAGCTTCTTTCAGTGTAGTTGGACTTAACGATAATCTGAATATGAACATTGGAGAGCCAACTAGCAATGAAAACCAAAAGACATCTGTATTGGAATCGACTAGCAGTAACAGTATTTTCGCCAACGATATAGGGATTTTTGCAAATAAAAAAAACAATGAATATACCAAGTGTCAATTATTGGAACGACCTTGGGAACCACCAAAGTCATATTCCCACATCCACTTTACAAAAAAGGTGGGAAGGAGTTGAAATGCTATATCGGTCATCAGCACTTGGAACAAAGGGATTGGCTAGCTCTTTCCCACACGAAACAGAGGCTGTTTTGTGAGTTCTGTGTGCTGTTTGCTGATGAAAAGTGTGGCCATATAAAGGAATGAGAGCGTAAGACCTTGTTACCCAACCGTTGACATAATTCGCCAAGCTTTTAGTGAAAAATGGACACAATCACTTCTTACCACAAAGTATGTGTTCAAGCAAACTTCCTGCAAAACTACATAACCCACAAAAGGATGTTGAAAATCAGGTAAATACTCAACGACTGCAACAAATAAGAAAGAGAGACTTCTACGAGATGATGGCCGTCTTGACGAAGTGACTAGGCCCCGTAATGAGGGTAATTTTACAGAATTGTTAGGATTTATAGCGTCTGCAGGAGACGGAAATCTTAAGCGGCGACGCTTGTCAACAGCCTCTTCAAGAACCGCATACGTAGGCAATACAACACAAAACCAATTAATAACAAGCTGTGATGAAGAAATAACAGATACAATACTTCATTAAATAAGGAATGCTAAGTAACTTATTATTTTGTTATATTTGACGAAACAACAGACTTTCTAATACTGAACACTTTTCTTTGAACTTGAAATATTTTTATAAAAATGGGATTCGTGAAGATTTCGTCAAATTTATTGACGCTTATGAGAGGATTACAAATGTCAATCCAGATCAAGACCCAAATAGTGAACGACGCCTAACTGGAGAGACTTTGGGAAAGATTGTTGTAAACGTACTGCAATAACTGTCCCTAGACTTAAACAACTGTGTAGGAATTGGTAACGACAGATGTACTGTAATGACTTCTGAAGCTGTCGGTGCAGTCACTGAAATACAGAAAGCTGCGAAGGAAGCATAGGCCCTACGCTTAGTTTCTTGTTTGGTCTTAAGACTTACAATATAAGAGTTGTGATATTATGTTTAATGACTAAATACTGTTTAAAAACTGCTCAAAATAGTTTTAAAACATGTTTTTAGCACGCTAAAATTTACAAATTCATTTATTTGTTAATTTACACAGACCCATGCACCCCCGAAAATTTACACGAACCCATGGCTCCCCCCTCCGAAAATCTGTTCTGGAAGCGCCCTTGGGAAGGGGTTCGCGAATCGAAAAATGTTGGAAACCGCTGAGATTGAACATGGATCAGTAGATAAAAGCTGGCACAATATCATCATCGACGTTAGATCAGTTATAGGGACAGATTGAAACTCGGATCATCGTCTGATCTGGATGATAATAGAAGAATTGTTAACGCTTTATTTTGAGAGAAACAACCACTAAAGAAAACTCTGGGAATTACGAATTAAAAAAATGTATATATCTCTAATGGCGTAGACCAAATAGTGGACCTTTCCAAATATTTAAGAATCGTGCGGAATGTTTATACAATCGTTCAAACATGTTTAAAATATACGAAACGTTACCTGACCTTATTACAAATGTTGAAAGTTTGTAGTGCAACAGTGGCATAAGAATGTATGGAAAATCGTAATCGACAAATTGTAGACCTCAGCCTCAAATTGTAACAGTACTAACCTATTGCGCAAATATAAAACCAACCAATATTCGCGTAATTTATAAATGTTTAAAAATCATAAGAAATGTTTGTAAAATGTTTCCAAAATCTTTAAAATAGTACGAAACGTTTTTATAAACGGTTGAAACGTTTTTAGTGCATCAGTGGCATAAGAATGTTAGATGGAAAATTGTGTGGGTCTTAAAGCCAATCTCAGCCCCAACCATGGAGGTTTTTAATTTGAACTGGAATAAGTGATCGACAAATAGTGGACTTTTTCCAATGTTGACGAATTAATTAATAAATGTGGTAACATAACTATTTCACTGCATACCGAATCATTAGCGTGGTCACGGCCTCCATTGACGCCACAATATTCTGTTTTAATCGGTGTTCATTTATTGGAATATCGGCGTCTTGTTCATTGTCGAGGTATTGTATCAAATCTGTTCCTAGCTATCTTCCAGTTTCATTAATCTGTGGAAATAAGTGATATGTACACATGCTGCGTCCTTTAATATGCGTTTATGTTTTGTAATTTATTTTACTTGCTAGTCGTATTTTTGTGTAAGAGCATGTATAAACAATTCGAGAAAAAAGTATGATTAACTGGTTGGTTAATCCCAAATTGGAACAGCCACTGTTAAAGGTGATTTCAGCTTATCTTTGTTCTATGAAATTCAGTTATGTAATTATTTTAAACTTAACTCTCAATTCCATAACCTATCAACATAGGCCTACCAGTAGACATGTGCTTCAATAATGGCATAAATATATTTTATAATGGCATTTTGTCTATTTTAATGATTTCTCATACACTGAATTTTTTTGTATAGATTGATCTTTCATCATATATTTATTTATTTATGTAATGGCATACAACGTTGACAAAATGTTATTTGTTCATCTGATTCATCATAATTATTCTGGCTTCCGAATATTATCCGGTCTCAGATATACTGCAAAGAGTCGGGCAGCACATTAGGAATTCTAGGAAAAACTGCACTTAAACTAGCGTGAAATATTTTCAAAGTCCTATAGCACAACAGTGCGCATGCACCAGAATTTAAAGAGCCAGCGATAACCCACAATCGAACCACTTATCGATTATCATCCTTGATTACTGTCTGTCGCTATGAAATTTAAATGACCAATGTTTGCAATAAATCCCCAAATCTATATTTAAAAAATGGGCTGTTGTACACTTCAGGTCGCAAAAATTTTTCAATTTAATATCTTATTCCACTGATGCACTAAACACTTTTAAACACGTTTAAAACATTTTGCAACACTTTTAAACACATTTTAAACATCTTCCAATGTTGCAACGAGTTTCTTTCCATATTTATATATTTGCGTAAAACACGGTAGTGCTACATTGCTTACTTCCTCCTCTTTGTTATTTTCCCTCCACTTCCTATGTTGTTCCAACGTTGCCACCACCAACAACACAAAATACTCCAGATGTTGCCAACCATTTCCACGTTCCCTGGATTTCACCTATGTTAGAGTAATTGATTTGTGTTACAGTAATTGATTTAGGTTTGGTTAGCTTTTAGGTTCCTTCCTTTTTAAATGTGATTCCACGTTCCCTGGATTTCACCTATGTTAGAGTAATTGATTTGTGTTACAGCAATTGATTTAGGTTTGGTTAGCTTTTAGGTTCCTTGCTTTTTAAATGTGATTCCACGTTCCCTGGATTTCACCTACGTTAGAATAATTGATTTGTGTTACAGTAATTGATTTAGGTTTGGTTAGCTTTTAGGTTCCTTACTTTTTAAATGTGATTTGATACGTAAAATAAATTATACATTTTTAGACAAGTTCTGGGTATTATGTGTCAATGTTGGTCATACTGACTTCTCATAGAGATACCGCCAACTGCTGGAGGTTGCATTTATGTACCTGGGATAATTGGAGCACTAGTGCATGCGCACTGCGATTCTATAGAACTTAGAAATATTTTCATCCGACCCGAAGGATAGCATATCCAAAAAATGTATTAATATTAAAATTATCAAATGTTTATTAAAAATGGGTGTACACTTACTTATCACTCCCTAATGCTGATCCAACCAGCGATAAACCAAAACAGCGATAGAAAAATCATAGACTAAGTAATATAATCTGTGGAGAAAATAACAATTAGCATCACAATATTGTCAAACAGTGTCATAATATTGTGATTTGCATATTTAAATAAATACTTCAAAATTGTCTAATAATGTTATAAAAATTGTTTGAAAAAGTTTAAAATATTAAATAATGTTAGTAAATACAGAAGAAGAGCTATAGTTTACAACAATATAACTGAAAAATCAAGCGCTAGTAGAAGTGCAGTTGAGCCGGTATTCTATATCTTAATCCAGATTTCAGATGGTTCCAAAGCGAGACAGTTTTTTGGGAAGAATGCCGTGTCCAGTTTGGAGCCGGAATTTCACAATAGCTTCTTGTCTTCGCCAGTCAGGTGTGTTATGTATGGAGGTCTTGCAGGTTATTGTTGTGTTTATTTCTAACCTCATGAGATATTGTTCCTTCATCTGCTTCTTTATACAGGGTGAGTCAGAAGGAAAGGTACATGCTTTGAGTGGTGATAGTATTGGTGATTCTAAACAAAAATCTTCTAATATACATGTGGCCTTTTCTTAACCATTTCAGGGTAATTTAATGAAACAACCAGGAACTGGAAAAGTGCAGGTGACAGTAAATCAAGATATTGTTATCTTAAGTTTTGTTTAATTTTGTTAGTTTCCTCACAAAAGATGTTCAAACACTCCACCACTAACTGCAATGCATTTTGTTGCTCTTGTAGACAGCTGTTGTGTTGCTGATCTGAGCTCATTCGTACATTCCTTTACTTGAGCACAAGCACGTAAAATACAAGTGAGAAGTTCGACTCTGTGCTTGTAGACTTCACTCTTAAACCAATCCCACAAACAGTAAATAATGGGGTTAGATCGGGTGATCTCGGTGGACAAGCAATGATTCCATTGTATCTCAGCTGTCTACAAGAGCAGCAAAATGCATTCAAATTGGCGATGGAGTGTTTGTACATCTTTTGTGAGGAAACATACACAATTAGATTAAATTAGGTTAGATTTATTTAGCCTGGTGGTGTTAAGGCCATGTGGCCTGCTCTTCCACTCACTAGGACAAATATATATTACATCATAATATAACAATCACAATGAACTCTAATATTAAATACTAAATAAAAATTTGATCGAAAAGATATCTATTATATTACGATCTATAATGCAACCAGTTAATGTTAGTTAAAATTAAGACTAAAACTAATAATAAAGTGTATACAAGCAAGACATATTAAATTGTCCCTGTCTAATGTTTATAAAAAAGAAAAATAATGAGATATAGAAAACTAATTTTACATTTGTACAATGTTTAAAACAAAACAAAGAAAATATTTGTTAATCTTAATATTATTTTCATAGATAATTAAATTTATTAATTGTTAAAAGAATACTATCAGTGAGGTGTATAAGTTAGTTTGTTATTAAATAATTCTTTAATTTGTTTTTGAAGGATGTTATAGTTTGACAGTCTCTGACATAGGTTGGAAGGGAATTCCATGTTTTGGTAAGTGAGACCATGAAAGATAATGCATAATATACAGTGTGATGAGGAGGGATATAAAGGACAATGTGCTGATGGGATCGAGTGTCAAGATTGTGTGTGTCGGATAGTCTGATGAAGCGGCATGATAAATAATTAGGCAATGATGTGTGAAAGATTTGATAGAGAAGGGATAGGGAATGGACAGTTCTACGATCTCTTAGACGAAGCCACGATAATTGTTCCAGGGATGGTGTAACATAGTCAAATTTGCGAATACCACAAATAAAACGTGTGCAAGAATTATGAACATGTTGAAGTCTTTGAGTGTAAATAATATTCAAGTCTGTAAAAAGAGAGTCACAATAATCAAAATGGGGCATTGCAAGTGTTTCTACTAACATTTTCCTAAGAGCGAATGGCAGACAATTTCTTACGTGATTTAATGAATGTATTATTGAGAAGCCTGTTTGCATGTATGGTTTATTTGTGTATTCCAATTTAAGTTGTTGTCAATAAATACTCCTAGAAATTTTACTGTCTCACTATAAGGGATTTGAACTCCATTTAGTGACACATGCGAGACTGTGTTTAGGTTAATTGTAGATAATAGTCTGGTGACCCATAATGATTGATTGTGACTTTCTAGGATTTAATTGCAGTCCATATTTAATTGTCCAAGTCATTAGTGAGCCAAGATCCTCGTTAATTTTGACAACAGCGTCATTTAGAGAATATTTGTCTGTGTGGATGTAGATTTGCATGTCGTCTGCAAATAAATTATATTTGCAATGCTTTAGGGAGTTAAATATGTCATTTATGTAGATTGAAAAAAGTAAAGGTCTAAGCACCGAACCCTGTGGAACCCCAGCTTTACAGAAGGACTAAGAAGAACATAATGCATGATTTCGTACAACAGATTGCTGGCGCTCATGATGGTAGGAATTGAACCATTGTGTGGCACTATCAGAGAGTAAGAGATTTTTAAGTCTATGCAACAATAAGTCCAAGTCTACCGTGTCGAATGCTTTACTAAATTCCAGTAATGTAAGAATGGTAAGTTTTCGATTATCAGCAGCTTCACGTATGTCTTCGCAAATATTTAGTAGAGCAGTATTTGTATTGTGTCCTGTCCTGAAGCCTGACTGAAATTATCTGGAAGGTTGTGTTCATTTAGGTAGTCAGTCAGTTGTTTATGGACTAATCGTTCCAGCGCCTTTGAAAGGGTAGGTAAAATGCTAATGGGTCGAATGTCGTTCGGAGTTGAGGGCGTTTTAACTTTAGGCAGTGGGCGTACGACGGCTTGTTTCCACAATGAGGGATATGTAGAAGTTTGTAGTGAGGAGTTATAGTAGGTAGTGTAGCGTCGATTATTTTATTCAGTAAAGTAATATTTATATGGTCAGTTCCTTCTGCTTTGGTTTTTATTCGCATGATGGCTTTCTTTACGTCTCAATCTTTAACATATGAGAAGTGGAAATGTTCTCTGTCGGGTTGATTTGTCAGTGATAATTCATTTATTGTTTGTTCTTTATCCTTTGGAGTAGTAGTTATGCCTGTGAAGTGATTATTGAATGTGTCAAGGGAAACAGGTAATTTGTCTACCTGCGTGTATTTTCTCCCAATTTCCTTTCTATTCAAGTTTTTCCATATTTCTGATGTATTAGTCTGTTAGGCTGTATAAATGTCTATGTTTGGCGTTTCTTATAGCTTGATTTGTCTTGTTACGTAATTGTTTATATTGATTGAGATTTGTGTCTGTTTTGTTGAGTCTATATTTCTTATGTGCTGCGTCTCTATCAACCATCAAGTTACAAATTGAAAGAGTCATCCAGGGTGCAGGACGTCGTTTCACGAGTTTAGTTTTTAGTGGGGCGTGTCTGTTGTATAACTGTAGTATAAAGTCATTTATGCCTCAACTTTTTCATCTACAGAATGCAGCGTCCATATTGATTGCCACGGCATCTGCATAGCTTCTTCAATTAGGGCTGCATTATCTATATGTTTTAAGTCTCTATACGTAATAGTCTTTCGAGTATGTTTAGGGCACTGCAGTGAATATGCTAAGAATATGATATCATGTGCTGATATTCCCGGGGCTGGCAGTTGCCCATGAGTAAGTACTCTGTCTGGATTACTAGTTGCAATTAAGTCAAGTAACGTCTCAGAGTGATGAGTGTGATGTGTAGGCCGTAGGGGTAGGAGAGTCATATCACAAGCCTGGAACGTAGCCATCAGTTGTTTTGTATGTCTGTTATTAGTGTCTAGTATATTTATATTAAAGTCGCCCATAATGATAACGTGTTCATATTATATTCGCGCGTTTTGTAAAGTGGACTCTATTTCAGCTATAACTTTTATGTTGGTATACTACACAGAAAAGACATTGTTTGGAACTGACAAATATTTCTATAAACAAAATTTCAGCAGATGGTTCGTTATTAGATAAATACACAATTTTAGGAGTAAGGTCCATTCTGACAAAGGCTCCAATACCGCCCCCGCGACTGTAAGCACAATCATGTCTAAGAAAAGTATAACCATCCATGTTAATTAAAGAAGAGGTAATTAAAAAACTTGAGATAACAGTATCATGATTTACTGTCACCTGCACTTTTTTAGTTCCTCGTTGTTTTCATTAAATTACACTGAAACTGTTAAGAAAACACCATATGCCTATTAGAAGTTTTTTGTTCAGAATAACCAGTACTAACTCTCCTCAAAGCATGTACCTTTCCTCCTGACTCACCCTGTATAGAGTTTAGAGGAATGGTATGATGTATCTGTTTTGAAGCAGTTAAGGAGCATGACAGCTTTCTTTGCTAATGTGTCTACCTGTTAATTGCCAAAAATCCGAGGGGTCCATGAAATACAACTTTCTTTTGTGCATTTGGAACTTTTTTGATCATGTTATAGTGTGAAGTTTCTATTAGGTCACTGAATTTTTAAAATTCTGTAACAACTTTTATTGGGATGAGGTTCTTTTTACTAACATTTCTTGAGAAAAGTCCACTTTAACTTACCTGATATTATTTTTGAAGTCCTATAGAACATCAGTGTGCATGCGCCAGAGTTCATAGAGCCAGCGATAACCCACCATCAAACCAAACATAAATTATTATTGTTGTTTTGATTATTATCGTTTTTCTTTTGTGTTATATATTTTGACACATTTAAAATGTAATGAACCTAAAAGCTAACTCACACTTAACCTAATTCAATTACTCTAATCTCGGGTGGATCCCATGAAACCCTTTTTTCACTCCTTAATAATTGCAACCGTCGATAACTCACTGCTTCCAACTGTATAATATACTCTATGGAAAAAAAATAGCAAGTCACCATCACAATATGTGTATTTGAATAAATACTTAAAAATTCTAAAATAAAGTTATAAAAATTGTTTGAAATATTTAAAAATGTTACTAAATACAGAAGAAGAGTTATATTTCACAACAACAAACAGAAAAATCAAGGGTAAGTGTTTCTAGACTTGAGCCCATTTCCTGTTATCCTAAAGATTTTGTAAAATATACTTCATAGAACGTTTACAGTTCTTGAATAATAGAAAATGTGGGGATTCTAGCCCACCATGCCACCACCATAAGTTTAAATTAAGAAACCGAAAAACACACTTTTATTGCTGCATATTTGAATAATTATCTGACATATACATATATACTCGTATGTTGATTTTTTCCCCAAATAATCATAGACATACCTTGAAATGAGGTAAGAAATTGAGCTCAGGAAAACAGCAGTTTAGCTATCCCAATACATTTTCTATGTCCTACAGAATAACTGTGGATATGTGCATGAGTTTATAGAGTTGTCGCTAGGTGGAATCACATATCTTTGAAGTCCTACAGAAAGTTTATGTATCTGTTGCTAGATGGCAGCACATGACTTTGAAAATCGGCATGACCAACTTTCGAAATAAATTCCCAGTCATTAGAAATGGTTGTGCACTAACTTCTTCACCAGCATACTGCTGGTCTCACGTCCACATATTTCAATCACAGATATGGACAATGATCCAGCCAATATTGGGGTGACACGTAGTCAGATTGTTGGATCCCCTCCTGTTATGAACCCAGAGCTGTTATTTATTGTAGTTACCCAAGTTCCTCACAATTCTGGATGGACAGCAGTTCCATACTGACTAATTCCATGAGGAAATATCTTCTGTATGGAGACTCATAGCAGCACGAGTCCCATATCGCTGCACCAAGGCATCATGCCTTAAACATCATGGCTTTTTCATTACCTTACATTGAGAAAAATTGATTGTATTTTAATGATGTAATTGACATTTTCAGATAAACTGATTACACTGAATTACCAGTTAGCCGTTGAACACCAGGATCTGTGAAAATGGAACCAGGAGTGCAAGTAAGTTACTTTGTAATATTATTCTTAAATATGTCTTAATACACACACCAGCTATCCATAACCAATGTTAATACAACTAAAGAGAAAACTGTTTGTGTGTACTGAGATCTGAATTTCATGACATTTACTTTTGCAATTAAACAAAGATAAGTTTGTTTTTACCCTGCTAATTACCTGAAGAGTGCCACCACATAAAGTTGCAGGTTATATATTCAAAGCCTAGTTGATGCAGAAATTTGTCTCCGTAGGTGTGTTTTATTTAATTTCATATAATAAAGGTGTCTCAATACAGACCTTAGAATTTAATTTTTTTTTTCTGCAGCACAAGTTTCGTCAAGTCTGAAAACCTAATATTGGTGAGCTAAATTCGAATACGTTAACAGTTTTTTTTTGTATCACATAAGGTTTTTTATGCCATGTTGAAATAAAATATTTATTACTTTTTACGTTATATGTAATATCCATTATCCTTTAAATTCTTGTATAACCTACAGAGCCTTGATACAATATCAATTGTACAGTTAAAACAGTTTAAAATAAATAAACTAGTAGTATACCTTAAGATCTAAATGAATGGTGAATTGACTGGTGTTTGTGCTACTGCCGAGGATTTTCTCTTACCAATCACCAACGAAAATAGTAGGCTATCTTGAAGGCATCCCATGAACCCTGGTATCTTGTTTCCATCTCTTTTATGTCTTTATGACAAGATTCTTCACTTAGTGCTGTGTGAAATATTGAAGATGAGAGAGAAGGAAGTGTAACTTCAAGTTTGTATTACATCCCAGTACCCTGAACTTTTCGAGCATGGTTTTACACTTTTCTCACATTGGTCAACTTTAGCATTACACCAGACAATTCTCGATGGTGTCCGTGTATGTTTCCAAAGTTTGTAGTTCCATGTCAGACATGCAGTTTTTAGAAGTAACAAGTTTGTGAATCTGTGACCATGAAAATTCTTCCTTCACTTTTGCCTCAGACAGTAACATAATTTTTTTAGCAATATATTGGTAACAAGGGGCATTTTTGTCCAAAATTTTAACAAACTGCTTCATTTATCCTAGTTTTGTGTGCAAAGGAGGTAGCAATATTTTTTTCAGAATAAACTAATGTGTGATTTATTACATTTTTTGTTCCTGGCACCAGTTGTTTTCTTCTCAGCCAATTTGTAACTTTCCAGTGCCTTTTCCTGGCCCCAGAGTCTCAATCACATGAAAAACACAGAAATTTCATGTATCCTCTTTGTTATCCCAAGAAAATACCACACACTTCAAGATCATAGCACATGTACCACTTGTTACATTATATTTTATTTCTTCTAGAATAGTACACTTGTTTGTATGTATATCCTGAATGAACTACTGGCTAATTTGATGATCTTTCAGAAGATTTCCGGGCTATTGGCCGTGGTCTTGAGGCTTGTAGTTCCCCAACGTTTCGCCAGAGACTGCGTCCGGCATCCTCAAGGGTTGTCTTGAGACTGGCAATTTTGTCGGCTACCTGCTCTATTTATACATGTATCCGCGACGTGTTCTCTGTGCAGTCCGTACTTCGTAAATTGTATCTGCCTTCTGGTTGGTTAGCAGTAGGGTCTTCCATCGCAACAATGAGGTTGCTGTCTGATGTTCTAGTAGATTGTTCTCGTAAGGGTTTATATTTGGCTTTTGTTAAGACTGGTATCTATGCTTTGTTGACTTTTAATGATTCTTCATTTCTATTGTAACTTTTGATGTTTGAATATTTCAATGGCTTCTCGTTGCAGACGGGTAAAATAGTGTGTGCAGTTAGATAATATATCTGTGTTGTTGTATTGTACTGTATGGCCTTCAAGTAGAGAGTGTTCTGCTACTGCCGACTTTTCCACTTGTTTAAGACTGCTGTATCTTTCGTGTTCTTTAAGTCTGGTTGTGATGCTGCGTTTAGTGGTGCCTATATACACTTGGCCGCAACTGCACGGGATCCTGTATATGCCTGCTGATTAATGAGGATGACGTTGATCCTTAATAGGTCTGAGGAGGTTTTTGATTTCCCTGGTAGGCCTATATACTGTTTTTATGTCTTCTTTCTTTAGCAGTTTAAATATATAAATAGAGCAGGTAGTCGACAAAATTGCCAGTCTCAAGACAACCCTTGAGGATGCCGGACGCAGTCTCTGGCGAAACATTGGGGAACTACAAGACCAAGGCCAACAGCCCAGAAATCTTCTGCAAGATCATCATAGTAACTCCGGCCGTGAAAGCCTAAGTCAATATATTACTGGCTAATTTATTCCCATTATCCAGAAGAATGCCCTTTAGACTTCTTTTGCTAGAGAATATAAATATTTGCCAATTTGCCGGTTTGTAAACTGTTCCTGAGCAACCATTCAAGCCAACAGTACACAACTTCCCTCTCTTTACAAAATACTTCTTAAATTCTTCTTCATGATTTCTATACCAATAAAAAGTTGTACCAGCAGTTAAAAGATTGTCTATACCAATAAAAAGTTGTACCAGCAGTTAAAAGATTGTCTTCTTTAAATCTCGTGATAAAAATTAACTTTTTTTTTAGTAAGACCCAAATCGCTTACCAAATTGTTTAATTTTGGTTAATTGATAGGACGCGGATAGTTTTCTTACGATTGTTGGGACAAATTGAAATTATGTTCTGTGCTGGAAGAGAGCTGGTACTTCTCTTTTGTAGTGTTCTTGTTGTATTGGAATTGTAATATATGGCCCATGTGCTGGCAGCTTATTGCTTCTGCAGTTTTTCTCTGGGAACTGGGTAATGTAACCAGGAGAGGGTCATAGGATGAATCTACTTTCAGTTAAACACAATGACAAACTACTATGAATTATTTTTTTTTTATTATTGATTTCGTACATCTCAATGATGGATAAATCATATTTGAAGAGAAAAATTATACGCTCAGACCGGGACCTGAACCCGGGACCCTTAGTTTTCTAGACCAAGTGCTCTACTAACTGAGCTACCTGAGCAAGTACCAATCTAAACACAAATCTTTCTCTATATACATTGTAATTCCCATCCACCAAATGCTGTGAAGCCATGCTTCTATCTTGCAAATGGCAGCTCCTTTATTAAGAAGACATATTTGGGAATTATACATTACAGCCAGTACGGCTTTTTCCAAGTTTTTATTATTGATTTCGTACATCTCAATGATGGATAAATCATATTTGAAGAGAAAAATTATACGCTCAGACCGGGACCTGAACCCGGGACCCTTGGTTCTCTAGACCAAGTGCTCTACCAACTGAGCTACCTGAGCAAGTACCGATCTAAACGCAAATCTTTCTCTATATACATTGTAATTTATCCATCATTGAGATGTACGAAATCAATAATAAAAACTTGGAAAAAGCAGTACTGGCTGTAATGTATAATTCCCAAATATGTCTTCTTAATAAAGGAGCCGCCATTTGCAAGATAGAAGCATGGCTTCACAGCATTTGGTGGATGGGAATTACAATGTATATAGAGAAAGATTTGCGTTTAGATCGGTACTTGCTCAGGTAGCTCAGTTGGTAGAGCACTTGGTCTAGAGAACCAAGGGTCCCGGGTTCAGGTCCCGGTCTGAGCGTATAATTTTTCTCTTCAAATATGATTTATCCATCATTGAGATGTATGAAATCAATAATAAAAACTTGGAAAAAGCCGTACTGGCTGTAATGTATAATTCCCAAATATGTCTTCTTAATAAAGAAGCCGCCATTTGCAAGATAGAAGCATGGCTTCACAGCATTTGGTGGATGGGAATTACAATTTATATAGAGAAAGATTTGCGTTTAGATCGGTACTTCCTCAGGTAGCTCAGTTGGTAGAGCACTTGGTCTAGAGAACCAAGGGTCCCGGGTTCAGGTCTCGGTCTGAGCGTATAATTTTTCTCTTCAAATACTATGAATTAAATCAGTGATTATATTATAAAATTGTATTATATTTAAGTGTTTACATATTTTAATACTTCACATATATACTGCATACAAGTAGTGGACTGCATGCTCTCATTTTTTGTGTTAAAAATAGAATTGTGCAAAAAATGTATGTGATACACAAAAAACTAGCAACAGACCTATTATCAAGGTATTTGACTGATTTGCATTAATATGTCTCATGCTGGAAAATCTTCGAGGTCTGTGTGTTTGATGTCGATAAATTTCAAGGATTATAAACAAATCCAGAAGAAGATTTTGAGGTAAGGCACTTGTCTGCTGTGCTTAATAAGTGTGAACATTGTTACTGATGCGTAAAGATGTGAATGTTTGGTAATAATGTTCCAAAAATCAATATAATTGTCAAATATTACCAATCTCATTAAGTGGGGCAGGAGATTGGCCGATGTTTATTCACAAAATAAAAATATTTTCATGAATAACTTAATGACTTCAAATCAGTACATGGAAACATATTTTTATGTGAAATACAAAAACAATGAAAAAAATCCATTTGAAATTTAATTTACTGAACTTGAAAACTACCATTTTCATGACTATATTTTGTCACTTTGGACATTTTATTTTTCATCTCTTCTCTACGTTTCCCATTGAGATGGAGGCTAAACAAAATTGAGACTCTCACAATCCATCACAGTTACTCAGAAAACTGTAGATTCAACAATAATATTAGTTCTTTCTGATTATTCCTATATGTCACCACCTCTTACATCACTGGCAATGCTAAAGCTCATTGGAACCAAAAAAAAAAAAAAATCATCCGGCCATCATCATAATCCTTCACCGGTGTGGAAAGCAATGGGAAGCTACCACACCTATAATTCCCTAGTAAAGCTGCAAAGCATGCCATCGGGCAGAATTACTATGGATGGATAATTATTTTTAGCTTCTGATGTTGTAATATCCACTAAATAGTCACCCGAAATCCAATGTGAGGTTGAGTTTTTTATTAGACAAAATCACTCGTGATTTTTTTCAGGAAAGCACCTCTTGTTGGATTACTTTTGTTAATATACATACAAGCATGCACACAGATTGTCTAAATCATTTTTGAAGGGAAAAAAGTCATGGGTAAGGGATTGTACGAGATAGGATAGCACAAGTGGTTATTTTCTTTTGAAAAAATGATTTCTCTACATTGTGTGAAAGTATTGCAAGTGAATTCTGAGAAGCTTATATTTGAACTGATGATATATTGTAAGTTTCATGTTACAGGATCTCAAAATTGAAATAAAATCAGAAGATGAACAGACCAACTATCCTGATATTGAACATAAAACGTTTCCTGCTCCCGGCAAAATGAAACTTGAGGTAATGTTTTTGTTGGTATTTCAGAATTGGAGAGTGAAACTAATGGATCCTTGTACTAGTGACAGCTACAACAGTGCTGCTGCTCATGCATGGAGTAACTCCACACAATTTGTTGTTCAAACATGATATAATTTCAGTCAGAATAGTAAAAAAATCCAGCATGTAGTAACTAATGTAAAATAAGCAAAATTCTTTAACAACATATTTTGGGGTTTGAATTTGCTAGTTTGTGGAATGCATCTTTCTTTTTTTAATTAAATTGTATGCATCCAAATTCATTGTGAGAAGTAAACATGGTCACCATTAGAGAGATTTTAAAATGTTGCCTTTTCTTTATATGCCAGAGTTTTATTAATTTTTTTCTTGAGATTGTATTTATCATTGTGTTTCATTGATATATATTATGGTTTGTTGCAAAAAAAAATGAAAACTGCAGCTGCTGGAGTGAATTAGAAATTTTTTCTTCAGGTTAGCCTTCATTCTAATGGTCTGATGTTCAAACTGAACCTTACATTTGTAAGTTTGGTAATTCCATTACAGTCGTTGGGGTAGTAGGAGGTTAGGGCTCCAACTTTTCTAGTCAATCGGCTCAAAATGTCTTCTGGGTAGTCAGCCTCGCATGATGGCCTCTTTTACCTCCAAATCTTTAAGGGATGAAGAAGGCCTACAATTCATTAGTGTTAATAAGCTGTTAGTTTATGCTGACGATGTAGTGTTATTACTGTATTGAATAATTGTGGCAGAAATTTAATATCAATGAAACTAATTACATGGTCTCATATAGAAGTAGATTATATAATGTGAGTGATTCAGTTAATGACAGATGAGGGAAATTTTGAAGAAAAGGCTGAATTCAAATGTATAGGAACAATAATTACAAACACGGGTCAGGTGCACTAACAAATTAAACATAAGCTCAACTCTGGGAATGCATGCTATTTGTATTAGAGGGACTCTTGTCATGTCAACGTCTCTCAAAAAACATTAAACTGAGGTTATGTAAAACTGTTATGTTATATGCATATGGATAATTGAATCTTACTTTCAAAAAGATGTAACATTGTGAACATAAAGTTGTAGGGCATTTTTTGGACCAAAGAGAAATGAAGAGACAGATGAATTGAAAGACTACTAACAGTGATTACAATTTTAAAATGTGTAGCTTATAAAACAGTCGTCCTTGACTATAATAACTTCTGTTATAAACGTCGTCACATTATTAAAATTGTAGGCCTTTCAAAGAAATGCTTCTTCCTCAGGAATACTTATGGTGCTGAAAAGATCTCTTTATTTCATACAGAGGGCTTTGGTTGTTGGGCTTGTTCTCATTTAGAATATTTTTATTTTCTCCTTCCTTGATAATTTCAATCTCTTCCAGGATATTGATTTTTTGTCCATTGTTCTCTTTGTCGATTATTTATATTGTTTTATATCTATGTTGTTGAATCTATGGCCGGTTTCTGAAGTATGTTCAGCACAAGTTGATTTTCCTTCTCCTTTAATGAAGTTTGGGAAATGTTCATTAAATCTTATTTTAAAACTTCTTGTAGCAGAAAATAAAAATATGCTAAATGAGAACACTCCCAACTTCAGCCCTCTGTATGAAATATACAAATAATTTCAGTACCATAATTATTCCTGAGGATGAAGCATGTCATTTTAATAGTGTGACGATGTTTATGACAGAAGTTATTATAGTTGAGGACGACTGTTTTATAAGCCACAAATTTTAAAATTGAAATAACCTTAACCTGAACGGTGTTGAAACATGATATTAAAAGTATGGATACTAACAGTGAGTTACACAATGTTTATGGGAAAACAGGTGTAATAAGAACAGTTAAGTCTTGTAGGCTGCAATAGACAGATCATGTGGCATGAGTGGGAAATAGAAGAAGGACACCTTCCAGTAGGTGGGCCCAGAATGGGGTGTGATTGGAGGGAGGAAAATTATATGAGTATGATTGAAAAACATCAGCTCAGGATAAGGATGTATGGAATCTTTGTTCCCCACGGTCATGAACCTATGACAGTGCCAGTGACTTAGTCGGTAGTAATAATAATAGTCATGATAAATATATTAATATGTGTTGGGGGAGCAAATGGTTGGTACGGCCTCGAGAAGGGTACAGATGCCGACTATGTACACCTTAATAAATCTTGAGTAATGCCACTGTGACTCATTTAGTAGCTCTGCCAGCAAGTCCTAATCCTACGTTCTCGTCATGTTCCCTGACTGCAGTCGTAATAGACTAGCTAACAGGTTGGGACGTAAGGCGAGTTCTCAGCGCCTTAAAACTGAGACCTGTCGGCTAAGGGAGCAAACCCTGAAAAAAAAAACCCAGGTCCTCTGTGTCTGGGGGTTAGGTGTCAGGCTGGCAACCTGGCCCTGGAAAAAAGTATATCGCTACATACTTCAGTAAAATATGTCAGTTGGATGGATTTAAATATGACAGACTTTGCTATTGGCACAAGGAATGTTCAAGGCTTGAATACTAAAGAACAAGAAGTAATAGATGAGATTGCAGCAATGAATGCAGATATTATTGTGCTCTCAGAAACAAAAAGAAAGGGAAAGACAGGAAAAATTAGGAAATTATACACATATCTGGAGTGGAGTAACAAAAAACTAGTAAAGCAAAAAGAGGTATATCCATTTTGATAAAAAATACAGTGTCTTGAGAAGAAATTGATGAAAGAATTATTAAGTTAAATCTCCAACTTTTTGGGATAGAGCTTATAATAATAGGAGTATATGCCATAAATGAGGATGCAACAACCATAGAGAAAAATGAATTTTTTGACAAACTGTCAGAAATTTTGGACAAAATAAAAAGACATCAAGAAGTAATAATAACAGGATATTTTAATAGTCAAGTAGGAAGTAGAATGACAGATGAAGTGATTGGACCATTTGGGGAAAAAGTGGAAAATGACAATGGAGATAGATTGATAAGTGTATATAAACAACATGGCTATGTGATAATGAATAGTTTCTTCCAACATCGGGAAATACATAAATACACATTGGAACAGCCAACAAAAAGTCTCAAATCAATAATTGATTATATAATTGTGAAACAAAATCGTGATATGATAGTGAAAGATATTAGAGTGTATAGAAAACCAGATTTTGGAAGTGCATTATATGCTTTTGGGAAAATTCATATTAACAAATAGGAAAAAACAAAATATTCAAGTAACGGAAGACAGAACAAATACAACCCCTTTGAATGAACCAAGGTATAAAGTAAGTGTACTCTATGATCAGAGTATAGAAAATCTTTTTCAATCAAGATTAAAACAAAAACTTAATTTAAATTTAAATAAATCTGCAGTGGAAATGTATGATCAACTAAAGGAAAGTATACATTCAGCAGCTTTAGAAGCACTTGGGACAGAAAATTTAGGAGTAAAAGGAAATAATGAATGGTTTAATCACAATGTTAAAAAATTAGTAGAAGAAAAAAAGAAAGCATGGATGAAATGGTTATCAGATCACTCAAAAACATCTCGAAATGAATATATCACTTTAAAACACAAAACAAAGGCGGAAGTGAGAAGAACAAAAATGAGTACTGGGTTAATATATGTTCGAATATAGATCATTCGATTGGATATGTTAGATCCAAAGAAGTTTGGAAAACATTACAAAATATCAGGAAATCAGAAAGAAAGAAGATAAATATTCAGTTGATAAGACCATCAGAATGGATGCAACATTATAAAGGTTTACTTCAAGAAAATAGAAATGAGTCCCTCAAGGGTCCTCACTATGTGGATATGTGGATAGCGACCACAAGGTGCCCAAGCTGAGCAAAACATTTCTTCCATTTACTTGTGTTTTCCACTCTTTTAACTTTACTATCTAACCTCTCTTGGTTAACTCTTGTTTTTTTTCGACCCAGACGCTATTAGGGCATCCGAGGGCTAGGGAGTCTTTCCTTTCTTCCATTTCTTCTTTCCTTTATTTTCTTTTCTTCTCCAGAAAAGCCTGACCAGAGGCTATAAGATGGCAGCCCCATCACTGGTCTTGCCTTCCTTTGGCCAGCAACCAATCAAAGGGACTATTATTATGCTTTCAAGTCTTATACGAGAATTTCCCGGAAGATGCAGGAGGGAAAATTTTCTATAGGATCGTAACAGGCCTTGGCCTAATACTTGGAAGGAAGAAGAAGAGAAATGAGTTTCACCTTCAAGATACGGATGTAGAGTATAAATTTGACACTCCAGAGATAACAGAAGATGAAGTAAAAAGAGGCAAAAAATAGAGAGCACTAGGACCAGGAAATATTCAGACGGAAATCCTAAAACATGGAGGAGATATTTTAGTAATATTTTTAACAAAACTTTATAATAAAATTGAAATTGGAGACGATATCCCAGAAGACTGGAATTTATCGTACATTACTGTTATTTTTTTTTAAAAAGGTGTTAAAAAACTATGTTCCAATTATAGAGGTATAAGCGTTTTACCTTCAACAGCTAGGATTTTTTAGTAAAATTATAAATTTTAAATTTAAGGAGATAAAAGATAACTTAAGAGAAGCACAATGTGGATTCTGGAGTGGAAGATCATGTATTGATAATATTTTCTGTATTAGACAATTACAAGAGAAAATCCTAGCAAAAAATAAAGAACTACATATGACTTTATTGATTTAGAGATGGCATATGATAGTGTACCTCGACAATTGTTATGAATGGCAATGAGGAGTATGAATATCTGTGATAAATGGATTAATATTGTTAGGAGGATCTATAGTAATACAAAAGCTAAAGTAAAAATACAGAATACTTTAACAGAGGAATTCACAGTGAATAAAGGCTTTAAGCAGGGATGCAGTTTATCACTAATTCTTTTTAACATTTATTTAGACCAGGTTCTTTACTTGTGGTATAAAAAATGTTCTGAAATGGGTATTCCTATAGGAGGAAAAGTACTGCATTCATTGTTGTTTGCAGATGATCAAATAATTTTTGCAGGGGATGAAGATGATATGAAATATATGATATATAAACTAATGGTAGAATATAAAAAATGGGGACTGAATATAAATTTACAGAAAACAGAATATATGTGTTTGGGAAAGGATGTGGATGACCTCATACTTGAAACAGGGAAAATAAATAAATGTGAATTTTTTAAATATCTTTGGTCAATAATTGCAAGTTTAGGTACCTGTGAGAGAGATGTATAGACTAAAATTGCAATGGCTAAAAATGCAACTAAGACCATGGAGTAATTTGGAACAAAAATATTACAACAAAAACTAAAATGAAAATTGATAAGAGCATAATACAGAATATTTTGTCATATGGAAGTGAAACTTGGTCTTTGACGGAATTACAAAAGAATAAAGTTAGAACAGTTGAATTTGATTATTTTAGAAGAAGCCTCCAAAAACAGACAGGATAAAATAAGAAATGAATTCCTTGGGAGAGAAATGAACATCTGTTGTTAAGAGGATTGAAAATCAAATGCTTAAATTATATGGCCATGTACAAAGAATGGAAAATGAAAGATGGCCAAAAAATATATCCAAATGGTCACCTCCTGGAAGAAATAAACGTGGCACACCAAGATGGAAATGGAAAACCTACGTCAAAACAATAATGGAGGATAGGAATTTGGAAGAGGGAGATTGGAATGATAGAGATAAATGGAAACTGAAGACGGCAAACCTATAAGTGGGGGAAAGCCAAAGAAGAAGAAGAAGGGATTGTGTTGAAAATATTAGAAGACATTTTGTTCATTTTCTTGGTCTGACGCACAGGTCATGCATATCTTGCTGAATATTCTGTCAGTTCACATTTCATTACTTGACTTCTAAAACAAGGACAGAAGATAATCAATGATCTGGGTACCTCTCTTGGAGCTGCAGTATCATTTACCACATTTCACCATAGAGTAGAATAATGTCAGTGTACTCCTTATTTGTAAACGTAGCAGGAACACCTCAAAATATGAAGGCCCACTGTTGTTATCCACTTCCACAATCAAACAAAATAGGAACAACATACATGGAGCAGGTTCATAACCCTTGTTCTTACCCTTTCTAGCTCTGTGGCAGTCTGTTCGAGTTCCACTGCTAATTTAAAGGAGAAATTGCTTTGGTGTCGAAACTTTCTCTGCTGACAGAGAAATATCTAAGACTATTTAACTCATGCCCCAAATGGGAGTCAATGACCAATCACATTTCAATGAATTTTTATTTACAACCAATCACAGTTGTGTTTCGCCTAAAATTTACCAACTAAAGTTTATCATAATAAAGAAAGCACCTCCTTTTTAACATTCTGAATAGGTTGTATCATTATTTTGCAGTGACTGACCCTCTAAGGAATACGGCTACCCGATGGTATATATAGTGCATGAATGTCAACAGAAAGCGCATACGAGAGATAATATAAAAACATTTGTAACAATTGATTATACCACAAAAAAAAGAAACCACTGTTTGCACTTTCTTAAACAAATTATTTTCCAGGAAATGACGCAGAAAAATATAATTGACATATTTACATCATAGGACATCAGAAATTAATTAATACCTATAAGGTTGGTTATAAATTTCTCCACTGGAGTGCATTCTTACAACATTGCGATCTTTTGGCATTAAATAATATTATGATCTGGTTGCAGTGATCGAACAAATGAAGCGTACCAATTGTTTCTCATTTGTTTTCAAACATCGCTGTTTACATTAAATATATAAATATTTTAAAATAACTGTAGTTAAATAATGATTTGTGAGTAAACAGCTTAATTATATTCGTTAAATAGTCCTAACAAATGCCACTCTTGATTTCCAAATTCTCTAGATAAATTGGAATTCACTCGTGGCATTACTTATGATAACACTGAATGGTGCAGATGTACCATTTGTTATGTATATAGTTTGTCTGTCTGTTTGCAGGCCACATCTGATGCTGTGAAAAATGAAATTAAAAACATTGATATTGAAGAAGAGATAACTCATAATTTGGTAAGTTCACTTTCTATGGAAAATATAGGCCATCAATAGTAAGAGGGTTTTTTTTTTTTTGGATTTTTCATTGCAATCATTGGTTTTGGTACTTGTTTATGTAACTCAATTAACACTTGGAAATGTGCGATGATCACAGCTATCTGATGAAAATGTCTATACCGGCTGTGGGTTTGCTGCCAAAAGTTTACTTATGCTGAAAAGGTCAAGCCAATAAGCCAGTACCTTGATCGAAACAGTGACAGTCTTTTGCCCTAAATGCACAACCATCAAGAAATGTAGACATGGGTTCCACTAGTGTACAATTTTCCAGAGGTGAAATAATCAACCATTGGGTTTCTTGTGTCAGGAACTATTTCAGGGAATCCATGGCAGTTGGGAAACATAGGTAAGGATAGGGATATATTGAGAACTTATGGCTGCATGACCTTGAACCTGAGGGTTCATATCTGTCAGTTCGATAGTGCCAGTTGTTTTTAGAATGACGAAAATGTGTTATAGTTTATAACAACTTCTATTCCAAATTGTTCAGTTTATATAAAGTATAATAATTTATTATTGCAAATATGTTTCTATAAATCTACCATAATGGTACAGTATATAAAAATGAACATTTTTGAATTGATACGCATGCATGCACATACTATAAGAAACACATGCACTTATAATGTGAACCAGACAAAAGCTGATATCTAGTAAATTGTATACTTCGGTGTTGTTTGAGGTCAGTATCACTTATCACTTAGTTTTATTTTATGTTGTTTTTAGTGTTTGGTAAAAGTATAACTAGCATAAATGAAGTATTATGAATTTAAAAATATTATTTTGAAAAATTGTATTGTTAAAAAGTTGGTGTTTTCCAAATCAGTCAATATAATTTTTCATTTCATATTAGCCAATAACATTTTTGCATCAGAGAAATGTTTGATGAATTGATAAGTAAAAACTTAATTCGACCCACAGTTGTCAATCAACTTACATAAGGTATTAATACAAGTCTGCATGAGCAGCATTTAAGTGAAATAATGATCAAAATATTTTCCATATTCTCCCACTTAATGACGGATCATATCATCAGGCAAAGAACTAAACATGTACACTTAGCGACAAAAATAATGTTCTAAAGCGCAATTCACACAAGTAAACTAATTGCACAGTAGAGCTACAATACGTTTTCCTTCTACCTTTGAAGAGTATTCTTTCTAAATGCAACAAGGCAGTGAAAACATAGCTCAGTGCTTAGTGGCTTGATTAGTATGCAAGAGGTCGCAGGTTCGATTCCCGGAGAGGTTAATTTTTTAAAATGTTAAAGCGCTTTCTATTCTGTATATCCATTCTTATAGAAAAAAAGTACTAACTATTTGGAAGTATTATTATTTTTATTATTAATATATTATTTATTTATGAACAGGTTTACAGTGTAATAAAACACGTTCCTATGCCCAAAGATTTTTAAATTTTTATCTTCTTTTTCCATTCTTCTCTATCTTCTCATTACAATTCTTCCAGACCTAGCTCCCTTATATATCTTCTTACATCATCCATCCATTTAAATCTAGGTCCACCTCTCTTTCCTTTTTCAGGTGAAATCCATTCCAAAGTTTGTCTGGGTAATCTTCTCTCTGGATCCTACGTATATGACAATACCATTATAGTTGTCTGTATCTCACAGAATCTAATATTGAATTTGGGACTTTCATTTGTTGTGTGATGTTTGTTTTCTGATTTTTGTTTTATTTTATTTTTTTCAATTTAGAATGTCTAGTTGAGCGTCTGAAACAATACATTTCAGTAGACATAAGCTTTAAACTCAAATTTTTATTCAGATGCCAAGTTTCTGCACCAAATGTTAGCGTGCTTCGATTTATGGATTTATAAATTTCTAATTTGGTATCTATTCTTATGTTGTTGCCCCACAAAACTCCGTTTAACGTTATTATTACCGATCTGCCTTTTTTAATTCTATATTTTATGTCATTTTCTTGTGTACATTTTGAGTTAATTTTGATCCCCAGGTAATTACATTCTTCACATCATTTGATACATCCCATTATTATTATTATTGTTATAGATGATGGATGATAATAATAATATTATTATTATTTTTATTATTGTCCTTCATCTATGAGCTATTATTATGATGGACTTGACATATAAAACTAAATAAATTTTAAATTGAAGATTGAAACTTTTTTCTCACTAATACATAATAAATAAATAAACACACAAATATATGAAGCTATATTATATTTTATTACATAAATTTATAGCATTATTATTAAAATGTGGTACTGCATGGTCAATTAAATTTATATCAGTAGCTAAATAGTGTGCAGAGTTTACAGAGGCAGGAATATTACTTAACATAGCATAAAGTGAACGTAGATTATATGGCAGGAATGAAATATTATAGGATGAATTTTGCGAAAATACAAATTAATAAAAAAAATGTCGGAGGATTTGAACCCTGGGTTTCACATACATTTCATCTTGTTGTAAGTAGATTTAACGATCCATGCTATTCGAACATCTGGTACTAGTGGCCGTGTTTACTTTTGCACTATGAATGAGAGTTGAACTTTAAATGTTGTAATTTGAGTAATATTGCATTTGTCCAACACTCTTAAATATTTAGAAACATGTCTCCTTCGCTGTTCTTTAACTATTTAAGAGATTAAAACCAAATACAGCATATTTAAAACATTTAACAGTTCGTTACCTCGTGAACCTCAGCTATGGCTTTTTGAGTTTGCACAGTGGGCCATAACAGGAACTCTGCTTTTTGAAGCGGCTCATTCTTTTTGTCGTGAAGTGTACATTAAAATCATTAAAAGTATTTAGTACATTAACAATAAAATTCTAATTGATGAAATATAATACAAGGAATAAAATGCAAAGCAATTTAACTGATTAATATATAATGTAGCAGGATTTTAAAAAAATGGCGGGTTATTGAATAATTTATCTACATGACAGGAGCGGGTGGATGTAATGAATTTGCAACTGTCCAGTTCCGCTACTGGCTATTAATTTAATAAAAAAGGACACTTGCTTGCTCTTGAGGCAGTTGGTAAGGTGGTCGTCCCCTGGAACTGAATGGAGTCCGTCATTATTCTCTGCAGGGAAACAGTTCACAGTTGCAACTGTTTTCTCGTAATTTCTGAGAAAAACAATATTGTCCTAATATTCCAGAGAATGGATACATAATGTTATACCTGGGGCAGGAATCACACATTCTATAAATAAACGAACCAGGTTGCAATTTCCTCCCCTTATAAATCACATCCTCACTCATGACACATCTTACTAGAAACTAAATTATGAGCGGCGAATTGGCAGCATTTATTCTAAGGGTGACTTTAACAAACCCTAAGACCATCTGGACAGCTATTTGACATTAACGAGTAATTATTAATGTTTTGAACTTTTATTATAGGAATAATTTAAGATAAAATTAAATGTTTCATACCTCTCCTCATATTAATCTTCTAAGTAGATTGCGATTTCAGGTTCATGGTGTACCCACCTCAGTACCATTTTGCCGACTGATGTTATGTCGATTGGAAGAACCATTTCTTCTTCTTCTTCTTCTTCTTCTTCTCCTCTCTGTTGGACTGATGAACCTCTGGATCAGGTCAAAAATGGAGAAGTGGAAAAGTCAGCAGTAGCTGCTCATGCTTGGTCTGAAAAACATCTAATTGGATCAAAAGCCAGTCTAATTAAACAAATAGATAAACGAAAGAAACTCACAGTTTGGGAAAAACTCCACATTCTGAAAAACGAAGAAATACTTATGAACTTCAAAATTCCCACGGATTCTGACCTGATCTAGAGGTTCATTGATCCACCAAAAGAGCGATGAAGAAGTAGAAATGGTCTTCCGATCGACATTACATCAGTCAGTAAAATGGTACTGAGAATGGGTTTGCCATGAACCCGAATTCGCCATCTACTTAGAAGATTAATATGAGGAGAGATATAAAGCATTTGTTGTTATCTTATATTATTAACGTTTATTTATTTACTTATTTAATAAATTCAATTCTAATTTTATTGTGCCTATACATGCCAGTTGTATAAGAAATTGTAACAGAGTCACATTTTCTGTCACAATAATGTCTCAGTTCTTCAACTAAAACATAAATCAAAGAAACAGTTCAATTAACATTTAGAAGACTTGAGGGACATATTTGTCCATTAAATGTGAAGCTCTAAAGGACTTAGTGGACATATTTGTCCACTGATAACATTATTTCTTCATAAAATTACAAAAATTAAAAAAATATTGTAAATAAATTATTAGTGGCTCTAACCTATTGTGTTCTGATCAAGTATTCACAAAAAATTAAAAAACACATCAGGTGCCTTTTTCACCCCCTAATTTTTACATATTTTCCATCATGATTGCATTGTTTCTTTCTAAAATTATAAAAATTCAAAAAATGTTGCAAGGAAGTTATTTGTGGCTCTAACCTATTGTGTTTTAGATCAAGTATTCATAAAAAATAAGAAAAAATATGTGGTGTCTTTTTCACCCCTAATTTTGTATTTAAATTATAATGAGTTAACATGGTAAATATCTTGTTAGTGTCATCATCATATTGCCAGGTATTAGTCCTAGAAGAACTGTTACGGCCTAAGAAAGCGGTTTTCATGCCATCTTTTCATAGATCGACCAAGTGACCATTTCCCATTTGGGCAGTAGTTCATTATCTTGTTAGTATTTATTTTTAAAAAATATCTGATAAGCTACTCACATTATTTTGATAATCCAGGATGCCATATACGTGAAGCTATTTTTTTTACATGTTAAAAAACAAACCACAGTCTACAGTTACTAATTCAAGACTGAATGTTACTGTTGTATGTTATGTTGCTAAGGTTTGGGTGCCACAGAAAAAAAAAAAGTGCTGATAACTCTGTCGTCAACAAGGCGGGCATTTCTTCATGTTTATGCTTGAAAGCAGATTTTTCATGGCACACGTGTTCCAACTTCGTCATCAAATCCCCCTTGCAGGAGTACAGTCACCTATAAATCATAAACTGAACCCGTTATAAAGTCAAACCAAAAAAATATAGATCTCACAAATAAATTTTAACTTTTAATAATAAAATTCTCTATTGTATGTAAAAATTAAACTTACTTACTTACTCACTCACTCACTCACTGGCACTATCGAACCCGTAGGTTCATGACCGCGCGGACATAAGCTCTCCATACATCCCTATCCTGAGCTAATGCTTTCCAATCATTCCCTGTATAATCTACTTCCTTCAAATCATTGTTAATGTTATTCTCCCACCTCATTCTTGGTCTACCAACTGGGCGTTTTCCCTCTGGCTTTCCTACAAGAAGCTTCCATGCAAGTCTTTCATTCCCCATACGTGCAACATGTCCTGCCCATCGAGTCTACGAGACTTTAACTGTTCTTAATATATCTGGCTTCCTATAAAGACCATGTAGTTCATTGTTAAGTAGTCTTCTCCATTCACCTCTCTGTTCGTCTCTCTTTGGTCCAAAAATTTTCCTAAGTACTTGATTCTCAAATACTCGTAATCTCCTTTCCTCCCTTAAAGTAAGAGTCCATGTTTCGCACCCATATAATATAACTGGTAGAATAATAGTTTTATATATATTCAGCTTAACGTTTTTTTGAAAGGAGTTGGGACATCAAAAGTTTCTGCAATGCATAATAGCATGCATTTTCAGAATTGAGCCTATGTTTAATTTCTTTGTGCATCTCATTCCTATTTGTGATTATTGTTCCTAGGTATTTGAATTCAGCCACTTCCTCAAAATTTCCCTCATTTGTAATTAGCTATCCATTTCCATAATATAATGTATTTCTACGTGTGACCATATATTTAGTTTTATTGATATTTACTTCCAGTCCTAATTTCTTAGTGTTACTCAATAGTGTGTGCGTGTTGTCCTTTAGTATCTCCTCACTATCAGCCAATAGTACTACATCATCAGCATAAACTAACAGCTTATTAATACCATTGAGTTGTAAGCCTTCCTCATTCTCTAAAGATTTAATGGCATGCTCTAGTACAAAATTAAATAGTAGAGGAGATAGTGCATCTCCTTGCTTCAACCCATTCTGGATTTGAAAAGTGTCCGAAAACTGTTTGCCTACACGCACCCTACTCTTCGTGCCATTTAGACAAGTGCCCCGCTATTGTATAAAGTCCTAACATTCCATGTTCCTAGGAACATGTCCCTGTGTTTGAGCCTTTGGCATGGGTTCCCTGAAGTAGTCCCCGCCCGGAGATCCGAATGGGGGACTATTTGACCTCCGGAAAATTTTACCCCAGTAGAACCCATGTCCGCATTTCTTGACGGTTGTATTTTTACGGTGAAAGATCGTCACTCTTTCGACCAAGGTACTTTTTTCGTCTGGCTTATCACCTTCGACCAGTCCGGCATGGGTAACCCTATCGGCAGCAATTCTACCGCCGGCATAGCTCTCAGGATCATTTAAGCACGCAAGCCACTCCACCACGACAAGTTAAAGATACCATGGATGGGTAAAAATTAAACATTTCATTGAATAATACACTCCTTTATGAATGAAATAAAAGTTATTACACGCTTTATATTAGCTTGACCTGTATCTATCTATCTATCTATATATCTATGTAACTGAATCTTTTAACGCGATTTTCACCTACTTAAAATCATTGGATCGACTTGAAACTTTGCATAATTGTAAAAGACCCGTGACAGTACAATAATTTCATATTTTGTTTCTAAAATCATGGCCAGAATCATCAGAAAATTAAAAAAAGTGTTTTTGGATCTATGTAACGGAGTCTTTGAACACGATTTTCACCCACTTAGAAACATTGGATCGACTTGCAACTTTGCATACTTGTAAAGTACCCGTGACAATACAATAATTTCATATCTATTTTCTAAAATGCTGGCCAGAATCATCAGAAAATCAAAAAAAAAGTCTTTGTGTCTATGTGACGGAATTTTTGAACATGATTTTCACCTACTTAGAAACATTGGATCGACTTGAAGTTTTGTATACTTGTAAAGGACCCGTGACAATACAATAATTTCATATTTGTTTCTAAACTCCTGGCCAGAATCGTCAGAAAATCAAAAAAAGTGTCTTTGTATCTATGTAACGGAGTCTTTGAACACGATATTCACCCACTTAGAAACCCTTGGATCGACTTCAAACTTTGTGTAATTGTAGAGGACCCGTGACAATACAATAATGTTATATTTTGTTTCTAAAATCCTGGCCAGAATCATCAGAAAATCAAAAAATTGAAAACTGGTATAATAGGTTGCGGACTTATCGACTTTTTAGTCAATTGTTATAAGAGCTGAGTTGGTAGAGCGGTGAACTCTAGTGGTATATAATTTCAGTAATCCGTAGGTCACTGATTCAAATCAGGCTTGGAGGTTTTCTTTTTAGAAGAGCATTACTTTTAGCTCATACTACAATAGTATGAAATTTAAAGATATTTACATTTTTATCTTATTCTGTAAAATATTAAAACTAATAGATAAATAATAGTTTTAAAAAAACACGCTTTATTAGAAAACCAAACTAAAAAAATGAAAAATAATTTTAATTTCCAACATGCTTGGGATAAATAATTTTACCATCAAAAGCGTGGGGTGCTTTTTATGATTACATTTTCTTCATAGAGACTTTACTTTTACCAATATCTGTTTATTATCATATATATTAATTGATAAAGAGCACCCCACGCTTTTGATGGTAAAATTATTTATCCCAAGCGTGTTGGAAATTAAAATTATTTTTCATTTTTTTAGTTCGGTTTTCTAATACAGCATGTTGGTTTTAGTTTTTTTTAAAACTATGATTTATTTTATACTTATATCTCTTATAGTTTATCGTAAAAAAGTTTTTTTTGTTAGTATGTGCGTTCTACCATCCATTTAATATCACAGACTGGGATTTAAATTCTGTCCTGCAGTTCATGTGGTATTTTTAAATACCCCGGAATATAAAGGTTAAAGTGGTTGCTAACAATATTCAAGTAGAAGATTAGTCTATTGGTAAAGAAATAATCTTTACATTAGATCAGTTAATTTATTTCTTATGCAACATTTGAATAGTGGCAACACACACTAATTTGTCTTTACTGTGAACATTGATAATGTGGCCAACACAAAGGAGGAGAAGGTTGTCCCGGATAACTGACACTAGTTGTCCTGTTTCTTGAACCATTCACTTCTCTGTTAAAGATTAAGAAGATAGTCCTTAGACCACGACTTCCAAAAACATTGATGCATACATTGAATGTGCTGCCATCTGCTCATTCTGTTGATGCTTAAGTGTTTTAAGGAAGCTGTAGGGCAGCAGTGAGTGAACGGCAAAATACCAAGTGACCAGATGTAATTGATTGTAAACAAGTTGCATCTTCAGACATCTGACGTAATGGTACCTGATTTTGATGTAATAACATGTTATATGCTTCATAATTAAGTATTGTTAAACCTATAAACTTTATTAAGTGAGTGTTAACAGATTTTACATTTGACTCCCTTAAACTACCTGTATAAAGATGTCAAACTGGAATAAATTTTCAATCAAAATTGTTTGACATAACAAAGTTTTCAATGCAGCTAATATATCTGAGACAGAAAAAATTTAAGTTGGGCAGCTGCCCCAACAAAATTAGTACCATTATCACTAACGCTGTAAACCAATGCTCTGCAGTTAAAATGATTTGCTGCTTACCATCAGAATCAATGTGAGCATTTTTGAGATGACTACTGATCGTCAATATACCATTCCCATCCAGGAAAGGTGAAACAGTTTTCAATTAGCTGCTTCATGAAGCAAGATCATTATTTTGAGAAAGACAATTTCATCGGAATTTCTCCTATCTGAATGAGATGAATAAGTTTCATAGATTAATTCTTAATTTCATTTATTGTTAGAAAAGACTTAGGGAATTTCAATTTATAACAAAATTTATAGACATAAGTACATAAATACTCTCTTAAGTGTATTAAAGTTGGTAAAATATATGTGTAAATTCATTGATATCAAATGTTGATGCATCAGAATTATTAGCATTTGTGACATTGTTACACATTAGCTTCCTTCTTGGCTTCAGGTAAGCCAGCACCATTACATTTGAATAATGTAACATTTATATTTAAATTAATATTGGGAAGTAAACATTATGAGGTTATATCATTAATAGTGAATGGAGAACTTATTTTTAATGACTCACCTCATATGATTTCAAATTTCTTTGATACCGACGGTTTCAGACAATATCATGTCCCTCTTCAGTCATGGCGTCCACTGATGAAATTCTGTGGTTGTTGATTTTTCCAAAGTCATCACCTCTTGTGCTGCCATCTTTTGTTGGGATTATAAACTTTGTAATTAAATATTTATCCACCGGAATATCGAAGCATAGATTGATATTTATTCTTCTGAATGAATATCATTTCCCAAATTGTCAGTTCCAATGGTTTATCTAATTGTTTCAAAAGTTTCGCCTCTTTTCAATTTTATGATGTTCTAGCAAACTATGTGCAGCAATTAGTGATTTTCAATTTCACAATTTTTAATATTTCTAAAATGTGAGTCGTTAAAAATATATTCTCCACTCACTATTGATGTAACATTTATTAAATCTTCGTATGAGAACTATGGACCACACCACCATAAATCAACAAAATGTAAGTCTTGGGAAAATTACCTCTAGTTAGAAGATCAGCAGGTTTGCCGTTAGTAGGAAAATCTCACTAACATTTTATGTTAGTTGTTTCTTGAATTTCAGAAACTCTATTTGCAACAAAAACGTGAAGTTTATAACTAACTGAATTTACTTAACTTTCACAGGGAAAAAACGTTATGAGGTTTAATTTAAGGGTTAAATTAATACACTGCTCAAAAAAATTAGGGGATATTGTAGAATAACCTATTAAGACTATGTTTTTTGGGATAGTATTAGATGCAATCACTATCTATTACTCCAAGATAATGTAAATAAAAGTTTGAAGTTGCTACGTAACCTCGGTACCACACCAGAGGGCAGTGTCTGTACTGTTGATGTGAAAGGGTGGTGTGGGGGTGAATGTTTTGTTGCTGTTTTTAAATCCAGTTCAGTTTTCAGTTAGTGAATGACTTGCCTTAGGGACAGTGATGTCTCGACAATGTGATTTACCTAAACCAATGGCTTGGAGGGCCATAGGAAGGATGGAAGCTGGACAGACACAACAAGAGGTGGCACAAGCCATTGGGGAGTCTCAAAGCGTGATTTCCAGACTTTGGAATCATTTTCAAAGAACATACTGTTCACAGAAGAGCCGGACAAGGTCGACCAAGGGCAACAACAGCAAGGGATGACCGTTACCTCTTGTTAACAGCCCGTCGGAATAGACAGCAGAATGCAACTCAACTGCGAAATACACTTCAAACAGCAACAGGACGCAGGGTGTCAACTCAAACTGTCCTTAATCGACTGCATGGAAGTGGTCTCTATGCCCATAGGCCCATGGTGTGTACCAGGTTAACTCCACAACACCGTAGAGATCGCAGAAACTGGGCGGAGGAACATCGTGGGTGGAGGCATGCTGAATGGAGATCAGTTCTTTTTTCTGATGAGTCGCGATTCAACGTGGAATGTGATAGTCGTTTTGTACGTGAAAGATCCCCATATGGTGGCGGTGGATTGATGGTGTGGGCAGGAGTCAGTAGTGGTGGACGTACGGACCTCTACGTCGTCCAAGGTGGTACTTTGACTGCGGTAAGGTGTAGAGATGAGATTCTCCGACCTTTTGTCGTGCCTTATGCTGGTGCCATAGGTGATTCTATTCTTTTTATGGACGATAATGCACGACGCCACAGAGCTGGCTTGGTGGACGACATGCTGGAAGTGGAGGGTATCGAGCGTATGCAATGGCCAGCTTCCTCCCCGGACTTAAATCCGATTGAGCATGTGTGGGATGCATTAGGCAGGCGCATTGCAGGCAGACCAGCACCTCCCACAACTGTTCCAGAGCTGCACATTGCTCTTATGGAAGAGTGGCCACGTATCCCCCAAGAACTCATTGCTAACCTCATTGCATCAATGCCACACAGGTGTGAGGCAGTGCTGGCCATTCGAGGAGACCATACACCATACTAAAGAAACATTTTCACCCATGTTAATGTTGCTTTGTTTGTTTGCCATATTCCTAATCAGGATCTCTTTGACATCTGGTGTGGTACAGAGGTTACGTAATGACTTCAAACTCTTGTTTACATTCTTTTGGAGTAATAGAAAGTGATTGCATCTAATACTGTTCCTAAAAACATAGTCTTAATAGGTTATTCTACAATATCCTCTAATTTTTTTGAGCAGTGTATTTTTATTACCTCACCTCATATCCTTTTTCTTCTAGACTGCAGCTTCGGAGTTTATCTCCATCATCAGTAGTCTCTCGTCGACTGATGTTAATGTTTCTTGACGGTTTTCTTCTACCTTCTAACTAACAAACTATCTAGCCCATAGGTTTATATCTGCACAGACATAAGCTCTCCACACATCCTTACCCTGAGCCAATGTTTTCTAATCGTCACCTGTATAATCTTCTCTACTCTAATCATTCTTGGTCTACCAACTGGGCATTTTCCATCTGAATTTTATACAAGAAGCTTTCATGTTCCTATTTCATTCCCCATTTGTGCCACATGTCCTGCCCATTTCAGTCAACGAGACTTAATTGTTCTTATTATAAAGATCATGTAGCTCACTGCTATGTAGTTTCATCTGTCTGTTCAGCTCTGTGTGGTGAAAAATGTTTCCTCAGAATTTTATTCACCTCCCTTAAAGTAAGAGTGCTTGTTTCACGTCCATATTATATAATTGGGAGAATAATGGTTTTACAAATTTTCAGATTAATATTCTTTGAGAGAAGTTGGGATGACAGGAGTCCCTGTAATGCATAATAGCACGCATTTCCAGAATTGAGCCTATGTTTAATTTCTTTGTGCATCTCATTACTGTTTGTAATTATTGTTCCTAGGTATTTGAATTCAGCCACTTCTTCAAAATTTCCCTCATTTGTTGTTAACTGACTATTTTCATTTATAATGTATTTCTATGTGTGAACATATATTTTGATTTATTGACGTTTACTTCCAGTTTCAATTTCTTAGTGCTACTCTATAGAGTGTGTGTGTTGGCCCTTAGTACCTCCCTGCTATCACCTAATAATACTCCATCATCAGCATAAACTAATGGCTAAGTAACAACATTGAGTTCTAGGCCTTCGTCATCCTCTAAAGAATTAATGGCATGCTCTAGTGCAAATTGAATAGTAGAGGAGATAGTGCATCTCCTTGCTTTAACCCATTGTGAATGTCGAAACCATCCAAAAACTGATTTTCCACTTGCAGCACTCTTCTCTTTGTGCCATTTAGACACATTCAAATAAGTCTAACTTTTTAGGAATTCCAAACTCCAGCAAGATACTATATAACTACTCCCTCTAATTGAGTCATGTTCCTTTTTGAAGTATACATATAGTTGACACAGAGTGCCATTATATTCCCATTTGTTTTCTAAAATCTGTCTCACATTAAAAATCTGATCTGTTGTGGACCTGTTTCCTTTAAATCCACTTTGATGATCTTCTATTATGTCATCATTATTGGGAGTAAGTCTGCTTATCAGAGAGCTATGCCGGCAGTAGCTTGCTGCGAAAAGGATACCCATGCCAGACAGGTCAGTGGAGATAAGCAAGATTTTAAAAAAGTAGCTTTTTTGAAAGAGTGACGATTTTTCACCATAAAGCTCTTTTATATAAAAAATGTTAATAAAAAATAATGTTATGTTTTTATGTTGATAGTTTGATAACAGGTGCTTATCCTGCTTCTCTGGAATGAGCATCACATTTAAAACCCACTATCCTCTGTGAACTGCCAACCAGTTTAGTGAACTTTGAAAAGGAAATGGAAAATGTTCAGGTGTGTGTAATCCAGACAAGGAGGATATGCACCGCTTACCGCACTGTCAAAATAAAAACACACTCTTCCTTTGTATTTCCCTTTCTTATATAAATAAAAAGCTTGATGTGGATTGTTAGGAAAATTAAGCACTACCATAACTTTAAAAAAAAAATCCTTGTAATATTTGTTTGCAACCCCAAAACAAAGATGTCTTCTGCTGACAGTTGCATTATAACAGATTTACTGACAAATAATAACATTAACCGTGATGTGAGAGACAGCAAACATTAGCTCAGGATAGCATTGTATGGAGTGTGTATGTTTGTGAACCTCTGGTTCTGCCAGTGAATTAGTTACTTCTGGATCTTAACTCTTTTCTGATTGGTTTGAAAATACTTGATGAGATTGTGTTGTATTGAGGCCATTCTCACATGCATCACTTATTGATTGATAATTTGAAATTATCTGGATGTGCCTCTGTTACTGGTTGTCATGTCTAAGCTCAATTATGCATCAGATGTGCAGGGTGTCTCAAACATTTCACCCTTCTCAGGCATCAGTTCTTTTTTCGAGGGTGAAAGGTAAATTTTGAAAATAATTAATTTCATACAAATGTTAATAAATGCTACTTGAATCATGCATTTACTTATAAAAACCATCATATACCATTGTATTCACGTAGATACAACTTACGAACATATCGCGGTGAACGTATAAATAGGACAGACAGCGGACAGAATTGCCAGTCTCAAGACAACCCTTGAGGATGCCAGACGCAGTCTCTGGCGAAACATCGGGGAACTACAAGCCTCACGACCATGGCCTACAGCCCGAAAACCTTCAAGATCATCACATCATATACCTTGTTTTTCTTTGTAGATATCTATCACTGACGTGCTTCAAAATTACATTTTATTATTTTACGCAAATAAAGTTACAGCGAAAATGGCATAAGTCTGACTGGCCAGTTTAACTGTACACTTTTTATACACTCTGCATTAGTAAGTTTCTTCTCAAAATAATAGGAATATGAATAAATAATAATGTGAATATATTAATAAAAATAATAATAAAATTATGTAAATAGTGCACCTACATAAGGAAGAGTTCTTGATAACTGTATTAGGTCTGTTAATGGTTTCTTTTTTTAATGATGTAAAGAAAGATTGTAGAGTTTGTTTTGTTCCTAAAATTCTCCTTTTGTTTTATACATTTTGAAACATACATCTTGATGTAGAATAGGTTTTGACATGCAAGGTCCACGGAAATAAATTCTCTTTTTCGTCTAACTTTCTGTTCTGCATACAACGCAGGGATTTGCACAAGATCCTTTTGGTGTTCTTCTTATGGAATGTTATAAGCCATTTAATCTTTGGAATGTTGGGTCTTATGATTGTGTGACCCTTACCGTACTTAGTGGGAGTTTTACGGATACTCATGCGTTCATAAACAAGAGACTGACAAGTGCTTTTTCTGCATTTTTTGTGTAATACAGGGATCTTATTGTATCTGCTTTAGTTACACGGTGAACAAAAAATACAAGGCATTTCATAAGTCATGGCAACTATTTTTTTTATCAGCCAATAAAGCTGCAAGAAACAAAATTCAGTGTATGCAAATGAGAGTTACTGGAATGCCCTTCACAATGGTAGTACAAAACTGGGACCTAATACAGGAGGATATGGGTAAGGGACAGTGAAAGGTTAATAAATAGAAATTATTGTTTTACTTCTATTACATATGAGGAAAAAAAAAACTCATATAACCCACAGCTAACTCACTTTAAGGGTCGAATGTTTGAACGCATTAGACAGTAAAAGGCGTTCTCTGCTGATAAAGTTTTATTCAAACACATTTTTCTTACTCAGAAATCTATTCAGGCGGTAATAATTGCAAGCTACCTGACAAGGTACCTTAAGATCGTAGCTCAAGATATAAACTTATGTGAAAATCCCGAAGGGAACCGATGGTAACCGATGTAGTTTGAAACTTATCCAAGATGTCGGACCTTGAAGACTTCGATCATGTTTTCGGTATATGCGGAGAAGAGGAATTTGATAGAGTCTACCAAAGAATTCAACTGGAAGAACAGGAGAATCGGCGTAATATTGCGCGTCGCAGACGTGTTTGTATACGGTATTATTTGCGGGATGCAAGCATAAACGCATTCCTCTATAGCAGACGAAAATAACGGAAGTGGTTTTATCGCTGAGAATTCTGGGTAATTCGTTGCCAATATTACGAAAACGTCAACATTCATGCATGACCGGTTAAGGCGGCCGTTAATTCGATCTCAGCTCACCAGTGATTGGAAGTAATTTGAGTAGAGACTAATATAAATTTGAATTTGAAGAGAAAAATTTTCGCCTAGACCGGGACTCGAACCCGGGACCCTTGGCTTTCCGGGCCAAGTGCTCTACCAACTGAGCTATCGAGGCGAGTTACGATCTAGACGCAAATTTTTCTCTTATATACGTTGTAATTCCCTATCGCCAAATGCTTTTGAAACCATTGTTTCTATCTTTGCAAATGGCGGCTTCTTAGTTAAGAAGACATTTATTGGAAATTTAACATTACTTTAAAAGCCAGTAAGGCGAAAATTTTTCTCTTCAAATTTAATTTATCTTTCATTGAGAAATGTTAAATTAATAATAAAAACATCAGAGACTAATATATTTGCATACGACCCTAAAACTTTAATTGAAGATGCTGCTGCATGGGAAGCAGTTTACAAACAGGAGGATATCTTAACATGGTGCACGTAGACACATCACAAACAGCTAATAGTGTTCCTCATCATCGGCAAAAATGTGTGTAAACCTTAGGAGATTATATTGAAGGGTGTTAATTGTGGGTTATATGAATATTTTTTCTTCACATGTAATAGAAGTAAAACAATGATTTCTATTTATGCATCTTTCAATGTCCGTTACCCATATCCTTCTGTACCACCATTGTTAAGAACATTCTAGTGACTCTCACTTGTACATACTGCATTTTGTTTTCAGCAGTTTTATTGGCAGACAACAATAGCTGCCATAACTTATGAAATGACTTTTGTACGAATTTACAATAGACACTTACAAGAACCAAAAAAAACTTTCATTTACCAATTATGAGTGTGTCTACAAAACTGGTACTGTGCAATGCAATTATGTATCCTATCAACTCTGCCCATGTGCTTGGTGTAATCCAGGACTAAATTTGGTTTCACTGTTGCTGGTTGATAAGGATACTTTGAAGATACTGGTGTCATTTCATTTTCTTCCCCTTTTTGATAAGTACTCAGAAGAGTTACAGTTCTTCTATCCCTCGATGTGAGAACCAGGTTTTCTTGTTTTCTAAAACTAATTACATCCCTCTTTTTCATCTTTTTATTTTATTTGGCTGTCGGGAATTTGGCCTATTTTTTCTATTGCTCAGGACTATACCTGTTGTGACAATATTCATCTGCTAATTCAGGTGAAGTATATCACCTGTCATTATAAATATGGAAACCTTGAGGTGGGTCTGTAGGAGGGATGAGGTTCAGTCCTTTACAACTTGGGTGGTTTTGAGTTCAGAATCCGATCAAATTTTTCCCACGTAGGGCTGGAAATTATACGGAACTGCCTGAGAGTGAAAATACTTTTATTCCAAATGTTGGCTAGTTTATTTGGGTTGTAGTCTCCACTTGAAGCTGATTGTGCTTTCATCGGCAGATGTGGAAGGTCCTGGTGAGTAGAAGAGAGAACACTTGTGCTGCATTTTTTCCATCAAATCCTGCATCAATTTCTCTTTAGCTAACTTTTTGTTACCTTCATCATGGACAAAATGTAAATTCCAAAACAAGAGGAGAAATTTTTCTCTTGGAAACACATCGCCAAAAAAGGGAAATTTGTCTACCCAGCTTCTGGAAAAGTAGTTCTTGTTATCAGGACTGGGATGAAGCTCCATGTTGAATACCATGCCGAAAAACAGTTTTATATCGGAAACATTCAGGGGAGACCATGATGCAATTCTAGCTCTTTTAGTTAAGAGTGTTAATTTTTGTTTGTCTGGCCGTGAATTCAGGTTTCCTTCGTTATATCAGGAATTAAAAAAAAAAAAAATAAGGTGAAAATATTCCACTGGATCGATATCCTGATCAAAAAGAGATGGTAACACTGGCCCCTGCTGAATTTTATTTATTGGTATATTTGAAGTTAGGCGGGATCTAATTAACTCACCTCTGCCCAGGAGTGTGTTACAGTTCTGCCAATGCCAGGAGATAATGTCAGGAATTTATTAAGAATACTTTGTGACATTAAGAAAATCACACTATGTTGTGTTGCCTGTGTATCAATTTATGGCTCTGGTTTGTATTTCTCAAGATACTCAGTCTACAGACACCCGCAATTATTGTTGTAAAGTTTGATATTTAACTTTATTCACAGGTGCAGCATTAGACTGTAGCATGAGCTGTAAAAGAGGAGGAGGAAACTGATGATATTAAACAAGAGGTACGAACTATAACAAAGGTAAGGATTTTGTTTATATTTTCTTTTGCAGTATTAGGCACCATCTATTATTGCGTTGTGTGGTTGATGCTACTTAAGTGATCTGAGTGAATTATTTAACAGCAAATAAAGTGGTTCTGTTGAAAAACCACTTACAGTATTTTCCAATCTATAAGATACACGTGTCCTCTTGATTATAATTTCTCCACCGAAAAAAAAACTTGGTTTCATTTGATGAAACATGATCTTCAAATGTTTTATCTGAACAACTGGATGGCTACTTTTGCATGTATGTGAATCATTTCTTGGAAATGGTAATGATATGATTGTGAGTTTCCTTGCATGCATTTCAAAACTTGGTCCCTATTCCTGCTCACTTCACACATGCCTGAAATAACACGAGAGTCACATGTCCATTTGATTTTACAATTAACTGCCTACGAAGATATTGGAAGTTAAAAGGGAGTGTAATGATGATGATAGTCTTTACCTTTGTTATGTGAGTTGCATCGATTTTTAAAATCAAGTTAAAAGTCTGTCTTATTCACCAGTAAATAAAGTACCAGTACGTGGGTTTCTTTGTTTTGCAGCATTTCCTCAGTGTGACCTTGTAACACACCACTGTGTATTTCTCTCCTTACCACTGTTCAGGGATATATTTTAGAACTCAGTTTTACCTTCATAACTCTGAAAGTCTCATGTTTTAAGTGCTGTAGTTCACCAGATATGTGGTGTTCATTAAGACAACATCGTAGATGCCAGGAGTTCAGTGGTTTGACTCCTGATGGAGGCAGTGTATTTAAACAGCCTAAACCTTCCGACTGCATCATGACCCTGGTGTCGGCTGAAATGAGTATCAGATGCTCGCTCTGGGGGTAATAGTTACCATTATGTAGAACTAAGAACGTGGATGACATCTTGTGCTAATTGCATGGAAAGGTGGAAGTCTTAACCTTGTGATGCACTAGTTGGATCACTTTACCTTTTATTTTCCAAGATTCAACCTCTTTAAATTAAACAATTAACTATTTCTTAGTGTTTTGAATGTTATACAGTTCGAGATGTGACATCAGTTAGCTTTAAAATAAGTCGGCTTACTGTTGAGATAGGGAGCGGCAGTAGTGGGAACATTTATGCCAGATGCCTCGTCATCTAATTAGTGATGCGTGTGAATGGATTAACAAGATTCCCTCTGTCCCTATTGACAGTTAAATAATCAATTCAGTGTAGGACTTACTGTGTTAAAATTTAATTTAACCAATCACATTAAGACACACACATTCAAATTTATATTTTCATATGTTGCATGTGTGAATGTATACAGGTTGAAAGTATATGCAAAAAGTTCCAGTAAACATGGGTCTACAAACAAACCATGTGCGAGATTTTTCATTATGAATATGATGTCATAACTTGCAATATCCAGTATTGTTAGTTTGGCGCTACAATAAATGGTAAAGAATAACTTAAACTTTTAACATTTTTTTTTTTCGAAAATTGCATAATGGTGCATAGCTGTTTGATACATAACACCGTCCAATTATTCTCAGTGCAGAAAATAAATAACGACTCAGGTCAAGATTATAAACTATTTTTTTTTTAAACTAGTGTGTAGTTAGACACTAAAAATATATTCTTCTTTTCTTCTTTTTCTATAGACATGTGCCTATTTATTTACACACACTATGTCAATGATGATTACATGTTATTCCATCTGTTGAGGGGTCTGCCCTTGCTCCAGGATGTATGTTCTTCACTACTTTAATGAGCCTCTGTCCACGTGAGCATTCCATTCCCTTTCCCTTGTGTAACAAATATCTTAACATCTATGATATTGCATTCCTCCCTCACATCCTAGTTTCTAACTCCGTCAAATCTTCTTTTGTTTACTAAGGCTGTTAAAATATTCATTTCTGCTGTTCTTATGAGTTGTTTAGTATCTGCAGGCCATACGCATATTTTATAAACTTTTACTTTACTTTCTATGTTTAAATATTTGTTTTTCCATATAACATCTCGTAAGTATCCTGATATTCTCGATGCTTTGAAAACCTGAGATCTTACTTCATCAATCAATATACCAGAGCTAGAGATATGTATTCCAAGATATTTAAAATCCATAACTTGTTGTATAATTCTAATTTGCATTTAGTTATATTTGTAGAGATGTCCATATTTAATTTTTCTGCTGTTGTCACAAATCAATGAAGTAATCATTGGAGTTTGTCCTCTGTTCTGACGACCAGAACTGCGTCACCAGCATAACACATTGTATTAAATTTTTTTATTTCCCATTTGGTAATCTGGTAGGCACTTTACCTTTTATATAATTTTACCTATTATCAGATTAAACAATAAATGGCTTCTTGTTTTATTCCTTTTGCACACTTAATTCTTTCCGTAAAGTTTTCCATTTGTAGAAATCTTTGTTTCAGTATTTGTATTTACATCCTTTATCAAATTTATTACTGGCTTGAAATTTCTTTCTCTTCCGAGATTCCTATTATATCGTCTATTTTGGTTGTATCAAAGGCTTCTGTTAAATAAAAACAGAAAGAAACAGGTGTTGTATATTACTTTTCAATTCTAATATATATATTTTTATCATAGTGAATGTGTTCCATTACATTAAGACATAAGTAAAGGTTAAGACTGTTTGATAAAAACAACATTGTCATTTCTGCCTTAAGACCTAATTTAACATAGATGCACAGGGTAATGAGTAAAATTAAAAGAGTATGATATATATTGTGATTAATTTTGATTATTTGACATCCAAGACAGTTAAGTATTTACACATGTCTCTAAGGACAGCTTGAAGATGAATGTAAAATTATTGGTATTTAAGAATTTTAAGACCGAATAACTGGGAGTGATAAAAGAAAATTTGAGCAGCACTACAGAAGATCAGATTAGTGACAGAAGTTGGAAGGAATCACTTTCATTCCTCTGCCCTGTAGAAGAGAGTCGTTAATTTTTTTGGCCATATCCAAACCATGAGAAATCATTTTAAGGGCTGCTAATTTGAGGTGTTGACGTGCCATTCCTAGGGAAGTTTAAAAAGAGTATCGATGTCATGTTGTAGGCGGATATCTCACTCAATTACAAACTGCGATCATGTTGGAGTAAATATTGATTTGTAACTTTGTTTTTACTTTTTGTTAGCTTTAATTTTCCAAAACATCTAGTAGTTTATTAAATTAATATTAAGAAGCTAAAGCTGTTACTATGATTGAAATAAGTATATTAAAGTACACTACTAAATTATTGTAATCAAATGGTAAAGAGAAAAATTTTTGCCTGAACCGGGAATCGAACCCCGAACCTTCAGCTTTCCGTGCTGATGCTCTAACCATTGAGCTAATCCAGGCTTCCTTCCCATCCAAGCATAAATCCTTCCTTTACCTTACTGTCTTGGTCCCACATTCAAATGCTATGAATCATCATTCACAAATACACAATGAATGGCTTCTACCTGAAGAAGACATGAAGGGACTCCACATAGCTATAGCATTATTTATTAAATTAATATTAAGAAGCTAAAGCTGTTACTATGATTGAAATAAGTATATTAAAGTACACTACTAAATTATTGTAATCAAATGGTAAAGAGAAAAATTTGATTACAATAATTTAGTAGTGTACTTTAATATACTTATTTCAATCATAGTAACAGCTTTAGCTTCTTAATATTAATTTAATAAATAATGCTATAGCTATGTGGAGTCCCTTCATGTCTTCTTCAGGTAGAAGCCATTCATTGTGTATTTGTGAATGATGATTCATAGCATTTGAATGTGGGACCAAGACAGTAAGGTAAAGGAAGGATTTATGCTTGGATGGGAAGGAAGCCTGGATTAGCTCAATGGTTAGAGCATCAGCACGGAAAGCTGAAGGTTCGGGGTTCGATTCCCGGTTCAGGCATAAATTTTTCTCTTTACCATTTGATTACAATAATTTAGTAGTGTACTTTAATATACTTATTTCAATCATAGTAACAGCTTTAGCTTCTTAATATTAATTTAATAAATAATGCTATAGCTATGTGGAGTCCCTTCATGTCTTCTTCAGGTAGAAGCCATTCATTGTGTATTTGTGAATGATGATTCATAGCATTTGAATGTGGGACCAAGACAGTAAGGTAAAGGAAGGATTTATGCTTGGATGGGAAGGAAGCCTGGATTAGCTCAATGGTTAGAGCATCAGCACGGAAAGCTGAAGGTTCGGGGTTCGATTCCCGGTTCAGGCAAAAATTTTTCTCTTTACCATTTGATTACAATAATTTAGTAGTGTACTTTAATATACTTATTTCAATCATAGTAACAGCTTTAGCTTCTTAATATTAATTTAATAAATAATGCTATAGCTATGTGGAGTCCCTTCATGTCTTCTTCAGGTAGAAGCCATTCATTGTGTATTTGTGAATGATGATTCATAGCATTTGAATGTGGGACCAAGACAGTAAGGTAAAGGAAGGATTTATGCTTGGATGGGAAGGAAGCCTGGATTAGCTCAATGGTTAGAGCATCAGCACGGAAAGCTGAAGGTTCGGGGTTCGATTCCCGGTTCAGGCATAAATTTTTCTCTTTACCATTTGATCTAGTAGTTTGTTTTATGCCATTACACATACTTTCTGTGAGAGTAAAATATTTCTTTCTTTCTTTTTAGCAGGAGCCACTCTTATAGAGGTTTGTAAGAAGGAGCACATAGAAGTCCATTTAGTTTTTACAGTAGAAAATTGTGACTGGAATTGGGAAAGAGAAATATTTTGTGATGAATTAGTACCTATTGTACTATAAAGAATTAATTCAGTTTTGATTACTGTCAATATGAAACTTGATTTAACCACATATACACCACGATTTGTGCCCAGAGTAGTAGAGTATACATGTCATGTTGTAGGCGGATATCTCATATTGGGCACAGACCATCACATTAGTGTAAAATTTAATAATCACAAATATCAAAGGTAGAAAGATATGTTTTTTTATGTAAGGTTGTTATATCCTAATGTAAATCTTTAATTTCTCAATTGATTAGAAATTAATTCTGAGGAGAGAGGATATAGCCTGACCTCATTGCTCTCTGGATTTGAACCCATTAGAGAATATGTGGGCAGAAGTAAAGAAATATATGTGGAATAATTTACCTAATCCCCTGCAAAATGATTTGCGGAAGCTCTTCCAAGATACCTGGTGTGGCATAGCTGAGAATAGATACTATTAGAAAGAATTATGCAATTCTATGTGCACTCAATTACAAACTGCGATCATGTTGGAGTAAATATTGATTTGTAACTTTGTTTTTACTTTTTGTTAGCTTTAATTTTCCAAAACATCTAGTAGTTTGTTTTATGCCATTACACATACTTTCTCTGAGAGTAAAATATTTTTTTTCTTTCTTTTTACCTGATGTTGATTGTTAAAACAGTCATAAAGGAAACAACAAAAATTATATTTCATTCTCTTAAAAAAAGACACTACTTGCTGTTTGAATGCACAACTTGATAAATGCAAGACCATTACACTGGAGCAGTGACATGCAGAACACTTCCATTAAAACTATAGATATCAGACCGAGACCAACAACATATGGCACTACCCCCTCCAAGTTGTAGCGAAAACACTAGAATGAATCTTAATTTTTAAGCCTGGGTGGCCGAATGATACTAAGCTCTCCTTTGTCACTTCATATTTGAACTGACACATCCACTAATAAGGAGAATATGTTTCCCGTACTCCATGAACCTTGATTTGTTTCTCTCTCTGTTTCATTGTTGTTACTATCTGACCTGCCAACTCTGGTCCCTTTTTCAGTACTCCTTAACTTCTTCCTTTACATTTTATGAATTAATTGGGTAGTACATATGTATATATTTGCTCAATTGTTTATTTCTATTTTTCTCATTGCCTTTTCATCATCATCAACATCTTCAAGGTATGGGCATGTTGGCCTGTTCTGCTCCCCGGTGCACTATACACTTCAGGTGCAGGTCATCCCTCCAACAACGTTTTGGTCTTCCTATATTTCTTTGGCCTAGAGGCCTATAATGAAGCAGCTGTTTTGATAAACGATTATTTGGCATTCTTTGTATATGTTAAAACCAATTATGTTTAATTGTGTATTGCCTTTTCCATCTATTAAATCTAGAGTCTCGATTCATTGCTCAAGTGGTCTTCCCAAAATTTCTTTATTTACTCATATTGCTATGTATATAATGCAACGTATTTTATCAAATCTCATAAACAAGAAAATACACTCGTAGACCCAAAATGTTGTTTACAACATCCTAAATTACATGGAAGCAGAATTAAAAGGAAATAAATCTATAAAAAAATTACAAATAAAAGCTGTGAGAGCAAGTGGTGTATTATGATCTACAAGACACAAAACTAAACTGCAATCAACTGTACACCATTCTCTTCTCTTTGTGACCATTTTCCCTCTGATGCAGAAGCTTTCAGTTAAGTTTTGTGCTTGATGTACCCATATGCTCTACTATAACCTGATCATTTATTTGTAGTATCACAGCAGTGAAGCAAATAGTCTTTGATTCTTTTCAACGTGTTTAAGTAAGTGGATTGTTCGATAGGACAGAATTAAATAAAAATTATGTGGATTATAGTCACCATGATTTATGTATTATTATTAGCAACTAGAATTTAGAATTCTAGAAATATAATTAAATCACAAATAATGCACACACCCTCTTTTCTTATAAGTAGGTTAAATAAATAAATAAATGTTCACATTCATGAAAGACTAAAAGTTCATAATATAGTAGAAGATATCCAAACACACAAAACACTGAACTGCATGGCAGGTCATGCCTAGAAGACCATTTGCATACTAGCAAGTTGCTGACATTAAATCCACATCCAGCCATTTTAGGGGTGACACATTTTCATCATTTGGAAACCCACGGATATTGTATCTGGTTTTCTCAATCTGGATTCTCCACTGGCAACTATCCCAATATCTCATGTTGCTGAATGATTACAGACCCCACGCTTCATACAAAATCTTCCTCCATGGGGCTCGAACAAACTTTTGACCCATAGCTCTGTGTCATGACATAATGCTTTAGGGTACAGCGGGAGGAGTGGTTAATTTCTTCAACAGAATAGATTGATTTTGTTTTCTAAAAAAAAGAAATTCCAATATCAACTTAAACAACACAGAGACAGGGCAACACATAAACAATGCTGGGGAATCAAGAACATCTTGAGATATAACAACACCCAACTAAGCATAAACCTAAAATGTTCACGATATTATTTTTTTTACCGCTGCTGCTGTTATTATTATTATTAAAAAATTCACCGTGATCTGTAAATAATTTAGAGTTTTCCTATGGCTAGTCATTTATATTAAAGAGATTTAAGTCACGATTTTATTATTAATTTAACACTTCTCACTGAAGGATAAATTATATTTAAGATTTAATTATATTTAAGATTTAAGAGAGTTGTAATGTTTCTGTCTTAAGTTAATACTTGATAATCCAGTAGTGTACTCATTATTTCATTTTATTTTATATCAGATTTAATTATTATTCATACATAAATATTTAACAACTGATACAAAAACACTTCTCTGAAATGTGATACAAAAACACTTCTCTGAAATGTGCTCAGAATCAACCAGCTTAATAATTAAATGGGCTACATGTAATAAAGTATACCCATAATTTAATGAAATTTAACATTTTTATAATAGAAATCGGAAGTGACACAAGGAAGTAAATTTTCACCTCACACATAATAATGTTGCATCTGCATTTTTAATTAAATTCTGCTGTTAGAAATGAGCCCGTAACTCCAGCACTTCTCGTTATACCTGGTGTGAATAGATTGGACTTCAAGATCACGTCTTGCTGTCTGGGAACTTCAAATTCATGGTTTTATTCTTGTTGTTCTGTATGTGTATCTTTTCCATTATTATAATTCTCTTGATCTCTCCAAATATTTCCATAGTTTAGTTTGTTCTTCAAATTTATGATCTTATAACAAACAGTTTGCCACCTCTAATTTCATAATTTTCTCATGTTTATTACTGCTTTTCTTTGTTTTCTGTGCAATTGTTAATATAGTCCCTGCAGTTAATTTGGTAAATATGATGATCTTGAAGAAGATTTTCGGGCTGTAGGCCGTGGTCATGAGGCTTGTAGTTCCCCAACGTTTCGCCAGACGCAGTCTCATCATAGCAACTCCGGCCGTGAAAGTCTACGTGAATAAATTTGGTAAATGTCTTTTTTTTGCCATTTGTAGTTTTTATTTTCTTTGTTACAGGATATCTACCATTCTGTAACTAACTTGTAACAAATTTCAGATGAGATTACTAAATTCAAACTCATATTAGGAGCAATGAACATGTTAAGTATAATTTTTCTGAAAACAAATATAAACAATTCTTTGCTGAAGATTACATAAGCTGAATTATGATGATCTTGAAGATTACCGGGCTGTAGGCCGTGGTCTTGAGGGTTGAAGTTCCCCGACGTTTCGTCAGAGACTGCATCTGGCAACAAGACAACCTAACTAACCACAAAACAAAGTGCCTGTAAATTAAAATACTGAGTCCACTATACAAGAAATAGCGGTTGCAGATCGCAAAAAATACATGTCTAACGGCTGGGAGACCGAACATGCTGATCACGCCTCCCTTATACGGTTGATCGTTAAAATCTAATTAACGCAATTGGATGTGAGACCAGCAGCCAGCGTATGCCTGTTGCGCAATGGAGTTTACTTTAGATTAAATAGCGCCATGCCTGAGACTGGTCCTGGGGGTTACTCATTCTATGTCAGTAGATATTTGCTTAACTAATACAGAAAGTGACATTTTACGTGCGAGGGAGTAGTTCATGATCGAGCATAAGCGAGTCCAGAATTTTGAAATTAATTTCTTGAAAGAAGTTAAACTGAACAGTTTATTGCGATACGAGTGTGGTTAAAACTTGATACGGATCGAAGAAAATTTAAAAAAAAAAAACGAAGGGCTTGCGCGGAGTTTCTTTAAATTTCCGAGATTCCGTTACGTGTTTACCACATGAGTACTGCATACTATGTGTATTTATTTTAGTAATTAAGATATTAGCTAAAATATTAATAAATATAATTGAAGATGCATGTTAGATTTCAGAAGGTGAATGGAGAAATAATAAGTATTGTTGGTCATGTCGCCATCTTATATTTGTAAAAACTGTCAAACAAATTTGATTTGGGACTTATTTCTGATTATGGCAAACGTTTTAGACGATATGTGCAGTGATTATGAAATAGAAGAAGCGTGGAAAGCGGGATGTGATGAATTAATACCGAAATTAATAAAAATTAAGGAACTAAATATTTTCAAACCTACAGACCGAATAATTAAATATAGGAACGACTGGAAAGAATATATTGATAGAATGCCAGAAGGAAGATTTCCAAAATTATTGCTAAATTATAAACCGCACGGAAGGAGAAATGTTGGACGCCCACACAGAAGATGGTCTGAACAATTTTAACAATTCGAGCTTTCATGAAACCGGAACGAGCCAAGAGGTTTAATCTCTGGAGGATGATGATGATGATTATTAATACAAATTGCAGTATCATTATCAATATTTGAAAAATAAATGTGTTTACTTACCGCACTAGTGCTTTTGGTCATTTTAAAGTATTAAGATTTATTTTGTTTTCATAGCAACCAAGATTGCATGCGGGAATGTTTAATTACGATGCACATCAACAATAACAGTAAATATACAATGTTAGTTACGTAGTGCAAACAACATAAAACAGTTATAGTATGTGGATGTTGAACATGCTCTCTCAGAGGAGAAAACATTTCGTGTATTTTAGAATAGAAGGAATAGGGAAATAGTTGGATCAAAGAGAGAAGACCAGACAGGTGAATGGAGACGGTAGTGGCTACGTGATCTTTATGGGAAATCAGATGTGTTAAGAACTGTTAAATCTTGTACACTTTGATGGGCAGGACATGTGGCACAAATAAGGAATTAAAGAGGGGCATGGACATTTCTTGTACGAAAACCAGAGAGAAAACCCTAGTAGGAAGTTCAAAAATGAGGTGTGAAACTAACAGTCACGATTTGAAGGAGGTTAATTATACAGGGACCATTGAAAAGTTTCAAGTGAGATGTGGATGTATGGATAGCTTATGTCTGCGCGGCCATGAACTTCTGATTATAACGGTAAAATACACTCATACATTATTTTTTGTTCGCCCAAACTCTACTTATATTCGTTGAAGTACTGAAATTAAAACACATTGAATGAAAGCACACGAGTTCTGCTATGAGGTTTCGAGGGAACGTCGTTTTCTCATACCTACGGGCCTGGGTTCGATCCCCGGTCAGGACAAATTTCTTGTGTGGGATACTCATCCAGTTATACCTATTAGCATTGTCTAGTGTGAATGTATGTCTTGTGTTGAGCTCATCTCTCGTTCAGGGAGGTCCTTGTTTGTGTGTGACAGCTCGTGTCTCGTTCAGGGAGGTCCTTGTATGTGTGTGACAGCTCTCGTGTCACTGTAAGAAGAGCTCAAATGGAGATTTAAAAGCAGCTCCAAGTTCCGGTACTAACTCTGGAACGTGTTCCCTACTGCTGTCGTTGGGACCTCTACCATTGTCACGAACGCTTTATAACAGGGGAATCAAAATAACGCAACAAACAGGAGGAGCGTAGCATTTAACAATAACTAAACGGTTAAATAATACCTCAAACGATTTTAATCAGCAATATTTAATATTTGCCCTGAACAAAACATTTTGAACCAACAGGTTTATACGTACAAATCAAATAAAATATGTGAATACCTTTAATATTCATGTACTTCTATACCATTTTAACAAACATGATTTAATATTACTTGGTACAGAAAAAATAAGTGCTCCTGCTGTAGGAATATAAAATATCTCTGATAAGGGTGTTTTTTCTGGGCATTCTTACTTGACATTGATTTTTATTTTATTTTATTATTTTTTCTAAATTGGGAGAGATATCCTGTGCCAAACAAATACGAAGGCTAATCTTTGGTTGCTGTCGGAATGTCTTTCTCTGTTCTTGCCCTCTATTTGTTTAAGAACTGAAAGCCCTGTTCACGTACATATGTGCTCCCAAATTTACAGCATTCTGCCGTAAGTGTGGACATTGAATACTATTTAGTTCCCTGTAGAAATGCACTAAATCCACTGAGCCCTTAATTTTCTCACAAAGACGACGATTGCATGCAGTTCAATGAGCTCCAATTGCAGAGCTGGATTCTGCTCTACTTTAGCGTCCACTGACAGTGGTGTTTAAAAATAAAAAACTGTGTTTTAAGATTTTCAATTGTAGCATATCGTCTCTCAAATCCTTTAAGAAGGTGGGATAGAAGTGATACACTCTCTTCAGTGTGTCTTTAATTGGTCAATCAAGAGACAGAGTATTAATTTGAGGGCACGAATTAAGTTCCACATTTCTGTAATTCGTTGTTTTTTCCCTTGAAAGTTTACAATCAAATGAATCAGGTGCTCCACAAGATCCGTTAAAAAAGCAAGGGTCTTCGATTTCAGAAGTGTCTCTTTTCATTTATTTTAGGAACCTAAAATATGTTGGCGTAATTCAAAGAATCGAACCAATACCTTACCGCGGCTCAACCACCTGAACTCACAGTGATATGGGATATCTGTATGCTACAGGTGCAAGGACTGCAGAAACTCCTTCAATAGCTTACGGCGGATCAACCACCTGAACTAACAGTGATATGGGATATCTGTATGCTACAGGTCTAAAGACTGCAGAAACTCCTTCAATAGCTTACGGCGGATCAACCACCTGAACTCACAGTGATATGGGATATCTGTATGCTGCAGGTCTAAGGACAGCAAAAACTCCTTCAATAGCTTACGGCGGATCAACCAACTGAACTCACAGTGATATGGGATATCTGTATGCAGCAGGTCTAAAGACTGCAGAAACTCCTTCAATAGCTTACGGCGGATCAACCACCTGAACTCACAGTGATATGGGATATCTGTATGCTGCAGGTCTAAGGACTGCAGAAACTCCTTCAATAGCTTACGGCGGATCAATCACCTGAACTCACAGTGATATCGGATATCTGTATGCTGGAGGTCTAAGGACTGCAGAAACTCCTTCAATAGCTTACGGCGGATCAACCACCTGAACTAACAGTGATATCGGATATCTGTATGCTGCAGAAACTCCTTCAATAACTTACGGCGGCTCAACCACCTGAACTCACAGTGATATGAGATATCTGTATGCTGCAGGTCTAAGGACTGCAGAAACTCCTTCAATAGCTTACGGCGGATCAACCACCTGAACTCACAGTGATATGCGATATTTGTATGCTGCAGGTCTAAACACTTCAGAAACTCCTTCAATACCTCACGGCGGATCAACCACCTGAACTCACAGTGATATGGGATATCTGTATGCTGCAGGTCTAAAGACTGCAGAAATTCCTTCAGTACCTTACGGCAGATCAACCACCTGAACTCACAGTGATATGGGATATCTGTATGCTGAAGGTCTAAAGACTGCAGAAACTCCTTCAATAACTTACGGCGGCTCAACCACCTGAACTCACAGTGATATGGGATATCTGTATGCTACAGGTCTAAGGACTGCAGAAACTCCTTCAATAGCTTACGGCGGATCAACCACCTGAACTCACAGTGATATGGGATATCTGTATGGTACAGGTCTAAAGACTGCAGAAAGTCCTTCAATAGCTGACGGCGGATCAACCACCTGAACTCACAGTGATATGGGATATCTGTATGCTGCAGGTCTAAGGACTGCAGAATCTCGTTCAATAGCTTACGGCGGATCAACCACCTGAACTCACAGTGATATGGGATATCTGTATGCAGCAGGTCTAAAGACTGCAGAAACTCCTTCAATAGCTTACGGCGGATCAACCACCTGAACTCACAGTGATATGGGATTTCTGTATCCTGCAGGTCTATGGACTGCAGAAACTCCTTCAATAGCTTACGGCGGATCAATCACCTGAACTCACAGTGATATGGGATATATGTATGCTGCAGGTCTAAGGACTGCAGAAACTCCTTCAATAGCTTACGGCGCATCAACCACCTGAACTCACAGTGATATGGGATATCTGTATGCTGCAGGTCTAAAGACTGCAGAAACTCCTTCAATAACTTACGGCGGCTCAACCACCTGAACTCACAGTGATATGAGATATCTGTATGCTGCAGGTCTAAGGACTGCAGAACCTCCTTCAATAGCTTATGGCGGATCAACCACCTGAACTCACAATGATATGGGATATCTGTATGCTGCAGGTCTAAAGACTGCAGAAATACCTTCAATACCTTACGGCGGATCAACCACCTGAACTCACAGTGATATGGGATATCTGTACGCTGCAGGTCTAAGGACTGCAGAAACTCCTTCAATACCTTACGGCGGATCAATCACCTGAACTCACAGTGGTATGGGATATCTGTATGCTGCAGGTCTAAAGACTGCAGAAACTTCTTCAATACCTTACGGCGGATCAACCACCTGAACTCACAGTGATATGGGATATCTGTATGCTGCAGGTCTAAAGACTGCAGAAACTTCTTCAATACCTTACGGCGGATCAACCACCTGAACTCACAGTGATATGGGATATCTGTATGCTGCAGGTCTAAAGACTGCAGAAACTCCTTCAATACCTTATGGCGGCTCAACCACCTGAAGTCACAGTGATATGGGATATCTGTACGCTGCAGGTCTAAGGACTGCAGAAACTCCTTGAATTGTCTACGATATATGGCATCTGACCTTATGAAATAAGTTATTTTAATAACTGTATCCATAACACTGCCAATTTGTACGCTTTTTGCACACAGCGCATCTCTGTAGATTAGATAATGTAGTGGTATAAACATTGGGATGTTCATAGATTGAAATATTTTGTTACTCCACCAACAATCCCTTTCTTTTCCCCCACCAGAGCTGGAGTGCCATCTCTTGTTATTGATACATTTTTTACCAAGATTATCCTTTTTCACTTATGGTGAGTTCAATGGCATTGAAAATATTCTCATCTGTAGTGGCGTCCTTCAACGATATTAAATGTAAGTAGTCTTCAATCACATCAAAATCTTTGTTTCTACCTCCAGTATTCAAAAAGACCTGCGCTGTGTTACTTACGTCACAACTCTCATCGAATGCTAATAAAAAAGCGAGAAACTGAGTACGATGCAGGAGTTTAAATCCCATAGCACATGCAATATATTGTGTTTGGTTTGCAGTGGTGTTCTAACACAGGCTGACATATTCTAACTTCTTCATTTCAGGAGGGAGCAAAATTCTTCCTGCAACTAGAAAACAATTCTGAACAAATTCCACATTAAATAAAGATGAGACAGCTCGAAACTACGGCATGATATAATCTCTCTTCATAAATGGTTGTCTTTAACTGTTTTATTAATCGAACGGTTCTCTCCTTCAACATCTCTGAAATCATTTTTAGGTTTCACTGATCGAACAGGGATTGACAATGTATCAAACAAACCAATAAAGACAAAATAATTCAACATTTAACGCACATTTTTAACCGTTGTTTCTCTTGTAATACCTTTCCTAAACAATTTAAGATTGCTATTATTTAACGAATCTTTAAAAAATGGAAATTAAAAATTAATGACTAACTATTGACCTATTCCATTACTTTACATGATTTTCGAAAATATTAGAAACATGTTCATAAACAAGAATAGTAAACTTCCTGGATCAATTTTATATTATAAGCGAGAACCAATTTAGATTCAGAAAAAAATATAGAGCGTAGATGCAATTTATAGAGTTTATAATAATATTATTAGTTCTCTTGATAATGGTCAGTTATGTGTAGGTATATTTTAAAATCTAAGTATGGCTTTTGATAAAGTTAACCATATAAATTTATTAAATAAATTACACAATATTGGCATTATTGGTAGTCTACTAAACCTAATAAATTCATATTTAGCTGATAGATAACGAATTACCAAAATTGATAGTAGCTGCAGTAACTCGGAAAAAAATTATATTGGAGTACCTCAAGGGCTCGATTTTGTGCCCGGTATGATTCCTAATATACATAAACGATTTACTATATTCTGATCTCCATATTTGTAATCGAACTTGTTATTAGTATGTGGACGATACAGTAATTATAATGATAGGAAACACTGGGTAAATTTTAATGACAATACAAATTTTTGCATAAACTTTATTAAAATGCGGTTTAATTTAAACTCACAAGTAATAAACTCGACAAAAACTAAAATGATTTCCATTTCACAATATCTAAAAATAATAATATCAAAAAAGAACATAAATTTTCTCTTCATGAAATACAACTATATGGAACACAAATGTAACTGTCCTAAACTAGGAGAAACAACAGATATCAAATATCTAGGCGTTATCTTTGACAGTCATGATAAATAGAACAAACATATACATTTTATCTGTAATAAACTGAGAAAAACAATATATACCGACAACGGAGGTGAGGTGGCATATTAAGATATGTTGAACATTTTTTAGCCAGGTACCAACGTCCGTAAATAATGCGTTTTCACACTATGAGTAGCTAACTTCTCAAGAGATCCGTTAGTTGGATTTCAAGACTCAATGCTTGACAATACTGTCACAGTAACATTAAGTTCTCAAAATAGCCACCTCCCATCTTATTGTAGAGCGTACATCGGCGGTGTAGTGATTGATGCACACGTTCAAATATGCCAGGCTTCGTTTGAATTGTTTCTGTAGCTGTGTGGATTCGGGGTATAAGATTCATACGTGACTCTACTGGAGTCTGATAAACAAACTGTTTCATGTCGCCCCACAAAAAATTGTCGAGAGATTAAAGATCAAGTGATCTCGGAGGCCATGGGAGTGGTTCCTCTCGACCTAGACACGTTGTATCCAAACGTCTCCTCACATTGGCATCCAAATGAGATAGAGCTCAGTCATGTTGTAGCCATATGTTTACGAAGGAATTGTCCCATCTCTACTGATAATACAACCACGAGTTGCAAATTGATACAATCAGCTGCTGCATAATGTTCCATGTAAACACACAAGCCACACCTCACTTACTCCCTTGTTTACAGTAGAGGGCGTGTATAAGTGATGCAGTTTTCACTGTCAGATGTGGAAAAAAGTCAAATACTTGCTTATAAGAACAAAGGATTGCCGTCTAGAGACAAAGCACGGAGGATCGACAGATTCGAAAGGCCGATGAAACATAGACCGTAATATGGTAACTTGCATTAGGACATGAGAGGACTGAGTGCAGGTGATATTAGTCATTCAAAATATCTCTGCAGGCGGAAGAATTACGAAGCTCTGTTTGTGCTACACGTGACGTCATATAAGGCAGTGTACACTGTCAGCGTCCCACGTCTCATTCCCCTCTACCCTTCATAGATAGCAGTGTCACGTGTTCTATTCCTGCATAAACACGACTGCAGCGCCCTCCGTCAACAACTGCGCTTACTCCTTATACGGTTAATACCTCCATGCGAGGATTAACGTTAACATGCAGCAGTCTACGTTATCTAGAATGGTGGTGGTTCAAAACAAATTGTTGATATACAGAATGAAAATAATAAAGCAGCCTCGACTCAAGACGTGAGGAGTAACACATTGAAACAACTATTGTGCAGTAATAAGAAAACATTCAGTTTAGAGGACCTGATGGCGCAAATTGTATTGGCATGATTTGCGGAAACAAGAGCACATTCTCTCAAAACGTTTTAGTAAACTCTTCCACATACAGTGGCATTAGTTCCCTCTAATTTAACGTTGTATACAAACGAATACTCGTGATTTCTTCTATATGTGGTTTTTCTTTATTTCAGTGTAACCTAAGAACATCGGGTCCACAGTTGTTTTTCTCCAGTACTAAAAATCCAACAGACGCTCGGTTAGAACCAGATACAGGATGACAGATGTCCCACATCCTCATACAAATCTCCTGCTGCTGCGCTCCAGGAATGAGCTAGAACATCGTTTCCCAAACTGTGGTTCCCGAACCTCCAGACGGTTCGCAAACTATTTCAAGGAGTTCGCCAAAACTTTTCCGTAATACCGGGTTTTGAGTTTAGGCGTATTTTCCTTCCATCTGCGACATTGCAATAACAATAATAATAAGAATATCATTACATTTTTTATTATTATTATTATCATTATTATTATTATTATTGTCCACCGCTGTGATCTCGAGGTAGCGTGCTGCCGTGTCACGCAGCGGGCCCGGGTTCGATCCCCGGTCGGGGCAGTTTTTCTGGGTGAGGTTTTAGTGGGGGTTTTCCTCACCTGCAAGACAAATGTCAGGAAAACTTTAAGGCCCAAACGATCCCCGAAATCATATGGCTATCATCATCATTCTCATCATCATCTTCCTTCACCGGAGTGGAAAGCAACGGGAAGTTACCACACCTACAATTCCCTATTAAAGCTGCAAGCATAGCATCAGAATTATATGATTGCAGTGAAGGACCTGCCTTCGGGCAGAATTACTATGGATAGATTATTATTGTTATTATTATTTTAAAATTAAATTAACCCTATAACGTCCCTTGTTACATATGTGTGACATCGGCAAATGACCACATCATTTCAACAATAAATTAATATTTACCGCGAATCCTTGAGTAGGGTTTAACCGTTAAGGGTTAAGTTAATTTAGGGTTATTAAACATTTTGCTTGGAATTAAGTTTTGTGCATGTCTACTCTATGTAATTATATTTAAAAGTCACTGGTTAAAGGTGGGTTGCTGGGTGTGATGTCCCAAGTTGTAGATTTGTGACTGTAATAATTTGAATCACTTTAATTCTGCAACGGCACTAATAACTACCGTCAGGGGAATGAGGAAAAGTTTCTTACACAAAAAAAATAACGACACTTTATTTAACAGTTAAACTAATAGTTATTTTCTCACTTCAGTTAAGATGAATCTTGTAGATTAATAATTCAAAAGACTCCGGCTTAGCTTAATAATTTTCATTTATAGGAGATTACCATTTTATGTATATAATGGATTACGAATTCTAATGGTCAATCCTTCAAGTATTATACTTTATTTCCACTTATGGACTATTTTTATTCAAGATGGATGAATTTTATATCACTATATTATGATCTTCCATAACTTTAACACTATTCATTCAGCTAATATCAAGAAAATAAACCACTATTCTCTCATTTCTTGAGGAGCAGTTGCTTAACATGACTGACCTTCTTCAAGTATTGTAGCCATCTTCTTATTCAGTTATAACCTCGAGGTTCTGATTGGTCCAACTTAAAAGGAAGGAGTACTCCTAGCTGACTCCTATCCAATTCGTCCAATCCGATTTATTTCTTTACAAAAATTATCAATTTGAATATTTAAAGTATTTTACATATATTGCATCAGTTAGAAAAACATCTAACTGTATTAACAGTTTATATTGACTATTTTGAATTTGTTATATACTTATAAAAAATTGAATTCTCAAAATCAATCTTATGTCATTCTTAATATAAATAAATATAATTATATTTAAATATTAAATAAACAAAACAAAAACCCTTATTATTATTATATGGGGATAAATATCCGGTTTTATGGTTCATCCAACTCAGATCGTTGTGGAAGGCGTTCGCGAGTCGAAAAAGGTTGGGAACGGCAGACCTAGATAACCATATTTTGTTACAAAATAAAGCACCCAATAAGGTGTAGGAAAATATTATCTGTGAAATAACGACTGTTACGTTGTTGGTCCACGGAAACCCTCAATTGTACGTATTGCATGATACAGCTGGAGTCAACAAAATAAACATGGCTCTCCGTTTAGTTGCTTTTACAAGCACAGTACAACATGAAACCATCCACTGTACCTTTGAACACTCTGTGGCGTTAAAACGTCTTGACAGTATTAACAAAAAGAGGTAATTTTAGCATCAGAAACGCAGTTAGTTTTTACTTAGCTCTAAAATATTCGGATACTCTATAGTTATTCATATCCAGATGTCCAATGTTCTCGTTAAAAACAATTACAAGGGAACTGTCAACAATGGCATGCCCAGCGTTATGATGTACCAAGGCCGTGTCAAACAATTATCTACCGTTTTCAACTGCAAGGCACACAAATCGAAGGTAGAATCCAGCATCTCAACTCACTGTACGAAGCAGATGGCCTCCCTGCACGATTGAGAGCGGAGTAATGTGAGGCGTGATGGGCGCGAAAGTCAGGTAGTGATAGTTATCCAGCTTACCAATTTCCCATATTTTAAATGGCAGTTTCGACGCTGGATTTTAGTGCCTTGCAGTTAAAAACGGCAAATTATTTTTGGACACGGCTTTTGCAAATCATAACACTTTTCTGGAAGAAATTTCAAGGTAGGTCTCGTCATGTAATCGTTAACAGTTCCCTTGTAAGTTAGAGATTTTTTTTTCGGTTCACAATTTACAATCTGTTATCATTTCTATATATGGCCAATGTCTACCGCTGCGGTCTCGAGGTAGCATGCTGTCTTGTCACGCAGCGAGACTAGGTTCGATTCCCGGTTGGGCAGGCTCCTGCGTGAGGTTTTTCGGTTTTTTTTGTCACCAGTAAGACAAATGTCAGGAAGCGTAAGGCTCAACGGTCCCCGAAAATCATCCGGCCATCATCATCACCCTTATTATCATCACCATCCTTCACAAGTGTGGAAAGCAACGGGAAACTACGAAATTAAAATTTCCTAGTAAATAACATGGAAATGCTATGATTACAGTGAAAGACCTGCCCCTCGGGCAGAATTACTATGAATGGATATGACCAATCTATCAATCAGTTAATCATCAAAACTGTGGGGAGTCCCTGAATACGGCCTCCAGCTGGCGGCTATATTTCTATTTAGGGCGATTAAATACAGTAGAAGCTGCTTATTCACAGTTCCGCCGTTATTAGCGTTTTTATTATTCGCGGGTTAAAAAATTGCGACATACTTTCTGTATTCGCGGCTAGAAATTTATTTATTCGCGGATCCAGTCGGTATGTTAGAAGGATTTGTATCCTTTATTAACGCATCGGCAACTTTTTTTACTGCAGGCGCGTGCCAGAGCAGCTTCTACAAAGAGCGATTCAAACCAAATGGACAAATAAAACTCGAAGTAAAACAAGCCTTATTGTCACAAAGACTGAAGTTAGTTGTTAAATGTCGCCGCTGCGGTATTTCACATGCTGCTATGTCCGTTGACAAATGCCGCTATCGCCACGATAGTTGTTTCATTGTTTGAACTTGCCATTCGTTACAAGAATTTTGATTGAATAACACGTGTCTCTTCTGCTTTGTTCCCATTTTTTAATGACGTGTAAATGGAAAGAAAAATTAGTTCCGAAGCGGAAAAAAGTAGTGTCGTCGCTTAAAGTAAAAACAGAAATGCTTGACCGTTTACGCGTTGGCGAGTCGTTCTCATCCATATCACGCTGTTTCAATGTTGGTAAATCAACTTCATGATTCATCAAGAAATGCGAAGACAAAATAAGGAATTATATCGCTGATTTCTGAGCCGAATATCAATTTGAATTCAAAGGCCTTTTAAAAGAGACAAAACAGGAAAAAGAAAAAAAATACTATGTCTTTTAAGCCCTTGCCTAAGCCTGACAATAACAATCAATGTAAGTTGTTCAAAATCCCTCAGTAAATTGATTTTATTTTGTTAATTTCTATTTTATTTTGGAACCTAGGAACGTGTCCCCTACATATCCATATTAATTACCATTCCATATTCACGGTTTCTGACGGAACTCATCCCCGTGAATAAGGAGCTTTTAGTGTATACGGTATATGTTATATATTAATACATGTTTTTTGTGTGTATGTTCTTCCTTGGAAAGAATGTACTCTTTATGGATAATATTTATTGTGGTGGGAAAATTTGTCAATATCCATCCGTTATCATTACAGAATTAATATAAAACAAATGAAACGAAATAAAAGTAGGTAAATAGAAGGCGACTATTTGCCAGAAAATCTATTAATAACTTTTTTCACAAAATTATAGCTAGTTACGTTTTCATAAATGCCAGATCTAGCTACAAAATCGTATAATTGGCAATCCTGAATGGAGCTTACGAATACAAAAAAAAAAGAGCTTTCTCAAAGGCACGTAAGTTCACCGTTGACGGTAAATAGATGCATTTCTCTTGGAAATAGTTGTTTACAGGATGTTAAATGACCAGAAAAACGTAGTTACGATTCAGGAAACTACCCATTATACTACAGGAACACAGCTAGAAGGTTCTTTTATTCCGAAGCGGGATCCTCTCCGCTATCAGAGATGTTAAGTTTGTAAAGGATAAACGACACGTAAATGTACATGTTCCCACTGAAGATGAAGGATGAAGTCTATGAGGAATTAGAATTTGATAAGCATTCGTGACATAATACGAAAATTGTTTGAGGGGATTTTAATGAAACATTGGAACCGGATGATATATTCAGATCAACAATAGACAAATTTTAGTATTGATGAAGATAGTAACCACAATGGGATGAGATTAGTCACCTATTGTTCAGAACACAACATTCTCACATAAGAATATTCATAAATACACCTGGCCGTCTCCATATGGTAAATTGCGAAACCAGATAGACCTTTTTTTCCCAACCTGTGGTTTGCGAACCCCCGGGGATTCCCAAAATATTTCAAGGTGTTAGCCAAAACTTTTCCGTAATGGCGGATTTGGAGGTTAGTCTATTATTGTTTCCATCATTTCTGCAGCATTGTAATACTTACTTACTTACTCACTGGCACTATCGAACCCGTAGGTTCATGGCCGCGCGGACATAAGCTCTCCATTAATCCCTATCCTGAGCTAATGCTTTCCAATCATTCCCTGTATAATCTACTTCCCTCAAATCATAGTTAATGTTGTTCTCCCACCTCATTCTTGGTCTACCAACTGGGCGTTTTCCCTCTGGCTTTCCTACAAGAAGCTTCCATGCACGTCTTTCATTCCCCATACGCGCAACATGTCCTGCCCATCGCAGTCTACGAAACTTAACTGTTCTTGTTATATCTGGCTTCCTATAAAGACCATGTAGTTCATTGTTGTGTAGTCTTCTCCATTCACCTGTCTGTTCATCTCTCTTTGGTCCAAAAATTTTCCTAAGAACTTCATTCTCAAATACTCGTAATCTCCCTTCCTCCCTTAAAGTAAGAGTCCATGTTTCGCACCCATATAATATAACTGGTAGAATAACAGTTTTATATATTTTCAGCTTAACGTTTTTTGAAAGGAGTTGGGACATCAAAAGTCTCTGCAATGCATAATAGCATGCATTTCCAGAATTGAGCCTATGTTTAATTTCTTTATGCATCTCATTCCTATTTGTGATTATTGTTCCTAGGTATTTGAATTCAGCCACTTCCTCAAAATTTCCCTCATTTGTCATTAGCTGTCCATTTCCATTATATACTGAATTTCTACGTGTGACCATATATTTAGTTTTACTGATATTTACTTCCAGTCCTAATTTCTTAGTGTTACTCAATAGTGTGTGCGTGTTGGCCTTTAGTATCTCCTCGCTATCGGCCAGTAGTACTACATCATCAACATAAACTAACAGCTTATTAATACCATTCAGTTGTAAGCCTTCCTCATTCTCTAAAGATTTAATGGCATGCTCTAGTACAAAATTAAATAGTAGAGGAGATAGTGCATCTCCTTGCTTCAACCCAGTTTTTTGAATTTGAAAAGTGTATGAAAACTGTTTGCCTACACGCACCCTACTCTTTGAGCCATTTAGACACATTCGTATAAGTCTAACTAACTTTTTAGGAATTCCGAACTCCAGCAAGATACTATATAACTTCTCCCTCTTAATTGAATCATATGCTTTTTTGAAGTCTACATATAGTTGATGTACAGTACCATTATATTCCCATTTCTTTTCTAAAATCTGTGCAGCATTGTAATAATAATAATAATAATAGTAATAATAATAATAATATTTATTTATTATTATTCATCATCTTCCTGTTAGGCCGTCGGCCTGTTCCGCTCTCAGAATTCATCTTCCCATATTATTATTATTATTATTATTATTATTATTGTTATTATTATTTTAAAATTAAATTAATCCTACAATGCCCCTTGTTACATATGTGTAACATCGGGAACTTATCACTTTATCTCCACAATAAATTAATATTTACCGCGAATGCCTGATTTACAGTTAGGAATACATTTTATTTCGCTACAACTAGGACTACACATTGTGTAACTTTTAAGCCGTAACTAGAGTAACTTTAGGTTTTAACCGTTAAGGGTTAAGTTCATTTAAGGTTATTAAACCTTTTGCTTGGAATTATATGTTATGCATGTCGACTCTATATTTAAATGCCAGTGGTTCACCCAACTCACATCGTTGTGGAATGGGCGCATAGGCGGTTCCAGAGAGGGGGCCATAGTCCCCCCCCCCCCTGAGAGTGTTTTAAAGATAAATTATGATACCAATTAATTAACTATTATCGTGTACTTTAAAAACAAATAAACTTCGTCGCGTTCATTAGCAAAAGCGTTGCTGACCGCCCACAAGTAAACTCGTGATCGATGCGTTTTTGTTTCTCGTTAGCGATTACATGTGATAGATCTGAAAATTAAAATTGTCGGTCAACAATATGTTAATGTTGAACGAAAAATAAATGGAACTATCTTGGTACGTTCAGCGACTATTTTTTCTCAATTCTCATCGTTTGTTCATGCGATCAGCATAAAAATACGTTGGTAATATTGGTTTTGTATGACATGATGTCGTGAATTTTATCTTGTTTAGTGTTTGAATTTTCATATGAAGAAGAAAAGGATGTAAATGCAAAAATATCTTAATTTTTAAGAATTTTAGGGTTAATAAATTCTATCTTCAAGCCACAGTTAGTCCAAAAGCATTCAAGACTGAAAGTGTATAAAACACTGGCTCTTCCAACTCTTTTGTATGGTAGCGAAGTATGGACGTTGAAACAGAAGGATTTACAGAGACTTAGATCTGCTGAAATGAGATATCTTCGGAGGACTGCAGGATACACACTACTAGATCACAAAAAAAATTAAGACATCTTAGAAGAATTACACATGGAACCTTTAGAAAACAAAATTTCTGATTATAAGTCAAGATGGATGCAACATGCTCATCGAATGGAAGATCAGAGAATACCCAAACAAATGTTAAGATCTCAACCTGCAGGAAGAAGAAGACCAGGACGTCCACTCAAAAGACTTCTGGATGGTGTTTCTCTTGAGGCCGAAACAGATCAACAAATGGCCTAAATTCGTGAATGTTCTATGATGATGATGATGATTTTCACTGCAGTACAAGAACGAAACATAATGGTAAGCACCAAGTCATTAACTTGTGTAAATAAGGTTATGTGCTGGCAAGATTCTCTCACATTTCACACCTAAAAGTCATTGTTTTTTATTTCCTTAGCACCTAAAATTTTGTAATTCACTCAAATTTTGCTCAGGCTCAGTCTGTGTTTTAGACACAAATGTAACTACACTGCTGCTCAAAATTAAAGGAAAAAATAGGTACTTTTTAAATGGCTGTATTGTCGCGAAAAAAGATCGAAAAAATAAATAAAAGCGTCTTGAAGGTTGAAGACTCTAGTGTCTGAATCAGTAACGCAATTATTTTTTGTCAACTTTGTTTTTTTTTCCTCAGTATAAAGTGGAAAAAGCAGAGCGCCAAAATTGTCGACAAGTTTGACTTTTCACATAGTTTCTTTATATGATACATCGCTTTCCAGTTAATATAACATACTTAAATTATAAAAATTTTATTGATTTGTTATCTATTTCATCTGATTTTAATGAAATTTGTCACATCCTATTCCTGCGTTCTTAGAGTCTTAAATGAAACAGCCTTCTTTTTTTAGAGACTATTCTATTTTACTACGCCATAGGAACGTATGAGAGTCTTGTGTTTTTTAGTATTATGTACGTTTTGCAGATTAAAGATACTATAGAATTGTGTTTGATATACAACAAATTTTCAGAAATAAACGCAAATCATTAAAATTAAAATAAATATCTAAACTCTTTGTTTTGTATTTAAATGACAACCCCACTTAATTGGTTGATATAAAGTAAGCTTTATTAATAGACATTGGCGTAACGTTTCTCGGCCTGACCTTACACAAAAATGTTTCTCGGGCCCCAATTTATTGATATAAGAATGTTGTTCTTTTTAATAAAAAAATACTATGAACTGTTTTATAAACAGATAACGTAAACTGTTTACTAAAGATACCTCTACATTCATAATGTAAATTTAAATGCAATAGTAATAATATGATATTTTAGTGGCGTATCTTTATCGAACTAAACATTTCGTTAAAAGTTCTTTTTTCGGCCCATACATTTAAAATTGTTTACACAGTAACTACTTAGGATAGAGTAGGGTCTCTCTTAATATATTACTATATTATTTTTTTTTTGTAAGTACCCCAGGTTGTCTTTCGAATTCCTGATGTTCTCTCCTCGCATGAAGTACTTGTAAATCACTTCTGAGTTTGCGGCACCTGGAAGGCGGAGTTACGTTGCCCCGATGATATGATAGGTGATGATGATAGTGGTGCGCCAGGAGAGTCCCTAATCCTAAGCTTTAATCTAAGATGAATATGAATGATGAGGATTGCGATGGCCATATGATTTCGGGGACCGTATGGCCTTAAACGTTTTCCTGACATTTGTCTTACAGCTGAGGAAAAACCCCGATGAAAACCTCACCCAGAGAAACTGTCCCGACCAGGGATCGAAACCGGGCCCGCTGCTTGACAAGGCAGCACGCTACCTCGAGACCACAGCGGTGGACTCATTTATTAATATTCCGCTTATTATTTTGAGACTTTCGAAAAGACCGAAAACGTTCGAACCCTAACCTAATAAGTTCATACTTTTAAAAATGTACAGAAAAGACATAACAGAAGTGAAACACGGGAAACGCCTATACAAAGATATAATACACCATCGTTACGTTGTGATGATGAAATCATAATTGTAATACTTTTTTGAGTTTCTTTCAGTGCAGTTGGACTTAACGATAATCTGAATATGAACATTGGAGAGCCAACTAGCAATGAAAACCAAAATACTTCTGTACTGGAATCGACTAGCCGTAACACTATTTTCGCCAACGATATAAGGATTCTTGTAAATAAAAATACTAATGACTATACAAAGTGTCAATTATTGGAACGACCTTGGGAACCACCAAAATCATATTGCCACATCCACTTTACAAAAAAGGTGAGAAGGAGTTGAAATGTTATTTGGGTTATCAGCACTTGGAACAAAGGAATTGGCTAGCTCTTTCCCACAAGAAACAGGGGTTGTTTTGTAAGTTCTGTGTGCTGTTTGCTGATGAAAAGTGTGGCCGTATAAAGGAATGAGAGCGCAAAACCTTGTCACCCAACCGTTGACATAATTCGCCAAGCTTTTAGGGAAAAATGGACACTTACAATCACTTCTTACCACAAAGTATGTGTTCAAGCAAACGTCCTGCAAAACTACCATAACCCACAAAAGGATGTTGAAATTCAGGTAAATGCTCAACGACTGCAACAAATAAAAGAAAAGAAAGAGAGCATTCTACCGAGATGATGGCCGTCTTGACGAAGTGACCAGGCCCCATAATGTGGGTAATTTTAGAGAATTGTTAGGATTGATAGCGTCTGCAGGAGACGGAAATCTTAAGCGACGCTTGTCAACAGCCTCTTCAAGAACCGCATACGTAATCAATACAACACAAAACCAATTTATAACATGCTGTGATGAAGAAATAACAGATACAATACTTCATTAAATAAGGAATGCTAAGTATTATTCTGTTATATTTAACGAAACAACAGACTTTCCAATACAGAACAGTTTTCTTTGAACTGGAAATACGTTTATAAAAATGGGATTCGTGAAGATTTCGTCAAATTTATTGACGCTTATGAGAGGATTAGACATGTTAATCCAGATCAAGACCCAAATAGTGAACGACGCCTTACTGGAGAGGCTTTGGTAAACGTACTGCAATAACTGTCACTAGACTTAAACAACTGTATAGGAATTGGTAACAACAGCTGTACTGTAATGACTTGTGAAGCTGTCGGTGCAGTCACTGAAACATGCGAAGGAAGCATATGCTTAGTTTATTGTTTGGTCTTAAGACTTACAATATGAGAGTTGTGATATTATGTTTATTGAATAAATACTGTATAAAAACATTTCAAATTGTTTTAAAACATGTAATTAGCACGCTAAAATTTACAAATTCATTTATTTAATTTACACAGACCCATGCACCCCCGAAAATGTACACGAACCCATGGCCCCTCTCCGAAAATCTGTTTTGGAACCGTCCTTGGGAAGGGGTTCGCGAATCGAAAAAGTTTGGGAACCGCTGAGCTTGAACATGGATCAGTAGATGAAATCTGGCACAATTTCATCATCGACGTTAGATCAGTTATAGGGACAGAATGAAACTCGGATCATCATCTGAATTGGATGATAACACAAGTAGTCTGCATTTTAAAACTTTTTCTCAGATGATTTATTTAAAAGAGATGTTCTTGGAACAATTGTTTACACTGATTCTAGAAATGATTTCCATTTTTGTCTATCACGTCATGTTATTGTACAAAATAAGAATTTGTATTTTCACATTTTAGCTACTTACTTACTTACTCACTGGCACTATCGAACCCGTAGGTTCATGGCCGCGCGGACATAAGCTCTCCATTAATCCCTATCCTGAGCTAATGCTTTCCAATCATTCCCTGTATAATCTACTTCCCTCAAATCATAGTTAATGTTGTTCTCCCACCTCATTCTTGGCCTACCAACTGGGCGTTTTCCCTCTGGCTTTCCTACAAGAAGCTTCCATGCACGTCTTTCATTCCCCATACGTGCAACATGTCCTGCACATCGCAGTCTACGAGACTTAACTGTTCTTATTATAACTGGCTTCCTATAAAGACCATGTAGTTCATTGTTATGTAGTCTTCTCCATTCACCTGTCTGTTCATCTCTCTTTGGTCCAAAAATTTTCTTAAGAACTTTATTCTCAAATACTCGTAATCTCCTTTCCTCCCTTAAAGTAAGAGTCCATGTTTCGCACCCATATAATATAACTGGTAGAATAATAGTTTTATATATTTTCAGTTTAACGTTATTTGAAAGGAGTTGGTACATCAAGAGTCTCTGCAATGCATAATAGCACGCATTTCCAGAATTGAGCCTATGTTTAATTTCTTTGTGCATCTCATTCCTACTTGTGATTATTGTTCCTAGGTATTTGAATTCAGCCACTTCCTCAAAATTTCCCTCATTTGACATTAGCTGTCCATTTCCATTATATAATGAATTTCTACGTGTAACCATATATTTAGTTTTATTGATATTTACTTCCAGTCCTAATTTTTTAGTGTTACTCAATAGTGTGTGCGTGTTGTCCTTTGGTATCTCTTCGCTATCGGCCAATAATACTACATCACCAGCATAAACTAACAGCTTATTAATACCATTGAGTTGTAAGCCTTCCTCATTCTCTAAAGATTTAATGGCATGCTCTAGTACAAAATTAAATAGTAGAGGAGAAAGTGCATCTCCTTGCTTCAACCTATTCTGGATTTCAAAAGTGTCCGAAAAATGTTTGCCTACACGCACCCTACTCTTTGTGCCATTTAGACGCATTCGTATAAGTCTATCTATCTTTTTAGGAATTCCGAACTCCAGCAGGATACTATATAACTTCTCCCTCTTAATTGAATCATATGCTTTTTTGAAGTCTACATATAGTTGATGTACAGTACCATTATATTCCCATTTCTTTTCTAAAATCTGTCTTATACTAAAAATCTGATCTGTTGTAGACCTGTTTCTTCTAAATGCATATTGATGATCTCCTAGAATGTCATCAATATAGGGAGTAAGTCTGATTACTAATATATTTGTTAGAATTTTGTACGAAGTTGAAAGTAATGAGATGCCCCTGTAGTTGTTGCAATCAGTTTTATCTCCTTTCTTATAAATTGGTACGATAATTGATTCCATCCATTCATCTGGAATAACTTCTTTTTCCCAAATCATACTAAGCAACCAGCGTATCTTGTCCATCAATTTTTCTCCCCCTGATTTTATCAGTTCTGCTGGGATTTCATCCGAACCTGATGCTTTATCCACCTTCAATTTTTCTATCGCCATTTGAACCTCTAATGCACTTGGTTCTGTGACTAGCATTTCTGCTGCCTGTAAATTATCCTCCTCAATCTCCTGTTCTGTATGTACATTTAATAGCTGATTAAAGTAATTTTTCCATCTATTTAATATTCTCCTGGAATCTGCAATCATATCCCCGTTTTCATTCCTAATTATGTTTGTTCTAGCCTGAAACCCTTTCTTCTCTGTACTAATTCCCTGATACAATTCTCTAATGTTCCTATTTTTTGCATTCATTTCAAGATCGTTAATCTTCTCTCTCAAATATTCCCTCTTTTTACTCTTTAGTAACTTGGTGGTTTCACGTCTAACACTACCCAATTGCTCTAAATTTACCTCATTTGGCTCGTGTAACCATTTCATTTTTGCTAGCTTTCTTTTCTTTACAATGTCGGCACATTCCTCATCAAACCATTTCTTGTTTTGCCTCTTTTTTAAACAACCAATGCTTTCTGATGCTGACAATTTAATAGTATCTCTTATAGCCTCCCATTCTTTATTTATATCAGTTTCTTCTTCGTTTGCCACATTGTCATCTGAAGATTCCAGTACTTCAAATCTATTAGCTATTTTGATTTGGTATTCTTGCCGCATTTCATTATTTCAAGTTTTTACATTTTGCTACTAGAAGCACAAATATATATTATTCAAACTTAAATTCACACAAGATAAATATTCGATAAGAATAAAATACTATAGAGAACTGTCCTAATAATTTTGATGCTACGTTGAAACAAAACAGAAAGTACATGGTGTTCCATTAATTTTGAAACCTTTTCTTTGACTTCCTTGAAGTTCCTCCATTTTTAGTCTCTCTCATCAACATCCAAAAGTAGCTTTATTCCATGTTCCCTGGTACCTCCTCTCCATCTCTTATTTTCCACAATTGCCTTGTAATTAGGGTCTAGTTGTTTTTCTCTGTGTCTATAACATGAGTAATGTGTTCTTGGTCCCAGAAGATTCTTACTTTTAAGCCGTGAGCTAAGTAGTTCTGCAGATTCCTTTGGCAAATTCAGATCACGAACCAGATCATTAAGGCTACTTTGAGAGAATCATTATGGAGTAAAACCATCTTCAGGCTGATATATATCATCAGTATCGTCAGTGGTTGCATCAAGTTCACTTTCAGCATTATATTCTGCCAGGTTCTCTAAAACAGCTGGAGGAAGAGGAACAGGCAGCTCTTTTCCATATGGAACTAGCTTTATGGCTGAAGGGATGCTTCGATGTTCAATTTGGTTCTTATTTTTTTAATTACACCCCTGAACATTAAGCAAACAGAGTAACAGTCATTAAGCTGGTCTTTAGGCTCCCTCCACTCCATAGGAACCGCAAACGGCATGCACAATTTCATCCCTTTTGTCCACAATCTTTACCTCTCAACGCAATAACGGCAAACTTTGTTCGGTGCCCACAACTTATCCTGGTCATCAAGTTTCACTTTAAAATAAGAATAGTAAGCTTTTTTTTTCAGAAAGTCTGTAATGTCCGTTCTTTGCTTAAGCATTGTATAATTTCCACAAATATAGAAGAAAGCGTTAGGATTGTTCACACACTTGCGTGTAGGGTGTAGACATTGTCATACTTACAGTCACACTAGAGAGATAAAATGAGAACAGCATTGATAATGCAAGTGACTTCCAAAGTCACCCAATAACAACCTCAGCAGCAGTTGTGCCAAACTAAAGGCTTACAGGCTTGAATTGATTAATTTCCCTCCAACAATATTCATTACTGTCTGGTACATATGCTTTCACCAATAAATATATAAAAACAGATTAGGTCCATTGTGAAAAAAAACTGTACGTGATAGAAGAAAACTAAGAACAGTTCTGGAATCAGTATAAAAAAGTGAACTAATACAACATATTGGTTTTCAGTAATCTGATATCTAGTAATCGAAGAATTGTTAACGCTTTATTTTGAAACAACCACTAAAGAATACTCTGGAAAATACGAATTATAAAATGTATCTATCTATCTATAATGGCGTAGACCAAATAGTGGACTATTTCCAAATTCTTAAGAATCGTACTGAATGTTTATAGAATCGTTTGTAAATGTTTAAAATATACTAAACGTTACCTGACGTTATTACAAATGTTAAGTATAGTGCAACAGTGGTATAAAAATGAATGGGAAATCGTAATCGACAAACTGTAGACCTCAGCCACAAATGATAACTCTACTAACCTATTGTGCAAATAAATATAAAACCAACAAATATTCGCGTAATTTATAAATATTTAAAAATCGTAACAAATGTTTATTAAATGTTTCCAAAATGTTTAAAATAGTACGAAACGTTATTATAAACGGTTAAAAGTTTTTAGTGCATCAGCGGCATAAGAATGTTAGACGGAAAATTGTGTGGGTCTTAAAGCCAATCTCAGACCCACCTATGGAGATTTTTAATTTGAACTGGAGTAAGTGAGCGACAAATAATAGACTGGTGGGGTTGTACAAGACCAGCTTTTTACTTACGCGACTTATGCCATTTTTGATGTAATTAAAAATATTACGAAGTGTTGATGATACCATTTAACTCTGGGATTTAACCATCGTGAAAATATTGAAACCTATCATGAAATGAAGTAGTGGAAATATTATTTTACGTTCTAACCGTCAGACATGTTGAATGTTCCATAGAATAACAAATATGGATAGGTCATTTATGTTACGCATTAAATCAGATTTAAAATGCAAGGAAACTAAAAGCTAACCAAACGTAAATCAATGAATGGAAACTAAATCAATTACTCTAACGTAGGTGAATTCCAGGGAACGTCCTTTTTATTATTTTACGCGGTTAAATATGTAACAATGTGGTTTACACATTGTGGTCATATGTGTTTTATCGCTGTTCATCGGTATAATATCTGTGGTCATCGGTGGTGTATCTGTGGTCATCGGTGCTCATCGTTGGTATATCGCTGGTTAGAAGCAAGGACTGTTGTAAACTTCGTGGTCATGACAGGAAATAGTTCCATGACTGTTGTAACCTTCGTGGTCATGACAGGAAATAGTCCCACTTTATTTTCGTATTTACGAGGAAATAGAGATATGATAATAACTTTCCCAGATTGAAAAACGTTAAATACAGTATTTTATTAATATGTATGCCAATTACGTACTGTTAAAGTTCGTAAATAAAAAGGCACTGTTCTCCCACGGGGCCTTTTTGCAATGTAGGCCAATTAAATAATAAATGTAAGATAACTATTTCACTGCATACCGAATCACTAGCGTGGTCACGGTCTCCTTCGACGCCACAGTATCCTGTTTTAATCGTTGTCCATTTATTGGAAATCGGCGTCTTTCTTTGTTCTTCATTGACAAGGTATTGTATAAAATCTGTTCCTATCTTCCAGTTTCATTAATACGTGTAAATAAATTATATGTACACATGCCACGTTGTTTAATATGCGTTTATATTTTGTAATTTTGTTTACTTGCTAGTAGTATTTTTTTTTTTTTTGGATGAGCATGTATTAACAATTGTAAAAAAATAATCCTGATTAACTGGTTGGTTAATCCCTAATTTGGAACGCCCACTGTTAAAGATGATTTCAGCTTTTCCTTGTTCTATGAAATTCAGTTATGTAATTATTTTAAACGTGACTCTCAATTCCATAACCTATCAACATAAGCCTACCAGTAGACATGTGCCTCAATAATGGCATAAATATATTTTATAATGGCATTTTGTCTATTTTAGTGATTTCTCATGAATTTTTTTGTATAGAATTGATTTTTCATAATGTATTTATTTATTTATTTATCTAATGGCGTTGACAAAAAGTCATTTGTTCATCTGATTCATTATAATGATTCTGGCTTGCAAACATTATCCGGTCTCAGATTTACTGTGAAGAGTCGGGCAGCTCATTAGGTATTCCATATCTTAATCCAGGTTTCAGAGCTTGCAGGTGGTTCCAAAGCGAGACAGTTTTTTTGGGAAGAATGCTGTGTCCAGTTTGGAGCCGGAATTTCACAACAGCTTCTTGTCTTGGCCAGTCAGGTGTGTTATGTATGGAGGTCTTGCTGGTTATTGTTGTGTTTATTTCTAAGCTCATGAGATATTGTTCCTTAATCTGCTTCTTTATACAGGGTGAGTCAGAAGGGAAGGTACATGCTTTGAGGGGTGATAGTATTGGTGATTCTGAACAAAAATCTTCTAGTATACATGTGGCCTTTTCTTAACCATTTCAAGAATATTTAATGAAAACAACCAGGAACCGGAAAAGTGCAGGTGACACTAAATCAAGATACTGTTATCTTAAGTTTTGTTTAATTGTGTATGTTTCCTCACAAAAGATGTTTAAACACTCCACCACTAACTTCAATATATTTTGATGCTCTTCTAGACAGCTGTTGTGTTGCTGATCTGAGCTCATTCGTACATTCCTTTACTTGAGCACAAGCATGTAAAATACAAGTGAGAAGTTCCATTCTGTGCTCGTAGTCTTCACTCTTAAGCCAACACCACAGACAGTAAATAATGGGGTAAGATCGAGTGACCTCGGTGGACAAGCAATGATTCCATGGTATCTCAGCCGTCTACAAGAGCATCAAAATGCATTGAAGTTGGCGGTGGAGTGTTTGAACATCTTTTGTGAGGAAACATACACAATTAAACAAAACTTAAGGTAACAGTATCTTGATTTACTGTCTCCTGCACTTTTTGCTGTTCCTGGTTGTTTTCATTAAATTACAGTAAAATGATTATAAAAACCTATATGTATATTAGAAGTTTTTTGTTCAGAATCACCAGTAATATCACCCCTCAAAGCATGTACAATTTCTCCTGACTCACCCTGTATAGAGTTTAGAGGAGTGGTATGATGTATCTGTTTTGAAGCAGTCAGGGAGCATGGCAGCTTTCTTTGCTAATGTTTCTGCCTGTTCATTGCCAAAAATCTGGCAATGCCGAGGGATCCATGCAATACAACTTTCTTTTGGGCTTTTGGAACTTTTTTCATCATGTTAGAGTTTCTGAGCTTGAAGTTTCTATTTGGTAGGTCACTGAATTTTTAAAATACCAGCCGCACTGTTATCAACTTTTATTACGTTAAGTTTGTTTTTACTAGCATTTCCTGTTATTCTAAATGTTTTGTAAAATATGCTTCATGGAATGTTGTTTATAGTTGTTAAATAATAGAAAATTTGGGGATTATAGCCCACCATGCCACCATCATAAGCTTAAATGAAAAAACCGAAAAACACACATTTTATTCCTGTATATTTTAATAATAATAATAATATGTATAATATGAAAAGAAATATGAATGCTAGAGTTGAGATTTGAAACCAAGTCTCTAAACTCTGTACATTTAGCGCTCTAACGACCTGAGCTACCCAAGTATTCCAATTCAAACATACATTTTTCTTATATATGTAGTATTCTCAATTAACACAAGAGATAGTGAAAATTTGTTTCGACTGACATCTAGTGACTAACATAACAGTTAAGCAAATTTTTAAAGAGAATATTTACTTTATAGCAGTAACACTTGTATGTTTAGATGTTATAACTATATTTAAATATATTATGTATATATATATATATATATATACATATTGATTTTTTCCCACAAGGAATCATAGAAATTCCTTGAAATGAAGTAAGAAATTGAGCTCAGGAAAACAGCAGTTTAACTTTCCCAATACATTTTGTATGTCCTATAGAGTAACAGTGGGAATGTGCATGAGTTTATAGAGTTGTTGCTAGGTGCATATATGTTTGAAGTCCTACAGAAAGTTTATAGACCTGTCGCTAGATGGCAGCACATGGCTGTGAAATCAGTTTGATCAACCTTTGAAATAAATTCCCAAACAGTCATTAGAAATGGTTGTACACTAACTTCTCCATCTGTCTACTGCTGGTCTCACATCCACATGTTTCAGTCACAGAAATGGACAATGATCCAGCCATTATAGGGGTGACATGTAGTGAGATTGTTGTATCCCCTCCTGTTACCCGGAGCTGCTATTTATTGTAGTTACTTTTACCCAAGTTCCTCACAATTCTGGGTGGACAGCAGTTCTGTACTGACCGTAATTCCATGAGGAAATATCTTCTGCAGGGGGACTCATTGCAGCACAAGTCCCATATCTCTACACCAAGGCATCATGCCTTAAACATCATGGCTTTTTGATAACGTTGAATTGAGAAGAATTGATGAATTGAATGGATTTTAATGATGTAACTGACATTTTCAGATCAGCTGATTACCCTGAATTACTAGTTAGCTATTGAACACCAAGATCTGAAAAACATGGAACCAGCACTGCAAGTAAGTTACTTTGTAAAATTATTCTTAAATATGCCTTAATATGTAGATTGTCATACAGAGACCAGCTCTATATAACCAATGTTTAATACAACTAAAAAGAAACTGTTTGTCTGTACTGAGATCTGAACTCATGAGATTTACTTTTGCGATTAAACAAATATAAGTTTGTATTTGCCCAGCAAGTTACCTGAAGACTGCTACCATGTAAAGTTGGAGATCATAGATTCAAATCCTAGTTGATGCAGAAATTTGTCTCTGTAGATGTGTTTTATTTCATTTCATATAATAAAGGTGTCTCATTAATACGGGCCTTAGAATTTAATTTTTTACTGTGGCACAGGGTTTATCATGTCTGTAAACCTAATTTTGGTGAGCTAAATTCAAGTATATTAACAGTTTTTTCCACTTCACATAAAGGTTATTCATCATCATCAGTAACAAGGATTAGACCTGCTGGTCTGTTCCGATCTCATGTTAGAATTGGTCTATCCATCTTTTACTGGGTCTTCCAACATCTCTTCGTCCTAGTGGTTTGTAATGAAGAATCTGTTTTAGAATTCTATTGTTATCCATTCTAATGATGTGGTCCATCCATTCCTCTCTGCATTGTGTAATTCTATCGAATAGTTTGAATATATTTTTCTTGAATAATAACCACATAATGAGCATACACCAAATGTTTAATATTTTGAAATGGTCCATTCTTATACCTACATTAACAATACTTTTCCAATTTTGGATGATGTCATTAATATACAGATTAAAAAAGAATGGGTGATAAACTACACCCTTGTCTTACACCTCTATTTATTAAAACAGCTTCTGGAACAAGTAACAAATTTTAATTAGTTGGATTGTTATTTTACTATAAACACAAAAACTGAAAGAGACATAAATATGAAACTGTCGAAATTTCAAATGATAAGCAGAGCCATAGATGCAATAGTAAAGAATAAAACAAGAAGAGATTCTAGACTGAAGTTTTATAAAACATTGGCAATTCCTGCATTACTTTATGGGAGCGAAACACGGGTAATGACTAAAAAATTACAAAGTAGAATACAAAGCGCAGAAATGAACTTCCTTAGAAGAACGAAAGGTTGCACAAGATTGGATCGGATAAAGAATTAAGATATAAGAGCAGAGTTAAATATATATATATATATATATCCATTGAATGAGAAAATCAAAGAATATAGAGAGAAATAGTTTACACATTTAGAAAGAATGAATGTAACAAGATTACCAAGAGCAGCATTCAACTACAAGTGAAGAGGTTCAAGGAATGTAGGAAGGCCAGTGAAAAGATGGACAAAACAACTGTGAGGCAGAACAGGCAATTTTTGCCTAGCCCATGAAGTGAAGAAGAAAAAGTAGAGTTTTGTATGTATTCAGTTCTCTTCTTCATATATCCTCACTTCGCCTTTAATCCATTATTGTATTGCCAGCCACACTCCTCAGAAACCTCATTTCTGACGTTTCTATTCTTTGTTCCAGGTTTTTGGTTAAGATCCATATAGTAGTTAATATTTGATTTTAGGTAGTGATATTTTGAGGTTATTTTAATTATATTATTTTTGCCTGATCATGTTACCTCAATATTAAAGTTGATTTGTACTTGAACATGTTTCAAAACAATTTTGTTTTATCGTCCGCTTGTCCAGACTGGTTTGATTTATTTTGCATTAAGTTGCACAACCTGGATGTTGATGTCAGCTCCATCCTGTGGTTCTTTGGCCAACGTCCAGGTTATGCAACATAAATTAAACCAGTCTGGACAAGCTGACGAGAAAACAGAATTGTTTTGAAACATGTTCAAGAACAAATCAACATTAATATTGAGGTAAGATGTTCAGACTAAAAATAGTATAATCCATATAGTAGTGTTAGAACCACCATTATTTTATAAAATTTTAATGTGTCTCCTTTTTAGTTCCTTTGAGACTACGTTTTATGGTGCCATACATATAATTAAATTTATTTATTTTGTTTTCAATTCTTATTTTGTCTTCATTTTCTTATGATACATTGTATCCCAGGTAATTAAAATTGCTCACTTGTCTATCATTTTATTCTCTAATTGTATTTTTACTCTTAGTGTCTCATACCCTCATAAAGCTAAAACTTTTGTTTTTAGAGTAGATATTTTCAAGTTGTATGTTTCACATATTTGACGTAGTTTGTAAATTACCCATTATAGGCCATCTTCTGTCTCAGATGTCAAAACCTGATTTTTTATGCCATGTTGAAATTATATATTTATTACTTTTTACATTATATGTAATATCCTTTATCCTTTAAATTCTAGCATAACCTACAAAGGCTTGGTACAATATCAGTTGTACAGTAGTTAAAACAGTTTAAAATAAATAAAATGCTCCTAATGTACCGTAAGATCAAAATGAATGGTGAATTAACTTGTGTTTGTGCTAGTGCTGAGGACTTTCTCTTACCAATCACCTACGAAAATAGTAGGCAATATGAAGACATCCCATTGACCCTGGTATCTTATTTCCATCACTTTTATGTCTTTATGATGGTGTCTCTCATAACATTCTTCACTTAGTGCTCCTAAATCCTCTGGGAAATGTTCAAGATGAGAGTGAAGGAACTGTAACTTCAAGCTCATCCCAGTGCCCTGAACTTTTCGAGCATGGTTTTAGACTTTTCTCATATTGATCAACTTTAGCATTACACCAGACACTTCTTGATGACGTCCTTGTATGTTTCCATGTCAGGCATGCAGTTTTTAAAAGTAACAAGTTTGCGAATCTGTGACCATGAAAAAGGTCTTCCTTCACTTTTGCCTCTGACAGTAACATAATTTTTTTAGCAATATATTGGTAACAAGGGGCATTTTTGGGCCAAAATTTTAACAAATTACTTAATTAATTCTAGTTTTGTGTGCAAAGGAAGTAGCAGTATATTTTCAGAATAAACTAATGTGTGATTTATTACATTTTTTGTTCCTGTCACCAGTTGTTTTCTTCTCGGCCAATTTGTAACTTACCAGTGCCTTTCCCTGGCTCCAGAGTCTCAATCACCGGAAAAACACAGAAATCTCATGTATCCTCTTTGTTGGCCCAATAAAATACTGCACATTTTTAGATCACAGCACATGTACCACTTTTTTCTTTATATTTTATTTATTCTAGAATAGTACACTTGTTTGTACGTGTATACTGAATGTACTACTGGAACTATGGCTAATTTTTTCATATTATCCAAAAGAATGCCCTTTAGACTTCTTTTGCTAGAGACAATAAATATATGCCAATATGCCAGTTCGTAAACTGTTGCTGGGCAACCATTCAAGCCAGGGATAGAACAACAGTACACAACTTCCCTCTCTTTACCAAATACTTCTTAAATTCTTCTTCACGATTTCTATACCAATAAAAAGCTGTACCATCAGTTAAAATATTGTCTTCTTAAAATCTCGAGATAAAAGATCACCTTTATCTTTAGTAAGACCCAAATCATTTAATTTTGGTTAATTGATAGGAAGCGAATTGTTTTCTTTTGATTGTAGGGACATATTGAAATTATTTTCTGTGCTGGAGGTGGAGGGAGTGCTGATACTACTCTCTTATAGTGTTGTGGTATTGGAATTGTAATACCTGGCACATGTGCTGGCAGCTTATTGCTTCTGCAGTTTTTCTCCGGAAACTGGGTAATATAACCAGGAGAGGGTCCTAGGATGAATCTATCTTCAGTTAAACACAATGACAAACTACTATGAATAAAATTAGTGATTATATTATTAAATTGTATTATATTTTAGATGTTTACATATTTTACTGCTTCACATATAAACTGCATACAAGTGGTCATTTTTTATGTTAAAAATACAATGGTGAAAAAATGTATGTGATACGCTAAAAATAGCAACAGATCCATTACCAAAGTATTTGACTTATTTGCATTAATATATCTTATGCTGCAAAATCTTTTGAGATCTGTGTGTTTCATGGTCGATACATTTCAAGGATTTTAAACAAATATTAGATGAAAATCTTTGGGTGAGGCTCTTGTAGTCTGCGGTGCTTAATGAGGGTGTTTGATATTGAACATTTTTACTGATACGTAAATATGTGAATGTTTGGTAATAATGTTCCAAAAATCAATATAAATGTCAAAATTAGCAATTTCATAAAGTTGGACAAGGAATTGGCCGACATTTATTCACAAATCCAAAATATTTTCATGAATAACTTAATGACTTGAAATTAATACATGCAATCATATTTTAATGAGAAATACTCACGAAACAAATAAAGAAGCAATTTTTTAAATTTAATTTACTATACGATTGCCTGGATGTGTACTTATCCCGATCTTCTTTGCACCAATTAGCCAACTGAACTTGGAAAACTACCATTTTCATGACTATATTTTTTTACTTTGTACATTTTAGTTTTCATCTCTTCTCTACCTTTCCCATTGAGATGGAGGCTAAACTGAAATTAGACTCTCACAATCCATCACAGTTACTCAGAAAACTGTAAATTCAACAATAATATTAGACCTCTGTGATTATTTCTATAAACATCACTGGGAATGCTAAATCTCATTGTAACAAAAAAATAGAGGTTAGTTCCGTTGCTCTAAAAGAATTATTAAACGTTGTATAATGAATCTGCATTATTGTGAATAGTTATTTCTCATACAATCATCTGTTATTGATTTATAAGAGATATAACAGTAAATAACAGTAAATATATGCTATTTATAACTATACAGCCGGCTTAGAAACTGCCCAGAAGTGAGATGGGAATACATAACCTCACATTTAAAATTCGTAATGAGAGATATCTCCGCAAATTAACTTCTTTGACAAGGATATCGATTCACCAATGTACAATTGATATGGTACAACAATAAATGCCAAAATAAAACTAAAAAATTCCCCCCAAAAAAAGGTTAGTTCTGTTGCTCTAAAAAATTATTAAATGTTGTATAAAGTTTCTGCTTTATTGTTGATAGTTATTTCTCATACAGCCATCTGTTATTTATATTTTCCAAGCCCAAAGAGATCTAACAGTAAAGATATGCTATTTATACCTACACTGCCAGCTTACAAATCGCTCGGAAGAAAGATTGGAATAAATAATCTCACTTTTCATAAATATTGAACATTACAATTACTTTTAGTTTCTGATGTTGTATTATTTGGTAAATAGTCACTCTGTACCCAGCGCGAAGTTTGGTTTTTCATTAGATAAAATCACAACCTCATAATGTGATACATACACACAGACATATTCCCTAATTAATTTTTGCAGAGAAAAAAGTCATGGGCATGGGATTGTACGAGATAGGATAACACAAGTGGTTGTTTTCTTTTGAAAACATTTCTCTGCATTGTGTGAAAACATTACACATGAATTCTGAGAAGTTCATATTTGACATTATGATATATTGTAATTTTCATGTTACAGGATGTCAAAGTTGAAATAAAATCAGAACAAGAACAGACCAACTATTCTGATATTGAACATGAAACATTTCCAGCTCTCGGCGAAACAAAACTTGAGGTAATGATTTAGTTGATACTTCAGAATTGTAGAGTGAAACTAACGGATCCTTGTACTAGTGACTGCTGCATCAGTGCTGCTCATACGTGGAGTAACTCCGAGAATTGATTATTCAAATGTGATAGAATTTGAGTTGGAATAGTAAAAAAATGCATCATATAGTAACTGTTGTAAACTAAGCGAAATTCCTTAGAAACATAATTTAAGATTTGATTTTGCTAGTTTGTGGAACGTATGTTCCTTTTTTAATTAAATTCTATGCATCCAAATTCATTGTGAGATATAATCATGGTTGCCATTAGAGAGATTTTAAAATTTTGCCTTTTGTTTACATGTCCATTTGTATTGGCCAGATTTTTATTTATTTTTTCCTTGAGATTACATTTATCATTGTTATTCATTGACATATATTGTGGTTTGCTGCAAAAAAAAATTGAAAATTGCAGTTGCCGGAGTCATTTTTAAATGTTTACTTCAGGTTAGCCTTCACTCTAATGGTCTGATTTTCAATCTCAACCTTACAATTGTAAAGCCTACAGTTTTACATTTGTAAGTTTGGTAATTCCATTATAGTCCAAGCGGTAGTAGGAGGTTAAGGCTCTAATCTTACTAGGCAATTGGCTCAAAATGTCTTCTGGGTTGTCAGCCTTGCATGATGGCTGCCTGTACCTTCAAACGTTTAAAAGATGAAGATGGACTACAATTCATTTGTATTAACAAGCTGTTAGTTTATACTGACAATGTAGTGTAATTTGGCAATAGTGCACACTCTGTTGAGTAACACTAACGAATTGTGGCAGGAATTTAATATCAAAGAAACTAATTACATAGTCTCATATAGAAGTAGATTATGTAATGTGAATGATTGAATTAATGACAGATGATGGAAATTTTGAAGAAAAACCTGAATTCAAAAGCCTAAGGAACAATAATTACAAACACAGGTCAGCTGCATTAACAAATTAAACATAAGGTCCACTCTGGGAATGCATGTTATTTTGTATTAGAGGGACTCTTGTCTTGTCAACTTCTTTCATAAGAACATTAAACTGAAGATTTGTAAAACTGCTGTTCTCTCAGTAATATGGATGTAAATCATTGGTGTTTACTTCAATAGAGCTGAAAGATTTTGAACATAAAGTCATAGGAAATTTTTTGGACCAAAGAGAAATGAACAGACATATGAAATGAAAGACTAATAACAGTGATATCAATTTTAAAATTTGTATCTTACAAAAACAGTTGTCCTCAACTATAATAACTTCAGTTATAAATGTCGTCACACTATTGAACTTTAGGCCTTTCAAAGACTTTGTCTTCAGGAATACTTATGGTACTGAAATTATTTATATATCTCATACAGAGGTCTTTGGTTGTTGGGTGTGTTCTCATTTAGAGTATTTTTATTTTCTCCTTCCTTGATAATTTCTATATCTTCCAGGATATTGATTTATTATTCTCTTTGTGGATTATTGACATTGTTTTATCTGAATTGATGGTCTGTTTCTCAAGTGCTTTCAGCAAAACTTGATTTTCCTTCCTTTTAATAAAGTCTGAGAAATGTTCATTAATATCTTAATTTAAATCTTCTTGAAGCAGAAAATAAAAATATGCTAAATGAGGACACACCCAACAACACCAACTCTCTGAATGAAATATACAAATAATTTCAGTGTCATAAGAATTCCTGAGGATGATGCATGTCTTTGAAAGGCTTAGAATTTTAATAGTGTGACGACATTTATAACAGAGTTAATATAGTTGAGGAAGACTTTTATAAGGTACAAATTTTAAATTTGAAATAATTTTAACCTGAATGGTGTTCAAACATGATATTCTAAGTATAGATACTAACAGTGAGTTACATAATGTCTATGAGAAACCAGATGTAATAAGAACAGTTCAGTCTTGTAGACATAACAGTTAAGTCTCATCGACTGTGGTGGACAGATCTTGTGGCATGAATGGGAAATAGAAGGACATGTCAATCCTCTCGAAAGAAAACGAGGATGAAATCACCCAGTGATGGGCCCACAATTGGGGGTGATTGGAGGGAGGAAAATTATATGGGTATGATTCAAAAACATTAGCTCACGATAAGGATACATGGAATCTTTAGTCCCCATGGCCATGAACCTATGAGAGTGCCAGTGAGTTAGACAGTGGTAATAATAATAGTCACATTAAAAATATTAATGAGTGTAGGGATTGTGTTGAAAATGTTACAAGACATTTTATACATTTTAGTTGTTCTCACGCACAGATCATTCTTGTCTTGCTGAATATTCTGTCAGTTCACATTTCATTACTTGACATCTAAAACAAGGACAGAAGGTAATCAATGATCTGGGTACCTCTCTTGGAGCTGCAGTAGCATTTACCACATTTCACCATAGAGTAGAATAATGTCACTGTACTCCTTATTTATAAACATAGCAGGAACACCTCAAAATATGAAGACCCACTGTTGTTATTACCCACTTCCACAAACAAAATAGGAACAACATATGTGGAGCAGGTTCATAACCCTTGTTCTTACCCTTTCTAGCTCTGTGGCAGTCTGTTCGAGTTCCACTGCTAATTTAAAGGAGAAATTGTTTAGGCCTCGAAACTTTCTCAGCTAACATAGAAATTTCTAAGGTAACACTGAATGATGCAGATATACCATTTGTTATGTATATAGTTTGATATACTGAAACTTTGTCTGTCTGTCTGTTTGCAGACCACATCTGATGCTGTGAAAAATGAAATTAAGAACATTGATATCGATGAACAGATAACTCATAATTTGGTAAGTTCACTTTTTATGGAAAATATAGGCCATCAAAGTAAAACATTTTTTTATTTTTCATTGCAATCATTGGTTTTGGTACCTGTTTATATAACTTGATTAAGACTTGGGAATGTGTGATGATCACAGCAATTACTCCAGTTGTCTCATGAAAATGTTACCGGCATTGGCTTTGCTGCCAAAAGGATTACTAATGCTGAAAAGGTTAAAGGCAATAACCCAGTACCTTGGTGAAAACAATGACAGTCTTTTGCCCTAAAAATACAACCGTCATGAAATGCAGATGGCTGTTCCACTAGTGTAAAATTTTCCAGAGGTAAAATAGTCAACCATTGGGTTCTTGGGTCCGGAACTATTTGAGGAAATCCATGGCAGTTGGAAATCATAGGTAAGGATTTGGATATATTGAGAACTTATGCCTGTATGGCCTTGCAGCTGAGGGTTCATATCAATACTGTCTATCAATTTGATAATGCCAGTAGTTTTTAGTGTGATGAAAATGTGTTATAGTTTATAACAACTATTCCAAATTGTTCGGTTTATATAAAGTATAATAATTTGTTATGTAACTATGTTTCTATAAATCTACCATAATGGTACAGTATATAAAAATGAACATTTTCGAATTGGTGCTCATGCATGCACATACTATAAGAAACACATGCACTTAAAATGTGAACCAGACAAAAGCTGATATCCAGTAAATTGTATACGTTGGTGTTATGTGAGGGCAGTATCACTTATCTCTTAGTTTCATTTTATGTTGTTTTTTGTGTTTGATAAAAGTATAACTAGCATAAACCAAAGGTCAAAAGTTAGCAATAGGGAAAATATTAATTTAAATAATGAGTTCGCGCAAGGACAGGGCAGTATGGAATCTCCAATTACACCTGATGTAAGTATAAATGAGGTTCATTTTGGAAGCTCCATATCGGTAACCCAAGAAAGTAATGAAAATGTCCCGAGTAATATTAATGAAACTCAAGAATCACCAATGCAAAATAGTTCCCAGATAAATTTTGAATATCTGATACAAGTAATACAAATGGCAAATAAGTCATTGAAAGATGAATTAATTGGATCGATTGAGTCAGTAAGGACCGAAATGAGCAAAACAACAAGATAATGAGCGAGAAATTAAACATAGTTGTATACAACATGACCGAGGAATTAGTCACGGTTGATAATGCAGTTGAGAACCTCAGCGACAGTTAATAATTTAAAAGACGAAAACGAAACTGTCGAAGTTGTACTGGCTAATGAGTCTAGGGGACGAACGGAACAAATTTAAAAAAATGCGGGAAGAATTGACAAGCAAAATAAAGTATCAAGAAAATAAAATAAAGTCAATGGAAAATAACCAAAAAGAATCCGAAATAAAGGTAACTAATCATATTAAAGAGATAAAGAGAATCGTGGAGGGAAATAATGAACTGGTAAATAAAAAATTACCGAGTTTTGGAGACGTAATCAGACAGGTACAAGGGCTGGACAAAAAATTAAATACGATTGCAGAAAAATTAACAAATATTCAAGCGAGGCAACAATTCAGCCAAACAACTAGGAATTTTTGTGCTCGGAAAATACAGAGTTTAGGAACGAACCATCCGACTTAACCCCTGAGAATATGAGAATGTTAAGTCCGGCAGTTCAATCCACTAGTGATATAGCAGAAAGAAGTGTAGGCCTATGTACAAGTCACATGATGCCCCAGTTCCAATCATATGTGTTGGATATACCATTGCCCAAATATGACCCCAAAGACGATGATAACCCTATACAATTTTTAGAAGAGTTGGATAATTATTTGAAAATTAAAATGATCCCGACTCACCATTATATGTATGTGATCCGTAAGAGTCTGGTAAATCATGCGCTTAATTGGGTAGAGGTGACCCTTACAAGTGACACAGAGTATGAAACCTTTAAACGCGCGTTCCGTAACAAATTTTTTAATGCAGAACAGCAGATGAGAATTCGTAATGAATTGCGCAATGGTATATTCACAGGACATAACGGCGTTACATTCTCCGAGTATTTCCTGATGCTAGCGAAAAAGACAAAAATGTTATCACCCCCACCGTCTGAGGCTGAGTTAATACAGATGGCGATAAATCATTACCCAGTATCAACAAAACCAACCCTAATAGTTTCAAGAATAAGTGACATAAATCATATGCTAGAGTTATTTCAAACTTTGGAACCTATGTAAAGACAGGGGTAAATTTGTAGAGGAACGGAAGGAAATGGTACCGATGGGAAGAAATTTAGTGTAGATAGACACCCTAGTCTGGGAAAGCTGACGATAAAACAGAATTGTTTTGAAACATGTCCAAGAACAAATCAACATTAATATTGAGGTAAGATGTCCAGACCAAAAATAATATAATTAGACACCCTAGTATGAATTTAAAAGTTGACGGAGAGGTCGGTAGCTACGTCAAGGATAATTACAATTCTAGGAATCACAAGTATCATAAAATAAATGAAAACAGGAACTATAACCAAAATAGGCAAAATGAATATAGACGGTTCAATAATAATGCAAATAGGCAAATAAATATGTGTAGTATAGGTGGGGGTGCTAAAGTACAGCATAAGCCCTTAGTAAATGGTAGAATTGTACAAAATAGGTATATGCCTTATCACGACACAGAGTTTAGAAATGATCGGAGAAGTGACCATAATTACGACAATTATGCAAGCATAAATAATCGTAATTCTCATTATAATTCTCAAGGAACTGAGAGTATGTCGAATAGATACCAATCTAATGGCACAGAGGGCCAAAACTCGAGTTCAGGACCCACACCAAATGCACAGGATGACCTAAGGCTCACGCGGTCCCCTATTAGCCACGAATAAGAACTAATGAAATTCACGAATTAGGAGATCGTGCGGCGAATCCTTTAAACTAATGTCGGACTCACTTAACAATGACCGAAGTTATGTCCTTAGCTTATCTTGTGAGCCCTTAAAACTGTCATCCCTCTGAATGTTAAGAAGTATGGCATGGTGTGAATGTATCAGCAAGATGTATGTTTTCAAGTGTCTAATGATACAATAATTGAATAAAGTGTAAAAGAAAGTGTTGGAATAAATGGTAATATGTGTCTAAAAAAAAAGTAAAGTGCAAAAGAAAAACATATACAGAAGAGGACTATTCTATTTTTTTACTTTAAGTATAAGGATTTATATTTTTTATTTAAGCACTAAGAATTTTAAAAGATTGTAAACAAAATATGTGTTCAAGTGTATTGAAATTTGTATGTACCATGTTTTCAAACAATGGTTCGAAAGTGGACGTTGAATCAAAAGAAAAAAATATTCTCAATTTTATGTCTTTGGATCCAAGAGGCATTATGAGGCGGAGTAATTCCTAGAATTAATTTGGTTATTATTTGGGACCACAGAATAAGCTTTTGTTATACAGTGGTTAACGGTAACTCAAGGGTTGGCAGGTACACCCATCGGCAAAAAAAAAATAGTCATTTCTTGAACGCACATTTCTTCTAAGTCATACTCGGCACAGCGCTGGGTTCAAACTAGGAAACTAGTCATAATTGTGCAGTTCCTGAGCTACTGTGTTACGTGGCATGACCTGAAGACTCTTCTACGTGTCCCAATAGCTCAGCGGTAAAGCACGCGGTCACTGGTTCTGTTAATGAAGATCGCAGTTTCGCGTCTTCAATTACGCAGATTTTTTCGTGATATTTGTATTAAAACGTTTTATGAATTAAATACAATATATTTCGACATTTAAATTAATCTATACTTTTTAAGTTCATAATTTTTTTTATATCGTTGAGGTTAACAATGTTAATTTTTTTTTTTTTTTTTTTTTTTTCACGCTTTATATTAGCTTGACCTGTATTTGTCTATGTAACGAACCTGTATCTATGTAAAGGAATCTTTGAACACGATTTTCATCCACTTAAAAACATTGGATCGACTTGAATCTTTGTATACTTGTGAAGGACCCATGACAATACAATTTCATTTTTTTTTCTAAAATCATGGCCACAATCATCGGAAAATAAAAAAAATAAAAACCTGTGTAATAGGTTGCGGACTTATCGCCTTTTTAGTCAATCGTTGTAAGAGCTCAGTTAGTAGAGTGATGGACTGTAGTGGTATATAATTTCAGTAATCAATAGGTTGCTGGTTCAAATCCGGGCCGGAGGTTTTTTTAAGAAAAGTATTAAGCAATTAAATTTTAAAGGGATTACGGTTTATGACAATCAAACTAAACATTTAAAAAATAAATAATAGTTTAAAAAACTGAAACAACACACTTTATTAGAAACCCGATCTAAAAAATAAAAAACAAATTAATTTCCAACACGCTTGGGGAAAAAAATTAAAGTGGTCAACAAAAAAATCATCTCTAACACATCTAGAATAAAACTAGAGTTATCTACAAAAAAAAATAATTTTACCATCAAAATGATTGGTGATTTTTATGGTTTTTACGTTTTCTTCTTAGAGACTTTACTTTTACCAATATTAATTGATATAGAGCACCCCACGCTTTTGATATTAAAATTATTGTTTTTGTAGATAACTCTAGTTTTATTCTAGATGTGTTGGAGATTATTTTTTGTTGACCACTTTAATTTTATCCCAAGCGTTTTGGAAAATAAAATTATTTTTCATTTTTTAGTTCGGTTTTCTAATAAAGCATGTTGTTTTAGTTTGTTTAAACTACAATTTATTTTTACCTTGTATACTACCGTCTTCCTCAACTATCTAAAATTTTCGTTGATTTCATTCTAGGCCTTTCAATGCATGCTTCATCTTTTGGAGCTTTTTTAATAGTATAGAATTAAGTGTATGTCTAATAGAGGGTTTTGCTTATTAGGCACATTTTCGTTGAGAATGTTTGTATTCTTGGCCTTCTTGATAATTTCGATTTCTTGTAAAATGTTAATTTTGTGTCTGTTATATTATTTTTGGTCTGGACATCTTACCTCAATATTAATGTTGATTTGTTCTTGGACATGTTTCAAAACAATTCTCTGTTTTATCTTCAGCTTTCCCAGACGTCTGGGAAAGCTGAAGATAAAACAGAGAATTGTTTTGAAACATGTCCAAGAACAAATCAACATTAATATTGAGGTAAGATGTCCAGACCAAAAATAATATAATTAAAATAACCTCAAAATATAACTTCCTAAAATTAAATATTTGTGTCTGTTGTTTTCTCTGTGTATAATTTACATTGTATTATCGATATTGTTGAAACTGTGGCCGCTTTCTGAAATATGTTTAGTGAAATTTGATTTCATTGTTAAAGGAGAAGGCAAATCAAATTTCGATGTTCACCAGGTTGAATCCAATCGAAAATGTATGGGCTAAGATGAAAATAGAGATGAACTCTAATTGGCCTGCAGATGCACGAAAAACGAAAGATGGCTTATGGGCACAAATTCAAGATGCCTGGGATGCTCTAGCTAATCGTCCACGTGCCTGTATAATTTTTTTGCATCAATGCCCCGTAGATTGAGGGCGGCAATAGATGCTGAGGATTCATACACCCGATATTGATTTTGTGTTTGTTAAAGTTTTTCATTTTAGAGGATATTATTTTCTTTCTTCATTTAATTATTAGAAGGTTTTCATTTATGTGTTTGTGTGTGTATTAAAGCCATGAAACTCAAATATAAAATTAAATATGAAACTATATTACAGGTGAAATGCTATCCTAACTTCCTGTAAAAAAAAAGTAGAACAGGAATTGGACCCGTCAGGTTACGAATGTTAGATGTTGTGTGTTAAACCGCTTGACCACGGAAACACACAAAGGCAAGCTCTCTCTTTTATGTTACTTGAGTGTGCACTACGTTAACTAGTAAACACCACTGTACAATTACTGAAAACGTGTTAATGTGAATAAGGCTTCTGCGAGTGCTCACGAAGTTTCCCGATCGGTCGATAGAATCAAGAGATGACTTATTTTTGTCTAAGGGTGTACATGTACCTAGGGAAGTGAAACTAATGTTTATTATAAAAGTGTAAATTTGATTGACGTCTTGAATATGGCCAAATTTGCAAAACAATACATTTTGCTAAAAGAAATACTTAACATTAGTAACTCCTAGAATTGATTTGGTTATTATTTGGGACCACACAATAAGCTTTTGTTATACAGTGGTTAACAGTAACTCAAGGGTTGGCAGGTACATATACCTAGTGAAGCGGAACTAATGTTTATTATAAAAGTGTAAATTTGATTGACATGTTGAATATGATCAAATTTGCAAAACAATAAATTTTGTTAAAAGAAATACTTGAGCCAATTTTAAAACTTCCTTGGGAAATGAATATAAAAGGCCAAGAAATTGTATTGTTAACACAGTGTGGTTAGTAACTCATACACACACAGTGTGTGGCCAGTTGTTCTCATATGATCAGAGTGTGGCCAGTTGTTCTCATGCGATCAGTGTGTGGCCAGTAACTCCCATATGAGTACATACAGAGAGGAGCCAATAGTTCCCTTACGAAAATAGAGTGGGGTTAGTTTATCATATCATGAGTATTCAGAGGAGCCTGTTGATCCCAGATTATTACCTAAAAGTGTGAATCAATCTATCGTGCATAAAATATACTAGGGAAGTCTAGATTTGCTCAAGTAGTCTTCAAGATATTATTAATTTGTTGAGTGTTGTGTTGTTCATACGAGGTTAACAAAATAAACCCTTTTAAATTAATTACACAACTCATTGTTACTGATTATCGAATCCCATGTCCTACACACCAGTAGAACCCAGAAATAAACTTAATCTAAAACAAACCCTGAAGAGACCCTCGTGCCTGCTAAAGCCTTGTGAAGCAGTTTACAAACAGGGAGGATATCTTAACAGTGTTTCAACTAAGAATGGTGCACATAGACATATCACAAACAGCTAATAGTATGCCGCACCTTCCTCATCTTCGGCAAAAATGTGAGCCTTGGGGGATTATTTTAAAGGGTGTTAGTTGTGTTAAATGAACATTTGTTCTTCACATGTAATAGAAGTACAACAATGATTTCTATTTATGCATCTTTCAATGTCCATCACCCATATTCTTCTGTACCACCATTGTGACTCTCACTTGTATATACTGAATTTTGTTTCCAGCAGCTTTATTGGCTGATAAAAGTAGATGCCATAACTTATGAAATGACCTTTCTACTAATTTACAATAGACACCTATAAGACCCAAAAAAAAGTTTCATGTACCATTTGAGTGTGTCGACAAAACTGGTACTGTGTAATGCAATTATGTACCCTATCAACTCTGCCCATGTGCTTGGTGAAGTCCAGGACTAAATTTGGTTTCACTGTTGCTGCTTGATAAGGATACTTTGAAGGTACTGGTGTCATTTCATTTTCATCCCCTTTTTGATAAGTACTCAGAGGAGTTACAGTTCTTCTAATCCTCGATGTGAGAGCCAGGTTTTCTTGTTTTCTGAAACTAATTACATCTCTCTTTTTCATCTTTTTGTTTTATTTGGCTGTACGGAATTTGGCATATTTTTTCTATTGCTCAGGACTATACCTGTTGTGACAATATTCATCTTCCATAATTCATCTGCTAATTATTATCTATCATTATAAATATGGAAACCTTGAGGTGGGTCTGTAAGACGGATGAGGTTCAGTACTTTACAACATGGGTGGTTTTGAGGAGATCAGAATCTGATCAAATTTTAACCATGTAGGGTTGGAAATTATACGGAACAGCCTGAGAGTGAAAATACTTTCATTCCAAATGTTGGCTGGTTTACTTGGGTTGTAGTCTCCACTTGAAGCTGATTGTGCTTTCATTGACAGATGTTGAAGGTCCTGGTGAGTAGAAGAGAGAACACTTGTGCTTCATTTTTCCCATCACATCCTGCATCAATTTCTCTTCAGCTAACTTTTTGTTACCTTCATCATGGGCAAAATCTAAATTCCAAAACAAGAGGAGAAATTAGTCTCTTGGAAACACATAGCCAAAAAAAGGGAAATTTGTCTACCCCAGCTTCTGGAAAAGTAGTTCTTGTTATCAGGACTGAAATGAAGTCCCATGTTGAATACCATGCTGAAAAACAGTTTTATATCGGAAACTTTCGGGGGAGACCATGATGCAATTCTAGCTCTTTTAGTTAAGGGTGTTAATTTTTGTTTGTCTGACCGTGAATTCAGGTTTCCTCCGTTATATCAAGAATTAAAGAAAAAAAAGGTGAAAATATTCCACTGGATGGATATCCTGATCAAAAATCAAAAAGAGATGATAACACTGGCCCCTGCTGTATTTTATTTATTGGTATATTTGAAGTTGGGCGGGATCTAATTAACTCACCTCTGCCCAGGTAGGTGCATCCAGAAGTGGGTTACAGTTCTGCCATTACCAGGAGATAATACCAGGAATTTATTAAGAATACTTTGTGACATTAAGAAAATCACACTATGTTGTGATGCCTGTGTATGAATTTATGGCTCTGGTTTGTATTTCTCAAGATACTCAGTCTACAGGCAACCTGTAACTATTATTGTAAAGTTAGATATTTAACTTTGTTCACAGGTCGCAGCATTTGCTGCACAAGAGGAAACAGATGATATTAAAAAAGAGGTACCGACTATAACAAAGGTAAGAATTTTGTTTATATATTTTTTTGCAATATTAGACCATCTATTATTTTGCTATGTGGTTATGCTACTTAATTAATCTGAGTGAATTATTTAACAGCAGATAAAGTGGTTCTCTTGAAAAACCACTTATTGTGTTTTCCAGTCTATAAGATACACTTGTCCTCTTTATTACAATTTTGTGAATTAATTGGGTAGTACACATCATATATCTCGGCAGATAAGGCAACCTTCAGATGAGATGAGGTATAGATTTTTGTCAAAGTTTTATAGTTTTATGGTCTTACTAATAAAAATCTCTTATACTGGCTTTCATCAGTTGTTTAGTTATACAATGTATAAGCCTTATGTAGATCATGTATAATTTCCTTACTAATAAACGTTGTACAGGAGCTATATAACAATACAACCTTTACACACAATACGTCACATATTCATCATCATTATGACATCAGAACATATTACGCGCAGTTTGTAACAGAAATAAAACAACATCAACTAGTGATTAATTGTGTAAGAAATGAGTAGCATCTCATTACTTTCAACTTCGTACAAAATTCTAACAAATATATTAGTAAGCAGACTTACTCTCTATATATTGATGACATTCTAGGAGATCATCACTGTGCATTTAGAAGAAACAGGTCTACAACAGATCAGATTTTTAGTATAAGACAGATTTTAGAGAAGAAATGGGAATATAATGGTACTGTACATCAACTATATGTAGACTTCAAAAAAGCATATGATTCAATTAAGAGGGAGAAGTTATATAGTATCCTGCTGGAGTTCGGAATTCCTAAAAAGTTGGTTAGACTTATACGAATGTGTCTAAATGGCTCAAAGAGTAGGGTGCGTGTAGGCAAACAGTTTTCAGACACTTTTGAAATCCAGAATGGGTTGAAGCAAGGAGATGCACTATCTCCTCTACTATTTAATTTTGTACTAGAGCATGCCATTAAATCTTTAGAGAATGAAGAAGGCTTACAACTCAATGGTATTAATAAGCTGTTAGTTTATGCTGATGATGTAGTACTACTGGCCGATAGCGAGGAGATACTAAAGGCCAACACGCACACACTATTGAGTAACACTAAGAAATTAGGACTGGAAGAAGTAAATATCAGTAAAACTAAATATATGGTCACACGTAGAAATTCAGTATATAATGGAAATGGACAGCTAATGACAAATGAGGGAAATTTCGAGGAAGTGGCTGAATTCAAATACCTAGGAACAATAATCACAAATAGGAATGAGATGCACAAAGAAATAAAACATAGGCTCAATTCTGGAAATGCATGCTATTATGCATTGCAGAGACTTTTGATGTCCCAACTCCTTTCAAAAAATGTTAAACTGAAAATATATAAAACTATTATTCTACCAGTTATATTATATGGGTGCGAAACATGGACTCTTACTTTAAGGGAGGAAAGGAGATTACGAGTATTTGAGAATAAAGTTCTTAGGAAAAATTTTGGACCAAAGAGAGATGAACAGACAGGTGAATGGAGAAGACTACATAACAATGAACTACATGGTCTTTTATAGGAAGCCAGATATAATAAGAACAGTTAAGTCTCGTAGACTGCGATGGGCAGGACATGTTGCACGTATGGGGAATGAAAGACGTGCATGGAAGCTTCTTGTAGGAAAGCCAGAGGGAAAACGCCCAGTTGGTAGGCCAAGAATGAGGTGGGAGAACAACATTAACTATGATTTGAGGGAAGTAGATTATACAGTGAATGATTGGAAACCATTAGCTCAGGATAGGGATGTATGGAGAGCTTATGTCCGCGCGGCCATGAACCTTCGGGTTCGATAGTGCCAGTGAGTAAGTAAGTAAGTATGAGTATGGATAAGAATTAATAGAGATTCCCTATTTGGGGAGGTATGGAAAAAAATAAATGTGTTTTAATTTATTTTCAGTTTCCTTTACGCAATGTCAAATATATCGAAGAATTAGTTTCACAGATAATGTGCTGCCATCTAACATCAAGAATTTCGAACAATTCTTGGAAACTAATAAAAGTTTTTCCCATTACTTATGAATTATATGCAGTGTTTTAAGATGCGTTTAGAAAACGTTCAAAATAGTAGAAAATGTTACCGACAACAGAATAACACTTAAGCAAAAAAAAATCATCTGCAGTTTGATTGGGAATCAAACCTAGGACCCTACGGACTGCAATCAGAAGCTCTAACCACAAGACTACCAAGCTCATACGTTAACAGATGCAAAATTAGTACCTCTATAATTAAATACATTTTTATATCAGTATGTGTATTATGTATTAATGATGCAAGAACGTTTTGTTAAAATAATATTATGAAGCATTTAAACTACATTCAGATTAAATCTTGTCTACAGCAACTATTGTAAAACATATTTTTTTGTGAATCAATATTCAACTTTAAAATATTATTAGGCCTAATCGAGAATGAGTGTAACAAAAGGCATTTTATTATGCCTTTATTTTCCTACCCAGATCTTTATTAATATTATTTATGCCCTGTGCATCCATCAAACAGTCATTAAAGTTTTACATTTTGCGTTAAATTTAAGGGAACGTTCATCAATATCATAATAAAACAATCAGTTGATATGAAAGTCCGACATTTTGTCTAGTTATACAATCCTTAAACAAGGCTGGAGGCACGTATAACGATTCCCATGTAAAGTTGTACACCTCTTATACACTGAGCAGCTAATACAGTGTTTATTAGTAATAATTTTCAACTGAGATGTGTATAAACCTTGTATAAAAGTTATATATGGATTATTAGTAAGAGGGTTAGCATATATCTGTCCTATAAGACGACCCCCAAACTCTCAACAGACTATGAATTTAGTTTAGATCAGCGATCATTACTAGCTTACTGTATAGCATATACAAAATTACTGTATTCGTAATTTTTCAAATTAAATTTTATGTAATCAAATGAGTTGGTGTTTACTTGATGAAAATCCATATTTATTCATTAAATAAAAATAAAACGTAGTTTTATTTGATTTTCATATTTATTATATAATTCAGTGACAGCTGTTTCGGTACACTGTACCTTCTTCAGACATGTTAACAAATTATGAATTGTGTTCCAACTGATCTAAGTAACAATACAACAATATTTATTTAAATTTTTAAATTTAACAAAGGGGATTCATTCAAATCAAGTTGAGAATTTAACAGTTTTTACTACTTTTAAACTTATTAATTTCTACAGCCTCCAAAAGATCTGCCTTCTTACCCTTATCACAAATATGTAAAATTTCAAAATTTGTATCGAAACAATGATTAAAATTGGAATACCTATAGTTTGAATTTTCTAAATTTCTGTTATATGCTCTCATGTGTTCCTTTATCCGAGATATAAAAGGTCTACCAGTTTGTCCTATATAGACATTGTCACATGTGCCACACTTCAATTTATATACACCTGATAATTTTTCTTTTTTGTTTTGGTTTTATTATATTTTTATTATGTTTATTAGTTTTAAATGCCACATTAATGTTCAACTTTTTGTAGTGTTTAGATATTTTATTTGAAAGTGGGCCTATGTATGACATTACGACATATTTCTTATTGTTTTCTTTGGGTACAGGAAAAACTTTGTTAATTGCTTTTTTGTAGAATGTTTAATTAAGAAGATTAATTACAAAAAAGCAATTCACAAAGTTTTTCCTGTACCCAAAGAAAACAATAAGAAATATGTCGTAATGTCATACATAGGCCCACTTTCAAATAAAATATCTAAACACTTCAAAAAGTTGAACATTAATGTGGCATTTAAAACTAATAAAACTCTACAAAATATAATATATTGTTAATATCTTAATCCCTAATTATGATAAATAAATAAATTTTATTTTCATTTAACTGGCAACACTGCTATACTGTTGATATGTTGTATTAGCACGAGAGATGAGACCTGTCGCACGGAATGCGGCAGAGGGTAAAGGAGATTATGATAAGGAACGAAGACTTGTTGCATGAGAAATTACATGTTACTCTACTGTCAAACCCAAAGAAATATGTTATCTGCATATTTAAATGTTAAATGTTATACAGTTCTTACTTTAAGGGATGAAAGGGGATTACAAGTATTTGAAAATAAAGTACTTAGTATCATTTTTGGACCAAAGAGAGATGAACAAACAGGTGAATGGAGAAGACTACATAACAATGAACTGCATGGTCTTTATAGGAAGCCAGATATAATAAGAACAGTTAAGTCTCATAGACTGCGATGGGCAGAACATGTTGCACGTATGGGGAATGAAGACTTGCATGGAAGCTTCTTGTAGGAAAGCCAGAGGTAAATCGCCCATTTCGTAGACCAAGAATGAGATGGAAGAATAACATTAACTATGTTTTGAGGGAAGTAGATTATACAGGGAATGATTGGAAAGCATTAGCTCAGGATAAGAATGTATGGAGACCGTATGTCCGCGAGGTTATGAACCTACGGGTTCGATACTGCCAATGAGTAAGTAAGTATTACTAGTATTAAAAATAATTCACCGTGATTTGTAATATTTCTGTCTTAAGTTTAATTCGTAAAATGCTTCATTTTACGCTAGTGTACTGATCATTTTATATTATTTTATATCAGATTTAATTATTATTCATAAATATTTAATAACATACACAAACACTTCTATGAAATGTACTCAGAATCAACCAGCTTAATAATTAAATGGGCTAAATGTAATAAAGTATACCCGAAATTTAATTAAATTTATCATTTTTATAACAGAAATCGGAAGTGACAAAGGAAGTAAATGAGTCTCAAACTTCTCACCTCACACTTTATAATGATGCATCTGCTTTTTTAACTAAATTCAGCTCTTAGAAATGAGCCCAAAACTCCAGCATTTCTCTATATACCTGGTGTGAATTGATTGGATTTCAAGATCACATCTTGCTATGTGGGAACTTAAAAAATACATTGTTTTATTCTTGTTCTTCTGTATGAGTATCTTTTCCAATATTATAAATCTCTTGATCTCTCCAAATATTTCAACAGTTTAGTTTGTTCCGCAAATTTATGATCTTATAGCAAACAGTGTGCCATCACCTATTTCATAATTTCCTCATGTTTATTACCGCTTTTCTTTGTTTTCTATGCAATTGTTAATATAATCCCTGCAGTTAATTTGATAAATGTCTTTTGCCATTTGTGGTTTTTATTTTCTTACTTCTTTGCTGAAGATTACATAAGCTGAATTATGATGGTGTTGAAGATTTCCGGGCTGTAGGCCGTGGTCTTAAGCCTTGAAGTTCCCCGACATTTCACCAGAGACTGTGTCTGGCATCCTCAAGGCTTGTCTTGATGCCAGATGCAGTCTCTGGCGAAACGTCGGGGAACTTCAAGACCACGGCCTACAGCCTGGGAATCTTCTTCAAGATCATCATAGCAACTCCGGCCGTGAAAGCCTATGTCAATACATAAGCTGAATTATTTATTGTTGCTAATGTAATGTAGAATTTACTAAAGTAAAGTAAAGTGATCCCACAACAGGCCCGGAGGCCCTTGGGGTAGTAGGAGGTTAAGGCTCCCACTTTTTCTAGACAATTGGCACTTTATGTCAGCCGGGTTGTCAGCCCTGCGTGACGGCCGCCTTTACCCCCAGAACAAGCGTCTGGTACTCATTTCCGTTAGAGGCTGAGTCGACCCCAGGGCCATAGTGCTGCCAGAGGGTTTGGGTCAGTTTAAAAAAGAATTTTACTAAATATTTTGTGAAATTTGTTACAGAATATCTACCATTCTGTAACTAACTTGTAACAAATTTCAGATGAGATTACTAAATTCAAACTCATATTAGGAGCAATGAACATCTAAGTATAATTTTTCTGCAAACAAAAAAATTCAGGTTTAAGAAAAAAAAACGGGAATTTATCAAATTATTTGCAAAGACTGTCTTCTAAGAGATCATTAATGTGGATTTAGAAGATACAGGTCTACAACTGATCTGACTTTTATCATAAAACAGATTTTAGAAAACAAATGGGAATATAATGGTACTGCATATCAACTATGTGTAGACTTCAAAAAGCAAATGATTAAATTAAGAAGAAGTTATATTGTATCCTGCTGGAGCTCGGAGTTCCTAAAAAGTTAGACTTATATGAATGTGTGTAAATGGCACAAAGAATAGAGTGCGTGTAGGCAAACATTTTTCGATACTTCTTGATATCCACAATGGGGTGAAGCAACGAGATGCATTATCTCCTCTAATATTTCATATTGTACTAGAGCATTCCATCATATATTTAGAGGATGAAGATGGCCTACAACTAAATGGTATTATTATGCTGTTAGTTTATGCTGATAATGTAGTACTATTGGGCGATAGCGAGGAAATACTAAGGGCCGACACACACACTATTGAGTAAAACTAAGAAATTGGGACTGGATGTAAATATCAATAAAACCAAATATGTGGTCACACATAGAAACACATTATACAGGGTGTTTCGAAATTCAATGCTCAAACTGCTAGGTATGATGCAGAAGGCAAAAACAAATATATTTTGTTAAATAACCATGTGTCGGAAATTCGTACGTATTGAGTACGGAGCATGCGAAAGTAATACGGGAGTGCAGAAATGTGCTAGTCGATCGTGGATTGAAGTAAATGTACGATAATCCGGACATCTTCGTGCAGGGTAACGTACGCGGTACAATCTCTGGGCTTGCCGACTATTACCCTCAGCCGCACCGTAGACAAAGTGCATGTCTCACAGTTCTCTCCATGAGTAGCGTTCCATGTTGATTCTTAGTCCGTTACACAGTTACTAGTGCTGTTTACTTACTCAGTGTCGAAATATGGCATCACAATGCACTGCACACTTCAAATCAAGTACAGTATTTAGTGTAATGGATTTGTAAAAATAATTGCTCATTTAATATCTCCTCCACTCTCGTACTACCTTCGCATGCTCAGTACTCAATACGTATGAATTTCCGACACATGGTTATTTAACAAAATATATTTGTTTTTGCCTTCTGCATCATACCTAGCAGTTTGATCATTGAATTTCGAAACACCCTGTATAATGCAAAAGGTCAGGTAATGACAAATGATGGTTTTTTGAGGAAGCGACTGATTTCGAATACATGGGAACAGTAATCACAAATAGGAATGAGGTGCACAAAGAAGTTAAGCATAGGCTCAATTCTGGAAATGCGTGCTATTATGCATTACAGGAACTCTTGACGTCCCAACTCCTTTCAAATAACGTTAAACTGAAAATATGTAAAATGGCTATTCTACTGTTATTGGATGCGAAACATAGACTTTTACTTTAAGGAAGTAAAGAATGTTATGAGTAATTGAGAATAAATTTCTTAAGAAAATTTTTGTGCATGGAAGCTTCTTGTAGGAAAACCAGAGGGGAAGTGCCCAGTTGGTAGATCAAGAATGTGGTGGCAAAATAACATATACTGTGATTTGAGGGAAGTAGGTTATATAGGGAATGATGGGAAAAGTTATCTGCGGATAGGTATATATAGAGAGCTTATGTCTATGCATGTTCGGGTTCGATAGTGCCGCCAGTGAGTTAGTAGTAAATTATGCATAATAAAAAATGCTACGTATTCAAAAAAAAATACTTCACGATTATTAAAAATGAAAAAAAATTAGAATAATGGTTGTAACAGCTCATTAGTTGATACAGGATCACAAAAGTTGAAGAATGCGGTAAGTATTAAAACATTTGGAAAGACCAATAGAACTCACATATAAAAAAATAACAAAAACATTACAATAAATATTGAAGTTCCTGGGCAAGCTTGATTTGATCTAAGTTTATTCAAACTCCACCAGGTGGTACAAGACAAGCTGGAATTTCAGCTCGTCAGTATTAACTTTTTTAATGTTGATAATGATCTATGAAGCGTGTCGAAGTAAGAGGGTGATATTTAATTAAGTGATGTGTATAGCTTTCGATTTATATATGTATTCTCTTTATTATTTTACTTGTAATATATCATTTACCATATGTAGGTGAAAGTTGCATATATTTTTTCATTATTACCGTACCGGTATATGTAATGTATTTCGACATTGTTTTTCGGTTTTCCTGCAATCCTCTGAAGAACTGAAATGAGACACAGTATAAAATAAACAAAAAATGAAACAACATTTCACAATGCTGCTGAGGATTTTTTAAAACTCTTACGGAATGTACATTACTAGATAAGTGCTACCTTCTGACACATCTGTTACTATAATGTAATATTTTCAGGTGGACCAGACTGAAGAAAGACATGCTGAAGTATACAGTCCTAATCATAGATCACAAACAGAAGACATAGACCTGAAATGTACGTCTTATAAATATTTTGTTTCTAATAAGCCATTTTCTAGTAAGTCCTATCTTAGTAGACAATTACATGTTCTTAGTAACGACAAACTTTTTAAATGTTCTGTTTGTAATAAGTCATTCTCCCATAAGCCCAGTCTTAATACACATTTACTTGTGCATAGTAATGAGAAACACTTCAAATGTTCAATTTGTAATAAGTCATTTTCTATGAAGAACTATCTTAATAAACATTTACTTGTGCATAGTAATGAGAAACACTTCAAATGTACAGTTTGTAATAAGTCATTTTCTATGAAGAACTATCTTAATAAACATTTACTTGTGCATAGTAATGAGAAACACTTCAAATGTTCAGTTTGTAATAAGACATTTTCTATTAAGCGCTATCTTAATAGACATTTACTTGTGCATAGTAATGACAAACACTTCAAATGTTCAGTTTGTAATAAGTCATTTTCTACGAAGGTCTATCTTAATACACATTTACTTGTGCATAGTAATGAGAAACAGTTCAATTGTTCAGTTTGTAATAAGTCATTTTCTACGAAGTCCAATCTTAATAAACATTTACTTGTGCATAGTAATGAGAAACACTTCAAATGTTCAGTTTGTAATAAGTCATTTTCTACGAAGTCCAATCTTATTAAACATTTACTTGTGCATAGTAATGAGAAACACTTCAAATGTTCAGTTTGTAATAAGTCATTTTCTATGAAGTACTATCTTAATGAACATTTACTTGTGCACAGTAATGAGAAACACTTCAAATGTTCAGTTTGTAATAAGTCATTCTCCCAGAAGTCCAGTCTTAATACACATTTACTTGTGCATAGTAATGACAAACACTTCAAATGTTCAATTTGTAATAAGTCATTTTCTATGAAGTGCTATCTTAATAAACATTTACTTGTGCATAGTAATGAGAAACACTTCAAATGTTCAGTTTGTAATAAGACATTTTCTATTAAGCGCTATCTTTATGAACATTTACTTGTCCATAGTAATGAGAAACACTTCAAATGTTCAGTGTGTAGTAAGTCATTTTCTATGAAGTGCTCTCTTAATAAACATTCACTTGTGCATAGTAATGAGAAACACTTCAAATGTTCAGTTTGTAAGAAGTCATTCTCTCGGAAGCCCGATCTTAATAGACATTTACTTGTGCATAGTAATGAGAAACAGTTCAAATGTTCAGTTTGTAATAAGTCATTCTCCCAGAAGTCCACTCTTAAAGCACATCTACTTGTTCATAGTAATGAGAAACACTTCAAATGTTCAATTTGTAATAAGTTATTCTCCTGGAAGTCCAATATTAATAAACATTTACTTGTTCATAGTAATGAGAAACATTTCAAATGTTCAGTTTGTAATAAGTCTTTCTCCCAGAAGTCCCATCTTAAAACACATTTACTTAGACATAATGAGAAAGAAATGTATGACTAAGTGCAACATATTTTTTAAAATATAATTTTCATTAGTTTAATACAAGTTTATTTATGCAACACTGCAGTAATAACTAAGATATATATTTATTTATTTAATTATTTATTTATATATATATATTTATATATTTATTAGTAGGGGTGACATGTGGTCAAGATATGAGTGCCTCCAACTGTTATAGCTTATTTATTATTAACTTGAGCTGCTACTTATTAATGCTACTCAAATTCTTGACAATGCTTGGTGGGCAATGATTCCATACTAGCCTAATTCCTTGAGAAAATATCTTCTCCCTTGGAGACACGAAAAATAGATCGGCGCCAAGGCATCTTGCTTTAACCATTTGGCTACAGCATGGGATCCTGGATTATTCACTACAATTCAATATTTTTATATCAAATTATTAGCACTTTGAACTTCCAAAGAATCCCATGAAGTTTGATAAGTTGCATCCTGAATTTTTATCAAAATGCATACAACTTGCCCTTTTAATCTTTACCATTTATATCATTTTATTTTTCTAAAGAATGCTTTTAGGTTATCACTAACGCATGGACCAGAGCAAACATGATATAACTGCTAATGACTTCAATTATCATTATGATCCTGTAGCTCTATTTAGGAGCATAAGGGCATCCATAAGAGCTTTTCAGTGGACAGTTTTCCTGGCAGCAGCTTTCAGTACTTTCCTGATAGCAGAGAGTTGATTTAGTTTATATTATTGCAGAAATATATTTTAAATTTGAAAGTTGATTTCTCACCCATTATACATGTGATATTACTGTTATGACATTTTATATGTTTATTAACTTCTGTGCTGTGCAAATGTGGTTTTTACAAAACAGTGAAATGTCTGTTTCTCTATCCAAAATAGAAAACAAATGCTGAGGAACATGAGAGAAGGGATGCTGGTTGACAAAAGGAGAAATGTCATTTTCTGAATTAACATTGTACCGACATTAATTTGTGATGGCTGTTGCCAATAATGGTGTCCGGTGAAAAGTTCTTATCGATGCCTTATGCCCGTTCAGTTTATTTTCATAATCTCAGGCCTCAAAATGCATATAATGAATTTACGGCTTTTTGAATGTATTTTCAGAATCCTAAAATCTATCTGCGATTAATGACAAATATTACACAATTTTCATATCAGCATATCTACAGTAAGCAATGAAAACCTCGTAATTCCATCAGTCATTGAAAACCACATAAGTCCAGTAGCCAGCACAGAAATATGTGATGCATAACCTGTTGAGAACACGAACTACAAATTTATTAACAACTTCACTTGTATTCTGTAGTAAAATATGTGGCAACTATTGCTGTATCAATTTTCATAATTATTTGAAAAGGTTGTTTGTTTCTCCTGTAAAATTTACCAAAATGCAGTTATGAGGTTTCATTGCCCACCATCATTATGTAATATTATAAAAATCATTTATTAAAATGTATTAATCACTTCCATTTGAATTTAAAATATTGTTATTACCTCATGTATAAATTATTTGTGTGTTTATAAAATGTTATTAAATGTAACCTTCATATCTGGTTATAATATTGTATCTATACACTTTAGAACTGTAGCCTTACTATATTGTAAGTGAAACAGGGTTCCTAAAATGTGGAATGAATATTACTGCTACTAAAAATAAATAGAATATCCTCAACTCAGGGTCAGGTCAAGAGATGAAATGAGATGAAATCTCTAAATTTATAGAGGTGTGTGAATGACAAGGGTGCCGACCAACCACGCCTCACGCACCTTCACAAGGGCAGATGAACGAAATAAATCAGAATGATTCAGATGAATATGGAGATTTGGTAGAATTAAGTTGTAGCAAGGGAAAACGGGACAAAACCCCAAGAAAAACCTGCCCAAGCTCCATTTCGTCCACCACGAAACCCATATGGAATGACCGAGACTCATAAATGGGACCCCAGTGGTAAGAGGCGTGCGTATAACTGCTTACATCACCTATATTACAACTGCTAATGAGAAATATTTCAAATGTGCTCTTTTTAAGAAGTCACATCTTAATATCAATTTACTTAGGCTTAGTAAGGAGACATCTTTCAAATTATTGGTTTATAGTAAGCCAATCCTTTGTATAACACATTTGCTCTCTTTGTTTCCATTTATTCAATAATATATTTAGTGTGTTGGCCTGCAATACACTATCCTAATGGAATTAGCAGGCAATCCTGTGTGTTCTGGTTATACCAACAATACTCTGTCCTGGTTTAACTCTGCTACTTATCCACCAGGAAGTGTCTGTGTGGTGACCGGAATAAAGAAGAATCCTTTCATAGCTCGTACGTTTTGTAAGATATGTTCATATTGTATACCTGAGAGTACAATTGTCCACTCTGACCTAAGGTTTATAAATGTGGGGTTGGCTCCTCCTTCAGGTCGAGCCAACGCTGACAACTTCGTCCTGTGATAGTATCTACAACCAACATCTCACTGTTCCTCATCATCTCTTGTTTTAGCTACCTTCCTCTGAATTTTCATCTCTTCTTGTACCAAGGTCTGCTTGTCTCAAATCAAGCACACTCAATATATCCTTGGACAACATATTTATAACCAAGTTTAATGTATATTTTTATTATTATTTTATACCTTTATCTTCAAGCAATTAATAGAATAAAGTTATGTTTAATTATTATTATATTTATTATTATTATTATTATTATGTTTATTATTATTATTATTATTGTTATTCTTATTTTAAAATATTATGTACTTTCCTTGTCAGGTGTATAGTGTACAAGGCCTATTTTGTGCTATTAATTTATAATTCCTTAGTTAACATCATTGTAATTTAACCTTGAGAATTGGAGGAGAAGACCTTATAGTCTCAACTGCATCAGGTAAAATAAACCAATTTATTACTCGTGTAATATAGGTGTATTGGTGCGTTACAATCTCTGAGGATTAGTCACTTTTTTCATATTGTGTTGCTTGTTGAATTTCGAACTCGTAGGCCATATATTAACTTTCTCAAAACATTTATAGTTTCTCTCTAATGCCCCAAAATATAGCATATGAATTCTGGGACACACTGTATGAAGTCATGAATATGTTAGAATGATTATAACGTGCATTATGAAGTCCTATTGTGCTAGTCACAATATACAGGCCTGCTAGCTGCTGGACTCATCCACACATGGGTGTTATCCAGCCAGTAATCTGAACTCAAGGTGACATATGTGGTTTACAGCCACAGAATTAAACATTAAATACCTAATTTTATTGTATTTTAAAAAGAATTGTATTGTATTTTCATTTATATTATTAAGACTAGAAGTGTACTCATGCTTTTTGAAAAGAGTAACATTAAATTTTCTCTTCACCTTCATCCCTTACAGCTACAAACACACTATACTGATGTTCCTACTGTAACCCAATCAACAATAATGTGAAACGCAAATTGATGCAGACCACACAGATACCATCTATCTGCAGCCTGAGGAACTAAAGAAAATAATAGCATGGAATCAAAATTATCCATAACTTGTAAATTTGAAAATTGATTAGAATTTTGAGGAACATGAAAAACAAATTCATCTAATAATAATTTGTGATATTTAGTGTGAAAAATGCACGTCAGAGTGCGGTGAATTCCTAAGGAATGACCACCGCCATATGTATTTGGTATGTTTGTAGCATCCATTACATTCAGCAAAATGTTAACTAACGTTTTGGAGAAAATTTTGATGAAACAAAAATATTATATCATGTTGTGAACAAACGAGTTGTTAGTGTAGCCAGGCCAATAGTGTTACTTTCTGACAAATTGATGATGTTATATATCAACCGGCTAAGCGCCATTAAAAAAAATTGGATTTCGATGCCATCTGTTCTGGCACATGAAAGTAAGTGTACACACACTTTTAGCGCCTGATCTTTAATTATAATATTATTAAAGAAAAATGTATATGCTATCAGTGTTATCAGAGATTCTATGTTTTCCAACAAACAGCTATGAAACCAGACATTCATAAATGCTGTTCTAAATTTTACGTCATACAGAAAAGCGCCAAATGTTCCCACTCTTAGATTGTTGATGCATAACTATCAAACAAGGGAAATAACTTGCAATATCCAATATTGTTAGTTTGGCTCTACAGTAATAGTAAAGATTGACGTAATCTTTAAAAGTATTTTTCTCGGAACTTAGGTAATGGCGCAAAAGCCGGTTGATGCATAACGCCATCCAATTATCTAATATGTTCATGATGTTTGTTATTTGCTTTTTAACAGTTATTGGAAAGGACTCAGAGCTCTCTTTCATCAGTCTTGAGGCTCTGTGTTTTAGTTCCCTTCCAAAGAGACATTCAAGATTTTTGAACCCTGAAAAATCTATTGACCTGACCGGGTTTGAACCTACAAATCCTTGTAACCAGAGGCGAGCATGGTAACCACTAATGCACCAAGACCAACTTGTTCTAAGTTCACCCGGGTATTTCTAATTTTTAGTCACCTATCAGCTCAGAAACAGCGAAAATTGTGATTTTGACATAAAACTCGTTCATTAGAGATATTACATCCTTACCTCTTCTTACCCTGCGACTGATATTGAACTTTAACGGAATAAGGACTGTCACCATTCATCTCAGGAATCTGCACGGTTCGCTGTTAGTATTAATAGTAGTAATTTAAGGTAATAACACGATTGATGATAGGTCATGCAGACAACATGAATTCTTGTTAAAGATTGTGGTAGTGTGGACATAATCTCTCCATACATCTTTATCCCTAGCTCTCATTCATGCTCTGCATAATTTGACTAGATAAAGTAATAGTGCTGATAGATGATGACTTATTATACCACCAAGTTAACTGTGCACGGGCGGAGGGGAAGAGTTTTAGCGCTAGTCTCGCCAAACTACTGAATCTATGTAGGAGAAGACTACATCCGATCACGTACTGAAATGGTTCAAGTTTAAGTGTGGGCGGAGAATCCCTAATCACGTGCGAAATAGCCCACTATGGCGATGACCCGCGGCAATGTTATTCAGTGATGCCTAGACTTCAGAGACTTCAAGCGTTAGCAGAAAATACTAATCGATTACAGCTTACTGTATTTTCGACAAAGCAATTGCGCCATCTATCGACATAAGTGTAATTAGTGTTGACCCCGGTGGCTCAGTCGTCTTTTAAGGTGTTAACAATTCCTCCTCAAATAATTCATAAAATAATCAATCAGATTGTACACCACACCTTATATTTTTGTAAAACTCAGGACCGATTGTAAGGCAATCTCACCTTCCAAACCGATCCAGACTTTTACAAAAATATGAGGTGAGGTGTAAAATCTGATTCATTTAATTTCTTGTTAAATCTGTGTTACTTCCTAAATATATTAATTCGTAAAATTCTTCTCTATTTTCAAGACTATTTTGTATTTAGCCAATGCAATTCTGAATGTATTCCAAACAAATTCAGGTGTACGTTTTTCTCTTGAAATAAAATCTTAGGAAACTGGAAGAATATTTTCAATCCTTGTATTTAAAGTATTCATACCAATTAATTTTTCAACATTTTTTTAGAAATAACATTTTCTTAGAATAAACAAAAACGTGATAACAGATTGTCAAGGAAAGGTCCAAATAAAAACAAGGAGAGATATAATTTAATATTATGTTAGAATGATGAAATAAAGCACCAATAGAAACACGTGGACAAATCACACACACACACACACACAACTGTCGCATCTGTATTCTTCCACAAGCACCATTAGAATGCCCCTCGATGGCTTCTTCCTCTTCCCTCTCCTTCCGGCAGCACGCCAACCTGTCTCCCTCCTGCCTTCTGCTGCCACCTGGTGGGCAGCTTCCTGCACTCCTGGGATCCAGCCTGCCATCTGTCGAGCAGCCACGCGTACTCACCTGAATCCCAGTGCTGCTCACTGCTGCTGCATAATCGCTGCTTACACTCGGCCATCCTGCAAACATCAATGCCCTCATTAATTGCTTGGCTCTCAAGTAGATCAATCAGGTCTTGTCGATCATCAACGACCTCATTGCCGTCGCTATCATAGTCTTTTTGCTCATCGCCCCGGACAAGTACTATGATATCGCCTGAGAGAATCCACAGCCACAGTTGCTGTGAAGTTCCGGTACCCACGCATGCCTTTTACAGTACTCACCTTATACCGGCCATTTCCCAACACCTTGGAATCTCTATAGGGACCGCCATACTTGTTCAGTAATTTGCGGTTCACCCCTTTTTCGCCAGAACACATGTTCGCCTCTCCCCTTAACACCAGGTCTCCTACCTTGTACTTGGTTGCAACCTTACGACTTCGGTTATAGCGCGCTTTCACCGCCAACTCCGCCTTAGTCAGGTTCTCCCTCGCCCTATCCGTTCGCCTTTGGACAGCTTGCTGTATATCTACAAGTGTTTCACCCCTTTCGGCCGCCTCTGCCGCCTACACTCCACCAGAAAAATCCGCCACAGCACCCCCTTGGTTAGTGAGCATGAGCTGTGCTGGGGAGAACCCAGTGCTCGCATCACAACGGTTCATTCCCCACATAATCACACTCAGTTTCTCATCCCATCGGGTTTCGCAGTCTCTGCTGGTACCAATCGCACTCAGGATAGTGTGATTTTGCCTCTCTACCTGACCATTTGCCCGAGGTGTTGCTATAGCATTGAGGACATGTCGCAAACCTCGTTACGCCAGAAACTCAACAAACACTTTGCTGGTAAACGCCAGTCCCCGATCGGAGATCAGTGTCCTTGGATATCCAAACTCGCCAAATATCTCTCTCAATTTTTAATGGCTTCTGCCGAACGTAGAGTCCGCGTAGCCTTCGCCCAAGTAAACTTAGTGAAGGAATCCACCGCCATCAGCACATAGCTATTACCCTTTGCACTCCTTGTAAAAGCGCCAAGGTGATCCACATGCACCGTGTCCAATGGCACAGAGGGTTTCCTAATGGGATGCAGGACGCCTTCCCTCCACCCATGGCCACCCTTGCTGAATGCACACCTGATACATGCCTCTACGTACTTACGCACAAAACATCCCATCCTCGGAAACCAGTAAGTCTCCTTGAGGAACTTCAAACACCTCTCATATCCTGGATGACCAGCCTCATCGTGATGCTTACGCAATAGATTAACCTTGTCATTGCTGACACGTACAGTCTCTTCCCCACCTGGGTTTTTCGATACAGCCTGCCATCTTGCACCACATAATCCGCCTTGAGGCCCTTGTGTGCTGTATTCTCAGCTAATGCTGCGACTATCGCCTGCGCCTTGTCATCGTTTAACTGCACAGTCAAGAACCAATCATCATGAGACAAACTTACCAGATTCACATTCACTGGGTTCCTGCTCAATGCGTCTACATGCTGCATTTTGGCTCCAGGACGATACTCCAACTCCATGTCGTATTCCTGCAAAGCCATACACCACCCGGGCCACTCATGGCACCAGGTCCCTCTTCAGCACGGTCCCACTTACTGCAGAACAATCAGTCACCGCCCTAAAATGAATACCTACCAGGTAAATCCGGAAACGTTTGACCGTTTCCACCAATGCCAGCGTCCAGCTCATAACTGTGGTAGACCTGCTCTGCTGGACTGGTAGCTGGGCTCAAATACAACACAGGTTTTAGACTGTCGTCCTTCTGTCTCTGCAGTAACATCCCACCAATCCTCAGTTTACAGGCATCCGTGTTCACTTCAGTTTCGGCTGCAGGGCCAAGACTGGCCTGTCCACCAAAGGCACTTTCAATCTCTGAAAGGCTCCTACCTGGTTAGGTCCCCAACACCATGGGACTTCCTTCAGAATGAGGTCAGTCAGTGGTCTGGCTAAGACTGCAAAGTTTCGGATAAACTTACGAAAATAACTCACCAATCCCATAAACTGCCTTACACCTGTACATTCTCGGGGACCAGGAACTCACTCACCGCCTGCGCCTTCCTCCTTCCTGGACTCACCCCTGCTGCACTGATCTCATGACCCAGGTACTCCAATCGGTCCTTCAGGAAGGAGCACTTCGATAAGTTCAGCTTCAGTCCTGCCTCAGCCACCATCTCCAGCACTCTCTCCAGAAGCGCCAGACCAGGTTCCACCGCCGTGGATGGGATCAAGAGATCGTCCATGTAGGCAAGTACAGTATCAGTACCCAGTCCACTCAGCATTTTGTTAATCACCCGCTGAAACACTTCTGGGGCATTCGCCAACCCAAACTGGACCCTCATATTTACAGTGGCCATCAAGAGTAACAAAAGCTGTCTTTTGGATTGAGTCTGGGTGCATTGGGACTTGGTGATAACCCTGCGCCAGATCTAGGGTTGTGAAGTAGCACTTCCCTGCCAGCTTACCCAGCTGATCGCACACCAGAGGAATTGGATACCTGTCCGTCGTTACCCGGTTAAGTGCCCTGAAGTCACAGCACATTCGAATGTCTCCATTTTTCTTTGGAATTAGGAATATGGGGCTCGCATACTCAGACTCGGATTCACGACTAACCCCACTCGCTAACATCCCTCGCACCTTTTCGCGTACCTTCTCCCTCTCTGCAAAAGAAACCCTGTAAGGCCGATGATACACTGACTTGTCCGATGTTAGCTGAATCTTCATCTCGCCTAGATGAGTTAGCCCGAGATCATTGTCGCCAGTCGAGAAACAGATCGCCTTCCGTTGTAGCAGATTAACCAGCTGTGTTCTTTCGTCCTCATTGATATCGCCTATATCAATATTGGAGAAATTCATTTCAACGTCCCGCTGGTTATCTGCCAAGACCCGTTTTACCTGTGATTATGTCGACTAGTATCACACACACGATGAGCTCAACTTCTCTCAAACTGACGATATTTAAAACTGTGTGTGTTATATCCAATATGGATAGTTGAAATCTTACTTTAAAAGAGGTGAAAGATTGTGAACATAAAGTCGTAGGACCAAAGAGCAATGAAGAGACAGATGAATTGAAAGACTACTAACAGTGATTTCAATTTTAAAATGTGTAGCTTAATAACACAGTCTTCCTCAAACTAATAATAACTTCTGTTAAAAACGGAGGAGAGTCGTCACAAACCTATTAAAATTGGAGGCCTTTCAAAGAAATGCTTCATCACCCTCATGAATACTTTATGGTTCTGAACACATTTTTTTATTCAAACATAGGGCTTCGGGTGTTGGGCGTGTTCTCATTTAGAATATTATTATTTTCTCCTTCCTTGGTAATTTAAATCTCTTCCGGGATATTGATTTTTTGTCTATTGTTCTCTTTGTGGACTATTTATATTGTTTTATATCTATGTTGTTGAATCTATGGCCGGTTTCTGAAGTGTGTTCAGCAAAACTTGATTTTCCTTCTCCTTTAATGATGTTTGGGAAATGTTCATTAAATCTTATTTTAAAACATCTTGAAGCAGAAAATAATAATATGCTAAATGAGAACACGCCCAACAACTCTACAGCCCTCTGTATGAAATTACAAATAAACTGTCAGTACCATAAGATTTCTTGAGGATGAAGCATGTCTTTGAAAGGCCTTGAATTTTAATAGTTGGACGATGTTTATAACATAAGTTTATTATCGTTTAGGAAGACGGTTATATTATGTACAAATTTTAAAAGAAAGACCTTCAATCACTGTGTTCAACATGATCTTAAAAGTTTAAAAACAAAAAACAAATTAGAAAAAAAAAAGAAGAAAAAAAAAAAAAAAAAAAAGAAATTCAACAGTGAGTTACAAAATGTTTATGAGAAAAGAGATGTAATAAGAACAGTTAAGTCTTGGAGACTCTGATAGACAGATCACGCGGCATGAATGGGAAATAGAAGGAGTACATCTGCCAGTAGGTGGGCCCAGAATGGGGTGTGATTTGAGGGAGGAAAATTATATGGTTAACATTGAAAAATATTAGCTGAGGATATGGATGTATGGAATCTTTGTCCCCTCGGCCATGAACCTATGACAGTGCCAGTGACATAGTCGGTAGTAATAATATTAGTCATGATAAATATATTAATAAGTGTAGGGATTGTGTTGAAAATATTAGAAGACATTTTGTACATTTTCTTGGTCTGACGCACAGGTCATGCATGTCCTGCTGAATATTCTGTCAGTTCACATTTCATTACTTCACATCTAAAACAAGGACAGAAGGTAATCAATGATCTGGGTACTTCTCTCTGAGCTGCAGCAGCATTTTATCATGATTCGCCATAGAGTAAAATAATGTCGGTGTACTCCTTATTTGTAAATTTACCAGGAACACCTCAACTATGAAGGCCCACTGTTATTATCCACTTCCACAAACAAAATAGAAACAACATACGTGGAGCAGCTTCATAACCCTTCTTCTTACCCTTTCTAGCTCTGTGGCTGTCTGTTCGAGTTCCACTGCTTATTTAAAGGGGAAATTGTTTAGGCGTCCAAACTTTTTCTGCTGACAGAGAAATATCTAAGGCTATTTAACTCATGCCCCAAATGGGAGTCAATGACCAATCACATTTCAATGAATTTTTATTTACAACCAATCAGAGTCGTGTTTCGGTTAAAATTGACCAACTAAAGTTTATCATAATAAAGAAAGCACCTCCTTTTTAGCATTCTGAATATGTCATATCATTATTTTGCAGTGACTGACACCTCCTTTTTAACATTCTGAATAGGTCATATTATTTTGCAGTGACTGGCCCTCTTAAGAAATACGGCTACCAGATTGTAGGCCTATATATAGTGCATGAATGTCAACAGAAAGCGCGTACGAGAGATAATATAAAAACATTTGTAACATTGATTATAGCACAAAAAAAAAGAAAAAGAAAAAAAGAAACCACTGTTTGCACTTTCTTAAACGAATTATTTTCCAGGAAATGACGCAGAAAAATACATTTGACATATTTACATCATATGACATCAGAAATTAATTATTACCTATAACTTTGGTTATAAATTTCTCCACTAGGGTGCATTCTTACAACATTGCGATCTTTTGGCAATAAATAATATTATGATCTGGTTGCAGTGATCGAACAAATGAAGCGTACCAATCGTTTCTCATTTGTTTTCAAGCATCACCGTTTACATTAAATATATCCATCCATAGTAATTCTGCCCGAAGGCAGGTCCTTCACTGCAATCATAGCATCCTCATGCTATGCTTGCAGCTTTACTAGGGAATTGTAGGTGTGGTAGCTTCCCTCTGCTTTCCACACCGGTGAAGGATGATTGTGATGATGGTGGTAATGATAAGGATGATGATGGCCATATGATTTCGGGGACCGTTTGGGCCTTAAAGTTTTTCTGACATTTGTCTTACAGGTGAGGAAAATCCCCGATAAAAACCTCACCCAGAAAAACTGCCCCGACCGGGGATCGAACGCGGGCCCGCTGCGTGACAAGGCAGCACGCTACCTCGAGACCACAGCGGTGGAACATTAAATATATAAATATTTGAAAATAACTGTAGTTAAATAATGATTTGTGAGTAAACAGCTTAATTTAATTCGTTAAATAGTCCTAACAAATGCCACTCTTGATTTCCATATTCTCTAAATAAATTCACTCCTCACTTCGTGAGTTGTGAATTTATCGATAATTTGGGATTCACTCGTGGCATTACCTATGATAACACTGAATAGTGCAGATGTACCATTTGTTATGTATATAGTTTAATATACTGAAACTTTGTCTTTCTGTTTGCAGGCCACATCTGATGCTGTGAAAAATGAAATTAAAAACATTGATATTGAAGAAGAGATAACTCATAATTTGGTAAGTTCACTGTCTATGGAAAATATAGGCCATCAAAAGAAAGAGTTTTTTTTTTGATTTTTTATTGCAAGCATTGGTTTTGGTACCTGTTTATAAAACTTAATTAACACTTGGGAATGTGCGATGATCACAGCAATTACCCCAGCTCTCTGATGAAAATGTCTATACCGGCATTGGCTTTGCTGCCAAAAGTTTACTTATGCTGAAAAGGTCGAAGTCTATAAGCCAGTACCTTGGTCAAAACAGTGACAGTCTTTTGCCCTAAATACACAACCATCAAGAAATGTCGACATGGGTTCCACTAGTGTACAATATTCCAGAGGTGACATAATCAACCATTGAGTTCTTGGGTCAGGAACTATTTCAGGGAATCCATGGAAGTTGGAAAACATAGGTAAGGATAGGGATATATTGAGAACTTATGCCTGCATGGCCTTGAACCTGAGGGTTCATATCAACACTGTCGGTTCGAGAGTGCCAGTAGTTTTTAGTATGCAAAAAATGTGTTATAGTTTATAAAAAATTCTATTCCAAATTGTTCAGTTTATATAAGGTACAATAATTTATTATTGGAAATATGTTTCTATAAATCTACCATAATGGTACAGTCTATATAAATGAACATTTTCGAATTGATGCTCATGCATGCACATACTATGAGAAACACATGCACTTAAAATGTGAACCAGACAATAGCAGATATCTAGTAAATAGTATACTTTGGTGTTGTTTGAGGCCAGCATCACTTATCATTTAGTTTTATTTTATGTTGCTTTTTGAATTTGGTCAAAGTATAACTAGCATAAATTAAATATTATGATTAATTAAATAAAAATAAAACGTAGTTTTATTTGATTTTCATATTTAATTTATGCTAGTTATACTTTTACCAAATTAAATATGAAAATCAAATAAATCTACGTTTTATTTTTATTTAATTAATAAATATGGATTTTCATCAAGTAAACACCAACTCAATTGATTAAATATTATGAATTTAAAAATATTATTTTGAAAAAAATTATATTGTTAAGAAGTCAGTGCTTCCCAAGTCAACAAATATAATATCTCATTTCATATCAGCCAATAACATTTTTTCATCAAAGAAATGTTTGATGAATTGATAGGTAAAAACTTAATTCAACCAACAGTTGTCAATCAACTTACAGTAGGTATTATTACAAGTGTGCATAAGCAGCATTTAAGTGAAATAATGAACGAAATATTTTCCATATTCTCCCGCTTAATGACGGATCATATCATCAGACAAGAACTAAACTTGTACACTTAGCGACGAAAAGAATGGACCGACTCTTGATCTCGAATATTTCAAGTTCTAACGTGCAATTCACACGGATAAACTAATTTCACAGTAGAGCTACAATACGTTTTCCTTCTTCCTTTGAAGAGTATTCTTTCTAAATGCAGCAAGGCAGTGAAAACATAGCTCAGTGCTTAGTGGCTTGATTCGTATGCAAGAGGTCGCAGGTTCGAATCCCGGAGAGGTTAACTTTTTTATTTGTTAAAGTGCTTTCTATTCTGTATATTTCTTCTTAAAGAAAAATGTACTAACTATTTGGAAGTATTACTGTTTTTATTATTAATATTATTATTTATTTATTTATAAACAGGTTTACAGTGTAATAAAACATCTTCCTATGCCCAAAACTTTTTAAATTTTTATCTTCTTTCTCCATTCTTTTCTATCTTCTCATTCCAATTCATCCAGACCTAGCTCCCTTATATATCTTCTTACATCATCCATTCATTTAAATTTAGGTCCACCTGTCTTTCCTTTTTCAGGTGGAATCCATTCCAAAGCTTGTCTGGGTAATCTTTTCTCTGGCATCCTGCGTATATGACAATACCATTCTAGTTGTCTGTATCTCACAAAATCTACTATTGAATTTGGGACTTTCATTTGTTCTGTGATGTTTTTTTTTTCTGATTTTTCCCCCCCCCCCAATTTAGAATGTCTAGTTGAGCGTCTGAAACAATCCATTTCAGTAGACATAAGCTTTAAACTCAAATTTTTATTCAGATGCCAAGTTTCTGCACCAAATGTTAGCGTGCTTCGAGTTATGGATTTATAAATTTCTAATTTGGTATCTATTCTTATGTTCTTGCCCCACAAAACTCCGTTTAACAATGTTATTACCGATCTGCCTTTTTTAATTCTATATTTTATGTAATTTTTCTTCGCGACATTTTGAGTTAATTTTGATCCCCAGGTAATTACATTCTTCACATCAATTGATACATCCCATTATTATTATTATTATTATAGATGATCGATGATAATAATAATATTATTATTATGTTGTTGTTGTTGTTGTCCATAATTTTATTTCCCTCCAATGTCCCAGGTTGTCATTTCGACATTTCTGGTGTTCTTTCCTGGCATTGACTTTATTGCAACACACTTCTGAAGTTTGGGCGCCTAGAAGACCGAGTTACGTTACCCCGATGATATGATGAGTGATTCTTATTGTCCATCATCTATGAGCTATTATTATGATGGACTTGACATATATAAACTAAATATTTTAATTGAAGATTGAAACTTTTTTCTCACTAATATGTATTAAATAAATAAACACATAAATATATAAAGCTATATTATATTTTATTACATAAATTTATAGCATTATTATTAAAACATGGTACTGCACGTACAATTAAATTTATACCGGTAGCTAAATACTGTTACAGAGTTTACGAAGGCAGGATTATTACATAAGATAGTGTAAAGTGGACGTAGAGTATATGGCAGGAATTAAATATTATAAGATGTATTTTGCGAAAATACAGATGAATAAAAAAAAATGTTGGAAGATTTCAACCTGGCTTTCTCATATATTTCATCTTGTTGTAAGTAGTTTAACGATCTATGTTATTCGAACATCTGATACTAGTTGCCTTGATTACTTTTACAGTATGAACGATAGTTGAACTTTTTTTAAAATGTCGTAATTTGGTAATATTGTATTTGTCCAACACTCTTAAATATCTAGAAACATGTCTCCTTCGCTGTTCTTTAACTATTTAAGAGATTAAAACCAAATACAACGCATTTAAAACATTTCAAAGTGCGTTACCTTGTGAACCTCAGCTATGGCTTTTTGAGTTTGCACAGTGGGCCGTAACGGGAACTCTGCTTTTTGAAGCAGCTCATTCTTTTTTTTGCGAAGTGTACATTAAAATCCTTAAAGGCATTTAGTACAATAACAATACAATTCTAATTAATGAAATAGAATACAAGGAATAAAATGCAAAGCAATTTAACCTGATTCATACATAATGTAGCAGGATTTTAAAAAATGTCAGGTTATTGAATAATGTATCTACATGACAGGAGCAGGTGGATATAACGAATCTCCAACTGTCCATCTCTACTACCGGCTATTAATTTATTAAAAAAGGACACTTGCTTGCTCTTGAGGCACTTTAGTTGGTGGTCGTCCCCTGGAACTGAATGGAGACCATCATTATTCTCTGGAGGGAAACAGTTCACAGGTGCAACTGTTTTCTCGTAATTTCTCAGGAATACAATATGGTCCTAATATTCCAGAGAATGGATACATAATGGTATACCTGCTGCAGGAATCACACATTCTATAAATAGGCGAACCAGGTTGAACCCCATATAAATCACATCATGACTCATGGCACATCTTACTAGAAACTAAATATTGTGTGGCGAATTGGCAGCATTTCTTCTAAGGGTGACTTTAACAAACCCGAAGATCATCTGGAATACTATTTGACATTAACGAGTATTATTAACACATTGAGTACCGTAAACCAGTTAAGGCGTTTAAGGAGACTATTGTGTATGCGGCCGTTGGTCAGTTAACTCATTTTAGAGTGGGCGCGAACAAACCGCGTTTATATTCGGCGCATAAATATTGTGTTGGCTTAGTATGTCTTGGAGATCATAGATGGCATGTAAATGTACATTTTCTGTTTCCGTTTGACACGTTTAACCTTGGTGAATCCCCTTTAATTTTTAAAACAAACACATGGAATTCGTTCGCCCAAACTTCCCTCCTGGCTCCAATGCAGTCGTATATGTTTCTCGTTATCGGGCTGTTGCTTCTGTGTGAGTGAAACCATGGCGAAAGAAAAATATCTCACCGAAGAATTAGTGAATATTTTGTATAATGATGATTCAGGTGATGAACTGATTCCTGAATTAGGAGATTCAGAAAGTGAAAGTGAAGATGAACTTCCACTTCCTGAAATTGATACGCCGATACCATGTGATGTCAATCACACAAGTTATTTTACCATCAAATCCTACTAGGATATCTCCTTTAGGTATGTACAAAATTTGAATTTTCTAGGACTAATAGTTTGTGAATAATGGTCTATTTTATGAAGTACCACGAAAAGGGTAGCTGGGGTATTTAAATGGCTGGCCTGTGGGTTTAAATGCCCTGCTCAGTGCCTGGTACTCAATGTGACACAATGTGTTTTGAACTTTTATAGGAATAATTCACTGAGGTTTAATTTAAGATAAAATCAAATGTTTCTTACCTCTCCTCAGATTAATCTTCTAAGTAGATTGCAATTTTGGGTTCATGGTGTACCCATCCTCAGTACCATTTTGCCGACTGATGTTATGTCGATTGGAAGAAACATTTCTTCTTCTTCTTCCCTCTGTTGGACCGATGAACCTCTGGATCAGGTCAAAAATGGAGAAGTGGAAAAGGCAGCAGTACCTGCTCATGCTTGGTCCGAAAAAATCTAATTGAATCAAAAGCTAGTCTAATTAAACAAATAGATTAACAAAAGGAACTCACAGTTTGGGAAAACTCCACTTTCTAAAAAACTTATGAACTTCGAAATTCCAGCGAATTCTGACCTGAACAAGAGGTTCATTGATCCACTAACAGAGGGAAGAAGAAGAAGTAGAAGTGGGTCTTCCGAAACACATTACATCAGTCAGCAAAATGGTACTGAGAATGGGTTTGCCATGAACCCGAAATCGCCATCTACTTAGAAGATTAATACGAGGAGAGATATAAAGCATTTGTTATCTTATATTATTAATGTTTATTTATTTACTTATTTAATAAATTCAATTCTATATTTTATTGTGCCTAAACATGCCCCAGTTGTATAAGAAATTGTAAGAGTCACGTTTTCTGTCACAGTAATATTTTAGTTCTTCAACTGGAACATAAATGAAAGAAGTAGTTCAATTAAAGTGGTTGCTAACAATATTCAAGTAGAAGATTAGTCTGTTGCTAAAGAAATAATCTTCACATTAGATCAGTTAATTTATTTCTTACGCAATATTTGAATAGTGGCAACGTACACTAATTTATCTTTACTGAGAACATTGATAATGCGGCTAACACAAAGTAGGAAAGTTGTCCCGGATAACTGATACAACTTGTCCTGTTTCTCGAACCATTAACTTCTCTGTTTATGATTAAGAAGGATACTCCTTAGACCACGACTTTCAAAAACATAGATGCATACATTGAATGTGCTGCCATCTGCTCATTCTGTTGATGCTTAAGTGCTTTAAGGAAGCTGTGGGGTAGCAGTGAGTGAACGGCAAAAGGTCAAATGACCAGATGTAATTGATTGCAAACAAGTTGCATCTTCAGACATCTGACATAATGGTACCTGATTTTGATGTAATGACATGTTATATTCTTCATAGTTAAGTATTGTCAAACCTATAATCTTTAATAAGTGAGTCTTAACAGATTTTACATTTGACTCCCTTGAACTACCTGTATAATGATGTCAAACTGGAATAAATTTTCAATGAAAATTGTTTGACATAACAAAGTTTTCAATATAGCTAACATATCTGAGACAGAAAAAATTTAAGTTGGGCAGCTGCCCCAACAAAATTAGTACCATTATCACTAACTCTGTAAAATAATGCTCTGCAGTTTGCTGCTTACCATCAGAATCAATGTGAGCATTTTTGAGATGACTACTGATCGTCAATATACCATTCCCATCCAGGAAAGGTGAAACAGTTTTCAATTAGCTGCTTCATGAAGCAAGATCATTTTTTATAAGTAGGTTGAATAAATAAAGAAATGTTGACATTTATGAAAGACTAAAAGTTCATAATATAGTAGAAGATATCCAAACATACAAAACACTAAAAACTGAACTCCATGGCAGGCCATGCCTAGAAGACCATATGCATACTAGCAAGTTGCTGACATTAAATCCACATGCGCCACATCCAGCCATTATAGGGGTGACACGTTTTCATCATTTGGAGGCCCACGGATATTGTATCTGGTTTTCTCAACCTGGATTCTCCACTTGTGGCAACTATCCTAATATATCATGTTGCTGAATGATTACAGACCCCATGCTTGTCAAAACTTCATACAAAATCTTCCTCCATGGGGCTCGAACAAACTTTTGACCCATAGCTCTGTGTCATGACATAATGCTTTAGGTTACAGCAGAAGGAGTGGTAAATTTCTTCAACAGAATAGATTGATTTTGTTTTCTAAAAAGAAATCCAATATCACCTTAAACAACACAGAGACAGCGCAACTCATAAACAATGTTGAGGAATCAAGAAAATCTTGAGATATAACAAGACGCAACTAAGCATAAACCTAAAATGTTGATGATATTTTTTTTACCGCTGCTGCTATTATTATTATTATTATTATTATTATTATTATTATTATTATTATTATTATTAAAAAATCACCGTGATCTGTAAATTATTTAGAGTTTTCCTTTGGCTAGTTATTTATATTAAAGACATTTAAGTAAGTTGTAATGTTTCTGTCTTAAGTTAATACTAGATATTCCAGTAGTGTATGCATTATTTAATTTTATTTTATATCAGATTTAATTATTATTCATACATAAATATTTAATAACTGATACAAAAACACTTCTCTGAAATGTGCTCAGAATCAACAACCTTAATAATTAAATGGGCTAAATGTAATAAAGTATACCCAAAATTTAATGAAATTTAACATTTTTATAATAGAAATCGGAAGTGACACAAGGAAGTAAATTCGCACCTCACTCATAATAATGTTGCAACTGCATTTTTAAATAAATTCTGCTGTTAGAAGTGAGCCCTTAACTCCAGCATTTTTCGTTGTACCTGGTGTGAATTGATTGGACTTTAAGATCACGTCTAGCTGTCTGGGAACTTAAAAAATACGTGGTTTTATTCTTGTTCTTCTGTCTGTGTTTCTTTTCCAATATTATAATTCTCTTGATCTCTCCAAATATTTCCATAGTTTAGTTTGTTCTTCAAATTTATGATCTTATAACAAACAGTTTGCCACCACCAATTTCATAATTTCCTCACGTTTATTTCTGCTTTTATTTGTTTTCTATGCAGTCGTTAATATAGTCCCTGCAGTTAATTTGATAAATGTCTTTTTTTTTGCCATTTGTAGTTTCTATTTTCGTAATTCTTTACTGAAGATTACATAAGCTGAATTTTGTTGATCTTGAAGATTTCTGGGCTGTTGGCCGTGGTCTTGAGGCTTGAAGTTCCCCGACGTTTCACCAGAGACTGTGTCTGGCATCCTCAAGGGTTGTCTTTCGAAACGTCGGGGAACCTTAAGACCACTGCCTACAGCCTGGAAATCTTCTTGAAGATCATGATAGCAATTCCGGCCGCGAAAGTCTAAGTCGACACATAAGCTGAATTGTAGATTTTGTGAAATATTTTGTGAAATTTGTAACGAGATATCTACCATTCTGAAACTAACTTGTAACAAATTTGTAACGAGATATCTACCATTCTGAAACTAACTTGTAACAAATTTGTAACGAGATATCTACCATTCTGAAACTAACTTGTAACAAATTTGTAACGAGATATCTACCATTCTGAAACTAACTTGTAACAAATTTGTAACGAGATATCTACCATTCTGAAACTAACTTGTAACAAATTTGTAACGAGATATCTACCATTCTGAAACTAACTTGTAACAAATTTGTAACGAGATATCTACCATTCTGAAACTAACTTGTAACAAATTTGTAACGAGATATCTACCATTCTGAAACTAACTTGTAACAAATTTGTAACGAGATATCTACCATTCTGAAACTAACTTGTAACAAATTTGTAACGAGATATCTACCATTCTGAAACTAACTTGTAACAAATTTGTAACGAGATATCTACCATTCTGAAACTAACTTGTAACAAATTTGTAACGAGATATCTACCATTCTGAAACTAACTTGTAACAAATTTGTAACGAGATATCTACCATTCTGAAACTAACTTGTAACAAATTTGTAACGAGATATCTACCATTCTGAAACTAACTTGTAACAAATTTGTAACGAGATATCTACCATTCTGAAACTAACTTGTAACAAATTTGTAACGAGATATCTACCATTCTGAAACTAACTTGTAACAAATTTGTAACGAGATATCTACCATTCTGAAACTACTTGTAACAAATTGTAACGAGATATCTACCATTCTGAAACTAACTTGTAACAATTTGTAACGAGATATCTACCATTCTGAAACTAACTTGTAACAAATTTGTAACGAGATATCTACCATTCTGAAACTAACTTGTAACAAATTTGTAACGAGATATCTACCATTCTGAAACTAACTTGTAACAAATTTGTAACGAGATATCTACCATTCTGAAACTAACTTGTAACAAATTTGTAACGAGATATCTACCATTCTGAAACTAACTTGTAACAAATTTGTAACGAGATATCTACCATTCTGAAACTAACTTGTAACAATTTGTAACGAGATATCTACCATTCTGAAACTAACTTGTAACAAATTTGTAACGAGATATCTACCATTCTGAAACTAACTTGTAACAAATTTGTAACGAGATATCTACCATTCTGAAACTAACTTGTAACAAATTTGTAACGAGATATCTACCATTCTGAAACTAACTTGTAACAAATTTGTAACGAGATATCTACCATTCTGAAACTAACTTGTAACAAATTTGTAACGAGATATCTACCATTCTGAAACTAACTTGTAACAAATTTGTAACGAGATATCTACCATTCTGAAACTAACTTGTAACAAATTTGTAACGAGATATCTACCATTCTGAAACTAACTTGTAACAAATTTGTAACGAGATATCTACCATTCTGAAACTAACTTGTAACAAATTTGTAACGAGATATCTACCATTCTGAAACTAACTTGTAACAAATTTGTAACGAGATATCTACCATTCTGAAACTAACTTGTAACAAATTTGTAACGAGATATCTACCATTCTGAAACTAACTTGTAACAAATTTGTAACGAGATATCTACCATTCTGAAACTAACTTGTAACAAATTTCAGATGAGATTACTAAATTCAAACTCATATTAGGAGCAATGAACATGTTAAGTATAATTTTTCTGAAAAGAAATAAAAAATTCAGATTGAAGAATAAAACAGGTATTTATCAAATTATTTGCAAAGATTGTCCATCTAGGAGATCATTAATGTGGATTTAGAAGAAACAGGTCTACTACTGATCTGACTTTTAGCATAAGACAGATTGTAGAAAACAAATGGGAATATAATGGCACTGTACATGAACTATGTGTACACTTTAAAAACATATGGTTAAATTAAAGAGGAGAAGTTATATAGTATCCTGCTGGAGTTGGGAATTCCTAAAAAGTTAGACTTATATGAATGTGTCTAAATGGCACAAAGAGTAGAGTGCGTGTAGGCAAACATTTTTCGATACTCTTGAAATCCACAATGGGTTGAAGCAAGGAGATACAATATCTCCTTTACTATTTTGTTTTGTACTAGAGCATGCAATCAAATCTTTATAGGATGAAGAAGGCTTACAACTAAATGGTATTAATAAGCTGATCATTTATGCTGATGATGTAGTACTATTGGGCGATAGCAAGGAGATACTAATGGCCAACACACACAAACTATTGAGTAACACTAAGAAATTTGGGACTGGATGTAAATATCAATAAAAATAAATATATGGACACACAGAAACACATTATATAATGCATAAGATCAGGTAATGACAAATGATGTAAATTTTGAGGAAGCAGCTGTATTTGAATACCTGGGAATAATAATCACAAATAGGAATGAGATGCACAAGGAAATTAAACATAGGCTCAATTCTGGAAATGCGTGCTATTATGCATTACAGGAACTCTTGACGTCGCAACTCCTTTCAAAAAACATTAAACTGAAATATATAAAATGGTTATTCTACTGTTATTGGATGCGAAACATAGACTTTTACTTTAAGGGAGGAAAGAAGATTATGAGTATTTGAGAATAAAGTTCTTAAGAAAATTGTTGTGCATGGAAGCTTTTTGTAGGAAAACCAGAGGGGAAACGCTCAGTTGGTAGATCAAGTGTGGGGTGGCAAAATAACATTTACTATGATTTGAGGGAAGTAGATTATATAGGGAATGATGGAAAAATATTAGCTCGAGATAGGTATATATGGAGAGCTTATGTCCATGCACGTGCGGGTTCGATGGTGCCGACAGTGAGCGAGTTAGCAGTAAATTATGCATAAGAAAAAATGGTACATTTTCTAAAAAATATTTCAGGAATATTATAAATGGAAAAATTAGGATAATGGTTCTAACAGCTCATTAGTTGATACAGGATCAGAAAAGTTGAAGAATGCTGCAAGTATTAAAAGATTTGGAAAGACCAATAGAACTCACATTATAAAAAATGAACAAAAATATTACAATAAATATTGAAGTTCCTGGGCAAGCTAGATTTCTTCCAAATTTTATTCAAACTCCACCAGGTACAAGAAAAGCTGGAATTTCAGCTCGTCAGTATTTACTTTTTTAATGTTGATAATGATCTCAGAAGTGTGTCCAAGTAAGAGGATGATATTTAATAAAGTCATATGTATAGCTTTCAATTCATATATGTATTCTCATTATTATTTTACTTGTAATATCTCATTTACCATATGTAGGTCAAAGTTGCATATATTTTTTCATTATTACTGTACATGTAATATATCTATATTGTATTTCGGTCTTCTTGTAATACTGTGAAGAACTGAAATGAGACACAGTATCAAATAAAAAGATGAAAAAAAAACATTTCACATTGCTGATGAGGATTTTTTAAAACTCTTACGGAATGTATATTAAGTAGACATTGTGACACATCTGTTACTATAATGTAATATTTTCAGATGGACCAGACTGAAGAAAGACATGCTGAAATATACAGTCCTAATCATAGATCACAAACAGAAGACATAGACCTAACATTTACGTCGTACAAATATTTTGTTTGTAAGAAGCCATTTTCTATTAAGTCCGATCTTAGTAGACAATTAACTATAGTTAGTAACGAACAATTTTTTAAATGTTCTGTTTGTAATAAGTCATTCTCCCAAAAGGGCAATCTGAATACACATTTACTTGTGCATAGTAATGAGAAAAACTTCAAATGTTCAGTTTGTGATAAGTCATTCTCCCAGAAGTCCTATCTTAATAAACATTTACTTATGCATAGTAATGACAAACACTTCAAATGTACAGTTTGTAATAAGTCATTCTCCTGGAAGTCCACTCTTAATACACATTTACTTGTGCATAGTAATGAGAAACACTTCAAATGTTCTGTTTGTAATAAGTCATTCTCCCTGAAGACTAATCTTAATAAACATTTATTTGTGCATAGCAATGAGAAACACTTCAAATGTTCCATTTGTAATAAGTCATTCTCCCAGAAGTACAGTCTTAATACACATTTACTTGTGCATAGTAATGACAAACACTTCAAATGTTCAGTTTGTAATAAGTTATTCTCCGGGAAGTCCATTCTTAATAGACATTTACTTGTTCATAGTAAAGAGAAACACTTCAAATGTTCAGTTTGTAATAAGTTATTCTGCTGGAAGTCCAGTCTTAAAACACATTTACTTGTGCATAGTAATGAGAAACTCTTCAAATGTTCAGTTTGTAATAAGTCATTTTCTACAAAGTCCAATCTTATTACACACTTACTTGTTCATAGTAATGAGAAATACTTCAAATGTTCAGTTTGTAATAAGTCATTCTCCAGGAAGGCCAGTCTTAATACACATTTACTTGTGCATAGCAATGAGAAAGACTTCAAATGTTCAGTTTGTAATAAGTCATTCTCCTGGAAGGCCAGTCTTAATACACATTTACTTGTGCATAGCAATGAGAAAGACTTCAAATGTTCAGTTTGTAATAAGTCATTCTCCTGGAAGGCCAGTCTTAATACACATTTACTTGTGCATAGCAATGAGAAAGACTTCAAATGTTCAGTTTGTAATAAGTCATTCTCCAGGAAGGCCAGTCTTAATACACATTTACTTGTGCATAGCAATGAGAAAAGACTTCAAATGTTCAGTTTGTAATAAGTCATTCTCCTGGAAGGCCAGTCTTAATACACATTTACTTGTGCATAGCAATGAGAAAGACTTCAAATGTTCAGTTTGTAATAAGTCATTCTCCCAGAAGTCCACTCTTATTACACACTTACTTGTGCATAGCAATGAGAAAGACTTCAAATGTTCAGTTTGTAATAAGTCATTCTCCTGGAAGGCCAGTCTTAATACACATTTACTTGTGCATAGCAATGAGAAAGACTTCAAATGTTCAGTTTGTAATAAGTCATTCTCCAGGAAGGCCAGTCTTAATACACATTTACTTGTGCATAGCAATGAGAAAGACTTCAAATGTTCAGTTTGTAATAAGTCATTCTCCTGGAAGGCCAGTCTTAATACACATTTACTTGTGCATAGCAATGAGAAAGACTTCAAATGTTCAGTTTGTAATAAGTCATTCTCCTGGAAGGCCAGTCTTAATACACATTTACTTGTGCATAGCAATGAGAAAGACTTCAAATGTTCAGTTTGTAATAAGTCATTCTCCAGGAAGGCCAGTCTTAATACACATTTACTTGTGCATAGCAATGAGAAAGACTTCAAATGTTCAGTTTGTAATAAGTCATTCTCCTGGAAGGCCAGTCTTAATACACATTTACTTGTGCATAGCAATGAGAAAGACTTCAAATGTTCAGTTTGTAATAAGTCATTCTCCAGGAAGGCCAGTCTTAATACACATTTACTTGTGCATAGCAATGAGAAAGACTTCAAATGTTCAGTTTGTAATAAGTCATTCTCCTGGAAGGCCAGTCTTAATACACATTTACTTGTGCATAGCAATGAGAAAGACTTCAAATGTTCAGTTTGTAATAAGTCATTCTCCCAGAAGTCCACTCTTATTACACACTTACTTGTTCATAGTAATGAGAAACATTTCAAATGTTCAGTTTGTAATAAGTCATTCTCCTGGAAGTCCAGTCTTAATACACATTTACTTGTGCATAGTAATGAGAAACACTTCAAATGTTCAGTTTGTAATAAGTCATATTCTACAAAGTCCTATCTTAATAAACATTTATTTGCGCATAGTAATGAGAATCACTTCAAATGTTCAATTTGTAATAAGTCATTCTCCTGGAAGGCCAGTCTTAATGCACATTTAGTTGTGCATAGCAATGAGAAAGACTTCAAATGTTCAGTTTGTAATAAGTTATTCTCCCGGAAGTCCAATCTTATTACACACTTACTTGTTCATAGTAATGAGAAACATTTCAAATGTTCAGTTTGTAATAAGCCATTCTCCCAGAAGTCCCGTCTTAATACTCATTTACTTAGACATAATGACTAAGAAATATATGTCTAAGTGTAACATCTTTTTAAAATATAATTTTCATTAGTTTACTACAAGTTTATTTATCCATCACTGCAGTAATAAGTAAGATATATATACAGGTGTTTCATAAAGGATGGCGCAAACTTAAATGGTTGAAAGTACACGATAATAGAAGCAACAATGTCCCAATAAACATGTGTCCGCAAACGGGCCGTTTGCGAGATAATTACGAATGTATGGTTACAAGCCGCCACTGACTTAATTGTAAACATCGTCCTAGTTAGTAGAAATTTATTTGAATTTAGACTTTACTATTAATTTTTCATCTCATTTAGTTCACATTTCACAGTTCACTTCACTTATGGGTTACCTGTTAAAGGAGATGTTAAAGTGTCTTCCTTGCATCTGGATGCAATACTGAGCTCGTCTGCGCAATGAATGTCGAATTCTTTCGAAAACCCCTGGATCATTTCTGAAATTTTGACAAGCATGTACAACTCTCTGCTCCAGTTCTTCAGTTGTGTTAACGGGTGTACTCTACACTTCGCTTTTGAGGTGACCCCAGACATAAAGATCCAAAGGATTTAGATTAGGTGATCTTGGAGGCCAAGGTACAGATCCGCCTCGACCTATCCATCTTTGGCCGTATCTGCACGTTAGATGCCATCTCACAGCAGCAGCAAAATGTGCCGGAGCTCCATCATGCATGTACCACAAACTCCGACGTTGCTGAAGGGAAACATCCTCAAGCAATCCTGGATGATGACGCCGCAGAAACCTGAGGTACCTCCGTCCATTAAGTTTTCGTGGAAAAATGTGTGGCCCAATGAGGTAATCACCTAGTACGGTGTTACGTACAATGACGTCCGTGACAGCTTGTAACCATACATTCGTATTTATCTCGAAAACGGCTCGTTTGCGGACCCATGTTTATTGGGACATTGTTGCTTCTATTGTCGTGTAGTTTCAACCATTTAAATTTGCGCAATCCTTTATGAAACATCCTGTATACATTAGTAGGGGTGACATGTGGTCAAGATATCAGGGCCTCCAACTGTTATAGCTTGTTTTCTTAACCTTGAGCCGCTATTTATTAAAGTTACTCAAATTCTTCACAATGTTTGGTGGACAATGATCCCATACCAGCTATATTTCCATGAGAAAATTTCTTCTGCCTTGGAGACATCAACCATAGATCGGTGCTAAGGCATCTTGTCTTATCCATTCGGCTAGAGTGTGGGACATTGGATTATTTACAACCATTCAATATTTTCTATATTATGTTGTTAGCACTTTGAACTTCCAAAGAACAATCCCATCAAGTTTGATAAATTGCATCCTGAATTAAAAAAATGCATATAACCTCTCCTTAATCTTTGCCTTTTATTTTATTTTTGTAAAGAATACTTTGAATTTATCAGAAATGCATATACAAGTGCAAACATGATACATACTGCTAATGAATGCAATTATCATCATGATACTGTAGCTCTATTTAAGACCATAGGGCATCAATAAGAGCTTTCCACCGGGCAATATTTCTTGGCAACAGTTTTCACTACATTCCTTACGGTAAAAAGTTGATTTAGTTTAAATTATTGCAGAGATATATTATAAATATGAAAGTTGATTTCTAAGCCATTATATATCTGTGATATTACTGTTATGACATTTTATATGGTTCTTAACATAGATGCTGTGCAAAAGTGTTTTTCACAAAAGAGTGAAAATGTCGTATTTCTCTATCCAAGATAGAAAACAAATGCTGAGGAACATGAGAGAAGAGATGCTGGTTCACAAAAGGAGAAATGTCTTTTTCTTAATTAACATTGTACCGACATTAATTTGTGATGGCTGTTGCCAATAATAGTGTCCGGATGAAAGTTCTTACTGATGTCTTATACCCGTTGAGTTTATTTTAATAATCTCAGGCCTCAAAATGAATATAATGAATTAACGGCTTTTTGTATGTATTTTCTGAATCCTAAAATGTCTGCGAGTAATGAGAAATATTTACTGATTTTGTACTCAGAAGGACAATCCCTCATTGTATATATTGTAAGTTGCAAATTACATATTTTCATATCAGCATATCGACGGTAGGCAATGAAAACCTCGTAATTCCATCAGTCATTGAAAACCACATAACTCCAGTAGCCAAGACAGAAATGTGTGATGCATAACCCATTGAGAACGCGGACTACAAATTTATTAACAACTTCACTTGTATTCTGTAGTAAAATATGTGGGAACTATTGCTGTATCAATTTTCATAATTATTTAAAATGGTTATTTGTTTACCTGTAAAATTTATCAAAATGGAGTTATGAGGTTTCCATTGCCCACCATCAATATGTAACATTAAAAGAATGTTGGCACATTCATTAATAAAATGTATTAATCACATCCATTTGAATTTCAGATATTGTTGTTATTACCTCATGTATAAGTTATTTGTATTTTTATAAAATGTTATTAAATTCAATCTCCTTATCTGGTTATAATATTGTATATGTACAATTTAGAACTATAGCCTTACTATTCTTTAAGTGAAACAGGGTTCTTAAAATGTGGAATGAATATTACTACTACTAGAAATAAAAAGTATCCTCAACTCGTGTCTAACTCAGGGTCAATTCATGAGATGAGATTAAGTCCCTATATTTATAGAGGTCTGTGAATGACAAGGTTGCCGGCCGTCCACGCCTCACGCACCATCACAACGGCAGATGAACCTAATTAAACAAAATTATTCAGATGAATATGGAGAATAGTAGAATGAAATTGTAGCAGGGGACAACGGGAGAAAACTCCAAGAAAAACCTGCCCAAGCTGCGTTTTATCCACCATGAAACCCATATGGAGTGACCGAGACTCGCAAATGGAACCCCAGTGGTCAATCGAGAGTCTTAACTGCTTACACCGCAGAGCCACCTATATTACAACTACTAGTGAGAAATATTTCAAATGTTCTCTTTGTAAGAAGTCACTTGGGCTTAGCAGGAGACATCATTCAAATTATTGGTTTATAATAAGCCATTTTTCTCGGGAAATCCATTGAAAAACACATTTGCTCTCTCTTGGTTCCATTTAATCAATATTGTATTTAATAGTATTGGCCTGCAATACACTATCCTAATGGAATTAGCTGGCAATCCTGTGTGTTCTGGTCATACCAACAATACTGTGTCCTGGTTTAACTCGGCTACTAATCCACCACCTGTGCTCAGCAGGAAGTGTCGTGTGGTGACCGGAATAAAGAAGAGTCCTTTCATAGCTCGTACATTTTTTTAAGATATGTTCATATTGGATACCTGAGAGTACATCTGCCCTACCCTGAGCCAAGGATTATAAATGTGGGGTCTGGTCTTCCAGGTTGAGCTGAGGCTGACAACCTCATCCTGTGATAATGTCAAGCGTTGCTGTTGACAATCTCAATACAAATAGCAGACTGATCCATAAAGGAAATGACAAATTCCTAAGGGAAAGGAAGTATGAGTTTGGATTTGGATGTGGAATGATTCTGGAAATGGAATATTGTTATGAGGGAGACCTGGGTCATTCATGGACTGTATAACCCCATCGTATGTACAGTAGTTATGATCAGAGCCCCCTATATCATGGGCATCACATTTGAACAAAGTCTGCAAGAAGTTTATAATTCTTTGTACATTATATGTGCAACCTCCGTAAACCAAGTCACAGAACTCCAGCTTTTGGCTATGATTGGTAGACAGTTGAAAGGTATGTTGCCTCTATTTCTTACACCACACTTTACTATGCCCACCTCATAACCCCTTTATCTTTATACTCTCTTCCATTTACTACCTTCCCAGCACAACATAATTCATAGTCGAGAGACAACTTGACTCTAGCTACACCTTTACATCAAACATCTCACTATTCCTCATCCTTCTTTGTTTCAGCTGCCCACCTCTGAATTTCGCTCTTATTTTATACCAAGGTCTGCTTGACTCAAAAACAAGCTCATTCAATATTTCCTTGCACAACATAACCAAGTTTAAGGTATATTTTTATTATTAATTTATATTTTATACCTTCATCTTCAAGCTATTAATAGAATAAAGTTATAAGTTGTATTATTATTATTATTATTATTATTATTATTATTATTATTATTATTATTATTATTATATTTTATTATTGTTACTGTTATTTTAAAATATTTTGTACTTTCTTTGTCAGGTGTATACTGTCCAAGGCCTATTATGTGCTATTAATTTATAATTTATTTAACATTTGTGTAATTTAACCCTGGAGAAGTAGAGGAGAAGACCTTATAGTTCTAACTGCATCAGGTAAAAGAAACAAGTTTATTATAACATAGGTAGAGTGGTGCGCTACAATCTCCGAGGATTAGTCACTATTTTCATATTGTATTGCTTGTGGAGTTTCGAACTCATAGATCATAAATTAATTTTCTCAAAACATTGGACGTTTCTCAACATTTTTTATAGGTTTCTAGGTGTTCAGGTTGTTTAAATTTATCAATATTTATTTTTTGTTCTTTGATTTTTGGTTCATTTTTCCATCTATTAATTTTACCGCTATGTAGTGTTTTAACAAATAGTGGTGAGAGTTTACTTTTGCCCCACGATGAGTTCTAACATCAATTATACTTGAGGCATTCCTCTTGTCTATTAATGTGTGGTCAATCTGATTAGCTGTTAATCCATCAGGGGATCTCCAGGTCTCTTTGTGTACGGTATATTTTTCCTAGGAATACAGGTGGAGCTGATTACCATATTCTTACTGGCTGCAAAATGTATGATTCTTTGGCCATTATCATTGGATGTTGTATGCAAACTATTGTACATTTATATATTCTCTCTTGTCCTAATTTGGCATTTAAATCCCCAAAACTGTCATAGGTTCTTTCTAAGTTATGATAAAATTGATCTTTCATATTCTTCTCTTGCTCCTCTGTGGGCACATGGGTATTGATGATTGATAAATTGAAGAATTTAGTTTTTAGGCGAATAACACATATTCGTTCATTAATAGGTTTAAATGCTAATACATTCTTCCTCATCGATTTAGTTACAATAAATACCACTCCAAATTGTCTTTTTCCAGCTTGCTTCCCGCTCTGGAATATAGTGTGTGTTTTAATATCATATATGTCATTACCCATCCACTTTGTCTCTTGTATAGCTGTTGTTTGTATATTATATTGGTGTAATTGCTGTAGAAGAGATTTTAGGCTCCCAGTTTTATAAAGGGTTCTTATATTTCAAGTCCATTTTCCTTTGATTTAGTCGTCGTCGTTGTAGACCATCATTCCGAGCTTGTTGGGTTTCTGAACGTATTTGTTTTTACGATGTAGGGATGTCAACCCCACGCCCAACCTCCAGCAATCCTGGGGGGGGGGGTCGATGATTTTCTGTTGTGGTTTTCTCCCTTAGCTGGTACGTCCCAATTTTTAAGCGTTGGGAACTGGCCCTTTCGCCCCTGCAGTTCTTAGTACGTGGTGTATTGTGCTGGGCAGGAATAATTAGCGTTTCTGAGGTTTTATTAGTGTGCACACTCCTGGGACCACATATTGCCCCTTAGGCTCCCAAGCATAAGCTCCTACTGCTGATTTTTTTCCACTTCACTATTTTTGACATTTGTAAGATGTTCTTTGACCCTTCTTTTCCCATTTCTTTTATGTTTTTCCTATTTAAATTGTGTCACAATCCCTGCATTTAATCTGGTAAATTCCTGATATGTTTTCTTCTTCAATTTTATAATGTTTGTAGGTTTTAATTATTGTGTTGAGGTTATATTCATTCTTAAATTAAACTTTTATTTATATTTGAAGGGGAAAATATAGGCTCAGACTGGGGTTTGAACCTAGGATCTTTCGCTTTCTACACGAATGCTCTACCAACTGAGGTACCTGAGAAACTTCAGTCTAAATTTAAATGTTTCTCTTATATACATTGTTAATTCCCGCGCACCAAAATGCTTCTATCTTTAAATGGTGGCTTCTTATCAAGAAACCTTTTAATTGGGAATTTTACATTACATTATAAAGCCAGTACGGCGTTTTTCAATGCTTTTATGATTCATTTCATACATCTCAATGGTGGATAAATTATATTTGAAATAAAAAATATATGTTCAGACCGGAGTTTGAATGTAGAACCATTTTTTATAAGAATTAGGCATGAAAAATCCAATAATAGCTGAAAATAGGTTCCAAAATTATGCAGTGAAAAAAAAAAGTCAATCGTGCAGGAACTGCATAAATAAGGGAATTGTTCAGCGAGTTGAATTTACTGAATGTAATGTCAACCCTTAAATTGCGGAAACTTAATTTCTTAAACCAACTTATTTAGACGTATCAAACTGCAGTGAAAACAATTATTATCTATTGCATATTCTTGTACAATATTACGTAAATTTAAATAATTTCTCCTGATTTATTTTTCCATTATCATCATCCTCTTATTGTGTCCTCGTTTCAGAAGGTCGATTCCGAATATTCCTCCAACCATCTCTATCCTCCCATGCTTTGCTTCTGTTTAGTTCTTCCCAGTCGTATCCTCACTCTTGTGGACTTTTCTTCACTTGGTTAATCCATCTTTCTCGTGGTCTATCTTCTTGTATCTTGAGATTTAACAGTTTTTCCTTTTACATTCTTTTTAAATATCCAAACCATTACTTTCTTAAAAACATTAAATAAATTAAACTAATCGATCTTGTACACATTGTCAATTTAAGTGTTAATTAAATTGTATGGTATATATTGTGACAAAACAAACATGGCGGCTGTTAGAGTGATTGGGTTTGAGTCAAACCACCCATTGTATTGCTGATGTTTGGAGAATGTCATTTTATTTCAATAAGGGTATACTGAGTTTGAAAAATTGGAAATGGCGACCGCTAGACCACTTTTTAAATTTTCATTTGAGGTGAACTACTATACATAATGACCTAATTTTGCTGGTTAATGAGCTCGACCTTAATTTTTTTTTAATTAATTGCACATATGTCGAGTTTTGTTCCGATAACACAAAAATTACAGTTGCTAGATTAGCAGCACACACACATATACATAAGTGAGTGAGTGCAAAGAAAGATGTCTTCAAAATTGTGAAAAATGAATTTTCTCGCTAGAAAGAGTGACACTTTTTTTTCTGTGCCATAAAAAAAAGAAAATATTGATAACAGAGAAATTACTTATAGTGACAATGTATATTTCATGGTAACTCATAATTTTACATTCTTGCTGTGTAAAAATATAAAATGGGATGGAGATATCTCTTTACACACCACCCGACATACAGGGTGATCATAAAATCTCAATCCATTTCCAAGAAGTAATGAACTCAGTTTGATGATTTGTATGTATGTTTTTGTGAAGGTATGTATACATATTATTCGTATTTCAACATGGCCTCCGTCCATTTCGAAGCATTGTTCAAATCGTTAGAGAGTAGCCCGAAAGACGTGTTGAAGCATAGCTGGTGAAATAGCCGTCACTGCATTGCGAATTTGAGTCCTAAGATCCCGTACGTTTGTCTTTTACACCTTCCCGTTTATGAATCCCCTAGCAAAGAAATCCAGGGGCCATTCTGGTGTATCTGTGGTTCGAGGAATAACTTGGGCATGTCAAGGTAATTTTTGCCATTAATTGTCTGTTCTGCGAACATGAAGGGTACATACACTGTAGTCTTCGTAATTCCAAGCCATTTCTTCACTTTCGGTGTGTTTCGGTACCCGATATTCGGGTGTTATGTTTATTAACTTTGCCACAGATGTGGAACGTGGCCTCATCACTGAACATGATGTGATACATAAGGTCCTCATTGTGTGCCGTTATCGAATCATAACATGCAGCCTGACGAGCTGCGTAATATGCGTCTAATTTGTGGAGCACCTGAATATGGTAGAATTTTTTTTAACGTAAAGTGTAAAACTTTCAAAATCGTTTAATTTGGCAAATCTAACTCATTGCTTAAACGACGGCTTGATGCTCTCGGGCTTCTTTCGATTGATTCGCTGAACAGTCTCTTCTGGTACGAAAGATATCCCGGAGTGTGGTTCATTCGCAACGTTCCCAATTCTTTGAAATTTATTGCAAAATAACTGGATGTTTTCTCGTGTTGATCCTGGTTTCTGAAATTTCTGAGTGAACGCCTGTCACACCTCGGTATAAGATAATCCGCGCACTAACAACATACACACGTTCTTCTATCGTCAGCATGCTTTTATATTATGCTAAAAGAAAAAGAAAATAATTACGTTAACACAGAAATGGATCGAGACTTTATGACCACCTTTTATATACCTATATATATATATATATATATCCACCGCTGTGGTCTCGAGGTAGCGTGCTGCACTGCCACGCAGCGGGCCCGGGTTCGATACCCGGTCGGGGTAGTTTTTCTGGTTGAGGTTTTTATCGGGATTTTTTCTCAACTGTAAGACAAATGTCAGGAAAACGATCCCTGAAATCATATGGCCATCATCATCATCCTTTCCGTTATCATCATCATTCTTCACCGGTGTGGAAAGCAACGGGAAGCTACCACACCCACAATTCCCTATTAAACCTGCAAGCATAGCATGAAAATGTTATGATTGCAGTGATGGACTATGGATATATATATAATTCTTCTGTACTTATGTATGTCGAACTCCTCCTAAACGACTTAACCAATTTTTATGAATTTTTTATCTGTTTGAGTGCGTTCCTGGATGTTTTAGATTCACAATTGGACCATCTAAAACTGTTAGGTGTAGGAGTTCACCCGAAGTGAAAATTTAAAAATTGCTCTAGCGATCACAATTTTCAGAGTTTCACAACGAAACTCAGTATATCCTTTTAAAAATAAACCAAGATAGGTGTTATCAAAAAATGAGCGAAATCCAACAATTATAATTGGAGATTTACTTAAAATCCTAAATCAAAAACTGCCTAAACGACTGGACGGATTTTGATGAAAATTTTTGTGTGGGTTTGAGTGGGTTCCCGGTTGGTTTAGATTCACAATTGGACGCTCTAAAACCACTAGCTGTAGGAGTTCACCTGAAGTAAACATTTAAAAATTGCTCCAGCGATGGCAATTTTTCGATATTTAACAATGAAACACAGTATCTCCTATTAAAATAATCCGAGGCAGGTTTTATTAAAAAATGAGCAAAATGCGACAATTAGAAGTGGAGGTTTTCCTGAAATCCGAAATTAAAAACTGACTAGCAACCACCATGTTTGGTTCGTCTCAGCGTATATCATACAGTTTAATGAAATTTTAATATTTTATTTATTTGGGTGTAGCAACATACGCCGTGTATCAGCTAGTATAAATATAAATTTTGGTCATGGTTATTTTTGGTGTCAATTAAATAGGATCAGCGAGGATCTTTAAATTTTTCAGAAACATTTGAATGAGAATTGGTTTGTAATGTGCATAAAAAAGGTTCTAAAAATTATTTCAATAAAAATACCCACACTTTATTATTATTTAGTTTCTGCTAATAATGCTAGTAGATGCAGTCTGTATTATTGAAAATGGTTACTTACTTTGTACCACACAGTGGATTCAATACACAATACATTGTTACCAGCTTGTAACTAGGTCTGGAGACCACAAGCAGATTGACTTATTGAGCACAAACACGTTGCAATAAGTTCAAAAATGAGACATCACCAGCACCATCTTCTGGTTGCTATTCAAAAACTGCGAAGTTTCAGCCACAAAAAAAAAACAGAAGACATATTTATCACACCCCAGTGTTAAAGTATTATTTAAAGCATTGGAAGTTCATTGGTCGAAATAGTGATGATCTTTCACCGTAAAAATACAACCGTCAAGAAACTGGGGTAATTAGTCCCCCATTCGGTTCTCCGGGCAGGATTACTTGAGGGAATCCATGGAAAAGTATCAAAACACATGTTTCTACGAACATGGAATGTTAGGACATTACATAATAGCTGGCCACTAGATTAAGATTGAAATGTATAAAACTGTTATTCTTCCATTTATATTATATGGATGTGAAACATAGATTCTTGATTTAAGTGAGGAGAAAATATTATGAGTATTTTAGAATAAAGTTAATGGGAACATTTGTGGACCAAATAGAGATAAAGAGAGAGGTGAATGGAGAAGGCTACATAACAGTGAGCTACATGATATTTATAGGAAACCAGATGTAATAAGAACAGTTAAGGTTCATAGACTGCGATGGGCAGGACATGTGGCACAAATTGGGAATGAAAGAGGGGCATGAAACTTGAGAAAACCTCAATGTGCAGGCCAAAAATGAGATGGGAGAATAATATTAACCACGATTACATTAAATTATACAAGATATGTTTCGGAAACGTTAGTTCACCTGAAGTGAAATATAAAAATTGCTCTACCGATCAGAATTTTCAGTGTTTCACAACGAAAGTCAGTATATCCTATTAAAATAAACCGAGATAGGTATTATCAAAAAATGAGCGAAATCCAACAATTAGAAGTGGAGGTTTACTTCAAATCCGAAATCAAAAATTTTTGTGTGGTTTTGAGTAAGTCCCTGGTTGGCTTAGATTCACAATTGGATCCTCTAAAACCATTAGCTGTAGGAGTTCAGCTGAAGTGAAAATTTAAAAATTGCTCTAGCGAAGACAATTTTCGATGTTTGACAATGATACTCAGTATATCCTATTAAAATAATCTGAGGTAGGTATTATTTAAAAAATAGCAAAATGCGACAATTAGAAGTGGAAGTTTACCTGAAATTAAAAACTGACTAGCAACTGCCGTGTTTGATTCGTCTCAGCGTATATCATACAGTTTAATTAAACTTTAATATTTTATTTATTTAGGTGTAGCAACACTCGCCGGGTATCAGCTGGTATAAATATAAATTGTGGTCATGGTTATTTTTGGTGTCTATTAGATAGGATCAGCGAGGATCTTTAAATATTTTTTCAAGAACATTTTAATGAGAATTGTTTTGGAATTTGCAAAAAAAAGGTTCTAAAAATTGTAAACTGATATTCTTCAATAAGAACACTTTATTATTATTTTGTTTCTGTTAATAATGGTAGTTGTTGCAGTCTGTATTATTGAAAATGGTTACTTACTTTGTACCGCACAATACATTGTTACCAACTTGTAACCAGGTCTGGAGACCACAAGCAGATTGACTCATCGTTGAGCATAAACACGTAGCAATAAATTGAAAGATGAGACATCACCAGCACCATATTCTGGTTGCTATTCAAAAACTGTAAAGTTTCCGCCACAAAAAAAAACAGAAGGCATGTTTATCACACCCTAGTGTTAAAGTAATATTTAAAGCATTGGAAGTTCATTGGTCGAAATAGTGATGATCTTTCACCGTAAAAATACAACCGTCAAGAAATTGGAGTAAAAGTCCCCCATTCGGTTCTCCGGCAGGATTACTTGAGGGAATCCATGGAAAAGTATCAAACACATGTTTCTACGAACATGGAATGTTAGGACATTACATAATAGCTGGCCACTAGATTAACTTGAAATGTATAAAACTGTAATTCTTCCATTTATATTATATGGATGTGAAACATAGATTCTTAATTTAAGTGAGGAAAAATATTATGAGTATTCTAGAATAAAGTTCATAGGAACATTTGTGAAGTAAATGTAGATGAAGAGAGAGGTGAATGGGGAAGACTTACATAACTGTGAGCTACATGATATTTATGGGAAACCAGATGTAATAAGAACAGTTAAGGCTCATAGACTGCGATCGGAAGGACATGTGGCACGAATTGGGAATGAAAGAGGGGCATGAAACTTGAGAAATCCTCAGTGTGCAGACGAAGAATGAGGTGGGAGAATAGTATTACCACGATTACATTAAATTATACAAGATATGATTTGGAAACTTTAGCTATGGAGAGCATATGTTAGCATGGCCATGAACCTACAGGCCCAGTAGCGCCAGCTAGTTATTATTTATACCAATAGTAGTTCATAAATGGAATATTTATATATGGCATAATGTAGCATATTCCAAGGACAGACGTACAAAGTTCTTCTCTATGGTTTTTACATAATGATAATTAGTTTCTTGTTATTCCACATGATTTCAACCTGAAATGTAATTCTACATTATGTTGTAAATGTAATTCTACATTATGTTGTAAATTTATCGATAAGAATATTTAAGTTAATGAAAGTAAAAAATTAGAAATGCTCCAGTAACACTTGATGGTTGCGATATTTAACCTCCCTCGAGAATCAGGAGGGCCTAGTCACTCGGATCCATTTACTCAACAAAGCACGCAGCATGATTTGCTGTTCTGACCACAAATATCAGGAGTTCTTCATTTGCTGTCTTGTTTCCACACCAAATTTCAGCCAACTTCATACTGTTGTTGGATAAATTTACCTTTCATTTACATTTTTAGCAAAATAATTATCTTCTGTAAAGCAAAGAATAAAAATTAATCTTTAAAAAATCCAAAGAAAGACATCATGAATTATAAATACGGAAAATAGAGAACCTTGGTATAAAATTCAATTCGAAAAATTACGTTTCCAAAATGTAATGTAAACTGAATATAAATTTAATATTTAAACAATCATTAATAGATACAGTGAAGATTGTGTATGTATCTAACCATTGCTCAAGAAAACACAAATAAAATAACAAACAGGTTTTTTTATATTCAATGAGAATTTCTTGAAGGAAGAAGAAATATTACACGGGAACTAATTTCTGAGTACAGCTGTCATTTTATATTTTTTGTCGCTAGATATCAATTTACACTGAATAGAATTCATAGGTTCTTCATACAATGCAGTACACCACATGGCACGTATGCTGAAATTGTGATACTCAAAATGAAAGGTTTTCTGGAAATCCAATTTAGAGATGTAAATAAAAATCATCACCCCACAGAGTAGATATTGTTTGGCGTAAAATTGGATGAAGTTGTAGTTAAGGTACCTCCCGATCCTTACATTAATAAAAGTTTCACAGCGGTTTGTCGAAAAGAGACTAGTGGCTGAGGTAAAAAATGTGCAGGATGATTGTCTGCACAGAATCTTAATTCTGCAGGATGATTGTCTGCACAGAATCTTAATTCAAATAATGCACCTACTTAGTTTCAAATTGTACGAGAAATGAAATGACATTAACTTACTCAAAGTCATTATAAATTACCTTTCACACTTCATTCACTCCTGAAATACATTTAATGATATTGGAATAATAATGAAAATAATTATAATTATAATATTAATAACAGTCAAATTATAATAAAATCACAACTCTCTCAGAAAACACACTAATGCAGCAAAACGAAGGGCCAAGAGAAGTAAACACCCGAAGCTCAAAGAATTATATACGTCTAAATATAATACTCTCATAAATCAGAATAAACATGAATTAAATAAAGTTAAGCGAGAACGTTTCTGCACAGAACATAGTAGGAAATCGCCTTGGAAAATCTATAGGCACTGCAAAATCGACACACCTTCTTCCACTCTTACTTTAATCGATGGAACTCCAACCTTAACGGAGAAAGACACAGTCAAAGCACTCCTCGATATATTCGTGCCAGATGACATTGCAGATCTCGATAACGATGTGCAGAGACTCGTCAGAGAATCTAACCGAGACTGCGTAGCCCTGGACACACCACAGGAGCCAGAATTCGCATCTCACGAAGTAGAAGAAATAATAAACAATTTAAATGAGAAGAAATGTCCAGGCCCCGACGGAATTGATGGATCTATTATTAAAATCATACTTCAGACCTTACCAAAATTCTCGAAGATAGTTTTCAATAAATGTCTACATTTAGGTTGCTTCCCTTAAGTCTGGAAAGAGGCAAGAATAATAGCTATCCCTAAGTCAGACAGGAGAAAGCTGCTATCCATCACTGGATATAGAGAAATCGGCCTACTATCTATCCCCGGGAAATATCTGGAACAATTGGCGATGGAAAGACTCAACTTCTTCCTCCAAGAGAAGACACTCATTCGCCCACAACAGTATGGCTTCATCGTTGGAAAATCCTCTTCTGATGCTATCAAAGCTGTCTCAGGTTTCGTACACCAAAGTAGAAGTAAGGGGATGAAATCCTGCCTCCTATCCCTGGATATCAGTGGCGCCTTTGACAATGCTTGGCACCCAAGTATCAAAGCGCGTTTACGATGAATAAACTGCCCATCAAACATCTATAATATCATAGTGGACTTCCTACATGACCGTACAGCTCACTTCAGACAAGGAAACTCTTCAACGAGTAAGAACGTCACCAGAGGTTGCCCCCAAGTATCTGTCTTAGGTCCCACTCTGTGGAATATTTTAGTAAGTGGACTTATTTCAAAGCTGGCAGACGTACCCGACCTGAAGACTGTGGGATATGCAGACGACATAATGATTATACTTAATGGTATTTCCCATGATCATATACTAAACATGCTCCAATTAACACTGCAAATCCTGCAAGATTGGTGTTGCAGAAACAAACTTGTAATCTCTAAGGAGAAATCTTCTCTAATGCCTATGTATGTCAGAAAGCAAGACACATACGCCAATCACACAATAGTTACAGAATGGGGCCTAAATGTGGTAACTAAAATGAAATATTTGGGTGTGATGATAGACCACAAAATGGACTGGTATCCCCATTCACTATACCTGGAAAATAAAAATACTACATCTCCGAAATATGCTAGTCAGAAGTTCCAAGGCGACTTGGGGCATGTCCTTCCATCATCTTATGACAATCTATCATCAAGCCATTCCTCCTATGATACTGTATGCTGCAGATTCCTGGAGCCAACAAATCTCCATACGGGCTGACACCAAATTGAACCAAATACAAAGATATTTTCTTCTTTTCTCAACAAAAACATACAGAACAGTTTCATACAATGCTCTCCAAGCTCTAGCATGCGTCATGCCCATGGATCCAACAGTACTCCTACACAACGACATTAAATCAATATCCAGAGGCCAAGCCGCCAATGCTATAATCCCTCTACTGAAACGAACTGAAATGCCAACACTAATAAAAGGAATTCATCCCAAAGATAGCAATATAGAAATAGATTCAACTGGAACTGTAGGGAATTCTGACTACTTAATATTCACGGACGGGTCCAAAACGGCTAAGCATGTGGGAGCAGATATAGTAGCCGAGAAAAACTCAAAGGAGATATTTACCAATATGAAAAGACTTGACATAGATTGCTCTGTCTTCCAGGCAGAACTCCTTGGAATTCAAATGGCAGTTGAATGGATTGAACTACAAAAAGATGCAACTTCAACATATGCTATCCACATAGATTCACAAGCCGCTCTTTTAGCCATAGCCAATGGAAAAGCAACCAACCATTTGGCGATCCAAATCAGAGAAAAGCTAATCGTACTCAAAAAGACGAGTAAGATTGACCTGCACTGGGTTAAAGGTCACGCAGGTCTTCGAGGGAATGAGAGTGCTGACTATCTGGCTAAAATAGCCGCTAGCTAAAGAACTACTATCGACTACAATTCCATCCCTATAATACGAGGCAAGCAGTTATTAAAATAATAGTATGAAACAATCTGGAATTTAATTTACACCAAATCAAATGACGCCTTCCATACCAAAATGTTCATCCCAACATAACCTATATACTCTCTCTATCTCTATGGCCCAACTATATAACCACAATTTCTCACCAACCATGGACTATTTAAATCCTACCTACACAAAATGAACAAAACTGCTTCACATTATTGGAACTGCCCAGAAAAAAATCACTGCAGACGGCCCACCATCTGATGACTGAATGAAACATTTTCTCCAGAGATCGAATCAGCTATACTACAAATTGCTACTCCGCAAATATTCTGAAGTTCCACTTTAACACATTATACGTTCCATTATTTCGTACGAGGATCTTCCGTCAACTACAAAAACAACTTGAACAATTGTAAAACTGTAAATATCACGTGATATACCATTGGTGAAACACGGGTTGTAGCATATATGTAAATAAAAAAAATCACACAAAAACTAAATACATATTACAATTTTAAAATAGACTAAACAAAGCACAATGATCTAACATTAACAAAACAAGGAATTATAGTTAACACATTGGTGATGGACCACGGAGATCTCCATGTTTAAATGTCCAGAGATAGACGACCAGCCACAGAGATTTCCAGTTTTACGTTTTGTATGGTGTCCATGCCTCTTCGCTTTTGAAGGAAGCATGCAATTTCGTTTTTTTCTCTCTTTGTGAAGTAAATTTTAGTTGCTTTGTACCCCTCTCTTTTCTTTTATCAAATTTCCATCTTAACAGAAAGAGTAGTTTACAGTATCAAGAGAGACGGCTGGTGAAATATGGAATTTTAGTGCAGATATTTAGGCGATTACTGGCAAATATATAACCTGGAAATATATGTTGCAGAGGGGGAAACATTATAAGAACACTATTTTGCGTTCTGGAGCCGAGTTTATATATCATGTCTACCAGGATAATTATTATAATAGTGTGGCTATAACAGAAAATTTGCTCGAATGAAAGACGAGAGTTTGTGGAACAATAATGATTAACAAGGAGCTTCCCAAATCATTTGTGGAAGCAGGAAATAAACCCAAACCAGGAGAAAGTGTATTTTGCAGAAAGGGAGAAGTTTTGCTAGAAACCTGGAAAGATAAAAGAGACGTAAGAATGGTTAGGACATTACATCAGGCAACTATAGAGTGGGGGGGTCGGTAAAGTTGTAAAAAATGGTCTATTGAATACTTCAATATAACAAGTATGTGAAGGGCACAGACAGGGTTGACCAGTACCTATCACAATACTCCATCCTTAGAAAAATAGTGAAATGGAGCAAGAAAGTTGTATTGTCAAGACCCACCAGGGAGGCTTTCAGGAGACATGAAGAAACATAAATTAACACCAATTGTGACTGGAAAGAGCAAATAGCCCTCCACAGTTTGCCGCATTTGCAGTGAACACAAGAAAAGAAAAGAAACTCACTACATATGCTCCTGCACTGTGCCTTTACATAAAGGGGAATGTTTCCAACGCTATCACACCCTCACTTTCTACTAGAAGGTCTGGACAGTGCACAAATAAAGAAATGTTTAAATAATATTGTTACTGAATGTATATATAGATGTAAAAATCGCACTATGCTAGCGCGGTTTAAAATTTAAAAGTCTAGCAGCTCAGAAAAATGTCCCGTCTAGTAGGGGTGGGTGGTTCGCACAGCTGTTGGTCACCAATGTGTTAAAGAAGTATTTATAAAAATGGTACATTCACACTTGCACAGATATACAATGTTGAACGAGATGCCAAGATATGGCCATGGTTTTGTTTCTCCGATATTTATGGTGCACCTTCGGGTCTAAGAGGGTGTCCGGTTACACCCTCATGGACCAAGGAGACTTCCGGCATTCTTGTATTCTTGAATTCATCCTGCAGGTTCCATTAGCTGAAAAACAACAAAGGCATCACGTCAGCAAAACACTCAGAGATCCAGATACCTTAACTACAACTTCACCCAATTTTTACGCCAAATAATATCTGCTTTAGTGGAGTTATGATTTTTCTTTATCTACATCTTTATATTGCATTTCTAGAAAACCTCTCGTTTTTAAGTATCACAGGATGACAAAGCGAGAATAAAGGTTCTGTACTACATCTTTTAAGCGCCTATCAATTCTCCTCAAGGGTAAACGATTCTAAGTGAAAGAAAAATGGCAGAAATTTGTAGGTGCACACAGAATTAATTCCCATGTAATACTTTTTTTTTTCTTTCGTGAAGAAATTTTCAATTAAATGTAGAAACAACCTGTATGTGATTTTGTTTGAAGTTGTGTTTTCTTGAGCAATGGTTCTGCATGTAAATAAATATATGCATATTAAATTATTTAAATTTATATAAAGTGACCTGTTTTCACCATAAAGTTCATGCAATCAACTTATGTATTGCGAATGAAATCACCCATTTTGTTACATCCATCCAGACTTCAATATTATTACCAAACAGGTTTCCCTCCTCATATCATTTATTTCACACACTCATAGTGCTGAGATAATTTGAATGTCTTCCATGTACTATTGTTTTCAATCCCATGATCTTGTATTTCTTCATTGCATCAAATTTATTTTCAAATGTAGTTTCCTAGAAAGATAAACGTTTATAACTGATTAGTACATTTTGGCAATTATTGTGGTAATTTTCTTCCTATATGTGCAAAATATCAGTAGCTAATTATGGACATTTTGATGAAGTGTCTGAATTCAAATAACGTGCAACCGTAACAAACAGAAATGAATTATGCATAGGATGAACTCTGGATATAGGCTATACTGTACATGACAGAGCCTCTTGCTTTAATTCTTTCAAACTTGTTAAATTATTAATATAAAAAATGGCGATTCTTCAGGTTATAAATTAAATGGATGCGAAACCGATCTCTTACTTTAAGACGTAAGAAAATGTGGGTATTTGTGAATAAAGTGCATATTGACCTAACAGAGACATGTGGACAGGTGATTGGACTCAACTCCATGATCTTGATAGAAAACCAGATATAATATGAGGAGTTAAGTTTCGTAGACTCGGATGGGCAGGACATTTGGAACGTTATAAAAATGAATTCTTATTATAGGAAACACAAAGTGGAAACCATTCAATAGGAAGACCAAGGACGGGGTGGGATAATAACATGTGAAGGAAGTCCGTAAATTAACGGGGGAATGATTGGAAGAAATCTCAGGATATAGATGTATGGAGAGCTTGTATCTGTGCTACAATGGTCCACAGGGGTTGATAGTGTTACTGGTAAATACAACTTTTGTATTAATCATTTTCCTTATGTGTTTTTCTTTGTAGAAATTTTCCAAGAAGTTGTGGATTACAAATTTGTGTAAAAAGTTTTGTGGAATTTACATTTGGTTTGGACATATTTCTCCCCTGTTATACACAAAGCCATCGTTTGTAAGATATAAATGGAATCATCAGGTTTAGGAATGGGATATGTGAAAGTTAAATTTTATGTTGCAAAGTATCTCGAAGCCTCGCTCTGCGCATAAGTTGTAAGAATCCTTCCCTCGAGATTGATAGATATGGTATTGGGAATAAACAGGATGAAAATCCTACAAATTATGAATATGAAGAAGATATCTTTCTAAACCTTGAATTAAGTGAACAATGTATCAAATTTAAATAAATATTTGTTTGTGTATCGGAAAACTGGCGGGTGGCATCGGACTATCAGCATTTTGAACCTACTCTTACAGTATAACTAGGCCTGCGCTGCCATGAACTTCCGGAACTGATAGAGGCGTCACAGGGAGCGGAGATTTAGGTTCTAAAATTTAATATTGCAACATAGTATAGTGATAAAATTCATTTATATCCAATCAACTGATTTTTTTTGTAATATAACTTACAAAATAGTTTATAATGATGTTTGTGTGTGATCTAGCAATATTACATTTATATTAAACCTTACTTTTAAATTATAAATGAATAATGTTCTATTTAATTTATCGAGAAATACTTTTGTAACTTATATTATTTTTAAAAATCAGCTGAATGAATACTGTAGAAATACTTATTTTCTTTCTATTTCCTGAAATTAGGCCTTTTGACCTGTTTTCACATGAAGTGGGATTGAATGAATCTTCCCATCTAGTAAATGGGCGTGCAACACTTCTATGTCCTATTGATTTGTACTTTAATAACAGCTGAGATATTCTATCTGTAGGCAGTCTTTTAACATGTTCATACCAGTTGTTTATCATGTTGTCTATTCTGTTTGTTCAATTAAAAATATTTAAGTCTTTTCTAATATCTTCACTTCTTTTTCAGTTCAAAATTGTCACGCCTGCTCCTGAACGTAAGAACTTTATTTTTGTAAGTTTCTAGATTAATTTTATCACTATACTCTCTTGCAGTCTTAACTTTAAAAACCTAAAACTCCGCTCCCTGTGAGATAGAGCCTGGGTCTATTTGCAGAACCTTCAACACCAAATGATATACACGCACTAACACAATTTGAGAATTATATTTCTCAGAAAGGCTGTTTTATGTGCTTATTAAAAATACATAAAAACATTTTTTAAGTTCATACGTATGTTGCGAACTTGATAACTAAAATACTCTCTTCTTATTTCGAATCAGTAGGTTCAAGGCCGCATGGGCATAAGCTCTCCAAATATCCCTATTATATTTAGAAATTTTACATTAATTATTAGTATTATATTTAGAAATGTTACCATAATTATTAATATTATATTTCGAAATTTTACATTAATTATTAATATTATATTTTATTAAGATAATAGTGACTTGTTTTTTTCTTATAATTCTAGTTAAAGTATTTTAGAAATTCTCCACTCAAATAATGCTATTCATTTGGCAGTCTCTGACAGGTTAGAGGACACTACCCTTCTCACACCCCTTCCAAACAACAATAATGCAAGACAGGTTCTAGAAACAGCATTCTTCCCATACCCTACTTCCCTGCATGTGGTCCACCTGAACGCACAAAGTTTAACGGCACATGTAGACGAAAATAGAATGATTTTTTTCTTCTTCCAATACTCATGCCATTCTCGTTTCAGAAACATGGCTCACTCCCTCCATTAATTCTAGTTTAATTGACATGGATGGTTATACTTTTCTTAGATATGATATTGTACATAGTCGAGGGGGCGGTGTTGGTGTCTTCCTTAGGACAGACCTTTCTCCTAGGACTGTATACTTTTCTAATAACGAGACATCTCCTGAAATTATGTTTATAGAAATATATGCAAGCTTCAAAAAATGCCTTCTTTGTATAGTGTACCAACCCCCTAAAATTAAAAACATAGCAGAAATAGAATCTGCTCTACAACACGCACGTATACAATATGAACACGTTATCGTCCTGGGTGACTTCAATATAAATATACTAGACACTGACAGCAGACATACATGTCCGCGTTCCAAGCTTGTGATATGACTATCCTTCCCCTACAGCCTACACATCACACCAATCACTCTGAGACTTTACTTGACTTAATTGCTAAGAATAATCTAGACAGAGTACTAACCCACGGGCAACTGTCAGCTCCCGGAATATCAGCACATGATGTTATATTCTTAGCATATTCGCTGCAGTGCCCGAAACTAACTCGTAAGGCTATCACATATAGAGACCTAAAACATATAAACAATGCAGCTCTACTTGAAGACGCTATAAAATTACCCTGGCGTACTATATAGACGCTGCATTCTGTTGACGAAAGAGTTGAGGCATTAAATAGCATTATATTACAACTATATGACAGACACGCCCCACTGAAAATTAAACTAGTGAAACGACACCCTGCTCCCTGGATGTCTGCTAACATTCGTAACTTGATGACTGAAAGAGACGCAGCATATCGGAAATATAGACTCGACAAAACTGACATACATCTCAATCACTATAAACGGTTACGTAATAAGACTACTCAAACTATCAGAAACGCCAAACTTAGACATCTATACGGCCTTACTGAATCTAATAACAATAACCCAGACATTTGGAAAAATATGACTAAAATGGGTGTAGGAAGGAAAGACACACAGATAGAAAAACTGGACACACTCAATAACAATTTTAAAAGCACATTCTTTACTCCTAAACACAAAACACAGGCAATAAGTGAAATACTATTGACGAATCCACCAGACAGAGAACATTTTCATTTTTCATATCTTGCAGAAAATTATATAAAGAAACCTCTCAAACGAATAAAAACAAAAGCAGAAGGTACTGACCATATAAATATCACTCTACTTAACAAAATAATCGACGTTATACTACCTTCCATAACTCATGTTTTCAACTCCTCACTAGAAACCTCTATATATCCCACATTATGGAAGCAAGCAATTGTACGCCCACTCCCGAAAGTAAAAACTCCCTTACCTCCTAACGATTTTCGACCCATTAGTATTTTACCTACCCTTTCAAAACTTGAACGATTAGTCCATAAACAACTGACTGACTACCTAACTGAACACGACCTTATAGATCAATACCAATCAGGCTTTAGGACAGGACACAATACAAATACTGCTCTACTAAATATATGTGAAGACATACGCGAAGCACCTGATAATCTAAAACTTAGTATTCTTACACTACTTGACTTTAGTAAAGCATTTGACACTATATACCTGGACTTATTGTTGCTTAAACTAAAAAACCTCTCACTTTCTGACAGTGTCACGCAATGGTTCAACTCCTACCTTCGTGAGCGCCAGCAAAATGTTGTAGGACATTCTACATTACGCTCTTCTTGGACCTATCGTAAAGCTGGAGTTCCACAGGGCTCGGTGCTCGGCCCATTGCTTTTTTCAATCTATATAAATGACATATCTGACTCCCTAAAACATTGCAAACATCATTTATTTGCGAACGACATTTAGATCTACTTTCACTCAGACAAATATTCTTTAAATTACGCGGTAACCAAAATTAATGAGGACCCAGACTCGCTAGCGGCGTGGACAGAGAAATATGGACTTCAATTAACCTTTCAGCGTTGGAACAGTATTTAAATGGACAACCGGTGTGCTGACGGAGGACATTTAAATAATTAAAGCTAATTTTACTGGAATACTTTCGAAATGCCAGATCTCGGTTAAATATGATCCGATTTTAGTGAATTTTGAATTAAATTGAACACGAAAATGTAGAGAAATGTAATAAATACAATACATTATAATTTGTTTTTACAGATATGAATAAATTATTATAGAAATTTATTTTTAAAAAATGTGAGTTATTAAAATGAATTTAGAGGTCCTATACTTGGACACCCCTGTATTTAGAACAGCTGATACGTTATACCGTCGCCTGTGGGTGTCTGAAGGTCAAATTCCAGGAAAATGTGCGTGTCTAAAAATAAATTATCAGTGAATGTTGAGACTTGAATGGACATCAAATCTCTCTATGCAGCAAATGCCATAGACTTCATATCGGTTCTCTATGTTTATATGACTCACTTATTCGATCATATTATATACAAATCGATAGATTGAAATGTTGACTTTCGATCTGAGTTAGACTATTTCAAATAGTACCTGAACCAGCTTCAAGAGAGCAGCTCAAATCAGTCGCTGCGCTGTGGTGGTCGTGGATAGTAAAATAACTATTTGAAAGCTGGTATTCGTCATCTAGTTCTTGTTATCAATTATAATACGTCTTCCATACTTTAGAGAAGGTATTGTAATACTTATAATTATTAATATTATATTTTTCTCCACATTTTTCAGCGGAAAATGAACACTGTGCTACATACACAAGTCAAACCTCAGTTTGAAATCATGGAAACTATATCTAATATACAATTATAATTTATATAAGCAGACTTTATATGTATAATCTGACAGCTATGTTTTCTGTCTATATTTATATTTTAACACAATTGAGTTATCTTAAAAATTCAGGCCACAAATTCAGTTTAAATAACTTGCCGTTCAGGTCAGTACCATGTACTGAGGCCCGCGGCATATGATAAGTAGTAGGTCAGTACCGTGCACAGAGGCCGGCATACAAGGGTTAAATCGTAGAAAGACACAGGCAATCATAATGGGCCATGTAATACTATTATCCTCCTTTAACACAAATTCAGTATTACATGTGTCAGTTAATGAAGTTTAGATCCCTTATAGTGAGACAGTAAAAAATCTAGGAGTATTTATGAATAAACATTTAATTTGGAATAAACGAATAAATAATATTTGCAAAACTATCTTCTCAATAATACACTCATTAAATCGTATAAGAAATTGTTTACCGTTTGCTCTAAGGAAAATGTTAGCATAAACACTTGCAATGCCCCATTTTGATTATTGTGATACTCTTTTTACTGACCTAAATACTGTTCTTACCCAAAGACTTCAACGTGTTCATAATTCTTGCATACGTTTTATTTGTGGTATACGTAGATTTGATCACGTTACACCATCCCTGGAACAATTTTCATGGCTTCGTCTTCAAGATCGTAGAACCATCCATTCCCTATGCCTTCTGTATAAAATATTACACACATCATTACCTTATTATTTATCACACCGCTTTACTAGACTCTCTGATACACATAAATTAGATACCCGAAACCTTGAGCGATGTGTTCTTTATATCCCTCCTCATCGTACTACCTATTATTCGAAATCTTTTACCATTTCTCTTGCTAGAACATGGAATTCCCTTCCACCCAATGTCAGAGACTGCCAAACTTTACCATCTTTCAGAAACAAATTGAAAATAAAATTACTAGCAGAAACAACTCATTAATATTACTTTTTAAAAATTAATGTGTTTTTTCATTATTTAATAAAAATAGATTTAAGATTCATTAATATATTTACCTAATGCCTTGTATAAAAAGCACAGATTAATTCATTGTAGTTTATTACTTTCTTTGTATGTTGTTCTTTCCTTTCTTTTTATGTATAGTAGATTCGAGCTGTTATTCCTTTCTGTATTCATTCTATCATTAATAGAGCTAGGAATTTTAGGTGCTGCACCTTAATTTTAATTTGTTACTAAAATGCTAAAATGAGCCTGTCTTGCAAAGAAAATATTAAATAAATGCCCCTAAATGTGTTTTAGTTGCACTTTTTTGCACCTTTTTATCAATGCAAGCACGTTTTGCACTTTTTTGTCTCTTACCAGCATTTTATTACCAAAATAATGTGTATAATTTTTTTTACATTTCTTCAAATACGTTTTCAACGATTGGTAATGATGTGTGGTGTCAGTCCACATAACATTACTTTCACTTTAGTACAGCCCCGTTAGGCTATTCCTTTTAAATAAGTTCGCCCTTCTTGCACCACAGTTATGCGAAAGTTATTGTTTAAGGAAGGAAGATTTTTGAGTGCATAAACAAATATTTCACTTCATAATAATATTTGACTTGTGTGGTCTGCTATTTTCCTGAGTGACCAGTATACGTATGCCAAAACCGAATTTGAACTCCTACAAACTAAATGATTTTGTAAAACAATTTAGTGCAGATGGAATTCAGTTATGAGGTGCATTCTTTGTGATATTTCAATAACAATTAATGAAAAAACACCCACACAATCTTGTTGCGCAGCATATAGGTAGTGCAAAAACACGAAAAATAAGAAACTACAAAGCAGTAAATGTGTATTATGACAACAGTTTATTTCAAGTTTAATAAATAAACATTTTTTTTATGATACAGCAAAAATATTTGTGGCAAGTAGTATTCCTCTTTCCAAACTTAACAACCCTATTATGAAAGCATATTAAGATGGATGCCATACCTGCAAACGCTGGATGAAGAAAAATTAAAACAGAATCAGACAAGTAGAAGGTGAAAACCAGTATAAATTTTTACATTAGACGAAACCATTGAGAAGACAGTTGAGATATTGAACGTTTTTTTAGATATGTTCTATAACATTTGAGTTGTTTGGATCATATCCTGCTTTAATTACATTTTTTTCCGACCTGTGGGATTTTCAATAACATAATGTTTCGGGACTTGTCTTACTCATACTTTTTACTATATGACAACATGACTGAATTTTGTGTCATGAGTTACTTGATGTAATTGGTTTTGGTACTCTTTAATGATAATTCACATGGAAAATTTGCCCCTCCTAATTTAAAAAATTGCACCTTTTTTATACCTTTTTCTGCTAAATTAAAGCACCTTTTTTGCACCTTTTCACCAAAATTTTGCACCTAAAATTCCTAGCTCTAATCATTAATTTAATTTTAATTGTATTTAATTTCATTGTATTATTAGACATTATTTTCATTATTATTTAATTTGACAGATAATTAATTGCTTAGTATGACTATTATTGTAATTTTTTGTATTTATATGTAACATATGTTTGTCCTGGTGAGTGGAAGAGAAGGTCACATGGCCTTAACTCCACCAGGCTAAATAAAATCTAAATCTATTTCAGTCATCCAGTTTATAATTTACCTTCTTCAAATCATAGTTAACGTCGTTCTCCAACTTTATTCTTGGCCTACCTACTGGACGCTTTCCTCTCATTTTCATACAATGAGTTTTTATGTTCGTATTTCATTCGCCATTCGTGCCACATGTCCTGTCCACCCCAGTCTATGAAATTTAAGATTTTACTGTTTTTATTACATCTGATTTTCCATAAAGATCATGCAGTTCAATGTCATATAGTCTTCTTCGTTCATCTGTCTGTTCGTCTCTCTTTGTTTCAAAAATGTTTCTAACAACTTTAATAATTTCTCCTCCTTTAAAGTAATAGTCATTGTTTCGGTATCTATTTCATATAACAGTTTTATATGTTTTCAGTTTTTTTTACAAAAATCCCTGTAATCTGTAATAGGAAGCATTTCCAGAATTGAACCAATCTTTACTTTCTTTGTGCATCTCATTCCTGTTTGTGATTATTGTTCCTAGGTATTTGAATTCAGCCACTTCCTCAAAATTTCCCTCATTTGTCATTAACTGCCCATTTCCATTATATAATGTATTTTTTTTGTGTGAACATACATTTAGTTTTATTGATGTTTATTTCCAGTCCCAATTTATTAGTGTTACTCAATGTGTGGTGTGTTCTCCATTAGTATCTCCTCACTATTGCCTAATAATGCTACATCATTAGCATAAACTAACAGCTTATTAGGCCTTCTTTATCCTCTAAAGATATGTTGACTTGCTCTAGTACAAAATTGAATAGTGCATTTCAAAGTACAGTAAAACTTGTTTAATCCGGAAAGTGAATAATGCGGAAATTTGTCCAATGTGAACAAATTTATTGGCCCCGGCGAAATAATAGTAATTTTACGTGTATTTATTTTGTATAAAACGGAATCTGCCCAAAGCGGAAACGGAAGGACATTTCTACACATGTCATGAATATACTTTTTATAAAGCGGAAAGACAGAGAGAGAGAGAGAAATAAATTAATTTCCACTTCATAGAATTACTTTTAGGCCAAAGAAATAAAGAATGATTCCTGTCGCCGGGTGAAGTAGAGATTCTGCCTGTACCTGAAATTTGCTTTCGGCCTCACTACACATCCGTTATGCAAAATACACGCACTGTACATGTATTTCAAATAATCATTGCGCTGTAAAATTTGAAATTAGTTTAAGTTGTGAGGCCGATATTTCACAGGTAGCGTTCTGGATTTACGGAATAAAGATGGCTAAAACGTATGTATCATTGTCATTAAAGGAAAAAGTGGAAGTGATTAAAAATAAATAAAAAACTTTCAGTACGCGAAATAATGACTAAATTTAAATGTGGAAAAACTCAAGTTTACGAGACTGTAAAAAAATGGATGCAAAGAAATGGCTAAATGAAGAGAAGGGGGAAAAAACAGGAAATGAAGAAATCAACGAGGTAGTTTGGGAGCGTTTTACAAGTGCACGATCAAAAAATATCCAAATTTCCGGACTGATGCTCCAAAGTCAGGTTCTAGCTGTTGCTAAATCCCTAGGGAATAACGATTTCAAGACATCTTCAGATTGGCTGGACAGTTTTAATACAGGACACAATGAAGTGTGGATTGAAATTTGCGGGGAATCAAAGGATGTGGACGAAAGTATAGTTGGTGAACGGAAACCGAAACTGCATACTTTAATTTCAGGATACGCGCCTAAGATACATTTTTAAAGCTGGCGAAACGGGACTGTTTTTTGTTTCGCGCGTTACCGTCGAAGTCGCTCGTACATACTACACTTCACTTTACAACGCAGCGGGACTACAATTAATCCAAGGTACATAAAAAGACACACACGGTACTATATAATCTAAGATTATTAATAAGTTTTTTTATAATGCGGAATTTTGTCTAATGTGGAAAAATCAATTGGTCCCATGCGATTCCGGTTTGAGTAAGTTTTACTGTATCTGAAAACTGCTTGCCTACCCGCATCCTACTCTTTGTACCATTTAGACAAGTTCGAATTGCGTACTCGATAATGTTGACATAATTTCTAATGGAATTTAGATTGAACCTGACTTGAAGAGAAGAAACTTGTACCTTAATATCTTGTAATGAAAACAGACAGACGCGTGAGAGCAAAAACTGTACATGAACATGCGTTGCCATGGTAACCCGATTAATGCAGTTATTTTTAAAACTGAATAACAGGTGATTACACTGTTAAAAATGAAATGGAAAGAAAAAAGTTAAAAATAGCAATCATGTTAACATGGACAACGTACAAAATATATAATTTTACGAAAACATTTGAGAAATTAATGCCTGAACATTCACAGGCCCAGTGGCCTTGTAGTCAGCGTTCCAGAGGTCCCGGGGTTAGATTCCTGAAATTGGACATCAGACTTTTTGTCTAATGTTTTATATTCCCAATCGATACATCTTGACGAGAGCTGACGATTGAAACTCAAACGAACGTCGTAACTTGTCTCAGTCAAAATTTATACTAAACGAAAATTATGTGACGCAGCGAAACGACCTCAAAATGGCGGAGCTTCATCCGCCGCCGCACGCGATGCATCACAGTCCGCAGTCAAGGTTAGGAATTGTTTGATCCTTTATCTATGGAGGGACGTAATTACATGTTGGATGTAGGTGATAGATATGTGGCTGCAACACCAAAGTGTATCCCCCGATTTTGTTATCATTAGTTGTCTGAATTGTGGACGCTATTTCAAACACGTATTCACGTCAAAAAGGCCAAGAAAGGAAAACGAAAATCAACAAAAAATACAAGAAAATCAGAGGTAAAGGTAAAGTGGCTCCACTGCAGGCCCAACTAGGTCTACATTCTAATTCTACACCAATTTTGTTTTATATTTTAATTGGAACTTACCTCGTATTCTAGCGAAATTTTACATGCAATCACAGCTTTCATTTAACGCCATAACTTATTAATTTACGTCCAAAACAAAACATTTTGATTCCCGATTGTCCTGAAATAAAAAAAGTAAAGTGATCCCACAACAGACCCGGAGGCCCTTGGGGTAGTAGGATGTTAAGGCTCCCACTTTTTCTAGACAATCGGCACTTCCTGAAATAAAGGAACGCGAAATTGTAATTCTTTTTATAGCAAAACAAATTTTGAAATATTATTCCAGCCGTAACCACGTGACAGTGATGCTATTGTTGAACCGCAACGTTCAAATGCCGTAGCCTATTTTATTGAGTGATTTTTCGCATTGTTATCTCTAAAAAAACGTAATAAAGAGTTCTATATGTAGTGCAGCTTTAACCAGTCTCATGGGCTAGAGGTCAGCGTTCCTGACTACAGTTCATGAGGTCCCGGGTTCGATTCCCCGTCAATCCATAGGGATTTTTGTTAAAGAGAATTCTTCCTGTGGTTGCCCATGGTCTGGAATTTAGGTTAAGTTTAGGTTAAGAACTCTCGTGGCGCTTCATTATCATTTATCACCCATCATATCATCGGGGCAACGTAACTCCGCCTTCCGGTGCCCCAACCTAAGAAATGGATTACAATTCTGCCAAAGCCAGGGGAGAAAGACAGAAATGTCATAAGAGACAACCTGGTGGCGTTAGACAAAACAAATATGTAGTGCAACAGGTGTATAGTAATGTAGGTAGCAAGAAAATTATGAATTTACAAGTAATTTATTAACAGTTTTACGATTTACGCGAAACAAGACAAAATATTAGTAATTTTTGTCAGTTCATATCAAAGCAATCTATCTATCTATCTTTGGGTTTTTACAGCTGCTGCCATCTTCCCTTGCCAAACCTCCAAAGCCTACGATCATGTTCATCTTCAATGTTTAGCATTACTGTCCTCATGTTATTCTTCCATGTGAACTTTGGTCTCCCTCTTTTATTTCTTTCTGGTTCGGTTGCCATTCATGTAGTTGTTTTGGCCATCACTCATCTTGCATTCTTAAATTATGTCCTAACCATTTTAATTCCTTCTTCTCAATTCTTTCAATTATGCTTTCTTCTGCTTCCATTATGTTTCTAATTTCCTTATTTGTGACATGTTCTAATTTTGACTTTCTGGCACTTCAAAGGGATCTTAGGCGAACAAAAAACAGGTTATGGATGAGGAATATCATATATAACCTACTCGGAGCTCAACGCCCCTAGCGTTAAACAAACTCAATGAGTATTTTCCTTTAGTATTTATGGATCAGCTTTTTCTCATTTATTAAACAAACCAATTTGAGGAAGAGTTCACACGGTCTAGGACGAAACATATATCATCAGTTGTTAAATTTCTGTAATTTAATTAATTTACAGTTTTTGCATTGAAAGTGAAATAATGTCTGTTACATATCCGACATTTTGTACTGTTTATAGTTTAAAATGGATTAGTTTTGCGTTTAGAAAACTAGAATGAAGACCTCCTAACAAACACCACAACATGAGCCTCTTGAAAATGGATGATGTGTACGTAAAACAATAGACATGCGAATCGTTCAGTTTACTATACAGCGAACAAATTGTCCAAAAGAACCTGTTTGTGCAAATAATTACCACATTTTTGAACATATACATACTGTACAAAGACGACATGTCGGTACTTTGGAACATATACGCACTTTACAAGGTCACGGAGTTCTTCGGCGAATCAGGAATCAGCTCAATATTCTTAATTAATAGTGGGTAAAATTAACAACAATATATACAAAATAAATTATGGTTATGCATGATTTGTTTTCACTTCAGTCCGATGCATTTAAATAAACTGACATAAAAAATTAAATTTCACCAATTAAGGGGTTAACCTCTCCCTTTTTACGCACTACTTTTAGGTCTCTTGTGTCACCCGGACACAACCTGTCGGTAGAGCATGTTAATTTAAGAAAGATAACTACAGGGTGCGTCATAAGTCAATTAACCACTGCACATGTTTACAAGGAAAAATCAGATTGGTTGAAACAGGGGTTTGAATACGGGACCTTGATGACATAATCTCAAACACTTACTGCTTGAGGTGATTTTGAAGGATAAAGTTTTCAGTACAAAACCACTAAATCTGCAACATTTATGAGATTTGATTGAACGGAATTTGAAAACACTTTTGTTAATAATTGGAAATTGTGTGACATCATCTGGAAATCAGTGTTAAAACGGTGTCATAAATGCTTGAACTAAATGGTGGTCTCTTTGAACAATTTCGGTAGTTCTTTTATGTGTAGTTGTTGTAAGCTACAGAAAATAATGTATTTGTATTTTCTGTTGACTGACTTATGCTGCACCCTGTATTTGGGAATATTTTGGAGCAGCAGAAATTGTAGATGGGCCTTGGATAATTAGAACAAATAAAGAATTGAATAAAACAATTTTTTAAGAAAATTACGCAGCAGGCCCAAGTTCGATCCCGTGTCCGTACGAGTTTCTCGAGTGAAGGATTTTTCGGAGTTTTTCCTCCTTGTAAGACAAATATCAGGAATATTTAAGGTCCAAACGGTCCCCAAATATCATACGGCCAGCATAATCATTATCATTGATATTCGCCTTAGATTAAGGACTCCCCTGGCACACCGTTATCATTATCACCATCACCCATCATATCATCAGAGCAGCCGGGCGCCCCAACCTCAGAACTGTGTTACAATTACACCAGTGCCTGGAGAGAGCGTCAGAAATAGCAAAACGAAACCTGGGGCGTTGAATAAAACATGAATAAGAGTACAAACTTTAATTTGCTTTGGGCATGTATGTACAATGTGCGATGAAGACTTTAATTGTTAAAAAAACATATCCAGTTAAACAACTAGGCTCCAAGTCAGACCGAAAATTAGATGTTACAAGACTGAATAATCTTTATATATAAAGTGATCCCACAACAGGCCCGGAGGCCCTTTGGGTAGTTGAAGGTTAAGCCTCCCACTTTTTCTAGACAATCGGCACTTTATGTCAGCCGGGTTGTCAGCCCTACGTGACGGCCGCCTTTACCCCCAGAACAAGCGTCCGGTATTCATTTCCGTTAGAGGCTGAGTCGACCCCAGGGCCATAGTGCCGCCAGAGGGTTTGGGTCAGTTTAAAAATCCTGACCCCAACGGGACTTGAACCCTCGACCCTCTGGCTTGTAGCTCAGTGCCTTAACCACTACGCTACGGCGTGCCCCAATCTTTATATATATATACTTCTTCTGTACGTCTTAGGGCACTCTACTCCTCCTAAACAACTGGACCGATTTTGATGAAATGTTTTGTGAGTGTTTGAGTTCCTGGATTTTTTTTATTTTTTTGCGTTAAAAGCCCATTTATTTCCAGCAGCTCCATTACATTATTTGCAATGCTATGTGCTAAATAACAAAATTAATAATCAATATATTTGTTTAAACTTATACACACAATTTGTTTTTTTTTTCATGTCACTATTTATATTCAATTTTGTTGATGTTTTCGAAATGTATTTGATTTACGTATTTTTGGAAATTGTTGTGTTTTTATTCATTATTTCACTAATTTCTAACTGAATAACACACGTTTCCCTTTCTGTTTTGTATATTCACACAGTCACTGGATATAATCCACTGTTTATGTTGCTGCTTTACGCACATGTGTCGTGTCACCTCTCATTCTGAGTCTTCAGAAGTTTGTAGTGTTCATTGCTTATTTACATTTTCCTTCTTTTTCCTTTCTTTTCGTTTTTTTTTTTTCCTTTTGTCCTTCATATGTTGTTTCGGTGAATCTTTTAAAACTTGTCAATTGCCTGGTTATTAATTGTTGGTTTGTATTTGCCAATTGTCTCCTTTGTAGGTCCCTGGATGGTTTACATTCACAATTGGACCCTCTAAAACCATTAGGTGTAGGAGTTCACCTGAAGAGAAAATTTAAAAATAGTTCTAGCGGTAACAATTTCCGATGTTTCACAACGAAACACAGTATATCCTATTAAAATAAACCGAGGTAGGTATTTTCCGAAAATGAGCGAAATCTGATAATTAGAAGTGGAGATTTACCGGAAACCCATATTTCGTTCGTCTCAGCGTATACCATACAATTTAATTAATCTCTAATAGGCCTATTTAATTTATCTAGGCGCAGCAACGCACCCCGGGTATTAGTTAGCAGTTTGTATATGTTGTTACTTCTAAACCCCTCAACAGATCTGCATGGAAATGTGTACATACATGTTTTGAAGTACGCCGAGCGTTTAGCCGTTTTATTATTCTTCTTCACTTTCTAGCTCTACAGCCATTTATGTGTCCTCGCTGCTTCTCCACGCATCCCTGTCCAACGCCCTCCTCCATCCTCCGTCCCCGAGCTTCCTCTACTCCACCTCAACTTCGGTCTTCCTCCATCTGGTCTCAGTAGTGTAAGCTTTCTAGTGGTATTCTTCTCCTCCATTGTCATTATATGACCCACCCATCTCAGTCTGTAGCCGCTATCTGTTAAGCTCTAGAACCAGTAGGTGTAGGAGTTCACCTGAAACGATAATTAAAAGCCGTTATAGCGGTCGCAAATTTCGTTGTTTGACAACGAAACTCAGTATATGCTATTAGAATGAACAGAAGTTAGGTATTATCCAAAACTCAGCGATATCCGACCATTTTAACTGTGGTTTACATGAAATCTGAAAATAAGAACTGACTCTAGCAAACCGCCATGTTTGATTCATCGAAACGTGTACACACATTTTCAGGTACGGAGAGTGACTATTATGCTCTAAAAAGGATTAGGTGTAAGAGTTTACCTGAAACGAAAATTTAAAAATCATATTTCATTTATTTAGGAGTAGCAGCGCACTACAGTCATTTGAAGTGGGAATAGTGACGGGAATTGTGGGAAATAAATCTACTGCTGCAGTGTCTAATAAGAAGTGTATTCTTCTAATATTAATTATGTGTGTAATGAATGTATTCAAACTTACCTAACTTCCTTATCCCAAAACCTGAGATAATATTTTCCACGGCACTACACAAACAGAATGATAATTGTCCATCCGAAATTTTAAACCGTTCAATCGTTGCTACGTTACAATGCAACACTACTCCAATGCTACATCTATCAAATCTCCATTCAAGCGTAGCATTTGGATTTTTGCATTATTGGAGAAGCAAAGGCATCGTGCCACATGTCCTGCTCATCGGAGTCTATGAGACTTAATTTTTCTTATTATAACCGGTTCCCCGTGTAGCTGATTGTCATGTAGTCTTCGCTATTCGCCTCTCTAACATATTGGCGTCTGCTTTAGAACATTCAGACGAGAGAAAAACAATAATTTAACCCATCATCTTCTCAATTTTGAACATATTTTAAAATCGAGTGGACATGGAATCTACTGGTCTCTGTTCTCATCCCATTTATAACATAATCCTCAATGTGGCTTCCTTCGGGAGAGAAGTAAACTCGTGCCATAGATTTACAGGGGTTGTCCAAAAAGCTATCTCGTCTTATAATTAAAATTCTTAATAAAAATCCATCCATAATAATTCTGCCCCAAGCCAGGTCCTTCACTGCAATCATAGAATTTGCATGCTATGCTTGCAGCTTTACTACGGAATTATAGGTGTGGTAGCTTCCCATTGCTTTCCACACCGGTGAAGGATGATGATGATAATAAGGATGATGATGGCCATATGTCTCGGTGACCGTTTGGGCCTTAAAGTTTTCCTGACATTTGTCTATCAGGTGAGGAAAAACCCCGATAAAAACCTTACCCAGATAAACTGCCGCGACCGGTGATCGAACCCGGGCCCGCTGCGTGACAAGCCAGCACGCTACCCCGAGACCGCAACGGTGAACATTTCATAAAAATAATGCGTTAAATTAAAATTGGTCACAGATACCAGCCGGGTTGTCAGCCCCCACACACGCGGTAATCTTCGGCGTCTAATGTACCTCTTCCGAGCTAAGTTCAAGTTTTAATGTAAGTAAGCCATATGTATGACTGCATTTTATAATAAAAGTTTTACCCTTAAACGTGTAAGAAAACGTAGTTCGCCCTCCAACACTCGAAATAAAGGAAACACAAATATATGTTATTTAGAATATGTCTACAAGAGGATGTCATGTGTTTGTCGCTCTACTAAACTACTGGATCGATTCTGATGAAATGTTTAATTCTACAGAACAACTTTTTAAGTCGGTGTTACTTACTAAATGTGAGAAACAGTCCCCGAACCTCATGAGGACATTTTATTCATCATCATTGATATTCGCATTAGATTAAGGACTCTCCTGGCGCACCATCATCACCCATCACACCATCGGAAGAGCCGTAACCCCGCCTTCCGGGCGCCCCAACCTCAGAAGCGTGTTACAATTACGCCAGTGCTAGGAGAGAATGTCAGAAATGTGAAAATGACAACCTGAGGTATTGAATAAAAATGCATAAGAATACAAGATTAATTTGTTTTGGCCACGTGTGCAGAATGTGTGATGAAAGACTTTTATTGTTAAAAGTTATTTCCAGTGAAACAACTACACTCCAAGTCAGACCGATGTGTTACAAGACTGAAATATCTTTATCTTTATATATAATTCTTCTGTACGTGAGTTTGATACTCAACTCCTCCTGTACCACTGAATAGATTTGGTTACATTTTTTGTGTGTGTTTGAGTCGGTACCTGGATGGTTTAGATTCACAATTAGATCCTCTAGAACCAGTAGGCGTAGGAGTTCACCTGAAATTAAAATTTAAGAATCGATCTAGGGGTGACATTCGAATTTTCAAAACGAAACTCAGCATATCCTATTGAAATAAACCGAGGTAGGTATTATCCAAATATGAGCGAAATCCGACAATTAGAAGTAAGAGGTTTACTTGAAACACGAAATTAAAAAACTGCCTAAACGACTGACCGATTTGCATGAAATTTTATGTGTTTGAGTGCGTCACTGGATGGTTAGATTCATAATTACACTCGGTAGATGGCGTTGCGATCGGGTTATAGGATATTTTATGTCAGATATGTAATCATCTGCATTAACGACATATGCCGCGCGACAACAGTGTGACGCAATGATGCACGGTTAATAGACGGCAGTGAGGAGTTTTCTTGCGAACGTATTTTTTACGTCTTAATTAGTGAATTTTATGGCGAAAACGTAACTTATATATTTATCGTCCAGCCACGACACCAGAATTGAACGTTCGCGCAGGACAACGTGTGCCGGATCCGCTAGTTAAAATATAATATATAATTACAATTTAGTAGATGAAATAAACATTGTTTTATTCTTATGCACTCGCAATGCACAATACGTTGGAATTTGAGTTGTTTCAAAATGACAAAATTTGTCTAGAATTTCTTAAAACATTGGAAATGAAAGTATTTAAAAAAGAGACAAATAAATTATTTTTAATGTTTTCAAACAATTTAATGAAAAATGTCCTGCATTAGCGATAGATGATGTGGTGAAAATAACAGCAGAATTTACAGGTGAGTCAGCATGGAACATACATTCTGCTCGTAATGAAATTGTAAATAAAGGATATCTATCGACAACATGGAAAAAGCATAAACGTCTGATTCGATAGAGAAATATGTAATTTGTTGTCATAAATAAATAAGAAATGGAGGAAGTTCCTAATTATTGATACCATCTTACCTTGCTTCTGTAATTATTTAAAAAAAGTTTACATCAGAACAGTAGATTAATACGCTCCGGATAGGGATGTATGGAGAGCGTGTACTATACTTAATGCTAGTGAGTTAGTTAATATATCTGATGTCTAACAACTGGAATTATGGAAAACAAAACGAAATTTCTCACACATTTTTCCTTACCATAGCAACTACATAATTAGGAGTGGGGGCACACCTGGAGAGTAAATGCAGAAATCGTTCTGTCGATCCTAATTTTCTGTTTTCCTCAACGAAACTCGGTACCTGGTATTTACATAAAAAGAGGAAGTTATTTTCCGATTATCAACGAAATCCGACCATTAGAAGTGGGTGTTATCTGAAATCGATAATTTTAAAAAGTGCGTAAGCGGCGCCATGATTTGTTTTTTAGCATTTCGCTTAGTTTACGCATATCCTGTGCGACGCATTTTCTTCTTTTCATTAGATTAATGTACCATGAAAACAAATATATATATATTTTTTTTTTACTTTCAGTACCTCCCGACTTTTCTACTATTTATAAACTAACTAACTCACTGACTCTATCCAATAGGTTCATGGTCGCGCGGACATAAGCTCTCCATACATTCGTATCCTGAGATAATGTTTTCCATCATCCCGTGTATAATCTACTTTCCTCAAATCATAGTTAATATTATTCTCCAACCTCATTCTTGGTCTATCAACTGTGCGATTTCCCTCTGGTTTCCCTACAGGAAGCTTCCATGCACCTGTTTCATTCCCTATTCGTGCCACATGTCCTGCCCATCGGAGTCTACCAGACTTACCTGTTCTTATTATATCTGGTTTCCTATAAAGACCATGTAGTACACTGTTTTGTAATTTTCTCCATTCACCTGTCTGTTCACCTCTCTTTTTCCTACAACCTATAGGCTTTGTAAAAGCTTATTATTACTGTAGGCCTATATATACGTGTGTTTATCACAGACTCCTCCTAAACGACTGGACCGATTTTGATGTAATTTTTTTGTGTGTGTCTGAGTGGGTCATTGGCTGATATAGAATCTCAACTGAATCCTCTAATTACATTAGGTGTAGGAGTTCATCTGAATCGAAAATTTAAAAATCACTCTAGCGGTCACAATTTTTTACCTTTCATAATGAAGCTTGGTATAACCTATTAAAATAAACCGAGGTAGGTATTTTCAGAAAATTAGCGAAATCTGACAATTAGAAGCGGAGGTTAAAATGAAATATGAAATTGAACACTGACTAGCAACCGCCATTTTTGTTTACCCTCAGCGTGCACCGTGCAATTTAATTAACGTTTAATATTTAATTTATTTAGGCGCAGCAACGCGCGTCGGGTGATGATATAAACCGCAATAACTTAAGAAGAACAAAACATTAATTAGAGCGATACAACTGCTAACTCACCTTGTGTTTTGTTTAACGCTTTCACTTATCCATTTACGTTGTAAAACAAAAATATTGTGTTTTTTGTAATCCCGATTTTTCTGAAATAAAAGATCGCGAAATTGTAACTATTTTTATAGCAAAACAAATTTTGAAATGTTATTCATGCCGTAACCACGTAACCGTGATGCTGTTGTTGAACCGCGACGTCATAGCTTATTTTATTGAGTGATTTTTCGCGTTATTATTTTTTAAAAAATAAAGAGTTCTATATGTAGTGCAGCAGGTCTACAGTAATGTTGGTAGCAATTTATTTAACTTTTATAAGATTCATGATGTGTTTCGTTGAGGTATTAGCCTATTCAAAATTAATATAAAATTATGGAATATTAATTAATTAATTAAGTTGAGGAGACGGACCTTTCAGGTGAATATTCTATAATTTTACATTATTTATTTATTTATTTTAAGAATTTTACGATTTACGCTAAATAAGACAAATATATTAGTAATTTCGTCAATTCATATCGAAGAAAACTTAGGCGAATAAATAAACTTGTTATGGAGGAGGAATAAAATATAACCTGCTTCAGCGTTAAACAAACTCAATGAGTATTTTATCTTTAGGATTTGCTGGATTAGCTTTTTTTCTTCTTTTTTTCATGTGTTGAGCCAATTAATTTGAGGAAGGTACCCAGGGTCTCGGGCGAAAATATATCATTATCAGTTGTTAAATTTCTTCCATTTAATTAATTTACACTTTTTCCATTGAAAGTGAAACTATTTTTGGTATATATCCGACATTTTGTACGGCGCATACTTTAAAATTGATTAGTTTCGTGTTTTGAAAACCACATGTCCTGTTTAACAAACACCACAGCATGAAAATGACTGATGTGTTTGTAAAACTATAGACATGGAAATCATTTAGTTTACTATTCAGCGAACAAATAACCTGTCTGTGCAAATAATTACTACATTTATTATTTTATTTATTTTCCTTAATTTGGCGCTGCATCCTGTAAGATACAGTAGTTTGATTTATTTAATACATAGTGGAAAAATGAATCCGTAAAAATTATTTCAATTTATATGAATTATACAACAATATACACAACAATATATGGGTATGCATGATTTGTTTTCACTCCAGTCCGACGCACTTAAGTCAGCTGGCTCGTGGAATATAATTTCACCAATTAATGGGTTAAACTCTCCCCTTTTTAGTCACTAATTTTAGGTATTCTGTGTCACCCGGACACAACCTCTCCGTACTTTGGAAAGTACACATACTTAACAAGGACACGGAGAGCTTCGTCAAGTGAGGGATCAGCTCAGTCCGGGGCCACCTTCGAGACAGCACAGACAAGACACATTCATTCTTAACAAGGAGATAATGAGAATGAATTAAGATGAGTGTTTTAGTACTATTTAACGTTTACCGACATTTGTCTCACAGATGAGGAAACATCTCACTATCGTGGGTCGAACCCGGGGCGAATTCCACGTAAAATTTGACGTAACACAAACAGATTAATGTTTCTCCCTGCTTCACAAAGTGGTATGTGGCATATTTTAAAGATTTTCAGGTGTTTACATCCCAAAATATTGCAGAATAAGAACAAAACCTTACGTAACGAAGAATTGTTATATATTTTAATTAAAAATCCTACACCACGCAGAACCGTTAGTTGTTACGTAAGTTACCTTTATTTTGTATAATTAGTGACCAAAGTTTATTAAAACATAAAACTCAAGAAATGTAACTCATCCTGTATATACTATATTCACAATTATTACTCTTTGAAAACTCGACAGACAGAGATTATTACTTTACTGTCACTCTGTGGTTACGTTATACAACGATATAAAACCGTACATTTTAAGTACAATTGTCGAAGATACAAACTCCATACTTTCTGTTACTTTGTGTTTAGTTACTAAAGTATTCTCGGATGAGATGTCAAACAGAATTCATCATATTATTTCTTGTAATGTGCAAGTAAAAATGGGAAAGTACTTGTCTAAAGGTTTTCAAACAAATGAAGGATTACGACAGGGATGCTGTATATCTCCAACATTATATAAGATTTATACTGAAAAAGCTATTGAAGAATAGAAAAAGAAATGTAAACCGAAGGAAATACCACTAGATGATAATTCAAAAATATATACACTCCAGTTTGCAGATGACCAATTGATATTGGCTCAAGAATTTGAAGATATAGAATGCCTCACTAGAAAATTAATACAAGAATATAGTTTATGGGGTTTAAAGATCAATATGGATATATATATATATATGACAATAGGGGATCGTCCTCAAGATTTAATACTAGAAGAAAATTTAGGGACAATTAAACACATTTGTGGGGGTTACGAAACCCAAACCACGCTTCTTTTACCATTTGTGGCGTTTAAATAACAAAACCACGGTCTGCCTACCATTTGTGGGTATGTAAACCACACTACTGCTACCATTTGTGGCTCTTTTGAAAACCACGCAGATTGCTACCTTTAATCCGGGATCGGGTTTTGTAATTGCTGTTTCTATTAATGTGGATCTGATTTCCAAAGAGGATATCTATCAGGAAATGGCTTACCTTGGGCCCATAGAAGGCAGCCGTTGATTCATCTTTCTTTCTCTGATATATATGTATATATATAAGAATACTGATTATTAAATACATACAGTGAGTGAACAAGATAATAACTGTGTTTCAAGAATGCTAATCAGCATGATAGTTGAGGAGCTCGGAATAGTTTCTTACATGAGTGATTTTCATTACAGGATAGTAAACAACTACTTATACTTGAACAATGAAAGAGAGGCGTTGTTTAAAAGATAACTTTTAATATAAACAAGTTGGCTGAGTAAAAATAAATTAACAACAAAAAATTATAGTATTTGATTAAACGATCAAAGTAGCCATACAGATAAATAAATAAATAAATAACATACCATACATCACGCAACATTCATACATGCGTCCGAGTTTCGGGGATCACCTCTTCCCTAGACTAACTCAAACAGGCCTCTTCTTGGCCTCAGATCAACTTGTCTATGTAGAGTTCCATTTTAACCTTCCAGTCGCATCGTGACCTGGAATCGGATTCCACTCTTGAATCCGTTTAAACAACAAAACGCTGATTGCTAGGATGATCGAATGATACTCTTCTGTTAGTGCACCATGTATATAAAGATTCTGAGGTAGAGGGGAGATGCGCCGTAGACATGCGCGGCAGGAAGGATGAAGAGGGAAGGGGTAGCTACAGGAGAACAGGATATTGGCATATTTCACAAATGTTCCAGTGTAGGGAGGAGAACGAAGATACCATACTGAGCCGAAAAATGCACTTTCGGTTCAATATATACACTCCAGTTTGCAGATGACCAATTGATATTGGCTCAAGAATTTGAAGATATAGAATACCTCACTAGAAAATTAATACAAGAATATAGTTTATGGGGTTTAAAGATCAATATGGATAAATATATATATAGATATATGACAATAGGGGATCGTCCTCAAGATTTAATACTAGAAGAAAATTTAGGGACAATTAAACACATTGAAGAATATAAGTATTTGGGAATTAAAATTACTAAAGATGGAAAACAAGAAACAGAGATAAGAAACAGGATCAATATAGGAAAGTGTGCTATATCCGCCCTAAATGGAATAGTATGGGACAAACGTATCTTCAAAGAAACAAAAAAAAAAAGATATTTTTAATACAATAATCAGAAGCATTATTACCTATGGAGCTGATGTGTGGGCTTTAAATGCACAAATGAAAAAACAAAAAATTACTCGCCACTGAAATGGACTACTGGAGACGCGCTTGCTAAGAATATCAAGGAAGGATCAAATCAGAACTTCATATATAAAAGAAAAGAATGCAGGTACAATTTTCAATATTAGATTTTATAAGGAGAAAAGAAACAATTTAAATGGGTACGGGCACATTAGAAGAATGGAAGGAAAGAAGACTACCTAAGATAATCATGGGATTGGGAACCACAGGGAAGGAAAAAGAAGGGTAGACCAACTATTACATGGATTCAGGAAATCAATGAAGCTAAGGGGAAATGGGAAATAGAAGAAGATATATGGATGAACAGACAGGAATGGAAAAATGTGTTGAAACAAATGTGTAGTTAACTGTGAACATGGGTACCGGAAAAATGTATATTCACTGTAAAAGCCGGAATAATAAAAATAAAAAAATCACTACCGGTACATAAAATTACTGTCAGACCACGGGGCAGTTAGAGATAGTGATGATGGGGGAAATTTTTGCTGAAACACGTTCTAAAGTGAACTATATCAGAGCTTTAGTGCATTTTCAACTACTGACAATATTTGAATATAAAACATTCTGTGTGTCTTTCAATTATCTTGGTTCATATTTGAATTATGTTACTTACCTCTTTCCCCAAGGGTCGCGAGATCAAACCCGCCGAGGTCGATGGATTTTTTGGATGGAAGAATCCAAGAGACCAGTTCTACGAGAGAGAATTTAAGCCGTGAGTCCGTAAAACAACTTCAGGCCTAAACTAGTGCCTCTGAGCAAAATATAATCTGCCTTCCTCCATCCAAGTAATACCTTAATTTCCTACTAGACGTCTCTTTGAGGTCATGTTCTGACCACTAGCTGATATATGTAGGGAAATAAGCGTAACTAAATTATATTACGTAAGGATGTCGCACCCGGGAGTAAACTACTACTGCTATATTTACATGGAAATAACTCAATGGAAAGTGGTGCACACTAGGCAACAGAGCACTTCTCGGATCCAAGAATACTAAAGTCAGAATACGCCGGACGACCCGTGTTGGCTTAAGCCTGCGAAACCTGTCCTTGAAAAGGCCGAATTTACAACAAGTATTCGTTTTCGAAAGGAAAATATTTGGAAACATTTTCGAGCAACAGATATTGGAGATGGACCTTGGGTAATTAGAATAAATAATTAACAGAATAAATAAATCATATTAATTTCATAAGAGAACAAAGATTACTTTGGTTTCGTCATGTATGCAGAATGTGCGATGCAACCTTTAATAACTGGACTCCAAGTCAGATGTGATAACGGTGTTTTACAACACTGGACTCCAAGTCAGATGTGATAACGGTGTGTTACAAGACTGGACTCCAAGTCAGATGTGATAACGGTGTGTTACAAGACTGGACTCCAAGTCAGATGTGATAACGGTGTGTTACAAGACTGCACTCCAAGTCAGATGTGATAACGGTGTGTTACAAGACTGGACTCCAAGTCAGATGTGATAACGTTGTGTTATAAGACTGGACTCCAAGTCAGATGTGATAACGGTGTGTGTTACAAGACTGGACTCCAAGTCAGATGTGATAACGGTTGTGTTACAAGACTGGAGTCCAAGTCAGATGTGATAACGGTGTGTTACAAGACTGGACTCCAAGTCAGATGTGATAACGGTGTGTTACAAGACTGGACTCCAAGTCAGATGTGATAACGGTGTGTTACAAGACTGGACTCCAAGTCTGATGTGATAACGGTGTGTTACAAGACTGGACTCCAAGTCTGATGTGATAACGGTGTGTTACAAGACTGGACTCCAAGTCTGATGTGATAACGGTGTGTTACAAGACTGGACTCCAAGTCAGATGTGATAACGGTGTGTTACAAGACTGGAGTCCAAGTCAGATGTGATAACGGTGTGTTACAAGACTGGACTCCAAGTCAGATGTGATAACGGTGTGTTACAAGACTGGACTCCAAGTCAGATGTGATAACGGTGTGTTACAAGACTGGACTCCAAGTCAGATGTGATAACGGTGTGTTACAGACAGACTGGACTCCAAGTCAGATGTGATAACGGTGTGTTACAAGACTGGACTCCAAGTCAGATGTGATAACGGTGTGTTACAAGACTGGACTCCAAGTCAGATGTGATAACGGTGTGTTACAAGACTGGACTCCAAGTCAGATGTGATAACGGTGTGTTACAAGACTGCACTCCAAAGTCAGATGTGATAACGGTGTGTTACAAGACTGGACTCCAAGTCAGATGTGATAACGGTTGTGTTACAAGACTGCACTCCAAGTCAGATGTGATAACGGTGTGTTACAAGACTGGACTCCAAGTCAGATGTGATAACGGTGTGTTACAAGACTGCACTCCAAGTCAGATGTGATAACGGTTTGTGTTACAAGACTGGACTCCAAGTCAGATGTGATAACGGTGTGTTACAAGACTGCACTCCAAGTCAGATGTGATAACGGTGTGTTACAAGACTGCACTCCAAGTCAGATGTGATAACGGTGTGTTACAAGACTGGACTCCAAGTCAGATGTGATAACGGTGTGTTACAAGACTGCACTCCAAGTCAGATGTGATAACGGTGTGTTACAAGACTGGACTCCAAGTCTGATGTGATAACGGTGTGTTACAAGACTGCACTCCAAGTCAGATGTGATAACGGTGTGTTACAAGACTGGACTCCAAGTCAGATGTGATAACGGTGTGTTACAAGACTGCACTCCAAGTCAGATGTGATAACGGTGTGTTACAAGACTGCACTCCAAGTCAGATGTGATAATGGTGTGTTACAAGACTGGACTCCAAGTCAGATGTGATAACGGTGTGTTACATGACTGGACTCCAAGTCTGATGTGATAACGGTGTGTTACAAGACTGGACTCCAAGTCTGATGTGATAACGGTGTGTTACAAGACTGGACTCCAAGTCTGATGTGATAACGGTGTGTTACAAGACTGGACTCCAAGTCAGATGTGATAACGGTGTGTTACAAGACTGGACTCCAAGTCTGATGTGATAACGGTGTGTTACGAGACTGGACTCCAAGTCTGATGTGATAACGGTGTGTTACAAGACTGGACTCCAAGTCTGATGTGATAACGGTGTGTTACAAGACTGGACTCCAAGTCTGATGTGATAACGGTGTGTTACAAGACTGGACTCCAAGTCAGATGTGATAACGGTGTGTTACAAGACTGCACTCCAAGTCTGATGTGATAACGGTGTGTTACAAGACTCAACCGATCTTCACGAACATACATGTTTTCAAGTACGCCGAGTGTTTAACCGCTATTTATTATGCTCCAAAAATTAGGCGTAGGAATTTACCTGAAACGAAAATTTAAAATCATATCTCGTTTACTTAGGCGGACTCCGGCCATTAGCAAGTTGATTATAACAAAATGTCAGCGATAGGAAGCGTTGGAAATAAATCTTTAAGAAGACCTAAGTAATGAAGCTGCAGTGGCTAATAAGAAGTGTGTTTATTCTAATATTAATTATTTCTGTAATTAATGTATTCAAACCTACCTAACTTCCATATCCCAAAACATGAGATAATATTTTCCAATCGCTCACGTCACTACACAAACAGAATTAAATTTTAAACCGTCCAATCGTTGCTACGTTACAATGCAACACTACTCCAATGCCACATCGATCAAACACCATTGAAGCATAACATTTGTACTTTTGCATTATTGCACAAGCAAAGGCATGGTGCCACATGTCCTGCTCATCGCAGTCTACGAGACTTACTTACTCACTTACTCACTGGCACTATCGAACACGCAGGTTCATGGCCGCGCGGACATAAGCTCTCCATACATCCCTATCCTGAGCTAATGCTTTCCAATCATTTCCTGTATAATCTACTTCCCTCAAATCATAGTTAATGTTGTTCTCCCACCTCATTCTTGGTCTACCAACTGGGCGTTTTCCTTGTGGCTTTCCTACAAGAAGTTTCCATGCACGTCTTTCATTCCCCATACGCGCAACATGTCCTGCCCATCGCAGTCTACGAGACTTAACTGTTCTTATTATATCTGGCTTCCTATAAAGACCATGTAGTTCATTGTTATGTAGTCTTCTCCATTCACCTGTCTGTTCATCTCTCTTTGGTCCAAAAATTTTCCTAAGAACTTCATTCTCAAATACTCGTAATCTCCTTTCCTCCCTTAAAGTAAGAGTCCATGTTTGGCACCCATATAATATAACTGGTTAGAATAATTGTTTTATATATTTCAGCTTAACGTTTTTTGAAAGGAGTTGGGACATCAAAAGTCTCTGCAATGCATAATAGCATGCATTTCCAGAATTGAGCCTATGTTTAATTTCTTTGTGCATCTCATTCCTATTTGTGATTATTGTTCCTAGGAATTTGAATTCAGCCAATTCCTCAAAATTTCCCTCATTTGTCATTAGCTGTCCATTTCCATTATATAATGTATTTCTACGTGTGACCATATATTTAGTTTTACTGATATTTACTTCCAGTCCTAATTTCTTAGTGTTACTCAGTAGTGTGTACGTGTTGGCCTTTAGTATCTCCTCGCTATCGGCCAGTAGTACCACATCATCAGCATAAACTAACAGCTTATTAATACCATTCAGTTGTAAACCTTCCTTATTCTCTAAAGATTTAATGGCATGCTCTAGTACAAAATTAAATAGTAGAGGAGATAGTGCATCTCCTTGCTTCAACCCATTCTGGATTTCAAAAGTGTCTGAAAACTGTTTGCCTACACGCACCCTACTCGTTGAGCCATTTAGACACATTCGTATAAGTCTAACTAACTTTTTGGGAATTCCGAACTCCAGCAGGATACTATATAACTTCTCCCTCTTAATTGAATCATATGCTTTTTTGAAGTCTACATATAGTTGATGTACAGTACCATTATATTCCCATTTCTTTTCTAAAATCTGTCTTATACTAAAAATCTGATCTGTTGTAGACCTGTTTCTTCTAAATGCACATTGATGATCTCCTAGAATGTCATCAATATAGGGAGCAAGTCTGCTTACTAATATATTTGTTAGAATTTTGTACGAAGTTGAAAGTAATGAGATGCCCCTATAGTTATTGCAATCAGTTTTATCTCCTTTCTTATAAATTGGTACGATAATTGATTCCTTCCATTCATCTGGAAGAGCTTCTTTTTCCCAAATCATACTAAGCAACCAGCGTATCTTGTCCATCAATTTTTCTCCCCCTGATTTTATCAGTTCTGCTGGGATCTCATCTGAACCTGATGCTTTATACATCTTCAATTTTTCAATTGCCATTTCAACCTCTAATGCACTTGGCTCTGCGACTAGCATTTCTGCTGTCTGTAACTTATCCTCCTCAATGTCCTGTTCTGTATGTACATTTAATAGCTGATTAAAATAACTTTTCCATCTATTTAATATACTCTTGGAATCTGCAATCATATCCCCATTTTCATTCCGAATTATGTTTGTTCTAGCCTGAAACCCTTTCTTCTCTATGCTAATTCCCTGATATAATTAATGTTTCTTATTATATCTGGTTCCCCATGTAGCTGACTGTTATGTAGTCCTGTCTAACACACTGGCGTCTGCCTTACAAAATTCAAACAAATATATATATATATATATATATATATATATATTTAGTTCATCTTTTTCTCAAGTTTGAACGCATCTTACAATCGAGTGTGCATGGAATCTACTAGCCTCTGTTTTAATCCTGATTGTGGCTTCCTTCGGGAGAGAAGTAAAGTCGTGTCATAGATATATAGGGGTTGTCCACAAAGCTATTTCGTCATATAATTAAAATTCGTCACAGAAATAATTAGTTAAATTAAAATTAGACACATATATCAGTCGAGTTGTCAGCCCTGTATGACGGTCACCTTTACCCAAAATCACAGCCTGGGACTCATTTCCATTTGAGGCTGTGTCGACTCCAGAGCCATAATTCTACCAGATTACAAATTCTGACGCCATCAGGACTCGAACCGTCGACTTTGCAGCTTCTAGCATTTTCCTTAACCGACTGCAGTACTTTTAGGAAACATAATTAGCAGAGTTGTTAAAATTTAAAACAATAACAATTGTAAGTTTTGATGGCAGTCGTCCTCGACAAATTAAATAGGCGTCTCAAAATGGAACCAGTTCCGAAAGGCCCAGCTGAATGCCATCAAATGTATGACTTTTATTGTTTTAAATGTTCCACTACAGCATGGGGTTCCCCTACATATTTTTACTGTTTCGTTCATAAACAGAGTAGATAAACGACGGTTTGAAATATGGAATTTTTGCGTGTCTTTCTCTATATTTATCGCGCCCAGTGAATGCAATTTTTGTTGGCAGCTTTTGTATAGATTGGAAAATCTGTTTCACTGTACAATCGGTTGATTTTTTTTTTTTTTTAAACTGATGGACATTATTATTTTTTAATTAAGAGAGAAAGGGGCACGCCGTAGCGTAGTGGTTAAGGCACTGAGCTACAAGCCAGAGGGTCGAGGATTCAAGTCCCGTTGGGGTCAGGATTTTTAAACTGACCCAAACCCTCTGGCGGCACTATGGCCCTGGGGTCGACTCAGCCTCTAACGTAAATGAGTACCTGACGCTTGTTCTGGGGGTAAAGGCGGCCGTCACGCAGGGCTGACAACCCGGCTGACATAAAAGTGCCGATTGTCTAGAAAAAGTGGGAGCCCTAACCTCCCCAAGGGCCTCCGGGTCTGTTGTGGGATCACTTTACTTTACTTTACTAATTAAGAGAGAAAGTATGTAGTTTTACATAAAAGATAAAAAATGTACAAAATTGATATACCGGTATTTAATAAGTAATTATGATCAAATGTGTAAAAATACATAAAGATAAATTTCCATATATGGTAAGTTTCTAAGAAAGGGAAGAGCAAAGGAAAAGAATACAAATTCTAACCTTAATGCCGTTTTTACAAATATTTATGCCAGAATATTAAACAGCTTAGGTAATAATGAAAATGTTGTTTTACATTATTACCGTTTTGTGACTTTCTGTGTATATACGACTGTTTAGCTTAGTGAATAGAAAGAGAGCACTAAACATTAATGTGGTAAAAAGAACCTACAGTTAGAAAAAACGTTAAAATGTATCCTTTTGGCGAAGGAAAACAGTCCTTATATATTGAAGAAATCTTCACTCCCTTGTAATTCGCTTATACAGTTTTCTATAACTTTTCTTTTGTTTTGTTTACTGTTTAATCTAATTGCCTGAAACGTAGTTGGTTAATAATTTTTATTTGTAATCTGTTAGATTCCATTTTATCGCGGTCCAAAGGAACAGCATATTCCTCTGTAGTAATAATAATATTTCACTGCCTGCTGTGACGTGATTTCCGCCATTTTAACTCTATATTGCAGTTCACGAGCGCTAGTCATAATTATCCTTTTTTTCAAACTTGCAGAGTTTCTACGTAAAACAAGATGAGAAATATGTTTTTAAGTTCATAGAGTTTGTGGACGCACTGTACAGAGAGTGAATGGAGTACAGCCCACGTATTGTCCATAACATCGCATCGCAATTAATGTAATGTGTAGTTGCGAGTGCGTTTATCCTTTAAAACCACTTGATCGATTTGAATGAGGTTTTTTTTATCGATCATTTAGAGAATATTTTTCTGGGACACATCTTCAACTCACGGTCGGGTGAGATGATATAGAGGTCTGGGCAGATGGACGAAATGAAACGAAATCGATTAGAAATGCTAGAATGGAATTGTGGCAGGGGGAAAGGGAGAAAACCGCGAGAATTTCCTACTAGATGTGGTATCACTGGCTGATATATGTAGGGAAATAAGCGTAACTAAATTCGTGTGGTTAAGAAACTTGCGATGCATCATATGAATTTAAACATTAGTTTTAAAAAAACCTCTCCCAGTAAACTTGTCCCGACGGGAGAATGTATCACAGGTATAAAAAAAGATTTAATTAAATTATAAATGCTTTAACCGATTACCTTGGTGCAGGATAGGGACCGCAAGTGGGAACACACAGTTTCTCATGGGATTTTTGGCCAGTTTGGCATGTTGATCACATGTTATTGCTATAATGAGTACAATATCGTTCATGTATGTGATGCCAGCTACAGGCCTGGGTGGGGGGTGATTAAATGAAATTCCAACCCAACATTTGTGATGACATCTGGTGATTTTATTAGCACCGAGACATGAAACTGAAGCACAACTCGCTCCTTAAATATAAAGTTTTTAAAGTGAAATAATGTATTTGAAACAACAGTAATTCCAACAGAACAAGTAGCACAAAGTAGCGATCTGAGGTGTGTATTTATTTATTTGTGTTTGGACGAATGTTTGGAAAATGCCTGAAAATTGTATGAGAATTTGAGATAGAGATAACCTAAAATAAGCCATATTAACAATATGCATAGGTGGAACATAGCTATGAAGTATGGGTACTACACGAAACCCAACTTTAACTCTACTACCCGTAAGTGTTTGTTTTCTCGCAACTAAACTGGATACATGTGATTTAATTAAAAACATTAAGACATATTTTGAAAATTAGCAAAATCGTACCATGTATTGAGCACAATTCTTGCATGACAGAATGGCAGACTGGCCGATGTAGCATAGGCTGTTTTCATGTGTGAATATTATACAGAGTGTAACAGGACCTCACCGTCAAAATGATAGGGATGATAGGCCATGCAAAGAGGACCATTTTTTGTCAAGGCACATACAGTCGCAAACACGCCGTTTATGAGTTATGGGCAGATGAAGGTGTTCGCCCGTAAGGGTCGGAATTGAATACAAACAATTGTACACGTATAATTTTATTGAAAAAGACATGTTTTTACAATAAGTGTTCAAACAGTTGATCCTGTGTCTCATTGCATGTTTGATATCGTTGCAGCAACAATCGGCCAGTATGGACTTGCATGGCAGGATTCTTTTTGACGTCGTCAAAACACTTATTGTTTGAACACTTATTGTAAAAACATGTATTTTTCAATAAAATAATAAGTGTGCAATTTTTTGTATTCAATTGCGACCCTTGTGGGTGAACACCTTATTCTGCGCATAACTCATAAACGACGTGTTTGAGACTAAATGTTCCTTCACATAAAATCATCCTCTCTGCATGGCCTATCATCCCTATCATTTTGTCGGTGAGGTCCTTTTACACCCTATATAAAGTGCACGGCGAGACAGTCTCATGGGGACATGAACCGGTACAACTCTAATGCATGATGTATGTAACCGCTCGGTTACGGACAGTCCAAATAAAACTCTGGTCCTCCTGATTGGGAGTTTTATGAGGGGTGGGTAATCCTTCCAAGTAAAAGATAAGATAACTCAAAAGTATAACAACCGGACTGATGGAACAGAGTTAAAAAAAATAATAAAAATATTATCCGCCACTTGCCATGGGCCATGTCTAAATACTGTTTTAACTACGTAAAAAAACTTACTGTTTTCTTCCTACAATAAAAACGTTATCTTTTGCATAGGCAAATGTTGTCATTTTCAGACCGTGTAAAGTTTTATTGTTTCTTGGTTACGGCCGAACAAACGGTCGAAACAAAATAAAGATAATCACGTCACCAGTTACGTCATGAACTAACAATAAAACAGAAGAGATATAAAAAAATTACCAAACAAGGAAGTGAAATACAAGCAGCCGAGATGAAATTTTTAAGAAGAGTAAAAGGGTGAACTAGAATGGACCAGATAAGAAACGATGATATTCGTGAAGAACTGCCGATCTACTCCATAAAACAAAATATATAATACAGAACAGTGGAAAGAACATGTAGAAAGAATGGAAGAGAGTAGATTACCAAATAAAATCTCACATTATTTTCCGAGAGGAAGAAAGAGATATCGGACATCATCGGAAGAGATGGTCTCAGATGTATTAGTGAAGACGGAACAGACAATCAATGCCTAAACCAGGAAGTGAAGAAGAATAAGAGATGAAAATTATTTCACGTCTCGGATTTTAATTACTAGACGTGATTGTGTTCCCTCCATGGTATCTTTACCTTGTCGTGGTGGAGTGGCTTGCGTGCTTAAATGAACCTGAAAGCTATGCCGGCGGTAGCATTGCTGCCGATAGGGTTACCCATGCCGGACCGGTCGAAGGTTATAAGCCAGACGAAAAAAGTACCTTGGTCGAAAGAGTGACGACCTTCCACCGTAAAAATACAACCGTCAAGAAATGCGGACATGGGTTCTACTGGGGTAAAATTTTCCGGAGGACAAATAGTCCCCCTTTCGGTTCTCCGGGCGGGGAATACTTCAGGGAACCCATGCCAAAGGCTCAAACACTGGGACATGGAACACTAGGAACATGGAATGTTAGGACTTTATACAATAGCGGGGCACTAGAGATATTAACGCGGGAATTAGATTAAATCGTCCTTGGATATAGTCGCTTTACAGGAAGTTAGGTGGCCAGGAGAAGGTAGTCAGGTATCAGGAAGCTTTGTATTATACTATGGGGGTGCGGAAAGGCCTGCATTTGGAACGGGTTTTTTAGTCAGAAGGAGGATCTTATCCGCTATCCGAGATATTAAGTATTATATAATTCTAAAGGGTAAAAGATATGATTTTATAATTGTAAATTTACATGCTACCACAATCAAGGATGAGTTCTATGAAGAATTAGAATGCTTATTTGATAACATTTCACGATATCATATGAAAATTGTCTTAGGAGATTTTAATGCAAAAGTGGGCGGGAAGATATATTCAAACCAACAATAGGCAAATTCAGTCTTCATGAAGATAGTAACGACAGTGTGGTTAGATTAGTCACATTGCCACATCAAAGAATCTCATTGTTAAGAGCACAACCTTTCAGCATAAGGATATTCATAAATACACCTGGACATCTCCAGATGGCGAAACTCGGAACCAGATAGATCATGTATTAGTGGATAAACGCTGGCACAGTAGCATCATCGATGTTAGATCAGTTACAGGGACAGACTGCAATTCAGACCATCATCTGGTCAGGGTGAAAATCAGACAACGGCTATCGCTTATGAGAGGAACAAACGCTAAAGATGATTCTGTAAAATTTGAATTAAACAAACTTGAAAAATGATGAAATGCGGCAAGAATACCAAATCAAAATTGCTAATAGATTTGAAGTACTGGAATCTTCAGATGACAATGTGGCAAACGAAGAAGAAACTGATATAAATAAAGAATGGGAGGCTATAAGAGATACTATTAAATTGTCAGCATCAGAAAGCATAGGTTGTTTAAAAAAGAGGCAAAACAAGAAATGGTTTGATGAGGAATGCGCCGACATTGTAAGAAAAGAAAGCTAGCAAAAATGAAATGGTTACACGAGCCAAATGAGGTAAATTTAGAGCAATTGGGTAGTATTAGACGGGAAACCACCAAGCTACTAAAGAGTAAAAAGAGGGAATATTTGAGAGACAAGATTAATGATCTTAAATGAACGCAAAAAATAGGAACATTAGAGAATTATATCAGGGAATTAGTATAGAGAAGAAAGGGTTTCAGGCTACAACAAACATAATTCGGAATGAATATGGGGATATGATTGCAAATTCCAGGAGTATATTAAATTGAGTGTAAAGTTACTTTAATCAGCTATTAAGTGTACATACAGAACAGGACACAGAGGAGGATAATTTACAGACAGCAGAAATGCTAGTCGTAGAACCAAGTGCATTAGAAGATGAAATGGCGATTGAAAAATTGAAGCTGTATAAAGCATCAGGTTCAGATGATATCCCAGCAGAACTTATAAAATCAGGGGGAGAAAAATTGATGGACAAAATACGCTGGATGCTTAGTATGATTTGTGAAAAAGAAGATCTTCCAGATGAATGGAAAGAATCAATTATCGTACCAATTTATAAAAAAGGAGATAAAACTGATTGCAACAACTACAGGGGCATCTCATTACTTTCAACTTCGTACAAAATTCTAACAAATATATTAGTCAGCAGACTTGCTCCCTATGTTGATTACATTCTAGGAGATCATCAATGTGGATTTAGAAGAAACAGGTCTACAACAGATCAGATTTTTAGTATAAGACAGATTTTAGAAAAGAATAGGGAATATAATGGCACTGTACATCAACTATATTTATACTTGAAAAAAGCATATGATTCAATTAAGAGGGAGAAGTTATATAGTATCCTGCTGGAGTTTGGAATTCCTAAAAAGTCTAAATGGCACAAAGAGTAGGGTGCGTGTAGCCAAACAGTTTTCAGACACTTTTGAAATCCAGAATGGGTTGAAGCAAGGAGATGCACTATCTCCTCTACTATTTAATTTTGTACTAGAGGATGCCATTAACTATATAGAGAATAATCAAGGCTTACAACTCAATGGTATTAATGATCTGTTAGTTTATGCTGATGATGTAGAACTATTGTCCGATAGCGAGGAGATACTAAAGGACAACACGCACACACTATTGAGTAACACTAAGAAATTAGGACTGGAAGTAAATATCAATAAAACTAAATATATGGTCACACATAGAAATACATTATATTATGGAAATGGACAGCTAATGACAAATGTGGGAAATTTTGAGGAAGTGGCTGAATTCAAATACCTAGGAACAATAATCACAAATAGAAATGAGATGCACAAAGAAATTAAACATAGTCTCAATTCTGGAAATGCGTGCTATTATGCATTGCAGAGACTCTTGATGTCCCAACTCCTTTCAAAAAACGTTAAACTGAAAATATATAAAACTTTTATTCTACCAGTTATATTATATGGGTGCGAAACATGGACTCTTACTTTAAATGAGGAAAGGAGATTACAAGTATTTGAGAATAAAGTACTTAGGAAAATTTTTGGACCAAAGAGAGATGAACAGACAGGTGAATGGAGAAGACTACATAACAATGAACTACATGGTCTTTATAGGAATCCAGATATAATAAGAACACTTAAGTCTCGTAGACTGCGATGTGCAGGACATGTTGCTCGTATGGGGAATGAAAGACTTGCATGGAAGTTTCTTGTAGGAAAGCCAGAGGGAAAACGTCCAATTGTTATACCAAGAATGAGGTGGGAGAATAAAATTAGCTATGATTTGAGGGTAGTAGATTATACAGGGAATGATTGGAAAGCATTAGCTCAGAATAAAACGTATTTAGAGATTATGTCCGCGCGGCCATGAACTTACGGGTTAGATAGTGCCAGTGAGTAGGCGTAAGTAAGTAAGTAAGACGTGATTGTGTTAATTAAGTTACGTGCATTTTCAGGAGAGAATAAAACGTTTAAATATAATGCCTGAGAGTTAATAATCTCTACGTCAGATACTGTCGCCATCTTTAAAAATGCAAACTCATTATTCATTTTATGAACTAACGGAAGTATCTCTTAAGACTGTTCTTTTAAGCTGATGTCTTATATATAATCGATTCATTACATTTTATTATTTTGCTTGTATAGTCAGGGTGTAAGAGGTAGTGATGTGCATTCTATAACCTCTCCTACCCTGCATGTGGTACACCCTGCTTTTAACTAACGAGGTAATGGGGACCGAGTCACGGCGGTATAACCGTTCCATCAAATATGGAGGAAATTCCATATTTTGAACGCCTGACTAGAGGCAATAAAGTAGCAGCCCTACCACTAGTCTTGCTCTGTGAATGGCTGGTAACCAACCCAAGGGACTTCCTATTACTCGAAGAAACTTAAGCTTGTAGAGTCGACAGGGGTTGTCCTTCCTTTATGTATGTTTTGTTAGAACTAAGATCCACCATTTAACACAAATGTAAAATCATTTTCATTGTGCGGATGTGAAACGTGGAAGATGAACAAAGAAATAATTAACTTTGTGTTTACGTCGGATATTAAATGTGAGACATAATCTCGAACCAAGACCTGAGCAAGCTCCTATGGAAAAACAAATAAAGGGAAAAAAGTAGCGTTGTAATGGACAAATTCTGCCTAAACCTCAAACTGCAATGGAAAGATGCGCACTGGAGAAATACGTGAAATGGGAAAAACTTGGTTGGAGGTGAAGAGATTGGCAGATGGTAGACGGCCCCTATGCTCCAGCTAGGAGAGTAGATTCCACATTCTGCACTTAATATCAAAAATAAAACGCTTAGATTGAAAAAATAAAATTGAATTATTTTTTTATATTTGACCCAGAGTGAAAGCGCTGTTTTAAAAAATGTAGTTCAGTATTTAGAACAGATGTTAAGGGATGGCATACCCTATAAATGACAGGTGATATTGACTATTTTATTATCTCAAGAACTTAGAGACTCTAAAAGAGGAATTCCTCACTTCCCCTAACAAGGTTTTTTTTTTAGAATAACTTAAATTTATTATTATCATAATTATCACCATACAAATTACCTTTTTTCAACATTAATAAAGCATTTTTGAGACAGTGCTCACAACATATCAATATTTTCAACTTTTTTTTCGCTTCTACAAGCACAAATGAACAAAAATACATCATCTGCGTAAAGTGAACTGCAGAAGTTGTGCGTAAATTTAAAATAGGACATATCGACGCCATCTATCTGCCTTGCGCGGACCCAAGGTTCTAAAAGTGCAGTGTTTTGAATGAGAATATACAATAATAATAATAATAATAAGTATAATAATAATAATAATACGTATAATAATAATAATAATAATAATAATAATAATAATAATAATAGATTGAACACAGAAGGCTATGGACATGTAAGAAGAATGCAGGATGGAAGAATACCAAAGGCCGTCTGTGCATGTAAAATTGAAAGAAGTAACAGATTAGGAAGACCTAGAACAACCTGGAAGAACAACATTCAAAATTCAATGTGGAAATTTGGTGTAACAGATGAAGACACAGAGGACAGAGAACGATGGAGAACTTTAATGAAGGGAAATCGTTGTAAACTGATAGTCTATAACTCCGTAGTAATTTATATTTATTTATTTTTTTAAATTCATGTTAATTATTAAGATTGGTTGGAGAAAACGCTCAATGATGAGGATAATTCTCAAAATTAATGAATATATAATAATAATAATAATAATAATAATAATAATAATAATAATAATAATAATAATAATAATAATTATTATTATTATTATTATTATTATTATTATTATTATTGTTGTTGTTGTTGTTTTTGTAACATAGATTTTATTTACAGTGTTCTGTCCTAGGGCAGGTCTTTCACTGCAGTCATAGCATTTTGAAGCTATACTCTGCAGCTTTACTAGGGAATTATAGGTGTGGTAACTTCCCGTTGCTTTCCACACCAAGGGATGATAATAATGATGATGAATATGGCCGGATGATGTTCGGGGATCTTTTGGTCCTCAAACCTACCTGACATTTTTCTTACAGGTGAGGAAAGAACCCGAAACAAATTTCACCTGGGAAGTCTGTCCCGACCGTGAGTCGAACCCGGGCCAGCTGAGTGGCAAGGCGCACGCTACCGTGAGAACACAGCGGAGTAAGAAATTAAATTGGTGTGGACGTGTACGGCGAATGCAAGGAGAAAGATTATCATAAGTAATGCCACGAGTGATTTCCAAATTATCGATAAATTCACGACTCACGAAGTGAGGAGTGAATTTATCTAGAGAATTTGGAAATCAAGAGTGGCATTTGTTAGGACTATTTAACGAATAAAATAAAGCTGTTTACTCACAAATCATTATTTAACTACAGTTATTTAAAAATATTTTTATATTTAAAGTAAACGGTGATGTTTGAAAACTAATGAGAAACGATAGGTAGCCTACGCTTCTACTGCTTCTTTTGTTTATCACTGCAACCAGATCATACTATTTATTGCCAAAGGAACGCAATATTGTAAGAATGCTCTCTAGTGGAGAAAAAATGAAACACATCAATCTGTATATTAATTCATTTTTGATGTCGTATACATTTAAGAAAGTGCAAACAGTGGTTTCTTTTTTTGGTGGTATAATCAATTGCTACAAATGTTGACATGTAAGCACTATTATATACAATCTGGTAGCCGTATTTGTTATAGGCTCAGTCACTGCAAAATAACGGTCAGACCTGTTCAGAATATTAAAAAGGAGGAGCTTTGCTTAATATATGATAATCCTAACGTTGATAATTATTTCGTGAAACACGTCTCTGATTGGTTGTAATACAGAAATCATTGAAACGTGATTGGTCATTGACTCCCATTTGGGGCATGAGTTAAATAGTCCACATAAACATTGGAATGGTGTCCAGCTGCAAGAAGAAAGAAAGCAAGACCTCGAAATTCGTGGATGCATGAAATAAGAACTGGAATGAGAACAAGAGGAATGTGGAGTAGGAAGTGAAGCTTTAGGCACATAAAGATGTGTAAACACTGAAGATACATATATAAATAAATTATTATTATTTTTTTTTTTTGATTGCGGATGAGCCCATGTAGGACTACGCGAAGTACTTAGAGGCGTTTCCTTTGAGCCCAAATTTCTTTCATTCTTTTGTTATGAGCTTGTTTTCTATCATCTGTCCAAGTTGTTCCAGTTTTTTTTTTCTTCGGTTTGTCCTCTCGGTCAACTTGCCACTTATTCACCTTAATTCTAAATATATCTCTATTTGGGATATCTTCTTTCGAAATTCCTGCCAATTTTAAGTCCTTTTTGACATCATCAATGCACTTCATAGTATCCACTGTAGCTTTACTTCTGTTTTCGTAGAATTCCATTATCTGTTTTGTAAGCCTATTTGAGTTCATTCGTTTAATGTGGCCGTAAAATTTTAACATTCGTTTTCTAATATCACCATGAATGTCTGTATATATTTTTATTTCCTTTTTACTTCTTAGTCTAAATGCTTCACCTATGACTTGTGGACCTACAACTTTTCTTATATTTTTACATTCTTATTATTATTATGGATGTGAAGGGCCAGCAGCCGGCTGGTAAAAGGGCAACCTGTGAAAAGTGGAAGGACCCTCAATCGGAATCGGATTATTATTATTATTATTATTATTATTTTCATTATAATATCATAATTTTATGATGAATCATTATACAGAGTATAGTTGGAAATACTGGTTTGGGGAATTTTATTTCCGCGCAGTCTTCATCTTTCGGATTATCCCAGTGAATTATTATTATTATTATTACTTAATACGCGACATTTATAAACTCTATTTGACGTATTCAGGTTATATTGAGTCTTGGTGTTGACTCACCTTGTGTATTGTTTCACCAAATGTAATTGTAGGCATTTGAGGTTAACAGCCAGGAGCATCCTTATTTTTCTTCAAGTTTTCAAAAAGAAATAAAAATTATTTTGCATTTGAGCTGATTTTGTACTTTGTTGTATTTTCAAAAAAAAATATATATATAATGTTATTGTCCTTGTTATATGGATTCAAGACATGGACTCTTACTTAAAGAGAGGAGAAAAAAATACGAGCATTTGAGAATAAAGTTCTTTGGACAATTTTTGGACCGAAGAGACATGAATAGACAGGCCAATGGAGAAGACTGTTACTCACCCAAGATCAGTTTGCACGGCCAGAGGGCTACGGTCGCCAAACTATTTCTCTATTGAAAGGAAAAGCCTTAAACACATGTGAAATATCATTACATGTTTGTCAAATTAGTAATTTTGTCGATGACTGCTGAAGGTGTCGGATCACAATGTTTGTCACCTCTCTAATACTTTTAAAATTCATATTAAAGTTATGTAACATTGGAGCTTCTTAATCAAGTTTAATAATTTAGTTAAGGACGACTGACTTACCAGATAATATCTCTATTACCAGCAGGTAATGAGGAAGGTAAAGGAGGAACAGTTCATTCCCCAGTAGTAACAGATTATTCAACAACTACTGTAGGTGACGGATCATTTAAAAAACACAGTATTTACCAGCGCTCCCCTCCCACTCGAGTAACGCAACACATGGCACTGGAGGTGGCAACATAGAAAGATAATTGATAGCACATCCCTAGTATATTTTCCGTGTGCAGATTTAACTTGGATGAATAATACATAACAGTGAGCTGCATGATATTTATAGGAAACCAGATATAATAAGAACAGTTAGATCTCATAGACCATAATTGGCAGGACATGTGGCACAAATGGGTATAGAAGAGGGGCATGGAGTAAAACCACAGGGAGAACACCCAGTTAGTAGACCAAGAATGAGGTGCGAGAATAATTTAACAATGATTTGAGGAAAGTAGATTATACAGAGGATAATTGGAAAATATTAGCTAAGGATAGAGATGTATGGAGATGTTATATCAGCGCGGCCATGAACCTACTGGTTCGATAGTGCCAGTGAGTTAATTATGTTTTGAAAACTCACTAAGTGATTTTACAGGAAGTGAAAACTGAATATACAAGTTGTTATGAGAATATCCTGCTATTATCACATTCACCGCTGATACTGAAGTTAGTTTTTTAGGTTAGAAAAGATAACATCAAAATGATCGTCATATTAAATTTATTATTATAAATGCTGTGCATATTATTTTTAAATAAAAAATATGAATTTGGAAGAATACTTTTTTTGTAAGTGGGGGCACGCCGTAGCGTACTGGTTAAGGCACTGAACTATAAGCCTAAGGGTCGAGGGTTGAAGTCCCGTTGGGAGGTCAGGATTTTTAAAACTGACCCAAACCCTCTGGCGGCACCATGGCCCTGCGGTCGACTCAGCCTCTAATGGTAAATGAGTACCAGACGCTTGTTCTGGGGTAAAGGCGGCCGTCACGCAGGGCTGACAACCCGGCTGACATAAAGTGGTGATTGTCTAGAAAATGTGGGAGCCTTAACCTCCTACTACCCCCAGTTGTGGGATCACTTTACTTTACTTTACTTTTTTGTAAGTTTGTGACCATTTAAAATGGAAGTAATACATTTTCCTCCACCCTCTAATAATGTAAATGTACCAATTTTTTTTATAGATTTCTAAGACAATTGAGTGCTCTAATTAAACAAATAAACCTATGTTTTCATAAAATTGTGAAAATAAAAATATGTAGAGGCGATTAAAATTATTTTCTACAATTTTATTAAAATGTCCTAATTAGTTATTAATTTGATTTTGATATGACGTCATTAGGGGTAGTGACACCTATCAGTTGAAATTGAGACTTCAAGGTGGGCGGACACCGACCTGTTGAGGTAAGTGTTTTAATGTTGCTAAATGCCAATCACATTGTATAACATTGGATGAACACACAATATTTCTGTATTAAATTAACGTTGGGAAGTAAACATTACGAGGTACTGTACAATATCGTTGTATTCAATTAATGTACAACGTATGTTAATGCATAGCTAATCATCACTGTCGGCCACGTGCAAATATATTTTTGTGCCGTTGGAAGAAGGGCGGATTGGAAATCCGGCCTTGAGATCGGAATGAGGCTTTCATTTGTATGGATGATTAACTAAATCCCCCCTCTCAATTTTTATTACATTTTGCTGTATTATCTTACGGCTTGTTTCTGATACGCGAAATGAAAACACTATTCTTACTTATAATAATATGATCCAATATTGGAAAATGTTGAATAACATCGTTTACTGCTTATAAAAGTAGTGGTGTAAAATTCTCAAACATAGATACATAGATACTTCTAAACGAAGCCGGCCGTTGGCGATGGCAGTGTCATCTACCTGACAGCGGACGACACGAGAAATATAGATTTGTATATGTGGAAAGAATTGTTGGTGTTTGTGCCAGGTGTGGAATGGTGTAGTGGGCTGCACACTAGACTGGAGAACTAGAGGTCCACCGTTCGATTCTTGGTTCACACGTTTATTTTTCTTTTCACAATATCAATATAATATTATAATATGATCCATTATTGAAACTGTGTTAAAATAACAGTATTGGAAAATGTTAAATAATATTTGTGCATCCAGTTGGATAGAGTAGGATAATTATGTAAGTATGTGAACTCTTTATTTGTATATTTCATATTGCTGAAGTGCAGAACATACTGCAAATTGTACAATCCATTTCAGTGAAGTATATTGAACTATTGAGTTCTGCTAGCCAAGTATCTCCCACCATGCTCTTGTGTTTACACTACATTATACACACTTTTCCTCTTCCATTTATTTTTCTCCTTCCTCTACTTCTTTCCTTTTTTCTCTTCCTTTCGTTCTTTTTTCTGCCTTTTCTTTTCCTTCTTCCTCTTCTTATTTCTCTTATCCTTTTTCGTTCTTAATTCTATTTTTTCTATTTTCTCTTCTTGTTTTCATTTTCCTTCTTTCTAGTTCCAGTTAAAACGCAGAATATAAAACATTGTTTTCGAAAAGCCTCCACATTAGAATAACTTGAAGAATAGGACGACTGACTTAACCAGGTAAAACATCTTATTACATAACCTCATCGGTGCTTTAACATACATTACAAACGTGTTGACGTTTATTTTATCTATGTACACAAATTACGACCTTTCCTCTCAATTATTTTTCAAAGTTGGCATACGTGAACGCTTATAAAATTTAATCCGCCAGATGGCAGGACATATGTGTGAATGACCAACATTTGCATTTAATTCCATATGATATTTTAAGAAATAAATGTTCAATCGCTTCATTTTGTTAGATTCCGATGGGTCAGTTTAGTGTACATCACATTAGTTTATAGTTTACTAAATAGTGTGTATCTAATTTATTTCATTAGGTTATGCAGGGACAGGTTTGTATACATTCATATTTGTAAACATAATTGGGAATTTATTATGAACGTTGGTCATTTCATCATCATCATCAAGCCCATGTTTTCCCTTTACAGATATTTAGTCGCTCTCCCGCTACAGGGAAGAATTTGAACCATATTAATTTAGTTACACTTGTTTTCGTATAGATGTCATTTTGAGTGGTCCGTGGTCAGCGTTCCGCCTCATACGGACATCTAGGAAACCAAGGTAGTACTAGGACGGGAAAATTCGGTAAATTTTGCTTAGAGGCCTTTCATTCAGGCTTAAGGATTTTTTACGAGCCTGAAAATCTTCGGACTCGGGACCCACGGCTTAAAGTCCCTCCCGGAGGACTTGCTCCTTGGATTTTTCCGTCCTACAAAATCCATCGGCCCCGGCCGGGTTTGAATCCGCGACCCTCGGGACCAGAGGCAAGGAGCATAACCACTAGTCCACCGCGGCCGAATACGTTGGTCATTTCGATTTCCCATATATATGGTGCCATCTGGCGACAATTACATAAACATAAGCGCTCCATGCCATAGAGAACGAGAAAGGTTCACCCGAATGGACATTAATGGGTAAATCTAGTTAAAGAAAGTTGAATACTTTGTGCATAGGCAATCAATCTTGACCGAGTGCTGTATAGGATGCCTATCATTGCAGGGGTTTTTGCTACGAATGTAAGTACGACTTTTTAATAATGTTACTGAAACGAAGCATAAAAGGTGTTACATTTAATATATTCAATATACGGATGAGAGATAGAAAATGTGATTTGTTTAATAACGTGGCAACTACAAATTTCCCTAGAAATTAAATTAGTTTTACGTGATGTGGCCATATTTGCAGATGTACACAGGAGAACCAAGTACGAGGTACATAAAAAACAATTATTTCATTTTTTAACCATATTTCCTTAATTAAATATCAATTGTATATATTGTTGCATAATATGGAAAATCTGTTTTAGTAATATTTAGGGATATTACTATTGTTTAAATATTAACAAAATTTGATTCAATGTTTTATGTTTTTCATGTGTGTCCAATGTCACCAATACACTTATTATAAAGGATAGGAATTTCTTCATAATTCAATTTAAAGGGAAATTTCATATAACTAATACATTAATTTAAAAGTGGCAATCTATGAATAAATCACAAATATTTTAAATACTATAATATATTGTGATATTTTTTTAAATGTAATAATTTCTTTATAATCAAGTGCTAATAAGATAATTTTTAAAGAAAAATCTTGAGAATCCGCTTCCGTTGTCTCGGCAGCCATTGGTTCCTTGAAATAATGATCGTCAAATACGTAGAGAACGTCTACTTGAAATCAGGTAAATTTTCTATGATAGAGAACGTCTATTAATCTATGATGTCTATTTGAAATTTGTGAAATGTTTAATTTATCCAACAAAGTCGGGAATCGTAATTATTTTTTTAAACATTTGCTTTAAGTTTAGAATACTTCTACCTGCGATTTTCCTTACTTTATTCTTGTAATATTGTTCTCTACGTATTTTTTCCGTTTTTACTAACATTTCGTACTATTATAAACTTTTGCAACGATACTTACAATATTTTTTGTACTTACTAAATCTGTGGCTTGTAGCTAAAAGGGACAATGTCAAAAATTACACATTTGAGATAATTGCATTCAAAGTTTTTACTAATAATTTGTTTACTTACAACTGACATAAAGTCATATCATCTGATTAAAGATAGCAACAAGAGAAGTTAGATGTAATGTTTAACCTCAATTAGGCAAATATTGACATTGGTCCTTTTAGCTCCAAGCCACAGAAATATTGGATGAATTGTACTCTTTGTTTCACATGAATTCTACAGAATCGCATTGCGCATGTGCGTGTTGCTGTAATGGTTAATGTAGCTTCCGGTAGATGGCTCTGAAGTCGGCATTACCAACTTTTGGAATAAATTCGCAAATGCTAAAAAAATGGACGTAAACTAACTTCCCATTTTCTAAGCTAACAAAACAAATTACATGTATATTATTTAATAAACTAGAAACTAATTTCATATACACTGACTTGTCCCTTAGGAATACTTATATTATTTTTTATACTTACTAAATATTGGGGATAAGGTGAATAATAAGTCACACATTAATTCTTCTAGGTTCTACGGAATTGCAGTGTGCATGCGGGAATTGCCGTAATGGTTAATGTAACTTATGATATATGGCTCTGAAGTTGCCGTTACCAATTTTCGGAATAAATTCCCAAATGCTAAAAAAAGGATGTAAACTGATCAGTTCTTCTATTTGGTTCAAACATTTTTCTTAAAATTTTTCTTTCAAAAATTAATAATTTCTGTTTTATTGTTTCTATTAGGACCCAAGTTTCACTAACACATGTAACTACTGGTCTAATGAGTGTTTTGTATAACCTTATTTTTGCTGTTTTTGATATTAATTTGCTTTTAAATAAGGTTCTATTTGCAAAATAAGATTTATTCCCATTTACTAATATTTCCTTGATTTCCTCTTCTAATTCATTATGCCCATTTACTTTGGTACCTAAGTATTTAAATAATTCTACTGTGTTAATTTGCTTGTCATCAATTTGAAGATTTTCTAATTTTCTGTTGTGATTACTACATTTTAAATATTTTTTCTCTTCATTTATTATTAGACCAATTTTTTTTATTCCTCTTTCAATTTTGTGAAGGTTTCACATAACGATTGTTTGGTTCTTGCTGTAATCAGTACGTCATCTGCATAAGCTATACACTATTTCAGTTTTGTTGTAATATTTCCCCTTAATTTCATTTTCTTAAATATATAATCAATGATTAAGCCATATAAGGTAGCTGAGAGGGATCTCTTTGTTTGACTCCTGATTTAAAGCTGAACTTTCACTTGGTTTTACTTCAGCAGTTGTATCTATTGAAGTATTGTATTAATTTGTGTGGTACTTGATAATATTTAAGACACTCAATTATCTGTTTCCTATTGACAGAGCCTGTGTGTAATCTATGAAAATATTATGCAAATCTACGTTGTGTTCATAATACGTTTCAAAAGTTTGCTGTATAGTGAATATAGTATCTTTCGTTGATCTATTTTCTCTTAAACCCATTTGATAATCTTCAAGTTTGCTATGTATTTTTTCAATCAATGCTTTATTGAGTAACATGGCTGTAGGATTTCGGTACTTACTTTATTTTTTTTTTCCCGGTCAGTTCAATTGCTGTAGGGATACGATGTCCTAGGTTGTGGTCAATGTGATTAACAAATTTTCTGCGAAACCAAAGTTGACGTCAAACAATATGTAGGGCGGTGGCACGTATTTTATAAATCTTTTCACTATTGCTTCTTGAATATTGTTCACTATGTCAAGTAGACTAGTAGAACTAGCACAGCTATTGTATGGCACTTCATTTACAACATTCACTTAATTATATAAATATTTAAAAATCGTAGTAAATCATATTTGAAGAGAAAACTTATACGCCCAGACTGAGATTTGAACCCAGGACCTTTGGGTTTCAGGGCCAGTGCGAGTTCCAATCTAAACACAAATTTTGTCTTATATACGTTGTAAATTCACGTGCACATTCTCGCATCCCTGGAGGACGACCTAGTGAATGACCCAAAACAAAAAACCTACCTCGTTCCAAATGGAATCAGCACCATCGACCTGGTGCTCTACAAAGGAGACAACATACATATCATATACCACAACATACAACAAGAAGGCGTATGGACATCATCAATAACCCCACTGAGGAAACACATCTCCATCCTGACAAAACTATCAATAAAATCGCTAAAAACACCAAAAACAGAAAGCCACAAGACAAATATATCCAAAAAACTAAATGTATCACAATTAGAAAAAGAAACACAGAGAATGACATAAGCAGAAACAGCAATAGAAGAAAACAATGATGTTAGGAACTGATAAGTTAGTGTACATCCATTTTTAATAAAAGTTTGGTAATTTGAGTATTATTAATATATTTCTTTAAAATAGATTTATTGCAAAGATTGGTCATTCAAATTTCACAGTGACGTGCTGCCATCTAGTGTAAGCTGTAAAAAACTTTATTATGATATCGATGATAATCAATATGTGGCAAACAGTGATAACTCACTTGGCAAGGATGATAATCGATATATGGTTTGATGGTGGGTTATCACTGGCTCTATAACCTCTGGCATATGCGCACTGTTGTTCTATAGGACATTTAAAATATAGTGGATGAGTTAAAGTGCTGTTTCTCCCAACTTTTTGTTACCCTCTCTTCTCCTTTCTCACTTATTCTGTGTAAAACACCCAAGAAGTTACATTTTTCTACAGTTTTGTATTTTATTTCTATTTAACACTTATATTTTTCTTGCATTAATATACATACAAAAATTGATTGCATGATATAAGCATTTGAATATAGAAAATAAGGAGCCATACTCAAAAATATGACAAAATTAATATTTTAAAAAAAGTGATGTTCTAGCATTGAAATAAGAATTCAATATGTTGATAAATTTTTTTTCAATGGTCTTTTCTATAAATTTTTGGCTGGTCTATATAATAGAAGTAGGTCTACCGTATTTTACAGACTATAAGACACACTTTTTACTTTGAAAAATTGCCTCTAAAATTCAGGTGCGTCTTATATTCAAAATTAATATAAAAATGTCCAGTGTTTGATTTAAAACTCCTGCCAGTTTTTAAATGGCCATATATTCGATGCCGCAGGAAACCTTCCTCTATCTGGCAACATTGGATTCAACTGGCAGCAGCAGTGCACCAATGTGTTGCGGGGATTCACAAGCTTGCTAATACTGTCTGTCTCCCACCCTGCCATCACAAACCCAGAACACTGTGTAGCCTATGATGCGTCAATGTAGTGTACGATGCCAGTGAACTTGAATTAAAAATGATTTGTTCTATTGGTAACAGTATAATATTTTTATTAGTAGCTGGTTTCGTAATGGAAAAAAATAAAAGGTATTCATGTGATTCAGGCTATTAATTGAAAGTGACAGCATATGCAGATATACATGGAAACAGAGCAGCTGAGCAGAATCCACCAACAGAAATAGTATATTATGATGCGAGGTTGGGAAGTGGTTTTTACAGAATCGAGGACAATGTTTAAAAACTGAGCGATAGCGAAGTTTTTAATTACCGAGATTCTGTAAAACACTTCACAAACGTGCAATGTACATTATTTTTTGCACAATGGTGTTTTCAAAATAATAAATAATAGTAAAATAATAACATGTTTGTTGGAAATATTGGCGTTCATTATAAACAACTGACTAACGTTAACAGTGTGGGCAATGTTTATTAGTTGAAACAACAGGAGGCTGTGATACCAATCAGTGATAAAATGGCGACAAGTACGTATTTATTGCTTTATATTGTTTCAAATAAAGTTGACTTCATTTAACACATTGGTGACGGGCCACGGAGATCTTCGTGTTTAAATGGCCAGCTCTAGACGACGGGTCACGGAGATTTCCGTGTTTACGTTTTCTATGGTTTTCCAGCCTCTTCGCTTTTGAAGGAGCATGCAATTTTTGTTTTTTCTCATTGTGAAATAAACTTTAGTTGTTTTTGTACCCCTCTCTTCTCTTTTATGAAATTGCCAACTTTACAGAAAGAGTTGTTTACAATTTAAAAACAGACGGCTGGTGAAATATTAAATTTTAGTGCCGATAGTTAGGCGATTACGGGATACGTATGTAACCTGTAAATATATGTTGCAGAGGGGAAAAATTAGAAGAAACACTATTTTGCGTTGGGGCACGCCGTAGCGTAGTGGTTAAGGCACTGAGCTACAAGCCGGAGGGTCGAGGGTTCAAGTCCCGTTGGGGTCAGAATTTTTAAACTGACCCAAACCCTCTGGCGGCACTATGGCCCTGGGGTCGACTCAGCCTCTAACGAAAATGAGTACCAGACGCTTGTTCTGGGGGTATAGGCGGCCGTCACGCAGGGCTGACAAACCCGGCTGACATAAAGTGCCGATTGTCTAGAAAAAGTGGGAGCCTTAACCTCCTACTACCCCAAGGGCCTCCGGGCCTGTTGTGGGATCACTTTACTTTTTTTTTACTATTTTGCGTTCTGGAGCCGAATTTATATCTGTGGCATCATGTCTACCAGGATAATTATTATAACAGTGTGGCTATAGCTGAAAATTTGCTCGTAAGAAAGATGATAGTTTGTGAAACAATAGGGATTAACAGGGGCTTCCAAAATCATTTGTTGAAGCAGGAAATAAACTCAAACCAGGGGATGTGTATTTTGTAGTAAGGGGGACCTTTTGCTACAAACATCCAAAGATAAAAGAGACGTAAGAATGGTTAGCACATTGTATCAGGCAACACGAGAGTGGGAGGGGTAAAGTTGTAAAAATGCCCTATTGAATACTTCAATATAACAAGTATGTAGACAGGGCTGACCAGTACCTATCATATTACTCCATCCTTAGATAAACAGTGAAATGAAGCAAGAAAGTTGTATTGTGGCTTTTGAATTGTGCACTCTTTAATGCTTTTTGGGTCTATAAATTTCAAAATCCTAACAACAATATGTCAAACAGAAGTTTTTTGCTTGAAACAGCCTCTTGTTTGGCAGTCGTAAAATTAGGAACAGATGACAGGGAAGAGGAGGAAAGATAGAGTGAAAAGGACACCATGTCAAGACCCACCAAGAAGGCTGAGACATGAAGAAACATAAATTAACACCAACTGTGTCTGAAAAAAAAAACCTTCCAAACCTTGACACGTTTATAGTGAACACAAGAAAAGAAACTCGCTACATATGCTCTTTTGCCCTGTGCCTTTACATAAAGGGAAATGTTTCTAACGCTACCAAACCCTCAATTTCTACTAGAAGGTCTGGTGAGAACACTAATAAAGATTTACTTATGCATTATTGTTATTGACTGTAAATATATTGATGTAAAAATCACAATGCGGTTTCAAATTTAAAAGTCCACGCTACTGACAGAAATGTCCGGTCTAGCAGCGGTGGGTCGAACGTACAGCTGTCGGTCACCAATGTATTGAAATGCAGTGAATTGTTTCGTATAATGTATATTAACTCTAACGTTTTGATATATTTTTGTATATACATTGTACGTAGTATACATAAAGGCCAGTGGTTTCACTTCCCACACGTGGTTTGTAATATATAATATTACAGTATAGTTATTTAGATCAGCAACCACGATAAGTAGGAAGTTGAACTTTCATTCATGGTCGCCATTGCTTTAAGAACGACAAAACGCACTATGTGCAAAAAAAATTGTGATTGGCAGATTAGTAAAGAACAACATAAAAAAATGAGGAAGACTAAATGTGCAAATGGAGGATTGAATGAAAAATGGCCAAAATAAAAGATGACGAATTGAAATAGATTCAAGGATACCGTAAAAATGACATTGGAATTAATAGAAAAATTATTGAAATTCACCCTCGTAAGCTAGTGCTACAGTGGAACTTATGAGACCTAGGGTGGAGTTGATTGGTGCTACAGGTTCATGAAGCGTCATGGACTTAGCATGCGAATCAAAACATCTCAGAAAATGCCACAAGAGTATGAAGAGAAATGTTATATTTTCATCGCTTTATTATCTAACAAGTATGGAACTACTGGTAGTGAATATGGACAAAACTCCTCTGACATTTGATGTGCCGAATAACAGAACTGTTGCCATGAAAGGGCTAAAACTGTTACTGTAAAAACAAGTGGACATGAGAAAATGCACTACACTGTTGTCCTTTCACGTTGTGCTGATGGTACTAAACTCACTCCAGTGATCATTTCAAGCGCAAAGCAATGCCAAAACATTCTGAAATTCTGCCACGTGTTGTTGTTCACATACATGACAATGGTTGGATGGACGAGGCTGGTATGAAATTATGGATAAACAGAGTGTGGGAGATAAGGAAAGGAAGAGTTCTCTTCTTGTGCTAGATCAGTTTAGTAGTCATTTGAAAAATTCTGTGAAACATAAATTGAGACAGGGAAATACAGAGCTTGCTGTTATTCCGGGAGGACTTTGTTCACAATTGCAACCTCTTGATGTCTTGATAAATAAACCATTTAAAGTGAGAGGAATGGTTGATGGATGAAACCCAACATGCATTCAAGCCGAAGGAAGCTTCAAAATGACCTAAAATCAAATGAGTGTGTCACTGGATAAAACAGTCATGGTCTAGAGCAACGTAAATGGAAGGTGATGCCAGGCCTAGTTTTTTATGCCAACGCTTGGAGGCGCTGTAGTCGCTTTAGTCGTAACACTTTTTCGTCTGCTATTTTGGCAGGCCTAAGTGCACCCAACAGACCTACTAATTTACTAAATTAAATATTTTTTTTAATAAGTTGGCTTTCTCTCAATTTCAATATGAAAATTACCACGAAATGAAATTCTGTTTAAATTCTTGCTTTTAACATTATTTTGGAAAGTTTTGAATAATTTATTTATAGTTTTTTATTTAATATCATAATCAACTCTGTACTTTTCTTTTCATTATGTTGGCTACTTATTTTAAAATATACAAGAAACCCACGCTATAATTGGAATCAATATTTTGTTTGTTTAAATTAACAAGTGGTCTCTTGAAATTTACAAGAATGTTACAACAATTTTCTCAGTAAATATTATTACTAAGTATATTAAATTAAAACGCAGTGTTAAATAAATAAATAAATATATATATATATATATATATATATATATATATAATTTGTATTTTACTTATTTAGGGTTTAAAGAAATTGTAGAGAGCAAACGTGCTTTTGTTCAATGTTCTATAAACAATATTTTACGTAATTAATTTTTTTATGATGAATGTACATGGATATCATATCTTTGACATAACTACAACCTCAAGATATATATTATATCAAATTAATGGATGATGTTAGCTTCGAACATCATTTTATTATAATTCGCTGAATTGTAGTACTATAGAAATTTAATAGCTTATTGATTTGATGTTAAATAATCTAAGGATTTTGTATTTATAATTTAGATCATGGTGAACAACTATTTTTGTTGTGTTCCGGAATGCAGAAGTAAAGCATATTCATCTTCAGCTGAAGGAGGAAAACAGTTATCATTTCATTGTATTCCTGGTTGCTCAAGAGAGGTAAATAAGATTTCTTGCAGATAATGTAGGCTGAAATTTAGATTGTGACATTCTATAATTTTACATACAACATTCATATGCCACAGTTGCACTATATACTTTTACCATTTGTAATAACATTTCATATTATTTTAAAACATTTAGCAATGATTCTTGAAACATATTTACAAGTATAAAATATTTATTTGTGTATGCAAATTTTGCTATTTATCTCTCAATGTAGTTTTACAGAATTGCAGTGTACATGCACAATGTTTAATGTGACTTCCACTAGATGGCAGGATATATCTTAATTTTGTTAGGTTCTGATGAGACAAGTTAGTGTACACCATTGTTAAATACGAGTAATATGCATGCAATTTATTTTGTTAGGTTAGGAAGAGGAAGTTTGTGTATGTCCATTTTTTATAAACATATTTGGAAATTTATTGTGAAAAATGATAATGATAACCAATTTCACATATATACATCCTGCCACATGGTGTAAGTTACACTAAGCATTCGTGCATGTACACTGTGATTCTGTGGAACTTCCAATAATTCATTGAGTCTCTTGAATGTCTAAAATTTACTAAAGTTTTTCCATAATCTAAAAAGTCATCAGAGGCATAACTATTATGGCACAAAACCTGATCCTTCCTAGGAGCCTTTCAATTAGTCTTTATGATAGTTCTGAATGTGATAACAAAATAAACAAACATATTTACATAAGTTTTAAAATTAAAGCTACACGGTGAGTCCAGCAACTTCCCTTATTGTGTGATTAATTATGTAACAAACTTATAAATTTATTGTGTTTGCAGCATATTAAATCTGATGAATAGATAAGCTATTTAAAATTATATTACTTAGGTCCCACATCATTATACATGTGCACATGAGGCCAGCTGGTAGGCCAAGTACCTTCTAACCTTGTAATAGTTGAGTTATATGTTTCATATAGTACTAATGAAAAATTTTTTAAAATAAAAAAAGGGTTATTTGATCAGTTTTTGGGATGTCCAGAAATATCTTCCCATGGTTTTGGTAGTGAAGCATAGCTTTTGGGATTCTAGAGCAGGTCTGTTAGAACTTTCTCACAAGGTGTGAAAAGACGGCCCCCCCTCTTCCTCCTTGCATGAACATGCCCTCGCTCGAAGCAACACAACTGTCTTTCCTTATCAGCTTGTCCGACATTGGGTTGAGTAAGAGGAGGATCTTGTCACATCTAGTAAGCATTCTTCAGTGGCACTGTTCTAGAGGATCTCCTCTGCCGTACATGGTCAACCAGTTGTTTTGATAATTCTGTTCTTTCCTCCATTCATCTCATTGCCCATACCTCACTGCCATAACACAGAACAGGTCTTGCCAAGGCCTTATACAAATGTTTTCCTGTACGTTTGTGTACTAGGGTAGGTTTCATTACTTTGTTAATTATCCTATAGTTTTATTAGAGTATTCAAAATTTTGCTTCCTATATCCATAACATCTTTAAATGTTAATTTATTGCCGGGATATGTCAAATCATCCACTCTTTATAAAATTTTGTTTCCCCAACATAATATAATACTTCAAAGTGCTTATGAAGTGTCTGTTAAATTATTACTTTGCACATACATTTTTTCCTTTTTTCAGATATGCAACTGTCCTGTATGCTGCTTTTTGTTTATCATCTAGAAAGTGGCTTATTACAATGCAGCCAACACCGACTTTATAAATTATTACATACTAATTACTAGGGCTAGGATTTTTATAACATAAAAACGACCGACATATGCACACAAAAATTAGTTATGACATAATTTTTTTTAAATAGGCACTGCAATATAAAAAAACATGACCTAATACAGTAATATTATAATCATCTAATAATTTCAGTTGTAAAATCAATTAGTAAATCAGTTTATGATAATTAACTATTTATTTAAGAATAAAATGCAAATGAGAAGCAAACTGAAGCATGTAATTCAGTTAGTTTTTGTAAATAGATAGTTCATTAGTTGATTAATGTCATTGACATTGTCCGATTCTCAATAGCCAATTTTGTCTGTCCAGCCAATCTCCTGATCGTAGGTGTTTCTCATCCATGTAAAAATATATTCCCTTACTCCAGGAGGTTTTAGGTCTTCCTCTGCCTCGTCTTCTCTCAGGTTTTTGTATAAAAAGCATTTATATATATTTAAGAAACATATCAATTTTACCAAAAAATATATCTATACATAAAAATCTTAGCCCTATTATTACAATAAACACACTAATAACTAATTAAACTACAGAATGAACTTCTCAAATGTCTTCCATTAGTTCTTGGAAAGGGTCTGCCGATCAAGTTTTGCTAAATATGATCAAACTCCAACTTTGCATAAATTTAGTTAGTGAACAATTTATTTAGGTTAGGTTCTTAAGTTTAACACTTCAATCTAGTTAGAGTGCATATTTGTATTTTGGTTAGCTTTTTAAGTTTAAGACTTCAATATTGGAGCTATTTTGTTACATATGTTGTATTAATGCCTTTGTATATCTTTGAAATTCTGTATATGTTGGCTGCATCCTGTGATTACATACTGTAACCGCCAGTGCATGCATGCCATGTATGGTAAAATTTGTTGTATTACATATTCGAAATTTAATAGATCCTTTTATTCATATTATCTTAGGGTAAGATAGTATAATGCTAGTAATTATGAAGTAACTATTTTTTAGTATGTGTTCAGTCCCAGGTGAATCTTTTCTTTTCGCATATTTTTTATTATTTACATGGCCATGTAGTTAAAACAATAGTCTGAACTAATTTATGCCTGAACTTTGGCAATGAAAGAGCTATGGTACTTCTTTAAACATCAAAATAAAAAAAAGTGATTCTACAGTAAATAAATAATAGAAAATTAAAATAGCTCGGTTCCTAAATTAATCAAATATAAGTCTAATTACGTAATATAAACATGCCAGGAAAACTTACCATGTGACTATAAATACAGAATTTTAGGACCAGTAGTGCATTGCGATGGCTCTGAGCCAAAGTTTCTGATCACAAAACCTGTTACTAAGGATTCAAACCCCTTTGATATTTTTCAGATAAGTATTTTAACACGTATTGAAATTGTAAAATATTTGGGGACATATTATTTAATAAACAAAATATCAAAATATATTTCATACATATTACTTCAAGGTTTTCATGTTACAAAGATAATTGTACATGACAAGTAGAATTTAATTATATAATCTGTTGAACCTTCGTTTGCAGAGGTTGGGCATGTGAGGTTCGGAATCTCAGTTGTTGGGTACATTTGTGACTAATTCTCTCTCTCTCTCCTTTTTTTTAAGTGTACATCTAAATAAAATATAAAAAGTAATTTGAACATGCAATAAATTCCAAATGGTAAAAGAAGATTGTGACAGGCATTGATGTGACTGACAAATTCTGAGGACACAACAGGCAAATGATGGCCTAAATCTTTGAATGCTCAATGATATATATATATATATATATATATATATATATATATATATATATAAACACACACACGTGTGTGTATTTTCTCCCCTCTCCTTCCTTTAAATCCAATGCAATGCTTGTTTGTATAAAATAAATTTTTTTGAGCTTTGGTCACAGTTCTTGTTAAAGTTGGCCTAATTGAAAAAAAAAACTGCATACCATCTCTATGTGTTAATTCTTCATAATTATTGAAATACCTTTATTAGTGAACTATCTGTTAGCTATGTATATATGTCTATAATAAATAAATATTAAATTATATCTCTCCTTGTTTTTATTTGGACTTTCCTTGACAATCTGTTATCATGTTTTTGTTTATTCTAACAAAATGTTATTTCTAAAAAAATGTTGAAGAATTAATTGGTATGAATACTTTAAATACAAGGATTGAAAATATTCTTCCAGTTTCCTAAGATTTTATTTCAAGAAAAAAAATGTACACCTGAATTTGATTGGAATACATTCAGAATTGCATTGGGTAAATACAAAATAGTCTTGGAAATTGAGAAGAATTTTACGAATTCATATATTTAGGAAGTAACACAGATTTAACAAAAAATTAAATGAATCAAATTTTATACCCAAACTAATGTTAAGATATCAACCTGCAGGAAGAAGAAGACCAGGACGTCCACTCAAAAGACTTCTGGATGGTGTTTCTCTTGAGGCCGAAACAGGTCAACAAATGGCCTAAATTCGTGAATGTACTATGATGATGATGATGATGATGAAATTTTACACCTCACCTCATATTTTTGTAAAAGTCTGGACCGGTTTGGAAGGTGAGATTGCTTTGCAATCGGTCCTGAGTTTTACAAAAATATAAAGTGAGGTGTAAAATCTGATTCATTATTATTTTACGAATTATTTGAGGTGGTATTGTTAACACCTTAAATGACGACTGAGCCACCGAGATCAAACGAACTAACTAATTACATTTATGCCGATAGATGGCGCAAATTGCTCTGTCGATAATGCAGTAAGCTGTAATCGATTAGTTTTTTCTGCCAACGCTTGAGGTCTCTCGAGTCTAGGCATCACTGAATAACATTGCCGCTGGTCATCTCCACCCGAGGCCAACGCAAATGGAAGAAGGTGATGCCAGGCCTAGTTTTTTCTGCCAACGCTTGGAGGCGCTGCAGTCGCTATGTCGAAAAGCAAATTCGTCTGCAGTGAGAGTGCAGCCAACAGACTTCCTGATTTAAATATTTGTATATTATTTCAAATGAGCTGACCTACACTTAATTTAAGGAGAAACATTATCGCGATAAAATGTTTGTTTAAACTATTCCCTTTAATATTAGCTTTGAATAATTGTTAAACCTATTCTTTTTTATTCATATCATAATAAACTGTATATTTTATTCTATTATTTTGGCTGCGTATTTTAAAATGTAGGAGCATCAATTTTTGTTTGTTTAATTAGAGGGCATTAATTTTCTGTTAAAAGAATATTTTATAGTAAGTATTATTAATACGTGTATGCATAAAAATACATATTAAAATATATGAATTGGCTCATGTTTCCATTAGGTCACGGAATTTTTTTAATTTCTCAAATTACTTTTATGGAATTATTAGGTTATGGTTTTGTTTTTACTTACATTTCCTACTTATATAAAATTTTCTAATACTTGTTAAAATTCTTAATATTTATCCTGCGCATAATACAATATTCTTATGCGACTGTTCATTACTAACGTGATCTAGTGGAAAATCTTACGTATAATTGACATTCTATAATTTTAGGGAGCAAACATGCTTTTGTATAGTGTTAAAAATAACACGATTTTAAGTAACTAATTTTTTTAGTGATAGGTACATAGATGTCATATCTTTGACGTAATTATATTTAATTATTATAATTCATCTAGCCACCTGTCATTGTTCTGGGGGTCAAGTTTTGGATAAGATTCTCTATCTTAGTTATTCAATGTCTACTTTTCCGTAATTTCCATCCATTGAATTACCCTTTTCTAGACATTCTCCTTAACTTGTTCTACAGACTTTGTCTATATCTTTGCCAATCTCTGAAAAGATTATGTTAATAGAGCCAGTTAAGTTACGTCAGGCGTAGCAAGCCATAATAGATAACTGTCTGCTATTTAAGGATAACCATTTAATATATATATACACATATTGTGATTTGAACCTCAGAATGTGTACTTGAGATTGAAGACATATTAAATTAATTAAAAATTTAAAAAAACAATAAAGCAATATTTAATTATAAGCACGGCACTTGTTTTATAATTTTTTTTATTTCAGCAAAAGAACTGATATTTTTAGATACGAGAATATTTGTTTTGTACCAGTTCATTTATAGCTTACTTTGTGGCTATTCTGTTGAAATAATATGTAGGATTTCTGTATTTTTTCATGTTCATATAACTGAAGTATGTTTATAAAGATTCAGAAAGCTATGTAGTGTCCATTACAGTACGTACTTTGTATAATTTTTTTTTCTTTCCATTCAGATATGCAAATGTCCAGTAATGCTGCTCTTGACCTCCATCTGGAAAGGAGTAATTGATAACTGAATTCACCACCAATACAGTGAAATGAATGGTTTATTGTAATTTAATGCATTGTTTGATTGAGATTATCATATGTTAAGAACAGTAAGATAGTGAAATACCTGTAATTTTGAAAGTACCTTTTTTGTTAAGGACCAAATTTTGTTGGCAAAATATGTAGGGGAAAGAATTTAAAAAATCTCAATGCATTAATTCTTCATAATTACTTAAATTCTCTTATTGTTTATTATTATTTTTGTTCATTAGTCTGAAATAAGTAAATGATTATTAAATGATATATCTATATTTATTTGAACCTTTCCTTGAAAATCAGGGTCATCCTTTCTTTAATTCTAAGAAAATGTAATGGAAAAAATAGTTATTTCTAAGAAAATTTTGAATGAAAAACCAGTTTACATGAATGCTTTAAAAGAATTAATTGAATTATAAAAATTTTTCCAGTTTTCAAAATTTAATCAACTGTTTTTCTGATGTTACGAATATATTCCATGTATTGCATAAAGAGTAAGTCGAGGGTCTTGGAAATAGAGATGAAGTTCTGAATTGATATATTCATAACACTGCGAGGTTTTATTTAATAAAAATTAATCAAATTTTACAGCTTGCCTCATACTTTTGTAAAACAGACGACCGGTTTCGAAACTGATCCTCAGTTTTTCAATAAAATGAGGTGAGCTGTAAAATCTGATTAATTATTATTATTCCTGGAATTATTTGAAATGTATTACAAACGCCGAAAGTGACGACTGAGCCACCGGGATCAACACTGATTAGTTCTACTTTTATCGATAGACGGCGCAAATGGTTTTGCCGATATTACAGCAAGCTGTAATCGGTTAGTGTTTCCTGCCAACGTTTGAGGTCTCTGGAGACTAGGCATCACTGAATAACATTGTCATTGGTCATAGAGACCATTGGTCATCTCTATAGTGGGTTATCTCTGGTCTAGAGTGAGAGAAGACATTATTGTTATAACTTTCAAGAAGTTCGGCGTAAGTAACATAGAGAACCGATACAGGCGCCTCTCTGTGTTAATTTTTACAACAATTTAACGCCATCTAAATTTGACCGGGACATAAATTCAAACAGGTCTCGCTGGCTCGGTCACCTGGAAAGCACCCTATACACTTCCAATACAATAAAATTGAAAGCTCAACACAAGCAATGCTACTTTGTAAACAATTTTCGCATGTTTTAATTCTTACTCTTTTCAGAAAAAAAAATACAAGGAATTTACCAACTTTTCAGATGTCTTTAACTATAAATTATTTTCAGTTTTTTTTTTATCTTTCAGAATTCATTAAGAAAGTTGACTACAATAATTTACATTATTTCCTAAGCATTTATTTAAAAAAAAGTAGATGAAAATAGTAGATAAAGTAGATCACTGTTTATTAGGAAGTTATTGAAAAAGTTATACAAGAAAAATATTGGCAATTTTTTTGTAATTCTTTTTCAAAAGATATAACAATTAAAAATGCAAAATCGTGTACAAAGTAACATTTCTTGTGTCATTTCTAATAGGAAGTATCGAACAGGATCTGGATAATGTATATGCTATGGCAGTAACATTGGACGAGCCTGGTGTAATGAGTAGTAATATGCTCTTTTGTGTTTTAAGAAAACAAAGTAATTTAATATGATGATCTTGAAGAAGATTTTCGGGCTGTCTTGAGACAACCCTTGAGGATGCCAGACGCAGTCTCTGGCGAAACGTCGGGGAACTACAAGCCTCACGACCACGGCCTACAGTACGAAAATCTTCTTCATGATCATCATAGCAACTCCGGCCGTGAAAGTCTATGTTATGAATACATAGTTCTTTATATAGATTTTTTTTATTGTTTTATAGATTATTTTAATTATTATTGCAAAGTCGTTTGAGATAGAGTTCAGACATTCAAGTCTGTTGTCGTTTGAGATGGACTTTAGACATTCAAAGTCTTGTTGAAGCTAACTGTAAACATTCCTACATTTAGTTCATTGGAATGTTAGTATGATACAGTTACAGGTAATTCGAGGTCAAAATTGAATATATAACACTTGAGAAGTGATGGGCTCGTGTCTGTCTGTGTGTGTACTGCTGGAGGGTAAGTCACCGACCATTTTTCTTAATAATGTAGTCCATTTCTTTTGGATTTAAAATCAAGTACCATATAATATTTTTGAAACTATATTTTAGAAAAGGGATATTTTAATTATGTAGATTTGGTTAGATTTAAAAATTCCACAACTCCCTTCTCAACCCTCCCCAAGAAAGTACTGTAGTTTTTAATATAGGCTTAGAATAGATTTAGGGCTAGAGATATTTAGGATTTCTAATTATTTATATTTTAGTAATAAAATAGTTTAAAATAAGACTCCATTTGTTTATTTCTAAACATGTATAACTGTACATCCTCATACTAACGCTCGGCTAGGAAACCGCTACCAGATTTTCCAAGTCCCGAAGGTCCTTTAAGCCTAATAAATCCAGTTGGGCTCATAACAGTCTACGTGAATATAAAAGTAATTTAAGTACGAGTGAAAATTACTGGCATAATAAAAAAACAAAATTATAGATAATGAACATTTAAAAATAACTTAATTTAGAAATACCATAAGTTTAGAAGAATGTAGCAAAATAATCCTAACTGAAACTTATGCATCATTTCTCTAATCCGAACGGTTTTATCATGTTTATATGTGAATGTGCACACATTAACTCTTAACCAGACTTGTCACGATTAGTTGGTTTATGAAAACGAAATAACACTAATTTGATTTTATAACAACACTAATTCATTTATTGTTTTGAATTAATATTAATATTTCACAAAAACAAAAATTTTATACATTTTATGGTCACTGTAGGAAGTATATTATTCAAGAGGAATAGAATTTTCTCAATGAAATTATTGTACACACTGAAGTCACATACATAGTTCAAGATTCAATAATTCTACAGTATACATAATTATTTTTTATGTAAAATTATAGTCTATTTGCATATTTAGTTACTATTATCTCATACCATTAATGGAATCACTTACCTTTACTTTTTACTTAGGAAATCTAACAGTTCATTATAGAAGAAATTCAATGTATATTTTCGACTGAGAACGCCATTGGTCTATTAGCCAACTGTTGTACCAACATCTACATGTGACAAGAAACCAAATAGTTTGAATTATTTTAGTCTTAAACATTTTTTAATTCTAACATTAATGCCTATCTTCACATTATTACCAAGAAATCAGTGAATAGTCAAAGGTCAGGTCAAATTATTTTTGATAAAAGGCTCTGTTGTCCAACAGTTAGGGTTTTCTACGTAATTACCATCACTTCATATTAAGATTTTTTGCACATATTAAACAAGTATAAAAGGTGTAGAAAGTTCTCAATAAGATAGACGCAACAATAAATTCAAATTTATGTAACACAATATTAACATAATTAATTTGTTTTTTGTCAATCACAAGCACATTTCTGTATAGTCTATAATGTACTGGTATGTTCTTGCAATAAATTTGTTGTCAATGTTCTTGAAGGAGAAACTCATTGCACCTACAGTAGAGTCTGAAAAAAAAAAATGTATGTGGCAATTTTAAAAATACCCCAAAATAGCCTGCACAATTGTGTCAATTGTACTCTTATGGTTTTGTTTTAAATAATATTAGTATTTTAAAGTTTTTCTAACAATTATTCTAATTCTCTTCTTTACAATTCATAATTAATATCTATTTATTTCCAATTGATTTTAGAGTCATGTTGTTTTTCAAGCAATAATAATGTTCCAATGCAGCCACATAAAATTCCAAAGTTCATATAATAATTTCCATTGCAGCTAACATATAGCTTTAAAGTTTAAATTTTCTATACTATATATCGATGGTGGGCATTGAAAACCTCGTAACTCCATTTTGGTAAATTTTACAGGAGAAACAAATAACTGTTTAAAATTATGAAAATTGATAAGCAATAGTTCCTAAATATTTTACTACAGAATACAAGTCATGTTATTAATAAATTTGAAGTCCGTGTTCTCAACAGGTTATGAATCACATGAATTAAATTAAACCTCATAGTGCTTTTTTCCCTGTGAAAGTTATATATATGCATCACATATTTCTGTGCTGGCAACTGGAGTTATGTGGCTTCGAATGACTGATGGAGTTATGAGGTTTTCATTGCCTACCGTTGATATGATCAATCCACCGTTGTGGTCTCAAGGTAGCTTGCTGCCTTGTCATGCAGTGGGCCCGGGATAGGTTCCCGGTGGGGACAGGCTACTGGGTGAGTTTTTTTCGGGGTTTTTCCTCACTTGTAAGACAAATGTCAGGAAGCTTAGGGCCCAACGGTCCATGAAAATCATCCACCCATCATCATCATCCTTATACTTATCATCATCATCATCCTTATCATTATCATCATCCTTCACCGGTGTGGAAAGCAATGGGAAGCTACCACACCTATAATTCCTTAGTAAAGCTGCAAAGTATTGCATGAAAATGCTATGATTGTAGTGAAACACTTGCCTTCGTACTGAATTACTATGGATGGATTAATATATGATCAAACTCCTACCTACGACAAAACTAAGGTTAGAGTTATTATTTGTATTTCAGTTAGTTTTTATTTTTAAGACTTCAATATCGAGGCATTTCTTCTGTAGTTGGTAATGAGCTACGTATGTTGACTTCATCGTGTCTTTCTAAATTGTATCCACTTTTATTTAGTGGTACATGTGCATGTATTCTACTTTGGATTTAGAAAATTTTCTTTTTCACACAATGAAAACTTTATCCTTAAATTCGGAACAAACTGTAGAATAACTTTAACAATGCATTTTTCTAAGTTCTACAGAATAATAGTGCGCATGCACATATGCTTATGGAACCACATATCTGTGAAATATTAATAATCATCTTCGCAATTAATATCCATATGTTTTATTAAAAATGAATGCACACTAACTTGCTCAAACATCTAACCAAATAAATTGCACATATATTAATTAATAAACTCTGATCTACTTTGATGTACACTAACTTGTCAAATTGGGGCCTTACAAAATGAAATGCGTGAACATCCATTTCTTAAAATATGTTTTGAAATTAACGACAAATGTCGATCATACTAATTTCACACATTATATATATATATATATATATCCTGCCACCTGGTTAAGTTACATTAAGCAATTGCACATACTAAAGTTCTACACTATATTCTTGTAATTCTGTTGCCCTACGTACTTCTGCTTTTATTAACATTTTGTACTATTTTAAACTTTTTACGATACTTATAACATTTTTTTGCAATCAGGCCAATTAAATATTTATGTATGTACGCAATGATTTCTTCATAGTTCTACAGAACCACAGTGTGAATGTGCGAGATTTGCAAATGCTTAATGTAATGTCTACAAAAAAAATCCACAGAACCAGCGTCACCAACATTCGCAATTAATTCCATATCATATTTCAGGAATTTATCTTCATTTTGTTAGGTTAGTATTAGAGTTAGTTAGTGTATATCAGAATAGTATACACTTATTAAATAATAAGAATTTTATTTATTTTTGTTAGGGTATGAAGGGAAAAGTTAGTATACATGCATTTCTAATAATCATTTGAGAATTTATTGCAAAAGTTGGTCGTATCATAACACCCTCTATGTCATAACACAGCTGTGTGGAGTCATCTAGCGACAACTCTATAAACATAAACACGTATGCACAGCTTTCCCATGCACACTGTTATTCTGTAGGTCAATTTATGGTGGAAATCAAACTAAAGTTTTTCTTAGATTATATTATGCTAAGCAAGCAAAGTAGCATTATTCACAATACACTTTATTTACTTACCTAGCACTTTATACATCTTTAGTATTTGCTGCCACTTCCCAAACTGCCATAAGAAGTTACACCCATAGGGTTTGATCCTGACAGCTTGATTTATTCTATAAAAGAAATATTGAGTAATCAGTACACATTAAAATATTATAGGTTAGAGATAAATGTGAGGCATTGATTACAATTTTTTTAAAGTACGGTATTCTAATTTATTCATAAGCATGATAATGTCATGACGTAAACCGATGCACTAACACGTACCATTTTATGTAAGTAATGTATCATAGTTTTTATTTCAAAACACTTTTTTAAAAAAAGTAAACCATATAACCTATTTCAGATAAAAGCAACCATATATGCAATCATTTGACTTACCTTCCATTATGTATATTCTTCAGCTTCACTTTTTGCATCAAATTATAGTAAATTATAATTTGGGAAGATGAAGATGAAGAAGAAAGTGAAAAATTTTATCATGACTACCAGAAAGTTAATACTGCACAATTAATGATGTATGATTTTGATAGATTTGGTGATGTAAATGCCAGAATTGGTAATTACTTAAATTTGATATATATATATATAGGACCATATGGGAAGAGCCAAACCTGTAATCGGAAAATGGACTTACGGTTAATTGATTTTGTCATTTAAGTTTAATCAATTCAGAGTAGTTAGACCAACACGGACAGTCACAATATGTACATGGGAAAGCATGGGGTCGTAAAATTAATTAATTGGACTTAAGTCGTCTATAAGCGTCATAGAGAAACTTCGAATAGAGGGGAAACTGAGTACAGTGACATCTAAAAAATTTCGGTCGTTTACGATGAACTACAATGAGCAAACTTCAATGGTAGCGCTGTTTCGTAGTAACAGAATATGTAACTAAATAAAACAAATGCAAGGCACACGGCGTCGTTCACGGCGTGTTTAACGGTATTCACTCGGGATTATGGGAAGTTAGCCATTTTGTAAATTTAAATTTTTAACTGCTATCCTTTCGTTCTATGTAGAGGGTACTGTAAATTATCGAAAGTTAAAATCATTACTTAGATTTTATTTTACTCTAATTTGTAAGTAAATTCAAGCTTGTTTACATTTTTAATGTGAATCTATTTTCAAAGATAAACCTACTAGAAGTGATACAATTCTAAGATTTGTCAGGTTAGGAAGAGTGATGTTAGTGTACAGCCATTTCTAATAAACATTTTAAAAATGTGACTTTATAATGGACAGATGTACGACATGGCTAAGGTTATTTAATAAATATTGTATAAAATATGTATGTGAGAATAAGGGGGTAGGTCAATTGTACATATTTATTAAAAGAGCTTATAATGCATGTTTTAAAATTTTAATAAACGAAAATAAATTAACATGTTTTATTTATTTCCATTCTTCCTTTCTGTTAAAATTAAAGAAATCTGTAGGTCTGAGAGACTGGGTATACATAATTCCATAATTTAAGATTAATTAATACGTTATTTATTCCTATAAAAGTTAAATTCCATGATTATTCACCAGATGGCGTTATATAATTATAATTCATAATTTTACCACCAGGCGGTGCTGAATTTCATATTAGTACCAAAAAAAGAACCGAAAAAATTTAGGTGTCGTTAGTTGTATTACACTAGCGCCGCCTGTGGCATGTACGCGCAACTTGCCTACTTTCTTCTCTGGTACTCTGTGGCTATATGTAATAAAAAATTAGCATCTAAAGTTCTTGATACAAGAGTTTACAGAGGACCTGAAATCGAATCAGACCATTACTTACTTATTTGTCCAATTCGTGTGCCACCGAGATGGAAAAATAAAAATAAAATTAATAATGTAAAATTTGAAAAAGTTGACTATACTTATAAAATAAGTCTTTTCCGAGATCCCACTATACAAATGCAGATTAGATCGTCTAGTTCAAGAAACACCGGTTGGTGAAAATATTGAAGAAGAATGGCTTGCTCTACAAAGTATTTTGACACAAGCAGAAAATGAAAGCCTGGGTATCAAAACCAAATGGAATCGAAAAAAAGGACAACGGATATGGGATGAAAACATAAAAAAAGTAATTGATGATAAACGTGAAGCATACAAAAAATGTCTGTCTACAAAAAAAGATGAAGATAAAGTAGAGTATCATAGGAAGAGAGCCATAGCTAAAATTGAAGTTCGCAAAAAACATAGACAAAGCTGGGAACAATTTGTCTCATTTTTGGAAAATGATATCACTAGTCCTCAACCAAAAATATATAAAGTTTTAAAAAATTTAAATAATGATTCAAGAGAAAATGCACATTTAAATTGTATATCTAAAGAATCTTGGCTTTACCTACTTTCATCATTTATGGACACAAAAGGATGATTTATTACAAATACCAATCTCTAAACCCTCAGGGGTCCTCATCTAGGGGGATATGTGGATGGCGACCACAAGGTGCCCAAGCTGAGCAAAACATTTCTTCCACTTACTTGTGTTTTGCACTCTTTTAACTTTACTATCTAACTTCTCTTGGTTAACTCTTGTTTTTTCGACCCCGACGCTATTAGGGCATCCGAGGGCTAGGGAGTCTTTCCTTTCTTCCATTTCTTCTTTCCTTTATTTTCTTTTCTTCTCCAGAAAAGCCTGACCAGAGGCTATAAGATGGCAGCCCCATCACTGGTCTTGCCTTCCTTTGGCCAGCAACCAATCAAAGGGACTATTATTATGCTTTCAAGTCTTATACGAGAATTTCGCAGAAGGATCATACTATTTAGGCTGGAGGGAAAATGTTCTATAGGATCGTAACAGGCCTTGGCCTAATACTTGAAGGAAGAAGAAGACCAATCTCTAATAACACTGCTTTGGAACAAATTTCTATAGACGAATTAACTGATGTTGTTAAATCATTAAAAAGTAACAAAGCTCCCGGAGAAGACCACATTAATCAAGAATTATTTAAATTTTCAACTAAAAATTTTTTAGACAGATTTCTTATTCTCCTTAATATGATGTGGAAGGACAAGAACCACCACAAAGCTGGAACAAATCAATTGTAATACCAATCTTCAAAAAAGGAAGTCGCCAAATCAAAGATAACTATCGTGGAATTAGCTTGTTGAACTCTGGATATACAATTTATGCTAATATAGTTAAGAATAAATTGAGGAAAATTTATGAAAATATAATTGGAGAAGAGCAGAATGGATTCAGAAAGGGTAGATCTTGTACAGATGGATTCTTTACTCTAAAACTACTATTAGAAAAGCACAAGGAATTCAATATAGAAACTCATATCGCCTTCGTTGACTTCATAAAGGCTTTTAACAAAGTAGACAGAAATATATTACTACAAATTTTAGCTGATGATAACGTTCCACAACAATATATTATTAATATCTTCAACATCTATAAAGATAATGAAATCTCTGTTAAACAAGATGGCAAATTATCTTCTTGGAAAAGATCAACACTGGAGTAAGACAGGGATGTGGACTTTCACCGGTGCTTTTCATTATATACATGAATAAATTAATAAATGAATGGAGGAAAACACGACGAGGATATATACCCATGAATAGGAACCTCAAACTCGATCCTATTCTTTTTGCAGACGATTTAGCTCTTCTGGCACTTTCCGAAAATGATTTGCAACGATCAATTTATAATTTACAAAAAATAGCTGCCAAATTTAATATGGAAATATCAATTAACAAAACTAAAATTATGGCATTTCATGGGAAGGACACCATACAAAGTAAAATCTGTCTCCAGAATAAAATTTTAGAGAGATCTAATAAATTTAAATATCTTGGATATTATCTCTCTATCTGGGATGAAAAGGATATCCCTGAAAAAGTTACTAGTTACAATAAAAGTTTAGGAATTATTAATCAAGTTATGAAACCATCCCTTGTACAAAAAACACCAGATTACGTTTATATAACACTTTGGCTAGACCAGTGTTGACCTATGGTAGTGAAGCATGGACACTAAAAAAAACAACATGAAAGCAGAATAACGGCTTGTGAAATGAGATTCATGCGCAGAACAGCGGGTTACACCAGATGGGATCGGAAAAGGAACACCGATATCTTAAAAGAATTGAAGACTACGCCAATTTTGGAATATATTAAACAGTACCAACTAAATTGGAAACACCATCTTGAAAGAATGAGTTCAAATCGGATCCCCAAAGCTGTTTATAATTATATACCAAGAGGACGAAGATCACTGGGCCGTTTTATGAAACGCTGGAGGAAAAATTTTCTATACGATCGTAACAGGCCTTGGCCTAATACTTGTAAGGAAGACGACGACGACGACGATAATTTGGGAATTAGCTTCTATGCAGTAAAAAGATAACTATTCAAGTTCAATTTTCTCTTCAACATAAAATAATTACGTTAATTAACTTCATTAATTCAATTTTCCAATCGTCCAATCAGAAAATTCAAATTTATTTTAATAATCCAATAAGAAAATTAGAGCAGAGATAACCCAATATAGAGATGACCAGCGCCAATGTTATTCAGTGATGCCTAGACTCCAGAGACCTCAAGCGTTGGCAGAAAACACTAACCGATTACAGCTTACTGTATTATCGGCAAAACAATTTGTGCCATCTATTGATAAAAGTATAACTAATCAGTGTTGACCCCGGTGACTCAGTCGTCACTTTCGGCGTTTGTAATACCACATTTTAAATAATGTCTGGAATAATATTAATCAATCAGATTTTACAGCTCACCTCATATTATTGAAAAACTCAGAACTAGTTTCGAAAGGGAAACTTCTTTCGAAACTGGTCCTCTGTTTTACAAAAGTATGAGGCAAGCTGTAAAATTTGAGTAATTATTATTAAATAAAACCTGACAGAGTTATGAATATATCAATTCAGAACTTCATCTCAATTTCCAAGACCCTCAACTTTCTCTTTATTCAATACATGGAATATATTCCTAACATCAGAAAAACAGTTGATTAGTTTTAGAAAACTGGAAAAATATGTTATAATTCAATTCATTCTTTTAAAGTATTCATGTAAACTGTTTTTTTTTGTTCAAAAATTTCTTAGAAATAACATTATTTTTTGCATTACATTTTCTTAGAATTAAAGAAAGGATGACCCTGATTATCAAGGAAAGGTTCAAATAAAAATAGAGATATCAATTAATAATCATTTATTTATTTTAGACATATGAACAAAATAATAATAATAAACAACAAGAGAATTTAAGTAATTATGAAGAATTAATGCATTGAGATTTTTTAATTTCTTTCCCTACATATTTTACCAACAAAATTTGGTCCCTTACAAAAAAGGTAATTAAAAATTACAGGTATCTTACTGTTCTTAACATATGATAATCTCAATCAAACAATGCATTAAATCACAATAAACCATTCATTTCACTGTATTGGTGGTGAATCCAGTTATCAATGACCCCTTTCCAGATGGAGGTTAAGAGCAGCATTACTGGACATTTGCAGATCTGAATATAAAGAAAAAAAAAAGTTATACAAAGTACGTACTGTTATGGACACTACATAGTTTTTTAATCTTTATAAACATACTACAGTTATATGAACATGAAAAAATACAGAAATCCTACATATTATTTCAACAGAACAACCATAAAATAAGCTATAAAAGAACTGGTAGAAAATAAACATTCTCCTATCTAAAAATATCAGTTCTTTTGCTGAAATAAAAAAATTATAAAACAAGTACCGTACTTGTAATTAAATATTCCTTCATTAATTTTTTTAAGTTTTAATTAATGTAATATGTTTTCAGTCTCAAGTACACATTCTGGGGTTCAAGTTACAATATATATATAAATTCAATATATGGTTATCCTTCAATAGCAGACAGTTATCTATTATGGCTTGCTATGTCTTACGTAACTTTACTCGCTCTATTAACACTGTCTTTCAGAGGTTGACCAAGATATAGACAAGGTCTGAAGAACAAGTTAAGGAGAATGTCTAGAAAAGGGTAATTCAATGGATGGAAATTATGGAAGAGTAGACATGGAATAACCAAGATAGATAGAGAATCTTATCCAAAACTTGATCCCAGAACAATGACAGGTGGCTAGATGAAGAATAATAATTCAATAATAATAATAATAATAATAATAATAATAATAATAATAATAATAATAATAATACTTTATTTATTCTGGCAGAGTTAAGGCCATAAGGCCCTCTCTTCCACTCAACCAGCACAAATACAAATAAATATTCGACAAATATAGATATACACTATACTAATTATAAACAGTTAAAGATACAATAAATGTAGCAATGTAAATGTCATGTACAAACAACATTTTATAGGGTAATAACTATAATGATACGATAATAATAATAATAATAATAATAATAATAATAATAATAATATAAATATGATACATTATACGGGAAACACCAATTAATATATATATATATATATATATATATATATATATATATATATATCTTACACTGGATAATAATGAAGTCGAGTTTAGAGCAAATATAAATTTAGATTTCTTTTAAAACATGCCAATGTCCGGCAGCCCCTTATTTCTTGTGGTAGGGAATTCCAGTTGCGATAAGTGGAGATGGTATATGACATGGAGTGATGTGATGTCCTATGTTGCGGTATATTAAGTAAGAGACTATGTACCTATCACTAAAAAATAAGTTACTTAAAATCGTACTATTTCTAACATTATACAAAAGCATGTTTGCCCCCTAAAATTTCTGTATGCACTATATAGGCTAACAATCATACATAGGAAGATTTTCCACTAGATCACGTAAGTAATGGAACAGTCGCATAAGAATCTTGTATTATGCGCAGGAAAAATATTAAGAATTTTAACAAGCATTAGACATTTTTTATAAAAGTAGGAAATGTAAATAGAAACATAACCATAACCTAATAATTCCGTAAAAGTAATTTAAGGAATTTTAAAAATTCCGTGACCTAATGGAAACACGAGAGCATTCATATATTTTAATATTTATTTTAATGTATTTCCGTATTAATAATACTTTTGTGCGACCCGAAGTGTAGCATATCCGAAAATATTCTTTTAACAGAAAATTAATTCCTTCTAATTAAACAAACAAAAATTGATGCACGATGCTCCTACATTTTAAAATACGCAGCCAACATAATAGAATAAAATATACAGTTTATTATGATATAAATAAAATAAACTAGGTATAAAAATTATTCAAAGCTAATATTACATGGAATAGTTTAAACAAACGTTTTATCAAGATAATGTTTCTACTTAAATTAAGAGTAGGTCAGCTCATTTCAAATAATAAAAAAAATATTTAATTCAGGGAGTCTGTTGGCTGCACTGTCACCGTAGACGAATTTGCTTTTCGACATAGCGACTGAAGCGCCTCCAAGCGTTGGCAGAAAAAACTAGGCCAGGCATCACTCTCTTGACTGTTTGACTGTAGTTGACAGCTGTTTGCGCTGCCCAGTGTGCCTTTTGCTGGGACTGTTATTTGTCCCTTGACGGCGAATTCGCGTAGGTGTGTGCAGTATTGGGTTTCGCTGTTTTTCCCTAGCCTATACGGCGGTTATATGGGGATTGATTCTATTTTAGCATGTGCTTTGGATCTAATGTGGATGTTTGATTCCAAGGCAGATAGATCTCGCTTAATTGGGGCATCAGAAACCATGTCGCTGATAACTTTCAGGACTGGAATGAGCCACGCCAATCTGCGCTGACCCCTCTGATCTTGGCAATTTCATGCTGAATACTACGGGTGGTTTAATGTGTCGAATATGTTTCTATGTGTAGTACGTCATTGTGGAAGGTGTCCTATATTGCGTACTATGGGGTTTCCATGATCATTTATATTTCGGAGCATGGATGTAACCCTTTCAGTTATGATAGTATCAATATATGGTACCTTCGTGGCCTCGTGCATCTCCGTTATCCTAGTGTAACGCAGTGCCGAAAGTATAATTTTGAGACATTTGTTCTGCAATATCTGAAGTATCTTTTTGTGGCATTTCGCAAGGATACTCAGAGATTCGCAGCCGTACAATAGCATACTACGGATCGCGGCCACGTATAGAGTGACCTTGATCCTTCGGGACAGAGACGGCGACTTGAAAAACGGATATAATATGGCTATACCTTGCTGAGCTTTAAAAGTGATATGGTCGATATGAGCTCTTAGTGTGAGTTTTTTTATCCAATATTAGGCCTAAATATTTGACTGAAGTTTCTACTGGTAGGGGTTGCACACCCATAGTGAGCTGAATTGGACAGGGAAAGTTTGATTTGGTGAACAGGACGACTTGTGTTTTATTTGCATTAAGTTTAATGTTCCAGGAGCAAAACCATTCATATATTATGGTTATTGCTCGCTGGAATGTTGCAAGTCTGTGAGGAATGGATTTGAGTTTCGATTGCATGAAGAGACAAGTGTCATCAGCAAAGGAGGCTATTTGGAGTGATGGAGGTGAAGGAAGGTCCGAGACATATAGTGAGTACAATAAGGGTGAAAGGACAGCTCCTTGTGGAACTCCCGCCAGTATGGACTTCATGTCAGATTTATTACCACTTACTGAGACGTAGAAGGTTCTATTTCTCAGATAAGTGGAGATAATTTTGACTAAATTTGGATCAATTTGGAATTGTATTAGCTTGTATATCAATCCGTTTATCCAAGTTGTGTCAAACGCTTTCTCAATGTCAAGGAAGACTGCTATTGTACTACGCTTGGCGTTGAAACCAGTGACAATTTGGTCTATAAGCCTGGCCAGTTGCAGCGGTGTGCTGTGTGAATTTCTGAATCCAAATTGATGGTTAGGAATTAGTTCCTTATTTGTAACTTCAATTTTGAGTCTTGCCAAAATGAGTTTTTCTAGGATTTTTCCTAGAACTGGCAGGAGGCTTATTGGTCGCAAATTGTCTGGATTATTTGGATTTTTACCTGGTTTCGGTAATACAATTACTTTAGCCATCTTCCAAGCTGCAGGGAAATGGTTAAGTTGTATGCAGGATTTAAATATGGTGAGGAGACGTAGTAGCGCTTTGCGCGGTAGGTGCTTTATGGCTAGATTACTGATCCGATCATGTCCTGGTGCACTTGTAGTGCGAAGGGCCTGGACATGAGAGCGTAAGTCAGCTAGATGGATATTGGGTCTTTCATTAGGGAAGGGAGCAGCTAGAAAGGTGTCTACTCTGTCATTGACTTCAGCTTCGTGAACTGGCGTCGTTAGCTCTTGTGGTCTGAATCGGTCTGCAAGATTTTCCGCGAGAACTTGTGCTTGATCGTAAGGATGATAAGCCCAAGTTCCATTATTCTGAATTGCAGTCGGTTTAGAAGGTCCGCGGTTTGACTTTATTCTTTTTATAATCTCCCAAGGTGGGGTCATTTTTACATTAAAGTTAGCCAGGGAATTTTCCCATTGCGTAATTTTGTGATCTTGCAGTCGTTCTTTGACCAGTCGAGCATAGCGATTGTACTCCTGCTTTGTTTGAGGTGCTCCATAGAGTCTGTACTGTTTGAGGGCTCTCCGCTTATGCTCCAGGAGGTCGAGAAGTGTCTGATCTGTTTGTGTAGGACGTGTAGTGTTGTTGCGTGATGTGGCTGTGTCAAGTGCGGTTTGAATAGAAGCCTGGAAGTCATTTATGGAAGTCTCCAGTTCTTCAGTGGAGTTGATTCTCAGTCGAGAATTAATCCACTGCGAAAGGAGTCTTGAATAATGATTCCAGTCTGTATTCGTCTTGTGTGGCCGGAAGGGGGGCTGAAGTAAGTACCTAGTGGTGAGCTTAAAGGTGATGGGGACATGATCTGAGTTAAGCTCACCAGGTAATGTGCCTATTTGTGGAGAGATGTCGATATTTTTTGATAGTGCAATATCCAGGATATCGGAGCATAAGCCTTGCTGTGTGTTTCGAAAGAAGGTGTGTTCCCTTGGTGCTGAAATTTCAATGTTATGGTTGTTACAGAAGGTTTGTAAAACCATACCAGAAGCGTTGTGTACTCGACAGTTCCATGCGCGATGCTTAGCATTGAAATCGCCTGCCAGTAGGTACCGGGGCGAGAAGGATGTAAGGATGCGCATGTCATGTCGCGTGAGTGGTCTGAGTGGTGATTTGTATATTGAAGCTATGAATATGTTTAAGTGTGGTGCTATAGGAAGGATAATGCCAGTGGCTTCAATGAAGTGTAGCCCTGGGACAGAGATGTGTCTATGTGAGATGGATTTTTTAATACAGATTGCTGTACCACCAAGGGGTCCATTAATGCGGTCTGTACGATATATGTAGTAATCAGCGAGTCGGAATTTATCCTTTGGTTTCAGATGCGTCTCGCTGATTAGGAGTATGTCGATGTCGTGTGTGTGTAGTACAATGTCCAGTTCATGAATCTGAGAGGCAATTCCGTTGGCATTAAATGCCATGACATTAAGAAAGTGTCCCTCAGCGTGTCTATACATCGCTGAAACATAACGACATCATTTGAGTTAGGAACATCATACGTTCCATTGGGTTTTTTATAGTATTCAGCATGGGGGCCATGCTGTGTGCCAGGTTTTGTAGGTTAGGTGTAGCCATTGTGCTTCCTTGTGCTTGGGCCGAAGCAATGCGTTCCTGTAAGTTTATTTGAGGTTTAGATGGGATGCCAGAATTTACTGCAGCACTATAGGATATTTGGGGGTTTATTTTTTGGGAATTAAAAGTGCGTGCAGTAGTACTTTTTTCTTGTTTGGGTTGCCTGCTTCTCAGGTAGGCCTGATTAGCCTCCTCATACTTTGGGCATTTCCTGTATGAAGCAGGATGACCTATTTCTCCACAATTTGCACACTTTAAAAGAGAGGAATTAGATCGTGCTTCTTCTCGGACTGGACAATTTTTATGGCTGTGTTCTTTTGCACAGATAACGCATTTGGGAGTAAGTTTACAACCAGCAAATGTATGGTTGAATTTCTGGCACTGGAAGCATTGCTTGAGGCCAGAGCGAGGACGGTATGGCTCAAAGGAGACCACTGTACTGTATAATTTATCGAGATGATAAATTTGTTTGGATTTGTCATTGTTGGCGAGCTCGATTACATAAAGAGGGAATCTGTGGATAGAACCATCCTCATTTTTCTTCGATATTTGTTTTACACTATGGACTTCATATTCTAGTTCCACGAGTTCACTTTTAATGTCTTCGATATCGACATTAGAGGGAAGCCTTTTCAGCATTACCCTCAGGGGTTGGTCTGTTTTATATTGGAAGGTATAATATTGCCTTCCAATAGAGTCGAAATACCGCGTTACAGTACTATGGTCTTCTTTGGTAGTGGTGTAGTACCTGAGACCTTCGTTAGTGTTGACTATTTTGATGCCATTTGATATGAGTGTTTTCAGAGTTTTGTATATTTTAACTAGGTCGGTATGGCCTATGAGTGTGATTGGAGGTGGCCTAGGACCTCTTTTGGGGTTAGAGTTGGCATTAGGAATAGTATTTGAAGGTCCAGGTACTGGTGACTCTTCGTGTGTGTTGTCTGTTTGTGAGTTACATGTGGATGGGTTCTCCTTAGTGGATGGACCATTGTCCACATGCATTGTCTGTAATTGGTTTTGTGTCATTTGTGTGTTTCTGTCTGTGGATGGTTTATCTTTTGATTTATTAGAGTCACTTACCGTACCTTGTTTGTGCACTGGCTTTCCCTTACCTGACACACTGCGTGTAGAGGAAACCGAGTTCACGCCTTCATTAGCCAGAATTGCGAATCTGTTGGACAATTCAAGCTGAAGGGTGTCCTCGCTGGCTGTTGTTTGCCGTGGCATTTTAGATTCTGTCATTTTTTGTGGATTTTTCCTTTTGTGGCTATTTTTACTTTCGCTAATGGACGGAAAGTCTTTTGATTTATCCGCGGTTTTCTTAGTTTCACTAATGGACGGAAAGTCTTTTGCTTTGCCCGCGGTTATTTTACCTTTTCCTTTTTTGCTTAGGCATTCATATTGGATTTCTTTGAACGTGTCCTGAACTATGTTAGCTACTGTCTCTAGATAGTAGCTCAGGTCACGTGTTGCCACTTGAATCTCATCTATTTGGTTCCTGCACTGCAAGGCAATGTCTTCAGCTAGCGAGGAACCAGCGAATTGGGGGAAGGTATCCAGGAAATTCATGATGATTACGATAAGTCCTCGTATTTCAGAGGCTGTTTTCAAGTGAGGTGAATTTTCATATAGATTAGCATTGTCTATAAGTGTCTCGAATTCCCTGAGAACCTCCGCCCATATTTCGTCTGATTTTTGGTTTTCCTCTACGACATCCATCATTATATCATGCAAATTATTGTTATTAGACATGCTGCTTGCCATTGCAAGACTTAGTTCCATAAACTTAATTACTAGGAGGTAAGTACACGACTTACCAGCGTGTTAAAGAGCACTTGCACTATCACTTTTACACTAATTATATCGAATTATCAGCTAAGCCGAACACTGCACACACAAGGGTGGTTTATTTTTTTGGATGGCCACTATAGGCCGACAATATTTTGGGGACTTCGCTCTATAATTAGCGAAAGCACACTACACAACACTTAAAAAGACTGACACGATCACTGCTGGTCCTTTGTTACTGCCACCGGATGCCACGATGGTCCCGAAAGGGTCACTGATCACTCTCTTCCATTTGCGTTGGCCTGGGGTGAATTAGAGTTTAAGCATGGAGGAAGTAATTCCTCTATGGCGTAGAGTTGACTACAGTGCCATCTGAAGATGACCGGGTACTAGCGGTCATAAAAATGATGTAATATCTCCCTATAAAGTTTCATATATTACACATCCAAGTTAACTGTTCACGGGCGGAGGGGAAAAGTTTTAGCGCTAGTGTCGCCGATCTACTGAATCTGTGGAAGGGATGTAGGAGAAAACTGTACATCCGATCACGTATTGAAATTTTTCAACTTCAAATGTGGGGGAAGAATCTCTAAACACGCGTGAAAGATCTTAACATGTTTGTCAAATTAGTCATTTAAGCACGGAACGCTCAAGCGGTCGGATCATTTAAAATCACAGTATTTGTCGTCTCTCTGTTACCAGTCTCACAATAAATCACAACTGGCAACATGTAATGAGAAGGGCAAGGAAGGGACAGCTCATTCCTAGACGTAACCCCAAAAGTAATAGGGTTGTCAAGTTAGTCATTCTGCCACTGACCGCGCAGAACGACGGATCATTAATATACATAGTATTTGTCAGCTCTCTACCTGCCAATGAAACAACATAATACAGGGGACAGGAATTGCAACATAGTAAGAAAGAGAAAGAGAGTTTTTTAGTTAAAATATTTTCCGCCTGCACAAAACACTTGGATGGGTAATACGTGGTAAGTAACCATAGACAACGAATAGAGTGGCCTCTCTGTGTTAATTTTTGGAAGCAATTTTATACAGCTGCGCCATCTTAGGATGACCTGGGTACTACATGCTACTACTTAGCCGGTCACGGTAGATCAATCGGGGTGTCGGCGGCTAAATCGCAAGAAAAGTACCCTACCCTTTCAATTAATTTAAAAATAAAATTGTAAGCTCAACACAAGTAATGCTACTTAGTGAACAATTTTCATATGTTTTATTCTTATTCTCTTCAGTAGAAAATTGCAAGAACTTTGCCAACTTTTCAGATGTCTTTAACTATATTATTTCATTTTTTCTTTATTTTAAAATTCATCAATTAGTAAGTTGACTAAAATAATTTACACAATTTCCCCAAGTGTTAAACAATTTCACTATTTATTATAAAATAATTGAAAATGATAGACCTACACAACAAAAATATTGGCAAAATTTTCGTAATCATTTTCTGAAGTAAAAATAAAAAATGCAAAATTGTTTACAAAGTAACATTTCTTGTGTTATTTCCATTAAGAAATATAAAACAGGATCTGGATAATAGTATGCTATGGCGGCACCATTTGACGAGCCTGGTCTAATTAGTAATGATATGCTATTTGTTTTTATGCATTTTAAGAACCGAAACCATAAATTAATTTAAGTACAAGCTTTTAAATATTCTTAAAATTAAAAGCCAAGGGTCCCGGATTCGAGTCTCGGTCTAGGCGAAAAATTTTCTCTTCAAATATTATAAATACATTAATTTGATAAGAATGTAGCAAAAATAAATTCAAACTAAAACCTATGCATTGTTTCACTATTCTGAACTATTCACATGTGAATGCGTGCACATCAATTCTGTTTAGTAACCAGGCTTGTCTTGATTACTTTGTTTGCTTTTAAAAATGAAATAACATGATTCATTTATTGCCTTGTATTAAAATTGATAATTAGAAAAATATATACATTTTATAGTTACTGCAGGATGTACATTATTCAAGACAAACACAATTTTCTCAATTAAACTTAATTGACATACATAATTAAAAGTTCAATATTCCAACAATAAACATAATTATTTTATATGTAATTTTATAAGAAGACTATTTGCACATTTATTTACTAGCTTCCTATTACCCCAATGGCCTTCCAAGCCCTATAATGAGATCCCTACCTTGGCCCTTGGCCTACCAGCTAGCTGCTGGCCCAACATTCGCCTGTGAGAAGAATCCAAATTGTTTGACTTTTAGGCTTAAACATTTATTTAAGCCTAACACAAATTCCTACCTTCATTACTACCAGGATATCACTGAACAGTTGAAGGTTAGAACTAATTATTTTTGTTAAAAGACTCAACAGTTTTGTTCTCTAAGCAATTACCAAAACTCCATATTAAGATATTTTTTGCACATGTTAAATAAATGTTATAAAATGCATAGAAAATTGTCAGTGAGGTAGAAGTAAGAATGAACTGAAATTTACATAAAACAATGTTAACTTAATTTTAAAATTTGCAATTTAAAATACTTGCTATAATAGTTCAATTAAAAATTTGTTTTTAATAAAAAACACAAACACTTTTCTGTATAGTCTATAATGTACTGGTATGTTCTTGCAATACACTTATAGATATTCTTGAAGCGCAACTTCAGTAATTAAAAATAATTGCTATAATAGTTCAATTAAATAAATTTGTTTTTAATAAAACAAAAACACTTTTCTGTTTAGTCAATAATGTACTGGATGGTACGTTCTTGCAACACACTTCTAGATATTCTTGAATCGCAACTTCATTATACCTACTGTAGAGTCTGAAAAACAAAATTAAAAATATATATATATATATATATATATATGTATACAGATACAGTGAGTTTCATTTGACATGCGGCCGATAACAGAAAAGTGACTGCAAGGATGAGTCATTAACTCATGCTACCCACGCAATGTCTACGCTAGTGGCCGCAAGTCAAGTGAAACTCAATGTATTTGTCAGCGTCCTTCACATTGAAGGTATATCCAACTCTTAAATAATTATAATTAATTAATTTATACATATATATATATATATATATTGACAATCATACTATTCTAAGTAAATGTTTTATTTAGAATTCTAGTTATGCCAATGTCCCATATCTATGGGCATTGGATAAATAAAACAAGAATTAGATATTCCAATTTTCTAAAGGTGTTACTAATCAAAATATTGAATTCCTGATTTATTATCAAATGGCAATGAAAATGGAACATCACTTAACCTCATAATAAGAACTGTAAAGAAATGAACTTTAAACAGTGTGATCCTAAACCATTGTATATGTATTATGTACATCTATACACTTACATATTTTTAAGTTTTTCTTTTTGTTATTTTTCACAAGCAGTCCACCGCTGTGGTCTCAAGGTAGTGTGCAGCCTTGTCATGTAGCAGGCCCGGGTTCGATCCCCGGTCGGGGCAGTTTTTCTGGGTGAGGTTTATATAGGGGTTTTTTCTCACCTGTAAGACAAATGTCAGGAAAACTTTAAGGCCCAAATGGTCCCTGAAATCATATGGCCATCATCATCCTTCACCAGTGTGGAAACAACACGAAGCTACCACACCTACAATTCCCTGGTAAAGCTGCAAATATACCATGAAAATTCTATGATTGCAGTAAAGGACCTGCCTTCAGGCAGAATTACTATGGATGGATGGATTTCACAAGCAGTCAAAACTTACATTTAAAATTGAAATGACAATTCTTGAAAATACTTGACTTAAAAGAATGGAATACCAATACCATAAATACACTAATAATAATGATTACACTAAGTCTTTATTATTACCATTCTGTGTTTAACTTTCTTTTTTTAAGTTTAAGACTTCAATATTGGGATGTTTCTCCTCTGGTTGGCAATGTTCATTTTATTATGTTGTGTATGGTGGCAGCATCGGATGATTCTAAATTATGTCCATTTTTATCTCTTGGCACATGTATATGGTCTACATAGACTTAGAATTTTTTTGGCCCAACTGTAGATTACCTTACCCTTCATTTTCCATCGTATATTCTTGTAATGCTGTTGCTCTACGTACTTCTTCTGCCTTTACTAACATTTCATAATATTTTAAACATTTGCAACAATACTTATAAAATTTTTTTTGACAATAAAAATATTAAATATTTATTTATGTATGCAATGATTTCTACAAATATATGTAGATTTGTTGTGTATATGCACGAATGCTTAAATGAACTTCCACTAAATGGAGATATCTATGAAATTGGAATAACCAACATTCAAAAATATGTTTAAAAAAATGGAAGTTCACTCACTTCATTTTGTTAGGTTCCGATGGGAAAAGTTGGTGAATAGTTCATTAAATAATATACATGTAAATTATTTAGTTAGGTTAGGCAAGGTAAATAGGTATATGTCCATATCTAATAAATGTTTGGGAATTTATTGCAAAGATTGGTCATACCAATTTTACATCTATGTGGTTTCATCTAGCAATTCAACTCTATAAACTTTTATAAATTTTTGCACATGTTCACTATTATTCTGTAGGACGTAGAAAAATTATTAGGAAAAGATAAACTGAAGTTTTTTTATTTTTTTTGTCACATAATGGAACCTTTATCCCTAAATTTCTGTTATCTTTTAAGATAAGATTTTATTTTTAAACTTACAGGTTAAACTTCCAAGTTGGGTCATTCCACTGTCACTCACATTACAATTTGACTATTTTCCCACCTTAAATTTTACTATAAATCTATAGTCCTAAGTAAATTTAAAACATAAATAAAACATGTCTATTCTTTATTAAATTCTCCACATTTTGATATATTTTCTTTGAATTTTGAATTACAATAAATGGACAAAAAAAAATTAAAATGTATGTGTCACTCACATTACAGGAAAAAGACATAAATTTCACTATACAGAAAAATGAAGTTCCCTGCTCTTGTAAAAGTTCTGTGAAAACAATTTTTTGGCTGTACATTAATGAGACACACACGTTATTACAGCAAAAGTTTTAATTTATTGTGGTAAATCTGAAATGAATAAACACAAATTTTATCTGTCACTCACATTACAGTATTTTGTCACTCACATTACATAATCAACAACATGACAAAATGGTTGATAATTATGATTGATTTACAATTATTTACCATGAAATAAATGTAATACAAATCAATACATAACATGTGTACATATATAAAACAGATGATAGTAGATATAAATAAATTTGAGCAACATTTATTTCCATTTTCAATTTATAATAAATTCTGTTACTCCTTCACTCCAACTCGGGATCTTTATTAACGAACACTATGTCTCCCTTGTTGACAGTAAATCATGATTTACATTCTCCCACCTTTTTAAAAATGCACCTTTACTTTACATAGATTGTAAACTGACAAATTGCAGCATAATGCGGAATTGAGCGTTTTCCTTGCAGCTCCACTTTCACACATTTTGCAGTTATGACATCCTGTGTAAAGGTCTCTCTTTAGAATTACTTCTAAGTTATTCAACATGCTAAGCTTTGCTACAAAATAAGTTTCCAATTCATTTTTGAGAGACATGGCATGGATTTTCGAGATTTCACCAATGATGGGTGCTACCTCAAAAACTTTATCCAGTTTCATTTTCTGATTTCTTTTTTCTCTATCTACAGAATTATATTCACACACGATACTTTTCTGTTTACTTCAGAAAAATGTATGCACTGAAAACTTGAGACTTTCTTGATAAGACGTGTGTTCTAACTTGCCTCTTCACAGCCTCACCAGTGCCGTGCACAGGACTTTTGCCATGTGAAGTGGCAAAATAGTTCAATTTTTTCACCTGTAGTTCATGCTTTTGTTTCAGCACATTCAGACTAGCTGCAATATATCCGTTTCTAAATTGTGAACTTATTCCACCTGACCAAATACTGACTTCATTTATTTCAGTTGGAATTTCTTCAAGTAGCCTGTTTGTATATGCAATCACAGTGTGTTTTGTATGATATAGGTTATCAGACATTATGACTATGGGATGATGTTCTCCAAAATACCAAGCTGCTGCAGTAAATAAACTGACTTGAGGTTGAACCCAATGAAAACTTTGTATTTCATCTTGTGCAGAACAAGTAAAATTTTCAGAGAAGTCCACCTGTATGACTTCAATATTTGGTTTGAAGTTGGAAGATGTAGCCATTAACCTTTCTTCATTATAGAATTTTGCCTGTTCTCTTTTCATAAAATAATGTTCCAAGAAAAAGGGCAACAGGGAAAGTATATATTTTGCCAAATCGGCTGCACTACCTTCCTCCTGGACCCTGGCTGAAATCCCTTCTTTTCTCCGTACATGCCATGAACAATTCAATGTGGAGACCTCTTGATTATTAAAGACTTTCTCCTGCAAGTGATTGTACAACCTGTCCTTGCAATCAGCATTTCATGACCGAGCAATCTTCTTTTGCTGACAAGCATACAATTTCAACCAGATAAGATGATGAGTGAGCAGAACATGACGGAACTATGTTGTGCAAAGAATTCACAGCCAAAATCTAATTCTCAGATGCATAAATCTAGCAACATGTTTTCTCTTTTTTTCTTCTTCTTCAATTGAGATCTTGACTTCCTTCTTATGATTCTTCAATTTTTCTTTCTTCTTCTCTCTATATTTCCTTACACAGATTGTATGCTGTTCTTTATACTCATCATAATTACCTTCCTCCTTAAGCTTCTGCCTCATTTTTCTCATTCTCTCAGTAGAGGTTGATGGAATTTTGGCAATCACAGAATGAAAACAATGTCCAATAATGTCAAATTTTATTTCATTGCCAAAAACAAGTCAGGAAATTTTCTTCTCCTGAAATGTGAGCAGAACATGCCCGCGCCGTAGCCGAGCGGTTAAGGTAGGAAGCCTTGGCGCAGAGCTACGGGACTTGCGCTGGTTCGAGTCTCCATGGGGGAAGAAATTTTCTCATGGTATTTCTGCCAGTATGGGACTGGTGCCCACCAAGCATAGTGAGGCAATTGGGTAGCTACAATAAGTAGCGGCTCCAGGTTGAGGAACCAGCTATAACGGCTGGGGGACTCGACATGCTAACCACATGTCACCCCTACACTGGCTGTTGATCATCTACCTCTGTGATTGACACATGTGGATGTGAAGGGCCAGCAGCCGGCAGGTAAAAGGGCAACCGCTGAAAAAGTGGAAAGACCCTCAATTGGATCTGAAATGTGTAAAAACCCCATACTGTAAGTTTTTCATTGTCACTCACATTACTTTAATATAATTTGATATATCACATTAAATAAAATTCATAGGAAGTTGTTAATTTCACCCAATAACATTCTTTACCTCTCTTTAATAACACCAGATTTTTAATAAAAGTGAACAACATTTATTGCTTTTTAATTAATAAAATAGCATATTTTGTCACTCACATTACACGTTAATATGCAAATTCTAAATTTAATATTACTCTGTCCAATCAACATCTATATAAGTGCTTTTTGTTGTATTTCATACATCAAAGTATGAGAAAGGAAATTACAAACTCTCAATATATTATGTTGCTGTACAATTAAAAAAAAAACTTACCTTGAAGTTATTGAAAATAGGGTAATAATATCTGCATGAAACGCCGCTATCTTCTTCAAGCCAGAACAACAAAGAAATAGGTTTCCCACATAAATGCTATTGTGAAATAGGAAGTCCAAAGAGTAGACAACCTTACAATAAAAAAATAAACACAAATATACAATGTTAAAAAAATAGACCAAAATGTCCCCTTTATCATGGAATGACCCAGTTAGTAAAATGAAGGTAGAAGCATTACACCCACTTACCTAAAATTGTATACATATGTAGACTTCTCATTCACTGTTATAAGAAAATACGCCCATAGGATTTGATCTTGACAGCCTCATTTATTCTGTGAAATAAATATTGATGAATAAGTACACATATTACAGGCCAAGACATAACAAATATTATGAGGTATAAACAAGTTTTTTTAAAGTGATATTACAATTCAAATACAAACATTATAATGTCATGATGCAAACAAAATATACGGCATGCCAATTTACATAATTCACAGTTAGGCCTATTATTTGAAATCACGATTTTGAAAAGTGAACCAAATTTTTGAGAAAAAAATGTCGTATGTAATCATTCACTTATATTCCATTAGCTGTACTTTCCAGCTTCACTTTCCCCTTCAGATTGTAGAAAATTTATCAATTTAATAATTAACTTCGATGCATTAACAATATTATATTACATTCAACCTCAAACTTCTCTTCGAACAGTACATAACAATTCTACCGTTGATTTATTTAAATTCAATTCGATTTTACATTACGACTTGTTAGTACGTCATACGTCTACAATCGATAAAATAGCGACGGTGGCGCAGTCTTAAGATGACCCGAGTACTACGTGGCCAATAAAATTAAAAAAAAAATTGCGTCCAAATCTCCCTATAATGATTCACTGGCTTCTTCTTCTTCTCCTTCTTCTGCTTCATGAAATTAGGCCTTTTGACCTGTTTTCACATCAAGTGGGATTTAATGAATCCTCCCATCTACACTGCTCAAAAAAATATGGGGATATTGTAGAATAACCTATTAAGACTATGTTTTTTGGAATAGTATTAGATGCAATCACTTTCTATTACTCCAAGATAATGTAAATAAGAGTTTGAAGTTGTTACGTAACCTCGGTACCACACCAGAGGGCAGTGTCTGTACTGTTGATGTGAAAGGGTGTGGGGGTGAATGTTTTGTTGCTGTTTTTAAATCCAGTCCAGTTTTCAGTTAGTGAATGACACGCCCTAGGGACAGTGATGCCTCGACAACGTGATTTACCTGAACCAATGGCTTGGAGGGCCATAGGAAGGACAGAAGCTGGACAGACACAACAAGAGGTGGCACAAGCCATTGGGGTGTCTCAAAGCGTGATTTCCAGTCTTTGGAATCATTTTCAAAGAACATACTGTTCACAGAAGAGCCGGACAAGGTCGACCAAGGGCAACAACAGCAAGGGATGAACGTTACCTCTTGTTAACAGCCCGTCGGAATAAACAGCAGAATGCAACTCAACTGCGAAATACACTTCAAACAGCAACAGGACGCAGGGTGTCAACTCAAACTGTCCCTAATCGACTACATGGAAGTGGTCTATATGCCCGTAGGCCCATGGTGTGTACCAAGTTAACTCCACAACACCGTAGAGATCGCAGAAACTGAGCGGAGGAACATCGTGGGTGGAGGCATGCTGAATGGAGATCAGTTCTTTTTTCTAATGAGTCGCGATTCAACATGGAATGTGATAGTCGGCGTGTATTCATCTGGAGAGAAAAAGGGACACGAAACAATCGAGCTTTTGCACGTGAAAGATCCCCATATGGTGGCGGTGGATTGATGGTGTAGGCAGGAGTCAGTAGTGGTGGACGTACGGACCTCTACGTTATCCAAGGTGGTACTTTGACTGCGGTAAAGTATAGAGATGAGATTCTCCGACCTTTTGTCGTGCCTTATGCTAAAGCCATAGGTGATTCTTTTCTTTTTATGGACGATAATGCCCGACCCCACAGAGCTGGCTTGGTGGACGACATGCTGGAAGTGGAGGGTATCGAGCGTATGCAATGGCCAGCTTCCTCCCCGGACTTAAATCCGATTGAGCATGCGTGGGATGCATTAGGCAGGTGCATTGCAGGCAGACCAGCACCTCCCACAACTGTTCCAGAGCTGCACATTCCTCTTATGGAAGAGTGGCCACGTATCCCCCAAGAACTCATTGCTAACCTCATTGCATCAATGCCATACAGGTGTGAGGCAGTGCTGGCCGTTCGAGGAGACCATACACCTTACTAAAACATTTTCACCCATGTTAATGTTGCTTTGTTTGTTTGCCATATTCCTAATCAGGATCTCTTTGACATCTGGTGTGGTACAGAGGTTACGTAATGACTTCAAACTCTTGTTGACATTCTTTTGGAGTAATAGAAAGTGATTGCATCTAATACTGTTCCTAAAAACATAGTCTTAATAGGTTATTCTACAATATCCCGTAATTTTTTGAGCAGTTTAGTAAATGGGCGTCCTGGTAAGTAATGCTCTCGATGGCAGTGAAGGTGAAGGCAGGTTCTCTATGGTGAAGACCACCCCAGGCCAACGCAAATGGAAGAGAGTGATGCCAGGCCTAGTTATTTCTGCCAACGCTTGGAGGCGCTTCAGTCGCTAATGTCGAAATGCAAATTCGTCTACGGTGACAGTGCAGCCAACAGACTCCATGAATTAAATATTTTTTTTATTATTTGAAATGAGCTGACCTACGCTTAATTTAAGTAGAAACATTATCTTGATAAAACGTTTGTTTAAACTATTCCATGTAATATTAGCTTTGAATAATTTTTATACCTAGTTTCTTTTATTTATATCATAATAAACTGTATATTTTATTCTATTATGTTGGCTGCGTATTTTAAAATGTAGGAGCATCATACATCAATTTTTTGTTTAATTAGAAGGAATTAATTTTCTGTTAAAAGAATATTTTCTAGTAAGTATTATTAATACGTAAATACATTAAAATAACTATTAAAATATATGAATTGGCTCATGTTTCCATTAGGTCACGGAATTTTTAAAATTCCTTAAATTACTTTTACGGAATTCTTAGGTTATGGTTTTTTTTTTTTTACATTTCCTACTTTTATAAAAAAATTCGGAGCCAAAATGTCTAATGCTTGTTAAAATTCTTAATATTTTTCCTGCGCATAATACAAGATGCTTATGCGACTGTTCCATTATTTACGTGATCTAGTGGAAAATCTTCCTATGTATGATTGTTAGCCTATATAGTGCATACAGAAATTTTAGGGTGCAAACATGCTTTTGTATAATGTTAGAAATAATACGATTTTAAGTAACTTATTGTTTTTATTGATAGGTACATTGATGCCATATCTTTGACGTAATTATATTGAATTATTATTCTTCATCCAGCCACCTGTCATTGTTCTGGGATCAAGTTTTGGATAATATTCTCTATCTATCTTGGTTATTCCATGTCTACTCTTCCATAATTTCCATCCATTGAATTACCCTTTTCTAGACATTCTCCTTAACTTGTTCTTCAGACCTTGTCTATATCTTGGTCAACTTCTGAAAGACGGTGTTAATAGAGCGAGTAAAGTTACGTAAGACATAGCAAGCCTGCTATTGAAGGATAACCATATATTGAATTTATATATATATATATATATATATATATTGTAACTTGAACCCCAGAATGTGTACTTGAGACTGAAAACATATTACATTAATTAAAACTTACAAAACAATGAAGGAATATTTAATTATAAGTATGGTACTTGTTTTATAATTTTTTTATTTCAGCAAAAGAACTGATATTTTTAGATAGGAGAATGTTTATTTTCTACCAGATCTTTTATAGCTTATTTTATGGTTGTTCTGTTGAAATAATACGTAGGATTTCTGTATTTTTTCATGTTCATATAACTGTAGTATGTTTATAAAGATTCAGAAACTATGTAGTGTCCATTACAGTACGTACTTTGTATAACTTTTTTTTTTCTTTATATTCAGATCTGCAAATGTCCAGTAATGCTGCTCTTAACCTCCATCTGGAAAGGGGTAATTGATAACTGAATTTACCACCAATACAGTGAAATTAATGGTTTATTGTGATTTAATGCATTGTTTGATTGAGATTATCATATATTAAGAACAGTAAGATACCTGTAATTTTTAATTACCTTTTTTGTAAGGGACCAAATTTTGTTGGTAAAATATGTAGAGGGAAAAAATTTAAATCTCTCAATGCATTAATTCTTCATAATTACTTAAATTCCCTTATTGTTTATATTTTATTATTCTGTTTCATATGTCTAAATAAATAAATAAATGATTATTAAATGATATCTCGTTTTTTATTTGAACCTTCCGTTGATAATCAGGGTCATCCCTTTCTTTAATTCTAAGAAAATGTAATGAAAAAATAATGTTATTTCTAAGTAAAAGTTTGACCACAAAAACAGTTTAAATGAATACTTTCAAAGAATTAATTGAATCCCTAAATATTTTTTCCCGTTTTCTAAAACTAATCAACTTTTTTTCTGATGTTTAAGGAATACATTCCATGTATTGCATCCAGAGTTAAGTTGAGTGTCCTTGGAAATTGAAGATGAAGTTCTGAACAGGATCTATTCATAACCCCGTTAGGTTTTATTTACTAATAATTACTCAAATTTTACAAGCTTGCCTCATAGCTGTTGTAAAACAGAGGACCAATTTCGAAAGAAGTTTCCCTTTCGAAACTAGTTCTGAGTTTTTCAATAATATGAGGTGAGCTGTAAAATCTGATTGATTAATATTATTCCAGGCATTATTTAAAATGTGGTATTACAAACGCCGAAAGTGACGACTGAGCCACCGGGGTCAACACTGATTAGTTGTACTTTTGTCGATAGATGGCGCAAATTGTTTTGCCTATAATACAGTAAGCTGTAATAGGTTAGTGTTTTCTGCCAACGCTTGAGGTCTCTGGAGTCTAGGCATCACTGAATAACATTGGCGCTGGTCATCTCCCTGTCCCACAGAAGAATATAATGCTATAACATTGGATGAAGTGATAGAAACTATCAAGAAAATGAAAAATAGAAAAGCTAGTGGAGTAGATGGTATACCAATGGAGCTTTGGAAATATGGTGGGAAACCACTCTATATTAGATTGGTACAAATTTTTAATGATATATGGGCACATGGAATAATACCTCAGGACTGGAAAACATCATTAGTAATACCCATCCATAAGAAAGGAGAAAAAAGTAACTGTTCAAATTATATAGGTATATCATTGTTGACAACAGCATCTAAAATATATACATCCATTTTAAAACGAAAACTTCAGAAAATTACAGAAGATAAAATTGGAGAGGAACAATGTGGATTCCGAAAAGGCCGATCGTGTATCGATGCTACATTTGTTATAAAACAACTAATTGAGAAGTGGAAAGAATTTAATATCCCCCTATATATATTATTTTTAGATTTTGAAAAGGCCTATGATAGAGTCAAACGGGACATAATGTGGAAAATATTGGAAAGCTACCAAGTCCCCAATAATCTAATAAATGCTATAAAAAGTTTATATGAAACCACATTTATAAAAGTAAAGTTAGATCATGGGAAAATAACAGATAAATTTGAAATTAACCAAGGTTTAAGACAGGGATGTGGACTATCTCCATTACTGTTTACTCTATATCTAAATAAAATTGTCCAGGAGTGGAAAAAACTAAACCCCCCCAGGAGTAAAAATATGTAGAGGAAATCAAATACAAACAATAATCTTCGCAGATGATCAAGTACTTCTAGCGGAGAATGAAGATGATTTGCAGAGATCAGTCGTGTTAAATTGCAGAACACCCTGGAAAAATACAACATGAAAATATCTGAAAATAAAACCAAATCCATGGCAATCACTGGAAAGGGACTTTCGAGAGTAAAAATAATAATAAATAATAAACCGATAGAACAAGTAACACACTTTAATTATTTAGGTAATAATATATCACAGTTTCATAATCAAAAAGAGGTGGAAACAAATTTAGAAAAATATAACAGATTAAATGCTATAATTAGGAGAAATTTTGGAAAACAAATGAGGAAAGAAATCCAATTGAGATTTCATAATGCCATAGCCGAACCTGCTCTACTATACGGAAGTGAATGCTGGGCACTTCGAGCAAAAGATAAATCCCGCATTAATAGTTCACAAATGAGATTCCTCCGATCACTAACTGGAGTAACACTAATGCTACGGTTTATTATACAGCGTGTCGCGCCCGACGTGACGCGAATTCGCGTTTCGCTCGGCGTGATGCTGGTTCCACATGGAGCGCATACGCTACAGCGCATATGTTTATGGAATTGTCGCCAGATGGCACCACATATATGGAAAATCAAAATGACCAACGTTCATAATAAATTTCCAAATGTGTTTACAAAAACTAATGTATACAAACCTGTCCCTGCATAACCTAATAAAATAAATTACTTACATACTATTTAGTAAACTGTAAACTAATCTGATGTACACTAAACTGACCCATCGGAATCTAACAAAATGAAGTGATTGAATATTTATTTCTTAAAATATGGTTTGGAATTAAATGCAAATGTTGGTAATTCACACATATGTCCTGCCATCTGGTGGATTTAATTTTATGAGCGTTCACGTATGCCAACTTCAATTCTAATAAAGAACTTTGAAAATAAATTGAGATGAAGTCATAATTTGTGTACATTGATAAACATATTAAAATTCTTCATAAAAAAAAGTTTCAAGTGTTGCAAAACGATTAAAATAGTTCGAAATATTAGTAAAGACAGAAAAAGTACCTAGAGCAACAGCATCATATGAATGTTGTATGGAAAATCATAGAATAAATTATTCTTTAGTTCTTAAATAAACATATGGTTGATGAATATACCAAATTTTAGAATACTTCAGATTTTCGCCTGAGCAGTTTTATCAGGTTTTGAATTTAATAGGAGACGAAATTTATGCACATCCATAATATCCCCGAGATACAATATTTACAGCTTTTATTTATCTCTTGACCTCTCTTGACTAAGTTCAAGCCACAATAATTTTTTTCTGTACATCTCTGTACTCCTTCATGCTCATATTGTAAAAAACATGTATAGATCTCGATGATTTGCAACAAAACTGTCTAACTTTCGTCGTTAAAATTGGAAAGTTATAAAACAAGTACTGTATTTCCGACATTTTGTTAACAAATCTTAGTTTGTTTTTAGCAATTACACCAATGAGTATGGGTAATATCTTCTATATTCTTTGTTTGCGCTGGCAAATTGCGTCCTGGATTCAAGAGATTCCAAAACACGACGCGACATGTCAGCGCAAATTTTTTGCGCCAGCAATTTGCGTTGTAGATAAACCACATCAATTTAAATACATGGGGAGAAATTTTTGCGCTGGCGCGTTGCGTCGTAGATAAACCACAGCATAAGGGATAGAATGAAAAGTGATGAGATAAGGATGCAGTGGAATAGTAGGGAAATAGTTGAACATATACAAAATTATCATAAGTAATGCCACGAGTGATTTCCAATTTATCTAAAGAATTTGGAAATCAAGAGTGGCATTTGTTAGGACTATTTAACGAATAAAATTAAGCTGTTTACTCACAAATCATTATTTAACTATAGTTATTTTAAAATATTTATATATTTAATGTAAACGGCGATGTTTGAAAACAAATGAGAAACGATAGGTACGCTTCTACTGCTTCTTTTGTTTATCACTGCAACCAGATCATACTGTTTATTGCCAAAGGAACGCAATATTGTAAGGAGGAGCTTTCTTTAATATGGTAATTATAACACTGATAAATATTTGGTGAAACACGACTCTGATTGGTTGTAAAACAGAAATCATTGAAACGTGATTGGTCATTGACTTCCATTTGGGGCATGAGTTAAATAGTCAGATTAAATGGTTCCAACACGTCCAGAGAATGTCAAATTCCCGTTTACCAAAGATGATTTACCACCTCAACCCTAAAGGCAAAAGAGACCTCGGAAGACCCTTCAACCGATGGAAAGATCAGTTTTTGTAGTCGCAGAACGGGCATCATCACCCAATACTGCATTCGGAAGAAGAAGTAGCTGGTCATCTCTATAGTGGGTTATCTCTGGCGAAGACCATCTTATGGTGTGGTTTATCTACGACGCAACGCGCCAGCGCAAAAATTGCTCCCCATGTATTTAAATGGTGGTGGTTTATCTACAACGCAAATTGCTGGCGCAAAAAAATTGCGCTGACATGTCGCGTCGTGTTTTGGAATCTCTTGAATCCAGGACGCAATTTGCCAGCGCAAACAAAGAATACAGAAAATATTACCCGTACTCATTGGTGTAATTGCTAAAAACAAACTAAGATTTTACAACAAAATGTCGCAAATACAGTACTTGTTTTATAACTTTCCGATTTTAACGACAAAAGTTAGATAGTTTTGTTGCAAATCATCGAGTTCTATACATGTTTTATACAATATGAGCATGAAGGAGTACAGAGATGTACAGAAGAAAGTTATTGTGGCTTGAACTTAGTCAAGAGATAAATAAAAGCTGTAAATATTGTATCTCGGGGATATGGATGTGCATAAATTTCGTCTTCTATTAAATTCAAAACCTGATAAAACTGCTCAGACGAAAATCTGAAGAATTCTAAAATTTGGTATATTCATCAACGATATGTTTATTTAAGAACTAAAGAATAATTTATTCTATAATTTTCCATACAACATTCATATGATGCTGTTGCTCTAGGAACTTTTTCTGTCTTTACTAATATTTCGAACTATTTTAATCGTTTTGCAACGACTCGTTAAACTTTTTTTATGAAGAATTTTAATATGTTTATCATGTATATGTTACAAAATTATGACTTTTCCTCTCAATTTATTTTCAAAGTTCTTTATTAGAATTGAAGTTGGCATACGTGAACGCTCATAATATTAAATCTACCAGATGGCAGGACATATGTGTGAATGACCAACATTTGCATTTAATTCCAAACCATACTTTAAGAAATAAATGTTCAATCACTTCATTTTGTTAGATTCCGATGGGTCAGTTTAGTGTACATCAGATTAGTTTATAGTCTACTAATTAATATGTATGTAATTTATTTTATTAGGTTATGCAGGGACAGGTTTATACATTAGTTTTTGTAAACACATTTGGAAATTCATTATTAACGTTGGTCATTTTGATTTTCCATAAATGTGGTGCCATCTGGCGACAATTCCATAAACATATGCGCTGTAGCGTATGCGCTCCATGCGAAACCAGCCTCACGCCGAGCGAAACGCGAATTCGCGTCACGTCGGGCGCGACACGCTGTATAATAAACCGTAGCATTATACAGAGGTAACCATGGACAGGTTCCAGAGAGCACTTGCCAGAGTTGTTTAAACCATAGCTATTTGTATGATCATACAGTGGTCAAGACAGGAAATAGTCCCACATTTTTTAATTATTTACTACTAATATATGGTTAAGGTAATAATTTTCCAGTGCTAAAAAGAATAATTATATGCATATCTGTTGTATTCAAATTGTGTTAAAATACGTAAGTAAAAATCGATCGTGATACACGATTTTCTTTGGAAAGTGCTTCCCGGCTTGTTCTTGATCCATTTGTTTTCTTATGAAGTCAAAGACAAGGTATTGTTCCAAATTTGTTTACGTTTTGTAGTTTTTACTATTCTGTTATATCTGTGCATGTTCTGTATACCTCAATGTGGGTATGTATGTAATTTGTTCCAGCTCGGATTCTTATTCTTGTCTAATAAGTTTTTAGGAAAATATTTAAAACAATTTGAGAAATATGTTGTGATTAACTAATAAGTTAATCTCCGACTGAAACCATACTTCTAAATTATATTTCAGCTGATATTTATTCTATGAAATATGTTCAAATGTAATTATTTTAAACTTCACTCACAGTACTATAACCTATCAACACATTAGTGTACATATATTTCAATTAATGGCAGATATACGATATTTTCCTTATTTTAGTACACTAGTGCGCGTATAGAATTGCTTTTTATCATGTCAGAGTGTTTATGTATACTGAATATCATTAGGTCTTGAAATTTTTAGAATATCCATTACAAATTAATCAAATTATTGGTTTACGGTTTTGTTTTTACTAACATTTCCTACTATTTTAAACACTTTCTAAAGCTTATTAAAACGTTTACAATATTTACAAACAATATAAAGCATGGATCGAAGATTTTGAAGTACCTTACACAGATTCTATCTTCACTTTCATAGATTTTTTGGAAAACTGCACTTACACTATCTCAAAACTGCGAATACACGGTAGCAGTTACAAGTAGCAGCGATAACGTTATCATTAAATGATAACCCACAAACATCATAGTGAGTTACCAAACGTTAATTAAAAATGGGTGTACTTACTTACCACTCACTAACGCTGATCCAACCAGCGATAACCCAAAACAGCGATATAAAAATCATAGACTAAGTAATATACTCTGTGGAGAAAATAGCAGTTAGCGTCAACAGTCTAACAGTCTCATAATATTGCGATTTGCGTACTTCAATAAATACTTTAAAATTGTCTATTATTGTTATAAAAAAATTGTCTAATAATGTTATAAAAATTGTTTTAAAATATTAGAAAATGATGGTAAGTACAGAACAATAGTTTACAACAATATAACAGAAAAATTTTGAGATAGTAGAAGTGCAGTTGAGCCAATTTTTTTTTTTTGGCTTAACTTTAGATTATCTTTCCCTGATTTTCCATAGTATATTCTTGTAATTCTATTGTTCTATGTAAATATTCTGCCCTTTCTGTAATGTTTGAAATGTTTTGCAACGATACTTATAACATTTTTTGGAAAAAAACTTTAGTTCATCCTTCCCAATACATTTTCCAAGTCCTACAGAAAAACAGTGGCGCATGTGCAAAAGTTTATAGAGTTATTGCTATATGGAACCACTTGTCTGTGAAGTCCTACAGAATGTTTATAGAGCTGCTGCTATATGGAACGTAACTGTGAAATCCATATCAACAAATCAACAACCTTTGCAAAAAATTCCCAAATGTTTATTAGAAATGGACGTATACCAACTTACTCCTTCCTAACCTAACAAAATAATTTACATGCATAGTACACATACACTAACTTTTGCCATCGGAACCTAACAAAATGAAGTGAGTGAACATCCATTTCTTAAAATATATTTTTGATTCTTGGTCATTCTAGTTTCACAGGTATCTCCATCATTCAGTGTAAGTTCCTTTAAGCATTTACGCAAACACACAACAATTCTGCAAACTTCAAAGCAATCATTGCATTTGTAGCTATACATATTTAATAATTGGCTTAACAGTGCATTATCTTTCCCTTCATTTTCCAGTGTATTCTTGTAGTAACATTACTCTATGTACTTCTTGTGTCGTTACTAACATTTTGTAATATTTTAAACATTTTTTCATTGAAACTTATAACATTCTTCTAGAATTTTGATCTATTTATTTATTTATTTACTAGAAACACGGTAACATTACAACATTTAAGACAATATTGTGATACTCACCAGCTATTTTCTCTCCTCTTCCAATGTTACCACCATTAACAACTCAATTACACTATTTTTGTTATGTTATGAGGGGAAATGTTAGTGTACATCCATTTTCAATAAATGTTTAGGAACTTAATTTTGAAGGTTCGTCATACTGCAAGTGCTGCCATCTAGTGACAGCTCTATAAACTTTCTCTAGGACGTGAAAGATATGTGGTTCCATCTTACCGACAGCTGTATAAACTCATGCACATGCGCACTGTTATTCTGTAGGGATTAGAAAAGAGCCTATATTGGGAAAGGTAAACTACTGTTTTTCCAAGTTCAACAGCAGTATTTTTGTTTTTACTTTTTATTTACAACATCAAGACATCTGTGTTAGAGCTCCCAATGTAACTAAAAGTTATTCACCTTAATGTTATTCTGGGTTAGTAGTGAGATTATATTTAGCATTCATACATTATAGTAAAACTAGAATAATCACAATGTTATATGTTAAGCTTTGTTTAGAGAGTTCTGTGACATAGCTGGGTAGCTTGTATGGGACATGCACTTGCTTGAGTCTCAAGAAATGATCTCATAGAATTTGAATATTTATGGGACCACAGCATTGTGAGGAATTGTGATAGTCACAATAAGTATTGCCTCCAGATTAAGAAATGCAGCTATAACGGCTGTGGAACTTGACTGCCAAGTCCGGATGATTGTCCGTCGCTTTAAGTAGCACTGGATATGAGGCCAGCAGTAGCCAGCTGGTGGGGAAATATCCTTCTATGCCCATCGTGCCATGGAGTTTTTTTTATTTGTATAGAGAAGTTGTATGACAAGACTTCCTTGCATGAGTTTCCAGAGTTGAACTTGCACTTAATTTCTGTAATTATTGTAACCAGGTATTTGAATTACATCACTTCTTAAATGTTTATCTCACGTGTGGTGCAGTATTCATTCATATTTAATAATGAGCTTGTGACAATAATTAGTTTAATTGTTATTTAAAATTATACCAGTCTTGAGTTGTTTATGAAGAGAGGAAAAATGAAATATTTTTGTTATATAAGATGCAAAGGGACCGAAGAGAACAGTTTGATATATTATTAATGTAAGCACCGCTTCAACAGACCATGTCACACAGGTGAATATTATTTATGGTGAGGAGTGTATGTTTAAGTGTTTGTGTATTGTATGTGCGGCGGTGGTGAATGAAATCCTGTGCCTCCATGTAGTCATAAGTCCTATAATCCAGCAGCTGGCCTCACATCCACATGTGTTGACCACAGAGGTATACTATCATTTAGCTGTATAGGGTTATATATGGTCAACATATTGGGCCTACCAGCTGTTGTAACTGGTTTTCTCGACCTGAAGCAACTTATTATAGCTACCCAAATTCCTCATGAAGTTTGATGGCAGTGGTCTGATATTGGCCTAAATTACATGTGAAAATTTCTTCCCCCATGGGGACTCGAGCTGGTACCATGACATCATGCCTTAAATGACCCGTCTTCAGCATGGATCACCAAATAAGAAGCACCAGGCATAACATTCCAGTGTGATAGATAAATCACTATCAATAATACCTCATGTCTTCTCAACATATGTACATGGAGAGGTGTGTTTAAAACTAGTACATGACCAACCCTCTTAGCACTGAGATAGGACATTTTCAATTAAATTTTTCCAAGTCTGTCAGGAATTGAAACGGCAATCGATAGTCAGAAGGCTGGCACGATACTCTCTGAGCTAGTTCAATCTTCTGTTCTAAAAAATAAATAAATGTATTAGTCTGCATAGCAATAAAGGAGATAATATCTGACATGCCAATCTGCTTAAATTCAAATAAATCAAATGCAAAAAAGTTATTGTAGCAGTAAATGAATGAATGAGAAATATATTCATTTTTTTAAAAACTGCCTTAGAATTGAATGAGAAGTTGAGGTAAAACCTAAATTTTCCACATTAACGATAAAAATATCTATTAGTGATTGCTCCAACCGAATAAAAAACTTGTGAGAAATACTCTAACAAAAAATTGAAGGTCGGGGCAAGTTCTTACCTAATCTATATTATCCCATCTAATTTAATGTAACCTAACTCTAATAAACAAGTTGGCAATTGGCTATATTAGAAATGTGAATAAAATATTGGAAAACATGCAACTAGCTGTCGCTAGTCCCCAATTGCAAGACTCATAGACTGGCACATCTCATACAATAGCTGCATAAAATGTTTATTCTGTGATGTCACAGGCCTAGGGCCACCTGCTGTCTTCACGTCTGCGTGTTTTAGTTACAGAGATGGACAAACATTGAACCAAGTTGGTGGTGCCACAGGTTAGCTCCCCCAGCCATTAGAGTTGAATATCCCAACTTGGAGCCCCTACTTATCATAGCTATGTAAATTCCTCACGATGCTGGGTGGGCAAGAGGTTCATTCTAACCCAAATTCCATGAGAAAATTTGTTTCCCATGGGAATTAATATCATAGCAAGTGTCCTAGTTCTGGACTACAAGCATTGTGCCTCTTGGCTATGTGCAATCTAATGGAAAGAAAAATGGATCAGTTGATTGTATTTTAATGTTTTTGACATTTTCAGATAATCCGACTGACAAATTACCAGTTTTCTGTCGGGAACAAGAGCCATCTAACAAGCATGGAATCACGACTCCAAGTAAGTTATTGTGCAGGATTATAATTTACACAAGTTGTAATTCTATGTGACTCCAAAGCAGCCATTCTCGCTATAACACGAGACACAACACCTAAAAGCATCAAAATTATCAAATGTCACAAAATGATAAAACAGTTATCCCGTCTACATAAAAAAGTTGTACTTCAATGGATTCCGGCCCATTGTGGAGTGACAGGCAATGAAATAGCCGATTTTCTGGCCAAGAAGGGTAGCAAAATTGTTTCAAACCCAACTTCTGCTCCAGTTTCCTTTCACTCTATCAAAAGAATTACCTCAAATAAATGCATCAATAAACTTAGAGAAAATACACCACCAAAACATCTGGAAAGGAATGGGAAAATCTACAAGTTTATGACATTATTACATTACAAAGAAAATCTGCAGTAGCAACATTCAGACTGCTAACGGGACATGACTGCTTGAATAAACACCTACACAGAATTGGCATAACAGATTCACCTAAATGCCCTTTTTGCAATTTAAATGAAGATATGGAAAGAGACCATCTCCTCCGTTGTCCAGCTTTTGTAGAAGAGACCAGCATTTCTGCTAAATATTGGAGTGCACAAGAGAGCAAATGATTTCATTATCAAGTGCTCGACATTAGATACCAACCAACCATATTTAAATGTAATCATAATATGTAAATTAACACAGACCTGCTGTCTGTAATCATTTGTTTATCTAACTAAACCAAATTCTTTTTCCTCAACTGGGATTTGAGAATTTTATGTTTGGCCAGTAAGTTTCCTGAATAACCAATCATAGAGCACTAACACACAAATTTTGAGATCTTTGGTTCACATCCTGATTGAGGCAAAAATTTTTCTCTTTAGTTGTAACTAGCTAACTCACTGGCACTATCGAACCAGTAGGTTCATGGCTGCGCGCACATAAGCTCTCCATATATCCCTATCCTTAGCTAATGTTTTCCAATCATTCCTGTATAATCTACTTCCCTCAAATCATAGTTAATGTTATTCTCCCACCTCATTGTTGGTTTACCAACCAGGCGTATTTCCTACAAGAAACATACATGCATATCTTTCATTCCCCATTTGTGCCACATATCCTGCACATCACACTCTATGGGACTTAACTGTTCATATTATATCTGACTTCCTATAAAGATCATGTAGTTCATTGTTATAAAGTTTTCTCCATTCACCTGTCTGTTCATCTCTCTTTGGTTCAAAAATTTTCATGAGAACTTTATTCTCCAATACTCGTAATATCCTTTCCTCGCTTAAAGTAACAGTTCATCTTTCGCTTCCATATAATATAACTGGAAGAATAGTTTTATATATTTTCAGTTTAACGTTTTTTGAGAAGAGTTGGGACTTCAAGAGTCCCTGTAATGCATAACAGCACGCCTTTCCAGAATTGAGCCTATGTTTAATTTGTTCGTGCATCTCATTTCTATTAATGGTACTGTACATCAACTATATGATTCAATTAAGTGGGAGAAGTTATATAGTATCCTGCTGGAGTTCGGAATTCCCAAAAAGTTAGTTAATGACACAAAGAGTAGGGTGCATGTAGGCAAACAGTTTTTGGAGACTTTTGAAATCCAGAATGGGTTGAAGCAAGGAGATGCACTATCTCCTCTACTATTTAATTTTGTACTAGAGCATGCCATTAAATCTTTAGAGAATGAGGAAGGCTTACAACTCAATGGTATTAATAAGCTGTTAGTTTATGCTGATGATGTAGTATTATTGGCCGATAGCGAGGAGATACTAAAGGACAACACGCACACACTATTTAGTAACACTAAGAAATTAGGACTGGAAGTAAATATCAATGAAACTAAATATATGATCACACGTAGAAATTCATTATATAATGGAAATGGAGAGTAATGACAAATGAGGGAAATTTTGAGGAAGTGGCTGAATTCAAATATCTAGGAACAATAATCACAAATAGGAATTATATGCACAAAGAAATTAAACATAGGCTCAATTCTGGAAATGCGTGCTATTATGCAATGCAGAGACTTTTGATGTCCCAACTCCTTTCAAAAAACATTAAACTGAAAATATATAAAACTATTATTCTACCAGTTATATTATATGGGTGCGAAACATGGACTCTTACTTTAAGGGAGGAAAGGAGATTACAAGTATTTGAGAATAAAGTACATAGGAAAATTTTTGGACCAAAGAGAGATGAACAGACAGGTGAATGGAGAAGACTTCATAACAACGAACTACATGGTCTCTATAGGAAGCCAGATATAATAAGAACAGTTAAGTCTCATAGACTGCAATGGGCAGGACATGTTGCACGTATGGGGAATGAAAGACTTGCATGGAAGCTTCTTGTAGGAAAGCCAGAGGGAAAACGCCCAGTTGGTAGACCAAGAATGAGATGGGAGAATAACATTAACTATGATTTGAGGGAAGTAGATTATACAGGGAATGATTGGAAAGCATTAGCTCAGGATAGGGATGTATGGAGAGCTTATGTCCGTGCGGCCATGAACCTACGGGTTCGATAGTGCCAGCTAGTAGGTAAGTAAGTAAGTATCTCATTTCTATTTGTGATTATTGTCCCTAGGTATTTGAATTCAGCCATTTCCTGAATATTTTCTTCATTTGTCATTAGCTGTCCATTTCCATTATACAATGCACTTCTATGTGTGACCATGTATTTAGTTTTATTGATATTTACTTCCAGTCCTAATTTCTTAGTGTTACTCAACAGCGTGTGCATGTTGGCCTTTAGTATCTCCTTGCTATCACCCACTAGTACTACATCATCAACATAAACCAATAGCTTATTAATTCCATTGAGTTGTATGCATTTTTCATCCTCTAAAGAATTTGTGGCATGCTGTAGTACAAAATTAAATAGTAGGGGAGATTGTGCATCTCCTTGCTTCAACCCATTGTGAATTTGAAATGTATCCGAAAACAGTTTGCCTACACACAGCTTACTCTTTGTGCTATGTAGACACATTCGTATAAATCTAACCAACTTTTTAGGAATTGCGAACTCCAGCGGGATATATATAACTTCTCCCTCTTAATTGAATTGTATGCCTTTTTTAAAGTCTACATATAGTTGATGTACAGTGCCATTATATTCCCATTTCTTTTCGTGAGTTTCATTGAATTTTGTCATATACACGGTGTCTTGGAATGCGTGTACATTCATTTTTGAGATTGCTGAGGAGTCTTAGATGAACAGTTTGTGATAAGCTATGACATATTCTTGAGATTGCTGAGGGGTCTTAGATGAACAGTTTGTGATAAGCTATGACATATTCTTGAGATAGCTGAGGAGTCTAAGATGAACAGTTTGTGATAAGCTATGACATATTCTTGAGATTGCTGAGGGGTCTTAGATGAACAGTTTGTGATAAGCTATGACATATTCTTGAGATTGCTGAGGGGTCTTAGATGAACAGATTGTGATAAGCTATGACATATTCTTGAGATTGCTGAGGAGTCCTAGACCAACAGTTTGTGATAAGCTATGACATATTCTTGAGATAGCTGAGGAGTGTAAGATGAACAGTTTGTGATAAGCTATGACATATTCTTGAGATTGCTGAGAGGTCTTAGATGAACAGTTTGTGATAAGCTATGACATATTCTTGAGATTGCTGAGGGGTCTTAGATGAACAGTTTGTGATAAGCTATGACATATTCTTGAGATTGCTGAGGAGTCTTAGACGAACAGTTTGTGAAAAGCTATGACATATTCTTGAGATTGCTGAGGAGTCTTAGATGAACAGTTTGTGATAAGCTATGACATATTCTTGAGATTGCTGAGGGGTCTTAGATGAACAGTTTGTGATAAGCTATGACATATTCTTGAGATTGCTGAGGAGTCCTAGACGAACAGTTTGTGATAAGCTATGACATATTCTTGAGATTGCTGAGGAGTCCTAGATGAACAGTTTGTGATAAGCTATGACATATTCTTGAGATTGCTGAGGAGTCCTAGACGAACAGTTTGTGATAAGCTATGACATATTCTTGAGATTGCTGAGGAGTCCTAGATGAACAGTTTGTGATAAGCTATGACATATTCTTGAGATTGCTGAGGAGTCTTAGATGAACAGTTTGTGATAAGCTATGACATATTCTTGAGATTGAACATTTATATTGATAAGTAGCAGTGTGATTTTTTGGTAATAATGAATTACACATAATGTTCAGAAAATTAATAAAATTGACAAATATTGTAACTCTCGTGAAGTTTGTTAGGGAATTGGTCATTCACAAAATTCAATTATTTTCATGAATAACTTTATATTACGAAATTAGAGCCTGAAGTCTCATTTTTATGTGAAATATCCATAAAAACAAACAAAATAGTGATTTTAAATATACGTAGTTAACCAGCTGATTGCCTGGGTATTTCTTCTTGTTATTAATCAGCTTCGTGACCCATTTATCTGACACTAATCATGTAATTTTAAACCTAATTTTCATCTCTTCTCACCCTGTAGCTGTGCAGGAGTCTAACATGAGATAACATGTCATCTGATCTGATGCCAATGATCATTAGCAATCTCAAAGAGTATGAACTAAACACTAACCGTGGTCATTTTGGCCATATTATTTTCACCCTCCTAGGTGTGCTATGGGTCAAACTTGATCTTACCTGACATCTGAACTGTCACCAATCGGTGTACCAACCCTTATAATTATGATAGTTTAAGATTTTGATTACATGTTTTATACCTCACCTATATCCAGTCTTCTATTTAAACTGGTTTTGAAGCTTGGGTAGTTTATCTTCAATAATTTCTTGTCAACAAGTTCAATAGTTGTTAGTTAATAATCACAGTTACTGTTATTGTATTTTCCATCCTATCGGTACACTTAGGGATGCTGATGTTCAAACTTGGGTTAGAGTGCCATCGGGACTGTAACCAAACAACATAGCAAACTAGAAATTAAGCATGGTTGGTTGGTATCTAATGTCGAGCACTTGATAATGAAATCATTCGCTCTCTTGCACTCCAATATTTAGCAGAAAGGCTGGTCTCTTCTACAAAAGCTGGACAACGGAGGAGATGGTTTCTTTCCATATCTTCATTTAAATTGCAAAAAGGGCATTTAGGTGAATCTGTTATGCCAATTCTGTGTAGGTGTTTATTCAAGCAGTCATGTCCCGTTAGCAGTCTGAATGTTGCTACTGCAGATTTTCTTTTGTAATGTAGTAATGTCATAAGCTTGTAGATTTTCCCATTCCTTTCCAGATGTTTTGGTGGTGTATTCTTCTCTAAGTTTATTGATGTATTTATTTGAGATAATTCTTTTGATAGAGTGAAAGGAAACTGGAGCAGAAGTTGGGTTTGAAACAATTTTGCTACCCTTCTTGGCTAGAAAATCGGCTATTTCATTGCCTGTCACTCCACAGTGGGCCGGAATCCATTGAAGTACAACTTTTTTATGTAGACGGGATAAATGTTTTTATCATTTTGTGACATTCGATAATTTTGATGCTTTTGGGTGTTGTGTCTCGTGTTATAGCAAGAATGGCTGCTTTGGAGTCAACATAGAATTACAACTTTTGTAAATTTTTGGATGTGATATAAAAGATTTTGTAAACTTAAGAAAATTGCTAGAATTTCGCCATCAAAGTTTGTTGAATTTGTGTTTAGTTTACGATAAAAGGAAAAAAGTGGACATACTGCACCAGCACCAGTGCCACCATCATTTGGTAGGCTGGAGCCATCTGTAAAAATATGTATCCATTCAGGAGCTGGGTATCTTAGATTTATCATTTCCAGTGACATTTGTTTTAAAATATATGGAGGAGTTTCAGATTTCTTTGATGTCTTCTGTTAAATGAAGGTTATATTCGATTTCCAAAAATTCTAGAGGGTGTGTTTCTCATCTGCATATTTTCTTTTGAATGTGGAAGTTGCAATTTCTGTTTGATTTCTTGTACAATGCTTAGGAAGCTTTGCTGAGATTTTAAACATACTTGTGGTTTTCTTTGGGTCCAGTTATTATGGGGTAGCCTTAAAAATTTTTCATACTGTGTGACTGCTGTTTTTCTCAATTTCAGATGCTATGTTTGGGTTATTTGTTAAGATTTGCATGGCAGTGATTGGTGTTGTTTTAAACGGCTCCTGTTATCAGACGGAGGATTTGGTTCTGCAATTTATTAAGTTTTTCCACTTTAGTAGTTACTAGGATTTCTTCACAATATTGAAGTACAGGTTTTATGTACATTTGGTAGAAGGTGTTTAGGGTTTGTGTGTTGCAACCCCACTTTTTCCCTGCTAATCGTTTTAATAATGGTAACCTTGTTTCTATCTTTGTACATATATTCTCCATGTTGTTTCTTCCATGTTAATTTTGTGTCCAGAGTTATTCCTAAATATTTTGCTTCATGTGTTTGAGTTAATAATTCACCCTCCAATTTCAGAGTGATGGGTAGTGGTTTCTTTCTTAATGTAAATAGTTGATAATTTGTTTTCTGTATATTTATCTTCATTAAGTTCTGGGATGTCCAATTCTCTAACTGTATTAGTGATTGTTGGGCTATGGTTATTAATTGTTGACTTTGGTTTTTCGGTTTGGAGACCCATATTACAACATCATCATCAGCAAAAAGTAGGGTTTTTCGTTTCGAGCTCTTCTATATGCTTAGGTAGATCATTAATGTAGATATTGAAGAGAATGGTACTGAGTACAGAACCCTGTGGTAAACCTCGATGTGTTTGTTGGTATTTAGAGAGGTGATTATTATACTTTGTAGCGATGAACCGTTGGATGAGAAAATTGCTGATCCTAAGTAGCATATTCCCTTGAATGCCTAAAGTCTGCATTTTTTCTAATAATTTATATCTCCAAATAGAGTCATATGCTCCTTGGAAATCAACGAACATTGCCAGAGTGTCTTCTTTTCTGTTGAAACTGTCTTTAATAGCTTGACTTAGGTGTACAATTTGTTGATTTGTTGATTGTAATTCTCTAAATCCAGCTTGATTGGGTGAAAGTAAATTATTGGTTTCTAAATACCAATTTAATCGATTTGAAATCATTTTTTCCATAGTTTTAACAATTACACTAGTTAGTGCTATTGGGCGATAATTTGAAAAAGTATTTGTTGATTTTTTTGTTTTCGAAATAGGTATTATAATAGCTTTTTTCCAATCATCAGGAAATTAAGCATTTGGTACTCATTTCAGTCTCTTAATAAAATTTTATTTTTCACACTTTGTCTCCACTCCCTTCCCCTTAGGGGAGCTTGAGGACAAACTTGGGCTTAAATATGATAGAGACTGTCGCTAGTAAGACAACACTGGGACTGCCAACAAATCTACGAATTCGACACTAATATTGGTCTTTTCTATTATCTTTAGATGTTGCCTCCCTCTCATCATCCTTGTAGGGATGCTAGTGGTTTCTTATTCCAACAGCACTTTTTCCATACTGTAAGATGTATCTGTACTGATATTGGTTGAAATCACTCCATGTGTTGTAAGAGTTATGCTGGAACATATAAAGGTAATAGATTGTTTATTCATTTCAACCCCTTCACCCTCTAGGTGTACATTACCCATTAAAGCCATTTTTCCAGATTAGAGTTAATGTGTGCACCAAATTTTCTTGAAATTGCTCCAATTATTCTAGAGTTACTCATTCATGTACCTTCATTTGTATATCTTGATAATGTACTTTTGTGCTCTTATGAAATATAATCATCTGAAAACATGTTTACAACCAGCAGTCTGTTATTTAGATTTATTTTTCTGATAGACTATGGTTCCTGATGGCAACTATCAGACTAAAATGTCTTTCCAAAACAAAGAAAATATTCTTCATTATTAATATCTTTGGACCTGTTGAAGTAAGGAAACTCTTCGGTAAGAACAAAGTGTACATATTTTTGACTATTTAACTCATGCCCCAAATGGGAGTCACTGACCAATCATATTTCAATGATTTTTTATTTACAACCTAACACAGTTGTGTTTTGCCAAGAATTTACCAACTAAAGTTTATCATAATAAAGAAACCACCTCCTTTTTAACATTCTGAATAGGTCATAGCATTATTTTGCTGTGACTGACTCTCTAAGAAATACAGCTACCAGATTGTGTATATATATATATATATATATAGTGCATGAATGTCAGCAGAAAGCACATGCGAGAGATAATATAAAAACATTTGTAACAATTGATTATACCACAAAAAAAAAAGAAACCACTGCTTGCACTTTCTTAAATGAATTATTGTCCAGGAAATGACGTTGCAGAAAAATATAGTTAAGATATTTACATCATAAGACATCAGAAATTAATTAATACCTGTAACGTTGGTTATAAACTTCTCCACTAGGACGTCTTCTTACAACATTGCAATTCTTTGTCAATAAATAATATGATCTGGTTGCAGTGATGGACAAAAGAAGCAAATGAAGTGTACCAATCGTTTCTCATTTGTTTTCAAACATTGCCATTTACATTACATATATAAATATTTTAAAATAACTATAGCTACATAATGATTTGTGAGAAAACAGCTTAATTTTATTCGTTAAATAGTCCAAAAAAAGCCACTCTTGATTTCCAAATTCTCTAATTGCAAATCACTCGTGGCATTACTTATGATAAATTCTTGATATGATGGATGAGTTAGCTTGTCATGTTCAGGTGTTGAGACTCTATGTTCTACAACAGGATTAAGTGGGGTAAAGTTATGTATATATGAAAATTGTTGTAACTTAATTATAATAATTAGTTACTAGATTTTATTGTTAAGGACAAATGAAGAAAATTATGAAGAAGGTCTGAATTCAAATACCTAAGAACAATAATTACAACTAGGAATGACATGCACAATGAAATTAAACATAGACTCAATTCAGGAAATGCATGTCATCCCAACTTCTCTCAAAAAATTTTAAACTGAAAATATATGGAATGTTAGTCTCAGTTCTATTATCTTAATGTGAAAGATGGACGCTTTCTTTAAGGGAGGAGAAAAGATTACAAGTATTTGAGAATAAAGTTCTTGGAAATTTTTTGAATCAAAGAGAAATGAACAGACAGGTGAATGGAGAAGACTTCATAACTACATGAACATTATAGGAAACCAGATATAATAAGAACTTGTAGACCAAAATGATAATAAAATGAACCACTGATATTAATATATCTAACACACACTTGTCCTTTATTAATAAGTATGTAAACTGGCATAATTGCATGTGATTTATCTTGACAATGTATCTTTCCAGGTTTGGTCTTCTTGTTCATCTTGTACAGGATGTTTCAATTTTCCTTGTGTGTCATCCGACTTAGCCTCCTCCAGACATCTCTGTCCTCCCAGAATTTTTCATTCCATATTTATTGTCAATTCTACTCCTGCTCCTCCTGATGATTTTTTTGTGTGTTCTATCCACTTCATTCTAGGTCTTTCGAGTAGCCTCTTCCTACTTTTTATTTCATTTCCAATGCTCTTGTTGGTAGTCCATGCATTTATGTCCAAACCATTGTTAAGGGAATGGCATTTAGAGAAATTACTAATAAGAATGTTGCAAATTAAAATATAGGTAGTGATGATTGGGAAGACCAAGATTGACATGGAACTCCACTACAGAGATGGGTAATGTATAAGAACTCTCTAAATGGCAGTCTTCTAAGTTTACACACAATCAAGTAATATATAAAAGTTAGTTTGCAACACTGGCAGCACCACCAGTCTTAGTGTGGAGACAAGCTTGTGAATTGAGTGGTGGTGGTAGTTCATTATTCTGTAATGCCTTGAACTAAGACTCTTAACAACATGTTCTCCAAACAGGAGCAACATTTGTGGATCAAACTTGAACTTGCACAAGGTTGTGCTGCACAGGACTGTAATCAGGGACTACGTGAAGCAACATTGCCTTATTGCACAGTGGCAAGATGGGAGGAAGTGTTAGCCGAGTGCCTTCTCTTACCATCGATGCCTCGTTAGCATGTTTTACGAAACACTTTCACCCATCTTGTCACTAGACAAATTCAGTGCAGCGTCACACATGCATCACATATTCTGTGACCTCGTGTAATTTCAGTTTTCATCCACAAACTTTTCTCATGATTGGAAACGTGTTGTCATGGAGCAACTGTAGTTGGGAGCACTACAGAACTCTACTGAATAATGAACAACTGTCACCACTCACTGCACAAGCACTTCTAACATTCTTTTCTCAGCTCATGTGACTGCCACAAGACCACTGCGTGTTGACACTCCCTCTAAAATATTAAATATAGAAAACCAGTGCTGCCTAAGGCTTTTCGACTTTTTCATCCAAATCCATATTGATAACACCTGTAGAATTTGGCTGCCAAGAAGCCTTAATTGGTTACAGGAAGCAGCATCTTGGGTGATGCAAGTCATCGCTAACTCTCAGTCAGTAAATATACATCATAATTTTTTTGTAAAATCTCTAAAATGCCTGAAAATATTTGCTTATGATTTCTCTAATACTCTCTTTAAAAGCATAGTTTTGATATCATGATGATATGGTGTGATTTTTATTGAACAGGATGTGAAAGCGGAAGTTAAATCAGAAGGAGAAGATGAAACTGACTACATTACTGTTGATCAGCAGACATTACCAGCTTCCAAAGAAGCAGAACTCAAGGTAATGTTTCTATTGATATATTCACAATTTGGCAATGGAATTAATAGAACTTGGTACTTGAGACAACTAATTCAGAATCTAAACGAGGATGCAATGTTGCTACTCATACATGGAGTAACAGCAGTAAGCACCAACTCCCCAGAAAATGTAATTCAGACATGGTAGCATTATGCAGTGAACATTAAAAAAAATATGTTATATAACAGCTGCATAACTAAGTGATTTCCTGAACAAGTCAAATTTATTTTCTGATTTTGCTCGTTGACAGAATATAACTTTATTTTGTTAATTAGATCGTATGTATCCAGTTTTGTTGTGAGGTAACAATTTTACCAGCCAATAGAGGAATTTGTTAGTTTTTACTTTCAGGTAAACCTCCACTCCTAATGGCCAGATTTTTAATTTTTGGAAAATACATTTACAGTTGTTATTCAGTGATAGACATGTTGTTTTGTTGCAGATCGCTAGACAATATTTTTATTTTTGAATTTAATTGAAAATACAGAAGGTAGTTACATTATGAGGTTTTACTTAATAAATAAGTTTGGTCTGTGCTCGTCTTACCTCATTCTGTTAAGATACATGTTTAAAAGATGTTTTCTCTATCATCAGTTGCTACAAACTCAGTTGATGGAGCTAACATGCTTTGAAACATGTGTCTTAATAGAAATAACTATATGAGGTAAGAAGAATACAGACCACACTTATTTATTTTGCATTTAACATAACTCACCACTCCCAGTGGTCTGAATTAATCAAATATTATATGCCGAGTTTTGTTTTGAAAAAGCAATAATTGTGCCTCTAGGACATGAACACACATTTATGTTTATGTATACCTATTGTTATGATCATTTTCAATGTCTAGTGAAATCATGAACATTTGTATTTTTTTTTTTTTTAACTTTTCATGAGAACATTGGTACATTTTTTGACAATTAGCTAATAGGGAAGTGATTTTATTAAAATATCAGTGATTGTAATTGGTTTTCATTTTTGTTCTAAATATTACTTTTGCCAAACTTTGATCCTGATGTAAACAAAGTGAATGATTTATTTGAGTTCTTTTTTTGAGTCACATCATATTTCTTGACTATATTGCAGACCTGGGTTTCGTCATTGTACTTCGTGACATTCTCGATGCCACACAACTGCCGTTTTGCGGTTGTCCCTCCTGCAAATTGATTTCTGTGCTCTCTTTTGGCTGACCGATGAACCTCCAAGTCAAACCCCTCACCTTTTCTCCGGGAATTTTGAAATTCATGGTTTTCTTTTTATTCTTGCGTATGTAAATTTCTCCCAAATTGTGAGTTCCTTAGATTTTTCTAACTGTTTAAGTAATTGTGGCTAGTTTCAATTCTGTGTTTTTCTGACCATACATGTGCAGGTATTGCAGATTTTTCTGTTTCTCCATTTTTAAAATTTCTAAGGTGTTCTTTCAATCTTGTATTTGAATTCCTTTTTGTTTTCCTTATATATGTCTTTTTACAATCAATTTGATAAATCACTGATATTGTTGCCGTCTTCTATCTTTTCAAGGTTCTGATTAATTTATTCAAACTATAATCATTTTTAGGTGCTAATTTAATGTTAAAATTGTTGAAAATTTTTTGAAATGTATCGGTGGACTAGTGGTTATGCTCCTTGCCTCTGGTCCCGAGGGTCGCGGGTTCTAACCCGGCCGGGGCATTGGATTTTTTAGGATGGAGAAATCCAAGGAGCAAGTCCTCCGGGAGGGACTTTAATCCGTGAGTCCCGAGTCTGAAGATTTTCAGGCTCGTAAAAAAATCCTTAAGCCTGAATGAAAAGGACTCTAAGCAAAATTTACCGAATTTTCCCGTCCTAGTACTACCTTGGTTTCCTAGATGCCAGTATGAGACGGAACGCTGACCACGGACCACTCAAAAATGACATCTATACGAAAACAACTGTAACTAAATTAGTATGGTTCAAATTCTTCCCTTAGGGGGAGAGCGCCTAAATCTCTGTAAAAGTTATCATGGGCTTATAATAATAATTAAATACTAAAGGGTGGTATGTAAATTCCTTGAATTTTTTACCATATAGTGGTTGCTAAAGCAATTTGTTTTCAGGTGTCAGGTAAACCTCACTTGTAATGGTTGGATTTTTTTCTGATTTCTTAAGAAGACCTTTCTCGTTTTATTTCAATAACTTATGTTACAAATAATGGAAAATTCTAACTCTAAGGACAATTTTTTAATTTTCGTTCCATGTGGCCCGGGTTCGATCCTCGGTTCGGGCAGTTTTTCTGGGTGAGGTTTTTATCGGGGTTTTTCCTCACCTGTAAGACAGATGTCAGGAAAACTTTAAGTCCCAAACGGTCCCTGAAATCATATGGCCATCATCATCCTTCACCGGTGTGGAAAGCAACGGGAAGCTACCACACCTACATTTCCCTAGTAAAGCTGCAAGCATAGCATGAAAATGCTATGATTTCAGTGAAGGACCTGCCTTCAGGCAGAATTACTATGGATGGATGTACAATAAATGGAATTGTGATTTTGAAAGAGGAAACAAGTAAAAAAATGCAAAAGTAATTTAATTTGACTCATACATAATGTCACAGTTCTTCAATTGGAACATAAATCAAAGAAGCAGTTCAATTAAAGTGGTTGCTAACAGTATTCAAGTAGAAGATTAGTCTATTGGTGCAGAACAATAAGCATTCATTCCAGGTAGGTCCCAAAAAAACTTCTGCAAGCATTGAATTAGTGAGATTGAAACCTCTAGACATGTCTTGGGAGTTTGTCCCTTTGGAGAGATCCTACATCGCACAGACATAGTATTATATGATCCAAATTGGCTTCAACTTGAAAGACCTTCAGTACATCGTGTATCAAGAAGTCCATGGGACTGCTGATAACAGATGCAATTGACATATTAATATAATGGTGTTTAAAGTTTCAACATTTCAAACCATGATGGATCGTACAATAAGGAAGTACATCAAGAAAAACAAAATGTCTTTGTGTCTACTGCCCCATATTTTACAGAAAAACACAAACTTACCAACATCAGCATCTTGGGATTAATGTTTGGAGCAGAGAAACAGCACTGGTTTTCATGGCTGCTTTCTGTAAGTTTGGTTGTAAATATCAACATTCTGCAATATCTGGTCATCACAATAATTTGTGAATTTTTACAAGTCTTGAAGAATGATCTTTATAATGACATGCCAATTTTGTAATTGTATTCATATGTGTGTATTATAGATCAAATCTTCATTCTGTATTTAATATATTCTTTTTTTTAATGCCCAGTTTGTCCTTTTGGACATTTATGGTGTTCTCTCCTGGCATTGGCATAATTGTAACCCACTTCTGAGGTTGGGGCGCCTAGAAGAAAGGGTTTTGTTGCCCTGATGGTATGATGGTGCACCTGGAGATGATTATGGATAATGATGATGATTGTGATAGCCATATGATGTTCGGGGACTGTTTGAGCCTAAAAGTTTCCTGACATTTGTCTTACCGGTGTGGAAATACCCCGATAAAAACCTCACCCTGGAAACTTTCTAACCCAGGGATCGAACCCGGGCCTGCTGTTTGACAATATTATTATTAGAGTTAATTGTGATTGTTATTGTTATGTAAATATGTTTGTCCTGGTGAGTGCAAGAGAAGGCGATAACCTTGATTTCCACCAGGCTAAATAATTACTATAATATATATATTTATATATACCGTTTTCTCTTTCTATAAGATTGCTTTGTATTCATGCAGCATCCAGTTTTAGGGATGCTTAATAAATAAAAATAATGTGTATATATATATGTAATGTTAATGATAAATGTTGTAATATGTTATGTTTATTTTCTAACTTCAGCTACTATTATCTGTTTCCATGAGCCACCTCTATGGTACTGATATCTTTATGTAGGGACATATGTTTTCTTAATATAAGAGAAGCACATCCAGTAGTTGACAGAAGTCCCAGTAGCAAAAACTCTGAAAATTTTTGCCATAAACAACTTACAACATTTTCCGTTCCAACTACAGCTGGGTAAGTTATCAAAATGATGACAACAGCACTCAACATTTTGCTCCTCTTTTTCAATGATCTCAGTGTCTGCTGTAAAATGAGACGGGCAGCTACCAGTTGCTCATCAGTATCTGCGGGTTTTTATGTTACGATGATTCAAAGCAGACATTGTATCTACAGACTTACTTTTCAAGCTACAGGGAGGTAGCTGTTTGCTATGAAAACAGAAGCAGCTTAAAGGAATATTTTCACCCTCATGGTCTCGTGGTCAGAGTTACTGACTACAGTTCATGAGGTCATAGGTTTGATATCCACGTAGACCACAGGGATTTTTCCCTCAAGGATATTCCTGTGATCAATTATGGAATGTGTGTTAGGAATTAGTTGCTGCTTCATATTCATTTATCACCCATAATAACATAATTCTACTTTCTAGACACACCAACCCCAGGTGTGGGTTACAGTTCTGTTAATGCGAGGATATAATGTCAGGAATTTATTAAGAGTACTTTGCAATACCCAGTTGGTAGACCAAGAATAAGGTGGGAGAATAACATTAAATATGAATTGAAGGAAGTAGATTATACAGGAGATGATTGGAAAACATTAGCTCTGGATATGGATGTATGGAGAGATTATGCCCGCGCGGCCATGATCCTCCGGGTTCGATAGTGCCAGAGAGTTATTTTTGAGTGGTGAAGATTCACATTTCAATGTTGGTATTTTATTTAACACTTTACAGTCCTGGATAGAATTACATTTAAGTAAGAATAACTTTGATTGAATGAGAATTTTACAAGAGCAAATAAATGTTGGCGTTCTTATAGTGGCTTGGACTGTGTAATTGGTATTGTACTGATATGTAGAATCAGAGATCCAGGTGTCAAGTCCCAGTTTGAGTGTTAATTGTTCTTTCTTAAATAAAATTCTATCCGGGATTGCAATGTGTTAATTTATATAAAAACATGAAAACAATTTTAAAGTGTTCTTTCCCAAGAAAAAAGCTTAATTTGTACCCACATGAGTTCAGTAGGATAAGATCATAAGCACACAACTTGATGTCTGTGTGCTTTAGCTGATGAAGTAGGTTTTATATTTTGGTTTGTGTAATTGCACTAGACTCAATTCTGGAAATGCATGTTATTTGCCAGGACTGTTCTCGTCTCAACTCCTTTCAAAAATGTGTTAAACTGAAAATATATAAAACTGTTATTTTCCCATTGTAAGTATATGGATGCAAAACATGGACTCTTACTTTAAGGGAGGAAAGGAGATTATGAGTATTTGAGAATAAAGTTCTTAGGAAAATTTTTGGATCAAAGAGAGATGAACAGACAGGTGAATGGAGAAGACTACATAACAGTCAGCTACTTGTTTTGTATAAGAAGTCAGATATTATAAGAATAGTTAATGTCCTGTGGGCTGCAATGGGCAGGACAAGTGGCACAACTGGGGAAGGAAAGTAGTGCATGGAAGCTTCTTGTAGTAAAACCAGAATAAAAACTGCCAGTTGTTAGACCAAGAATGAGGTAGGAGAATAACATTAACCATGATTTGAGAGAAGTAGATTATACAGGAACAATTGGAAAAATGAGCTCAGGATAGGAATGTGTGGAGAGCTTATGTTCATGCAGCCATGAATCTGCAGATTGTTAGAGCCAGTGAGTTAGTTAGTAATTGTACTGTAATATAGAGGAACTCTTTACCATTCTGTCGTCAAAATTATTTCTTTCTTGTTTCATTTTGTATTTGAATTTGGTGCTTATGTTATTGGGATTGTCAGGTATATTCAGGAAAAGTTGTTCTTGAAACCATTTTTTTAAATCATTCACTGTACATTTGTTCACGGTATTGTTTAGTTGACCCATTTGTCACAAATCCTGTTTGCCTCCATCTTGTAGAATTTGGAATCTTTAAATTCGGAACTTTCAGGTCAAGAGCCCACTTGTCATCTTGACATTGACTCACATTTTGTTTAAGAAAATTATTGCTCTTCTCATTGACCTTACATCTCCCTTTCTTCTGAGCTGTTCATTACATCGAGTCACTCTATTAATGTACGATTTACATTGTAGTTGCAGTAATGACACCCTATACTGTTATTGATCTTCCACAATTAGCTTTGAGGTTATATGAACCCAAGTTGAGTTCTTACAGCTGACAAAATATTCAAAATCCTTCCTTACATAGACTCGGAAAACAATGCCTCAAAGAATTTTTATCAAATTTAATAGGTCTAATAAGCATGCGAATGTGTTATCACTTATTGGAAGTGCTTTGCAGATTTTCTTCCATTTCCTTTTTGTTTACCTACTGATATTTCGCAGTTTTAAAAATACATATTGATTTCGAATTTCTTTTGACCACTTTGTCTATGTTGTTATGATACTCACTTTTAAGTACACATGTACTTTTACATACAGTTTGTTTCCACGTACAAACAAACAGTGAGGGTGAAACATGTAATAACCTGAACAAGAAACTATTTGTGAACTACAGTATCACCCCTTTTTGTATACTTTTCAAGGGAAAGTGGTGTAAATTAGGGGAAACGAGGATGAACTAAGAGTGTTGACTCCCATATTCGACAACCATTCTAGAACTTGAAAAAAAAACCAACTGTATGGGATAATATATAATATTGGCTAATGTAATGGGTGTTTTGAACTAAAGTAAACATAAAATGATTTTCTTTGTTTTATTTTCTCCATTTAAAAAATAGCCAGCTTCATTGGCTCAATTAACATATTCAGCTCTTTATTGATATTACAGAAGTCAGCTTCATTGGCTCAGTGAACTTACTCTGCTCTTTATCAATTGTTCAGAAGTCAGATAATCCTTGATCACGCATCAGTTCTTTATATTAGCTAATGCAAAGACTGTGTGCATCAATATGCATCACTTTGTCCTGATCAGTTATATTATCTCCAAATCTCCATCTTTGATTTTTTATGCTGAACATCGACATAATGTGACCTAAATAGCAGGAAAATAAAATTCCCAAAAATGTAAAATTGAGTATTTTAATATATTGTGAATATAGGGATACTGAAGGGATCTTCGTGCCATGCCATTCCCGAGTGGTTAAAGTAAGATGCCTTGGTGCAGAGCTACGGGACTTGCACTGGTTCGAGTCCCCATGGGGGAGGAAATTTTCTCATGAAATTTCGGGCAGTATGTTACCAGTGCCCACCCATCATCACGAGACATTTAGGTAGCTACAATAAGAAGCGACTCCAGGTTGAGAAAACCAGCTATAACAGCTGGGGGAGCCGACATACTGACCACATGTCACTCCTACACTGGCTTATGATTGTCTATCTCTTTGATTAACGCATGTGGATATGAAGCCAGCAGCTGGCTGGTAGGCCATTGGGCTTCTAGGCCTGTCGTGCTTGAATCTTTTTTGTAGAAGGGATCTTCAAAGAATGTTATAAATTTTTGGGCAACATTAAATGTATGGATGTAAAAGTGAGGCAATACTGTATCTCTTACTTAAAGTCACCTAATTGAACTTAACAGAAGATGCTCTGGGGATGAACAGTTCTGTGCAGGCACTTTCCAACTGCAAGTGCTGGTACCTGAACTGTTCTTCGTGTTGAAACCAGTTTTGTAGGATCTTCTCTTCCTTAGAAAAATTAAGCTATTGTCATTGTGTAATTTATACAGTGTTTTTCTACAAATTTAATATTTAATGCCAACATAAATTTTTAATATCACATTTTGTTAACTGTTGTGGAAAATCATAATGAATGAGCTCAGACCACGTACCACTGTGTGCAGAACATTAAATAGTGCCATAAAAACTTTCTTTAATAAACCTTGAACAATATCACACTTAAGACTTGTATTTTTCTGCAGTTATGTTTCTGCTTCTCACGTAATAATACATACTTACATTTTTAGTGAATTCTGAAAGAATCAAGCCATTGAGGTCGTTCTCATGGAAGGATTTTTTTATTTTTATATTTTTGCATATTTTAATCTATCCTACATCAGAAATGACCACAACAGAAATTTACATATAACTCTGGCTTTCTTAAGGTAGTGAAATGCCTCACCATCTGATAGTGATGTGCATGAATGGATTAACGAGTTTTCTTTTGTATTTATATTTGTGTGAAATGTTAATGCTCAAGTGTAGGGATTGTTTATTTTGGAACCAAACTTTCCCTGTAGCATTCAGTTAAAATGGGGTTGAGTTTGTTAAACAACAATATTGGACCATTAGCAGTGGGCAAAAATTTAGAAACCAATCTAAGCAGCACCATTTTTTATTTTTTGCAACGAAACTCAGTATGTTCTATTACAATGACAGAATAAAGGTATTCTTGAAGTATAACTGAAATCCACCATTAGGTATGAGGTATACCTGAAACCCAAACTTAAATAAAAGATCCTCTATTAACTGCCATATGTGCTTTGTAGCAATTTAAATGTATACAAACGATTTTACTAACAAAAAAAAAAGATGTATTCCATTAAGGTCCAAACTTGGATAAATACATTTTCAATTGCTGAGCAATTTCCTTAGTTGATACAGTTCATGTATATCGGGTGTAACAGGGAGAGCTCAAGTAATTTTGTAAATTAAATGGTTTCATGGTTAAACATACTGAAACGGATTTGTGTCTTTTATTAATTTGACTACCATATTTTAGTATTAGTAATAAGAAATACATTATGTAGTGGAAATGGACAGTTGATGGGGTAAATGAGAGAAATTTTGAAGAAGTGATTGAATGCAAATAACTAGGAACAATAATTACAAACAGGATTGAGTTGCTGAATAAAATAAAACATAAGCTCAATTCTGGAAGTGCGTGCTTTACACCTTACAGGTAACATTTGGAAACATTAGCTCAGGATACCAACGTATGGAGACCATGTGTCTGCATGGCATGATCCTATAATAGTGAGTTATTTATAGTAATAGTTATGATAAAAATATTGATAACTAACTCCATTGAATGACAGGCGTAGAAGGCCTTTGCCTACTAGCCGGCTGCTGGCCTCACATCCACATGTGTTAATCATTGAGGTAGACGATCATCCAGCCAGTGTAGGAGTGACATGCAGTCAGGATTTTGGGCCCCCTGCCATTACAGCTGGTTTTCTCAACCGGGAGCCGCCATTTATTGTAGCTACCCAAATGTCTCATGTTGTTGGGTGGGCACCTGTCCAATACTGGCCAAAATTCCATGATGAAATATCTTCCCCCATGGAGACCCGATCCAGCGCAAGTACTATAACGATGTTTTTAACTACTTGGCTATGGTGTAGGACAAAATTAATAATAAGTTATAATAAATAACAATAAGAATTAAATTAAAGTGTTTAATACCTTTAAAACACTTTAATTTAATTCTTAAATTAAACCTCATAATGAGATTTTCCTATATAAGTTCAAAATAACAATAAGTTGCATAGTACTTTCCATGTTTGGGATTGTCTTGAAAATACAGGCAAACATTTTGTACACTTTGCTCATTCTAATGGACAGGCTGTGACTGCATGGAATATTCCATCAATTTGCATCTCAATATTGCAGTCTAAAAACAAGGGCAGAAGGTTTTCAATGCTCTGTTGGTAAATCCTATGAGCTGAAGCTGTATTTCACCGTAGAGCAGAACAATGTGGTGTGTTGCTCATTCATAACCACACCAAGGTATCAACTCACAAAGAGGAGGCCTTTCTTCTACAAACAAAACAGAATGACATCCATTGAGTGGTTCATAACCCTTACCATTCCAGTCAAGTTGCAAACATAAAGGAGTAACATTTTATTTTAGGAAGTAATATTTTGAGGTTATTTTAATTAAATTATTTTCAGTCTATTTTTCATCTCACCTCATTATTAATGTTGATTTGTTCTTGAACATGTTTCGATTATATCATAATCATCTTCAGGATATTGCCCAGACAATGTGCTGAACATGATTATGATATAATCGAAACATGTCCAAGAACAAATCAACATTAATATTGAGGTGAGATGAAAAACAGACTGAGAATAATTTAAGTAAAGGAGTGAGTTGAGATATGCCTCTGAATCTGAGACCCCTGTACAGAAGAACATCTAACAGAACATAAAATGGGCCGCTTGGTGCATATGTAGATTAATGTACTGAAACTTTGTCTGTTTGCAGGTTACATCAGATGCTGCAAAGATTGAAATTAAGAACATTGATATTGAAGAACATTTAACAGAAAATTTGGTAAGTTTACCTTCTATGGAAAATGTATCAAATCTGAAAAGTGTTAAAAAATTACAACATTATGAAGATCTTATTAATAAATAAGTTGAGTCTTTTTACATCTCACCTGTTGTAGTTGAGTTCTTTTAGGACATGTTTCAAGGCAAATTTCTGTTTCATATTTAGCTTGTCCAGACATTGCTCTTGTTATATTATTTTTAGTCTGGACATCTTACCTCAATATTAATGTTGATTTGTTCTTGGACATGTTTCAAAACAATTCTGTTTTATCGTCAGCTTTCTCAGACTGTCTTTATTGAGGTAAGATGTCCAGACTAAAAATAATATAATTAAAATAACCTCAAAATATAACTTCCTAAAATTAAATATTGCTCTTGTTGTTGTAGTAATTGTGCTTGTTGAGTGTGGATGCATACATTTCTAAGTTAGTGAATTCAGCTACTTCTTCAAAAGTAGGTATTAAAATTTAGAAAAATAATTCTGAAACAATCTAAAAATTGGTGTCTTCCCGGTTACAATTTGACAGGAACTGACACCTCTATTGAGAGTGCACAATTATACATATGGTAGAAGGCTGTAAACTGAGTACTTTGATACTTATATTTTTATTGTAATAAACCAGGTTCGGTTATAGTGCTCTAGGTTTTAAGTTCCAAGATTCAAGGTTCAATCTTTACCGGGGTTGTTCCTTTTTTTAAATAAAAATCTGAGGCACATGTCCTCCAGGAGGGAATTTCAGCTGTGGGTTCTGAATCAGAAAATTTTTGGGTTCATAAAAGAATGTTTTGCCAAAATTAGAGCTTCTGAACAAAATTTAATCAGCCTTAATTGCTTACTGGGTGTCTTTCTGAGATGATGAGCTAACCTCTTGTCACTCACTGATATCTGTAGAAAAATAAGCATAACACATGATTTTGGTTAATATAAACAACAAAGGAGTGCACTTGGGATCAATCTTAGGCTTAATTTTAATCAGGACTGTGGTTAATGAGGTTAGTTATCCTAAAAAATAGGTGATCTCGGTCATTTTGGACATTTTATTTTTCCCCACTAGGAGTGCCAGGGTCAAACTTTGTCTTAGGTGGCATCTGTACTGTCAGCAATCAGGTTATCAGCCCTGAAAACAATGGGATTCAAAATTAATCTCAATCACTAGTCATTTTATTTTTCACTTTTCTCACTCCTTCCTTCTTAGGGATGCTTAGGATTCAAACTTGGGCTTAAATGTCATTAGGACTGTGACCAATGTGCAGAGTGAACCCAAAAACTATAGTTTCAACATTAATCTCAATCAATTTTTGTAATTTTTTTTTTTCCACACCTTGTCAAACTCTTCCTTAAGGTTCGTAAGAGATAAAGTTGTGCTTAAATGTCATTTAGTGTATCATCGATCAGTTAAGTAGCCCCAAAATCTAAGACATCTTGGACATTTTGGCCATTTTATTTTTCACCCATCATCTACCTTAGGTATGCTGGAAATCAAACTTGGTTTTAAATTTCATTTGGACTGTCACTGATCAACTTAATGACCCAATAAAACACTAATATGTTTGTAATTTTATTTTTCACCTCTCAAATTCACCTCTAAATGTCACTGGGGCCACTACCTATGGGATCAGTGGCCCTGAAAACAATGAATTAACATTAACATCGGTCATTAAGATTATTTTAGATATTGCCACTTTTCATTCTCTCATAAGGGGCCTCTAACCCCCAATGGAACGTTTTGCGAATTTCAAGTTATATGCATTTGGTGTTTGGTTTAAATCTGTCCACATGAGTTATGTGGGATATATATATAGGTTGTTGTTGAGTGATCATATATCTATTAAACCCCCTCCTTCTGTCTAGGGGTTATAGCAATATTTTACCTGTTACATTCACTTTCCCACTTGGCATTTTATACGTTTACCACATTTGGTTTGAAAATGTTGCAAATGTTCTTGACTTATGTTGGCACATATATATGTGTGATAATTTTTATAAATACAGATTGTAACTCTGGTTGCAGGTCACACCATTTCCTAAAATAGAGGAGTGTGAAGACATTGACTTTAAACGTGAGGTGGATGTAACTCAAGTATTGAAACCTATTGTAAAAACTGTAACAAAGGTAAGCATTTATTAAATTTCCTTTGCAACATTAGAAAATGTGAAGTTTTGATATTTGTTTATAGTAGTAAAGTAAACTGAGTGAATTACTTAATGGCAGATAATAGGGGGATGGGCCTGTTGAAGAAATGCTTATTCCAGTCTATAAGATACACCTAACATGTTTCATGCAATATTTCTACATAAAGCTCTAACATACATTTCATGGAATGTGACTTTCAAAATATTTGAGGTTTTGCTTATTTGACTGCACATGTACAAATTATTTTTTTTAAAATGTCATTGTCATTTTTTGTGTTTCCTTTTATATATTTCAAAACTTTTCAGTACAGTCTTCTTCCTTACATTGCACACTGTTACCTACTAAAATTATAGAATAACCCTTTATCTTTCTCACTTTGCCAAGTTCTAATAACTTTTTTCCATAGATATTCATCTTGTCTATTCCTTCGTTCTTCTGTTACATTCAATTTGTGATTCTAGTGTATGCATATCCATCACTACAAACTACAGGAAATAACAAACTTAACACAATCCTGATAAAGATTGAATGGGAAAGCCTGTTCTTAGTCAGTGATGTGCTAGAAATAACACATCTACTTGATCATCCAGAAAGATAACAGTATTAATATAATAAATTTGGGAATTTTTACATTATGGGTTTTCTTAATAAGACTCAAATGAATCGTGAATTCTTCATATCTCATACATCTATGTTTTTTAAACACAGAACTGCAGTCATTTTTGTTATCTTCTATGTAGGATTGATGAATGTAAGTAAATGTTAATAAAAATCTCTTGGTGAGAACAGTCTCAGTAGCTATATTTCTTCAAAATTCATGAAAGTGGATTAAAATAATTTTGACAACTCAAAAAATTTGAAAAGGAAGACAAATGCTTAAGCTAATAGTCAAAGGAAAATTATCACAAGAAAGTCCACAGGAAAAGTGGATTGCCAAGTGGATTAGATAGAAGAAGAATATGAGAAGAATGATGGATCGAGCCTCCCATGAGGTAGATTCTGAAAGAAACCAGGAACTAGCAGAGATATTTTAGTATGACTTGTAGATACTTATGGTCTATACTCTGTATAATCAGTCTTGAAATTTTTGTTCTTAATTTTGCCCTTCATTTAGAAATATCATTCAATCCATTTCACCCCTGTTTTTCTGTTGTACTCTTTGTCACTTTTACCAGAACCTATTTTAGTAAGTTTATCTTTCTTTTTTGAAAATACAATAGGAAGTCAAGTTATGAGGTTTTACTTAATAATAAGTTTGTTCTGTTTAATTCTTACCCCATATTGTTGTTTCTGTTAGACATATGTTTCAAGACATGTCTGTCTCATGTTCACTATTTACAGACAGATTTTTTCTAAGTTCTCGACTTCTGCTCCCTCTTTCAATGGTTCAAAGAACTTAGTAATTAGGTTTCTCTCCCCATGAATTTCATAATTCTATCTTTGTTCTACTGTATGTAGATTTTTTCCCACCGTTGGGGTCAGGATTTTTAAACTGACCCAAACCCTCTGGCGGCACTATGGCCCTGGGGTCGACTCAGCCTCTAACGGAAATGAGTACCAGACGCTTGTTCTGGGGGTAAAGGCGGCCGTCACGCAGGGCTGACATAAAGTGCCGATTGTCTAGAAAAAGTGGGAGCCTTAACTTCCTACTACCCCAAGGGCCTCCGGGCCTGTTGTGAGATCACTTTACTTATAATGGGTTTATTTGTTGTTTCTAATTGTTTTAAAAGTTTTGTGTTTAAATCTATTTTGTGTTTTTCTGCCCAGATGAGAGCAGCTACTGCAGATTTTTCTACTTCCCCTTTTTTTTACATTTCTTATGTGTTATTTGCTTGTATTGGTTAAATTTCTCTTTGTTTTCCCTATGCATATTTTATCATATTCTGCACATTTAATTTGATATATTCTTGATTTTTAACTATTGTCATTCTTTTTATTTTTGCTGGTTTTTATTACTTCGTTTAGGCTATAATCATTCTTTGGTGCTAATCTGATATTAAATATTTGAAAATATCTTTTGGAATTTATTAATAATAATAATAATAATAATAATAATACTTTATTTATTCTGGCAGAGTTAAGGCCATAAGGCCCTCTCTTCCACTCAACCAGCACAAATACAAATAAATATTCGACAAATATAGATATACACTGTACTAATTATAAACAGTTAAAGATACAATAATTGTAGCAATGTAAATGTCATGTACAAACAACATTTTATAGGGTAATAACAATAATGATACGATAATAATAATAATAGTAATAATAATAATATAAATATGATACATTATACGGGAAACACCAATTAATATATATATCTTACACTGGATAATAATGAAGTCGAGTTTAGAGCAAATATAAATTTGGATTTCTTTTAAAAGATGCCAATGTCCGGCAGCCCCTTATTTCTTCTGGTAGGAAATTCCAGTTGCGAGAAGTGGAGATGGTATATGACATGGAGTGATGTGATGTCCTATGTTGCGGTATATTAAGTAAGAGACTATGTTGTGATCTTGTGTTTAGGTTATGGTTTGAGGATAGATACTGGAAACGGGATGATAAATAATTGGGAATCGAGGTATGTAGGATCTTAAATAGGAGAATTAGACAGTGCGATTTTCTTCTCTCTTTTAGATGTAGCCATGACAATTCGTGGAATAATGGAGAAATGTGATCGTATTTTCGAAAATTAAATATGAATCTGATACACATATTATGGACACACTGCAATTTGTCCGACAATCCGTCACTTATGTCAGTTAGTAGAACGTCACAGTAGTCAAAATGCGGCATCACTAAAGTTTGGATTAAAATTCTTTTAAGAGTTGTAGGAAGAAAATATTTAAGTCGCTTTAGGGAATGCATTATGGAGAAGATCCTTTTAGATGTTTGTTTTACTTGCTCATGCCATTTTAAATTAGAATCTAAGTGAAATCCCAAGTTTTTAACGACGTCGGTATAAGGAATTTGTTCATTATCTAATATGACAGCCGGCATATTGCCATTGTTTATGAGGTGTAATAGCCTTGGATGTCCGATAATTATTGCTTGCGTTTTGTTTACATTTAGTTTCAGCCCATATTGTCTGGACCATAAAGATATATGCCTGAGGTCAGTGTTTACTTTGTCAATATATTCATTAATTTCGTCAGGCCTAAAGTTGTTGTGTAAATCTGTAGGTCGTCGGCGTAAAGATGATGCTTGCAGTTTTGTAGTTTCTTGGTCACGTCATTAATATAAATCGAGAAGAGAAGGGGAGCGAGGACGCCGCCTTGAGGTACCCCTTTCCTCACCAAGCGCCAGGAAGAAATGCGATTATTAACAGAAACTGATTGCTGACGATTAGTGAGGTAAGATGCAAACCAATCAAGGCAGTTTTCCGACAGATGTAGTGTCTTTAGTCTCGCTAGCATTAAGTCTATATCTACTGTGTCAAAGGCTTTGCTGTAGTCGAGTAGGATTATTGCGGTGAGTTTGCTTTTGTCCATTGAGTCTCTTATGTCCTCTACGATGTCAAGTAGTGCAGTACTTGTGTGATGCCCTGTTCTAAAACCAGACTGATGTTCATCAAGTAAGTCGTGTGTGGTGAGGTAGTCTGTTAACTGTGAGTGTATTATGTGTTCCAGTGCTTTAGATAAACAGGGAAGAATACTAATTGGTCTATAATCATCGAGTGTTGTGGGAGTGTTTGATTTCGGTGTAGGACGAACTAGAGCCATTTTCCAGAGTCTGGGATAAGTCCCGGTCATTATAGAGGCATTAAAAATGTGAGTTATTGTTGGGAGAATAATGTCTATTATTTTTTGCAGGAGAGTTATTGTTATATTGTCGATTCCTTGTGCTTTAGATTTAATACTTAATACTACTCTTTTGGCGTCATCAGGTGAGATATAGGAAAAATAGAATTTGTCTCGGGTAGGTTGGGAATATGACATTAGTTCATCTATTGTCTGTTGTTTGTGTTGTGTGGTGTTGTCAGAAGGGAGGCGGGTAAAATGGTCATTCAACTCATCTAGTGGTAGGTCAGCTGTTTCTACCTGTAGTTTATTTTGATAGAGGCCTATTGATTTTAAATTTTTCCACATGCCAGCTGAGTTGGACATAGATTGTGTAATAATATTATGGGCATATCTTAGTTTTGCATTCCTGACAGTCTGGTTGACTTTATTCCTCAGAAGTTTGTATGTCTGTAAGTCTGTCAGTTCTTTATTCCTCCTGTATTTCCTGAATGCTGCGTCTCTCTCAGTCATAAGCAAGCGGATATTATCAGACATCCAGGGTGCAGCTGGCCTGTTTATACGTCTAGTCTTGATAGGTGCGTGTTTGTCATACAATTGTAAAATCATGTCATTAAAATTTTCAACTTTCTCGTCTACAGTCCTAAGTGTCCATATGTTGTTCCAAGGTAGTTTTGCAGCGTCATCAATTAATTGCACATAATTTATATGTTTCAAGTCTCTGTATGTTACAAGTCTAGGTCTACGTTTAGAGCAAAGGAGTGAATATTCAATGTATATTAAGTCATGTGCAGAGATGCCTGGAGCTTCTATCTGTCCACTAGTTATAACTTTTTGAGGATTATTTGTTATAATTAAGTCTAGTAGTGTGTCAGAATACCTAGTATGATGGGTTGGTTCTGAAGGCAGTATTGTCATATTGCATGACTGGAACATTGTCTGTAATAGTATAGTGTTGTAAGAATTTGTGGCTAATAGATTAGTATTGAAGTCTCCTAGTACAATTACATGTTCATAAGATGGTATCAGATTTTGGACTGCCCATGGGTGATATGTGAATTTCCTGTATCTCACTTCCTTTGGTTTTTGTATTTGTAGAGTTCTTTCATTCCTTAATTTTTTTCTAACTTCTTTTTGTGTCATTTTCTCCTCAAAACTATTTTCTCTTGCCACTTCTAATATGTATTTTTTCTCTAACTTATAATTTTCTGTGTTCATGAGCATATTCACCTGTCTATGTGATAAGCTATTGAAGACTGTCATATTGTGTGAAATATGGTAAAATCCAGTTGATTTAATATAGTTATTGTGTGGTAAAATCAGGTATTTAACTGATGATAGAGATATAGTGATGAGATGTGCATAGGGAAAACAAAGATAAATTTAACCATTAGAACCAAAGAACGCATAAGAAATGTAAAAAATTGGGGAAGTAGAAAATTCTGCAGTAGCTGCTCACATTTGGTCAGATAACACAAAATAAATTTAAACACATAATTGAAACGGTTAGAAAACACAAACGACACGCCATATGGGAAAAATCTGCGTACAGAAGAGCAGAGAGAATATTATGAATTTTGAAATTCCCGGGGAGAGGAACCAAATTAGCAAGTGCTTTGGACTACAGAATGAGGGAGCAGTAGTCGAGATCTAGAGCCGACAACTTGGGACAAAATCAGTCCGTAACTATTGAACATGAGACAGACATGTCTTGAAACGTATGTCTAACAGAAACAACAATATGAGGTAAGAATTAACCAGAACATACTTATTATTAAGTTTATCTTGTTCACTTAACACTTCAGAAAATGTTCCATCTTTTAATAGGTCTATTACATCTCTTCTGCCTATTAATTATGATTGTAAATTAACTTTCAAAGACTTAGCGTCCATTAATTCTGCATGTATATTCCTTTTGATACAATATTGTGTGATTCTATGATCTTCTTTAATTAAAAAGAAAAATTCTACCAGAATACATATGTGAATAATTACCTGAAAAAATGTGTGTGTGTGTGGTTTCTTTTGATGTGACGCCCATAGAATTGTAATAGAAGCTGATGTAAAATAACCTAAAATACCACTTTATTGTTGAAAAATATCTACTATCATTGCTAAAAAGAATAGCCAAGTAATGAAATAAACACTAACAAAGAAATGAAATTCATCGGAGAACATATTGTTTAAACAACTCACCTCATAGGATTCATGCTTACATGATATCACGATTTCAAACATAGTCATGTTCATCGTCAGCCATAACTCCGACTGATGAAATTCTTCGGCCGTCAACTATTCTATTGTCGCCATCTTCAGTGCTGCCATCTATGGTTGTATTTATGAACTTCGAAATCAATGTAATTTCATTAGGGATATCAAAATTCATTGATCTATTTTTGTTTTTTCTGAATGTATATTTTTTCCCAAACTGTCAATTCCAAAGGTTTCTCTACTTGTTTTAAAAGTTTAGCTTCTCTTCCAATTTTATGATGTTCTAATACACTATGTGCAGCAATTGCAGATTTTTCAATTTCACAATTTTTAATATTTCTGAAATGTTCTTTTGTCCGAATTTCCAAATTCCTTTTTGTTTTTCCTATATAAACTTTATTGCAATCTTCACAATTTATTTGATAAATTCCAGATTTCTTACTGTCTGGAACATTGACTTTTTTATTGGTTCTTAGAAGATTACCCAGACTAAATTTATTTATTGGTGCCAAAGAAATGTTGTATTTGTCAAAATTTTTTTGAAATTTCCTATGCATTTCAGGATGGTAAGTAATTTTCTTGTATTTTTTCTTTTCTTTGCAATTTTGTAGAGTAGTATATTCATTAAGTCTTTTATTGTGTTTGAATTTCTTCAACTTATTTATAATTAATTCTTTATCAAAACCATTTAATCTAGCAGTGTTTAAGATATGTTTAAACTCTTTATTCAAATTTTCTTCATTTAATGGTACATTTGTCAATCTGTAAATTAAGCTATTGAATATTGCATGCTTATGAGCAATGTGATTGAAGCCTGATGATTTAATGTAATTATCTGTATGAGTTCCTTTTCTAAATATATCAAATTCAATTTTCAGTGTTTGATCATTCCTAATTATACATAAATCCAAAAAAGGAATTTTGTTTTCTTTTTCTAATTCAAATTCTAAATCGCATATCCCACTCTAAACAATTTATACCCGTGTGAAAGCTAGCAGGTCAGATATGTTTTATTTATTTTATAGATACAAAGTATAGCCATATGCCTGTACATATGTGCCGTATAACAGAGAAACAAGTACCAGATTCATAAAAGAAAATCAAATTTCAATGTTTGATCGGTTTCCTGATTTTAGGTCGCTCTTCCCGGATCAGATTTGATTCTAGACCTTAAACATATGGATTATTTTCTAAAAGGAATGAATTGGCGGACATTGGCAACTTTTAATAGAAATCTAAGTTTATATTTGCTGTAACCTCGACTTCATCATTACCCAGTTTTAGATAAAGAAGAAATTAAATTACTCAATAATGGCTTAAAAACCTGGATCAGTTTTTCAGACAAAGTTGAAGATTACATTGCTGATATTGAAATTGGAATAAATGATATGACAATTGAAGATAAGGTAATTATTAGGAAAGAAATTGGAAAAGTTTTAGAAGAAATTAAAGACTCTCAAAAAAATTTAAAAGCAAAGAAAAATTTGGCAATTTTGAATAAAATTAACAACAAAAATTTAATACTTTCGAAAGCAGACAAAGGAAATAAAATAGTTATTCTTGACAAATTGGATTATACTGCGAGGATGGACAATCTCTTAGAATAAAAAGAATTTTTGGAATTGAAAAAAGATCCTTTACCTAAAGCTATTAAATCATTTGACAATACTTTGAAACAAATAAAATATACTTTCACAAAACAAGAAAAATTTTAATTAAAAGTGTCCAATCCATCGAATCCTAGAATGTACGGTCTACCAAAGATTCATAAAATTGGTAATAAGATGAGACCTATAGTCAAACAACATTGGTTCACCATGCTATTATTTATCTAAATGGCTGGTACAAAAATTTAATGAGTTTCCCAAATTTGACACTAAAAGTATTCAGAACTCTTTGGAATTGGTTGACAAATTGAAAAATATGAGTCTAGGACATGATGACAGATTGGTTTCGTTTGATGTAATTTCATTGTTTCCTAGTATACCAGTTGAAAAAATGCTAAATTTTTTGAGGAAATGGTTAAGTTCTCTAAATATTAAAAATGAAATATTAGAGGAATATATAACTCTTACTAAGCTATGTGTCAGTAATTCTTATTTTACCTATAATGGAAAATTTTACCAACAGGTTTCGGGTTTGTCAATGAGTAATCCGCTCTCACCATTTTTAGCTGATTTGTTCATGAGTTACTTGGAGTGTCAAATCACTAAAGCATACCCATGGATGTTTAAGACTTGGTACAGATATGTGGATGATATTTTTGCAATAATAAATTCTAAAGATATTGAAGATGCTCTTAAATTATTGAACCTTCAGGATGAATCAGTAAAGTTTACCGTTGAATTAGAAAAAGAAAACAAAATTCCTTTTTTGGATTTATGTATAATTAGGAATGATCAAACACTGAAAATTGAATTTGATATATTTAGAAAATGAACTCATACAGATAATCACATTAAATCATCAGGCTTCAATCACATTGCTCATAAGCATGCAATATTCAATAGCTTAATTTACAGATTGACAAATGTACCATTAATGGAAGAAAATTTGAATAAAGAGTTTAAACATATCTTAAACACTGCTAGATTAAATGGTTTTGATAAAGAATTAATTATAAATAAGTTGAAGAAATTCAAACACAATAAAAGACTTAATGAATATACTACTCTACAAAATTGCAAAGAAAAGAAAAAATACAAGAAAATTACTTACCATCCTGAAATGCATAGGAAATTTCAAAAAAATTTTGACAAATACAACATTTCTTTGGCACCAATAAATAAATTTAGTCTGGGTAATCTTCTAAGAACCAATAAAAAGTCAATGTTCCAGACAGTAAGAAATCTGGAATTTATCAAATAAATTGTGAAGATTGCAATAAAGTTTATATAGGAAAAAACAAAAAGGAATTTGGAAATTCGGACAAAAGAACATTTCAGAAATATTAAAAATTGTGAAATTGAAAAATCTGCAATTGCTGCACATAGTTTATTAGAACATCATAAAATTGGAAGAGAAGCTAAACTTTTAAAACAAGTAGAGAAACCTTTGGAATTGACAGTTTGGGAAAAAATATACATTCAGAAAAACAAAAATAGATCAATGAATTTTGATATCCCTAATGAAATTACATTGATTTCGAAGTTCATAAATACAACCATAGATGGCAGCACTGAAGATGGCGACAATAGAATAGTTGACGGCCGAAGAATTTCATCAGTCGGAGTTATGGCTGACGATGAACATGACTATGTTTGAAATCGCGATATCATGTAAGCATGAATCCTATGAGGTGAGTTGTTTAAACAATATGTTCTCCAATGAATTTTAATGATTATACCTCATAATGTTTACTTCCCAACATTAACTAAATATAAAGAAATGAAAATTGCCAAATGCCTTCTTAATCTAAGCTACCGTAGCCTATCTAATCTGACCTGATTAAACGTGTTCAAAATAAAAATTAATGTTTTGAAGTAAACATTGAGGTAATATTCATTTAACATCAGTAAAATTATATTTTAAAAACTCACCTCATAAATTTTGGAGTTGTGACTGACAGTGGACGGTATTATGTCTTGAACCATGGTATTGTGTGAAGCACGAAATTTATGAGATGAGTTTTTAAAATGTACTCTGGATAATGCGAATTGTTTGATATTGCATGTAGTGAAAACATAAATAACATGTTGGCAACCATGTTGTTAGTACCGATAATTATCAATATAGTTGGTAACTTGTAATTTGTTACAGGATTCATAAAATGATACCAGATAAATAATAACTCTATATTCATCTGTGTTTTGTTTTTATGGAATATGTATTCAATTTCAATTTTTTCTCTTCATTTCGAAGTTGATATTTTGGTATTTCATACAATTACACAAATTTTAGTAAATTATACATCACTACATCATCTTCTACAATTAAATGAGATGTGTGAAAATTTCATGTTTCTTCGTCAAATAGTTTTTTTAAAATAATAATTAAAAAAATTACGAAAAATTGCGACAACCAATTACGGGCTGAGTGCGATTGAAGCATCATCATGACGAATGTGAAATATGTGAGATATATCATTTGTATATTTTGTTGGGTTTTATGTTAAACTGAAAGTGTTATGTTTCTATGCCAAGACATTATTCTATATGATTAATGTGCTGCCTGGAGAACAGGGAAGGGACCTGCAGATTGGGGAAAGCATAAGTGTAATTAAAATTTACTCCCAGTGACAGACGAGTTTTCCAAAGTTTTATTGAATTCTATCCACATTTAAAGTTAATGTGATATTGAATATGCTCTCTGACACTGAATTAACTTAATGCTGCTATAAAACTGCTACATTTGATAATTTAAAAAAAAATAAAATCCAGAATAAAACTGCTTGGTACAAAGATACCCCAAGCATACAAGTAACATTGTACAACCTTAGGCAAAAAAATGAGTCATCTCTTGATTCTATCAACCGATCGGGGAACTTCGTGAGCACTTGCAGAAGCCTTATTCACATTAACACGTTTTCAGTAATTGTACTGTGTTGTTTGCTAGTTAACGTAATACACAGTCAAGTAACATGAAAGAGAGAGCTGCCTTTGTGTGTTTCCGTGGTCAAGAGGTTTAACACAAAACATCTGCATTCGTAACCTCACGGGTTCGATTCCCGTTCTATTTTTTTTTTTACTGAATGTCAGGATAGCATTTCGTCTGTAATATAATTTCATATTTAATTTTATATTTGAGTTTTATGACTTTAATGCACACAAAACACATAAATGAAAACCTTCTAATAATTAAATGAAGAAAGAAAGTAATATCTTCTAAAATGAAACTTTACAAAAACAAAATCAATATCGGGTGTATGAATCCTCAGCATCTATTGCCACCTTCAATCTGCGGGACATTGATGCAATCAAATTTCTACAGGCACGTGGACAATCGGCTAGAGCATCCCAGGCATCTTGAATTTGTGCCCATGACCCATCAGTCGTTTTTCGTCCATCTGCAGGCCAATTAGAGTTCATCTCTATTTTCATCTTAGCCTATACATTTTCGATTGGATTCAACCTGGTGAACAGCGAAATTTGATTTGCTTTCTCCTTTAACAATGAAATCAAATTTTGCTAAACATATTTCAGAAAGTGGCCACAGTTTCAACAATATCGATAATACAATGTAAATTATACACAGAGAAAACAACAGACACAAAATTAACATTTTACAAGAAATCGAAATTATCAAGAAGGCCAAGAATACAAAAATGTTCTTATAATATGTGTGTAATTATTATAATATTCATAAAGGTTCCGGTTGGCCTCAAATTTCTTTAAAAGTTTTATCTTTAAATATTCTCAACGAAAATGTGCCTAATAAGCAAAACCCTCTATTAGACATACAGTTAATTCAATACTACTACAACAACTCCAGAAGATGAAGCATGCATCGAAAGGCTTAGAGTGAAATCAACGAAAATTTTAGATAGTTGAGGAAGACAGTAGTATACAAGGTAAAAATAAATAATAGCTTAAACAAACTAAAACAACACGCTTTATTAGAAACCCGAACTAAAAAATTAAAAATAATTTTATTTTCCAAAATGCTTGGGATAAAATTAAAGTTGTCAACAAAAAAATAATCTCCAACACATCTAGAATAAAACTTGAGTTATCTACAAAAAAAAAAATTTAATATCAAAAGTGTGGCGTGCTCTACATAAATTAATACTTATATTTGATAATAAACAGATATTGGTAAAAGTAAAGTCTCTAGGAAGAAAATGTAAAAACCATAAAAAGCGCCCAACGCTTTTGATGGTAAAGTTATTTTTTTCGTAGATAACTCTAGTTTTATTCTAGATGTGTTAGAGATGATTTTTTTGTTGACCACTTTAATTTTTTGTCCCAAGCGTGTTGGAAATTAAAATTATTTTGTAATATTTTTGTTCGGTTTCCTAATAAAGTGTGTTGTTTTAGTTTTTTAAACTGTTATTAATTTTTTTTATTTGTTTAGTTTGGTTATCGAATAAAGTGTGTTGTTTCAGTTTTTAAACTATTATTTATTGCTTTTAATTTTTAGTTTAATTGATTGTCATAAACCGGAATCCCATGAAAATTTAATTGCTTAATATACTTTTCTAAAAAAAAAAACCTCCGGCCCGGATTTGAACCAGTGACCTATTGATTGCTGAAATTATATACCACTACAGTCCTCCGCTCTACTAACTGAGCTCTTACAACGATTGACTAAAAAGTCGATAAGTCCGCAACCTATTACACAGGTTTTTATTTTTTTATTTTCCGATGATTCTGGCCAAGATTTAAAAAAAAAAAACTATGAAATTATTGTATTGTCATGGGTCCTTTACAAGTATACAAAGTTTCAAGTCAATCCAGTGTTTTTATGTGGATGAAAATCATGTTCAAAGATTCCATTACATAGATACAGGTTCGTTACATAGACAGATACAGGTCAAGCTAATATAAAGCGTGTAAAAATATATAATTTAACATTGTTATAACGTCAATGGTATAAAAAATTATAAACATATAAAGTATAGATTAATTCAAATGTCAAAATAAAATGTATTTAATTCATAAAACGTTTTAATACAAATATCATCAAAAAATGAATACTGCATAATTGAAGATGTGAACCTGTGATCTTCATTAACAGAAACAGTGACCGCATGCTTTACCGCTGACTTATCGGGACACATAGATGAGTCTTCAGTTCATGCCACATAACACAGTAGCTCAGGGACTACACAATTATGACTAGTTTCCTAGTTTGAACCCAGCGCTGTGCCGAGTATGACTTAGAAGAAATGTGTGTTCAAGAGGACTCATTTTTTTTGTCGAATGGCAAGACCTGTGTAAACAGATATAGGTTCCCCATCTAATTATCTACATGTTATCTTGACCTTCATTAACCCTTTCATGTGTTGAGCAGCCATTGTAATGGCACCACGGCTTCTTTTACACAAAATTTGCCCACTGGGCGCTATTTCAGTATCAATCAACTGCCAAATGTATTGACACAGTCGAAATGTCTGAGTGCATTGCGCTGAAAACATTGGTTGCTATCCGCAATATGTATACTTTTCTTTTGCAATTGTTAAAGAAGATATATATCCTCAGAATCATAGGACATTCACGTGAATTTAGGCAATTGTTTGACCTGTTTCGGCCTCAACGAGAACAACAACATGAACAGAAGGCTTTTGAGTGGACGTCCTGGTCTTTCTACTTCCTGCAGGTTGATATCTTGAAACATTTGTTTGGGTATCCTGTGATCTTCCATTCGATGAATGAGTAGCATCCATCTTGACTTATAATCAGGAAAAAATTTTGTTCTAAAGATTCCATGGGTAATCCTTCTAAGATGTCTTCATTTTTTTTGTGATCTAGTAGTGTGTATCCTGCAGTCCTCCGAAGATATCTCATTTCAGCAGATCTAAGTCTCTGTATATCCTTCATATATGTATATTTTTTTGCATAAACAATCTAATTTTTATTAGATATATAAATTATATTATTTTATTATATATGCAAATTTGAAGCACTGTGTATCAATATCTCATTGTTGCATTCTGTAACCATTAATATCATTCTCTTATAGATCACACATTTTTCATCTGAGGCACAAATCTGTATTAGTCTTTAATTGTATTATTCAATATATATATATATATATGCATACAATGATCTGACTTCTCAAAAATATATTAGATTTTTTATCAAATTTCAATTGAAGTACATTAATTGCATCACTCAAGTTGAGGGCTCTTGCTTGGGGTGCACTTAGCCAACTATTGTGTACAGTACTGTTAAAGACATTTAATTTTTGTTTTTGTGTTTATGCTACTTGTATACACTTAAATCTTATTATATTAAGTTCGTTTGTTTTATGCCATAAAACATAGTTTTCTTGAGAAAAAATCTCATTTTTTATTACTTTTTACAGTCATAACATAAACATATAAAATGATAGTCATGGTATAATACATTCATGATCCTGGTGTTGATAACTACAACAGTCATAAAGGAGACAAGAAAAATTGGGTTTTATTTTCTTAAAAAGCACTAGTTTCTGTTTGAATGCATAACCTCATAAATACTAGTACAAGTTGTTACCATTACTCTACAGCTGTGACTTGCAAAACACTTCCATTAAAATTATACATATGTCAGGGCGAGTTCCAAGAACATGTATTATTCTCTTCTCCAAGTGGTAGCAAAAGCACTCAAATGAATTTTAATTTCTAAGTCAGTGGCTATTTTCAATTTTGAGCACAAGTTATCTGAAAGCCTGGGTGACTGATAGATGCTAAGCTCTCCTTCCTCATTACTTATTTAAACTGACACATCCACCAATAAGAAGAATATGTTTCCCATATTTTATGAACCATGAATTTGTTTTTCCCTCTCTTTCATTGTTGTTATTCTCTGACCTGCTAACATTGGTTCTTTATTGCTTCATCTTCTTTTCCATGTAGTAGATCTCTTAGCCTGATGTGGTCTTGAATCATTGCTCAACTGTTCTCCCACAATTTCTTAATTCTCTCATAATAATTCATATAATCCAGCATACTTTATCATAACCCAATGCAAGAAAATACACTCATAGACGCAAAACATTGTTTACAACATCCTAATTTATATGGAATCAGAATTAAAAGCAAATGATGATTGGTGTCTATAAAAAATTACAAATAACAGTGTGAAAGCAACTGGTAAATCCGGATCTACAGGAAAGCAAATTGAGAGGGGAAGCAAAACAATATGAGCCTGATGTTTTCAATCACTTGTGTACCATTCTCTTCTGTTTGTGATCAATCCCCTATAATGTAGGTGAAGCTTTGAGTTAAATTTTGTGCTTGATGTACCCATTTGCTCTTCTATAATCTGAGTTTGTATTTGTAGTATCACAGCAGTGAAGGAAGTAGCCTTTTTTCTTTTGAACATGTTTAAGTGAATGCACCGATTGGTGCTCAAAATTTTGAAGGAAAGAAAAAAAATGTTTAAGTGGATTATAATCAGTATGATTTATATTTTAATATTATTATTATTATTATTATTATTATTATTATTATTATTATTATTATTATTATCAGTATTATTATTATTAACACTACTAGATCACAAAAAAAAATGAAGACATCTTAGAAGAATTACACATGGAACCTTTAGAAAACAAAATTTCTGATTATAAGTCAAGATGGATGTAACATGTTCATCGATTGGAAGATCACAGAATACCCAAACAAATGTTAAGATATCAACCTGCAGGAAGAAGAAGACCAGGACGTCCACTCAAAAGACTTTTTAATGGTGTTTCTCTTGAGGCCGAAACAGGTCAACAAATGGTGTAAATTCGTGAATGTTCGATGATTATTATTATTATTATTATTATTATTATTATTATTATTATTATTATTATTATTATTACTATTAACAAGTAGGATTTTTAATTCTAGAATTAAAACCAAATTAAATGCTACATAATTGAGATTTTTTATCATCCCCTTTAATTTCTAATTAGACTGAATAAAAAGAGAGTCTTGACATTTATTAGATATTAAATGTTCAAAACAGAGTAGAAGATATGCAAACTACACAAAATTAAAAGCTAAACTCCATGACATGGCATGTTAAATAGGATCTTGGCCTACAAGCTATTTGCTGACCTTACATCTACATATGCCACTTGCAGGGGTGGACAATTATCCAGCCATTATAGCAGTGACATGTGGTCATCTTGTTAAGTCCCAAAACCATTGTGTGTGCTTTTTTTTCAACCTGGATTAGCTACTTATGATAACTACCATAATACCTTATGATGCTGTGTGATTACTGGTCTCATGCTTGTCAAAACTTCAAAAAATACCTCTATGGAATTCGAATCAGCTTATGTCCGATAGCTGCATGTCAGGCTGTGATGCATTACGCCTTTTAGCTACAGCACAAAACGTGATTAAATATCATCCAGAGAATAACTGAAAATTGTGTATGAAAGAAGAAATCCCTGTATCAACTTATACAACACTCAGGTATGACTAAAATCATAAAAAAATGCTAGAAAAATCGAGAATATCTTGAGATATAGGAAGGTGCTAAACTGAGCATAAACCTGAAATGTTCATGATGAAATGATTGTTAAATTTACTACTATTATTATTATTATTACTATTATTTTTATTATTATTATTATTACTCTTATTATTATTATTATTATTATTATTATTATTACTCTTATTATTATTACCATTATTATTATTGTTACTATTAATATTACTGTTATGCTTAGAGATATTTCTGCTACTTTTGTTATTATTAAATTTACACTGTGATCTGTAAAGTGTTTAGAGTTTTTCTATGGATAGTTATTTATTTTAAAAATAATTATGCGAGTTCATATATTTTCGGCTTAAGATTAGTTGAGGCTGGAATTTTGGAACAAATACATGAAGTATTTCATTTTTCAGTGATGTATACATAATGTTTACTTTATATTACTTAGATTTAATAATTTTTTATAACTAAATATTCAATAACTGATTAAAAACATTTCCGTGAAATATTCTCAAATAAAACCTGTTTAATAATAAATAAGCTGAAAGTAATACTGTTTATCAGAAAATGTAATCAATATTTAACTTTTTTATTAAAAGAGTGACACAATAAGGTGAACACAAATAAAATACAAATATAATTCTGAAATATCACATATCACACCTGAACATGTTTCAACTGTATTTGAAATGAACCATTGACTCCATCCTTTCTCGAGTCACCTGCTGGGAGTTAAATAAACTTTGACATCACATCTTATTGTCTGGAAACAAACATGTCCAGTTCTATTCATGTTCTTCTGCATGTATATAATTTCCAATATTATAAGTTCCCTTGGTTTCTCCAAATGTTTTAATAATTTAGTTTCATGCTCAATTGTATGATCTTGTATCATCGAACAATATGCCACTCCAAACATTTTTCAACTTCCTCATTTTTATTATTTCTTTTTTTTTATGCATACTTTATTGCAGTCCAATAAATTTGATAAATAACTTTTTTGTCATATGGAGTTTATATTTTCTTACTTGTTTCATGAAGAAAACTTAAGCTGGATTTGTTTGATGGTGCTAGTGATATGTAGAATTTCCTAAATATTTTGTGAAAATTGTTATAGGTTATCTCTAGCATCTTGTAACATACAAAATATCAGAAAGTATTCAGAAAATGTAATGTCGCATTGGCAAAAATAAACAAGCTTAACTTAAGCAATCTGCAAACAAATATTGTAAAAATCACAGATAGCAGAAATCAGCGATTTTACAATTTATTTACAAGGACTGCAGTAAAATATGCATAAGATAAAATCTGTATTTGTTCTAAACAATATTTCAGGAACATTAAAATGGGAAAATTATAAATTTTATTGCTAGATTCAAGATCACAAAATTTAAGTATGTACTAAACTTAAAACCACTTGGATAGACGAATGGAACTCACATTATGAGAAAATAAAGAACAGAAAAATGAATATAGAAGTTTCTGGATATACATGTTTTGATCTCAAAGTTCATTCAGCCTCCACTAGGTGGCACAAGAAGAGCCTTTTTTTTTCAAATGTCGATATTAAGTTATATTTTTTTAAGGGATGATCTCTAAAACATTTACCAGTAACAGGTAGATATTTTATGAGGTGAGATATTAAGATTCCAATTCATGTTTGTATTGTAATATTTTACTTGTAAGGTCACATAAACCGTAGTAGGTACAAGTTGTATACATTTTGTCAGTATTACTGTATGTGCAATGATACTGTGTCGTTCAAGGCTGTAAAGAACTGGAATGAGTCGCAGTATAAAATAAACGAATGAAATCATAGTACAGTAACATTTTCCAATATTGAAGAGATTTTGTTTTTTACATTTTAGAATTAATGATATATAGATTCGTATAACTGTGGCACATGTTGGTTATTTTTGTTATATTTTCAGATGGAACACACTCAACAGAGACATGATAGCATGTACAATTCTAATCATTCATCACAATCAGAAGACATGGTCTTGGCAAGTAAATCTTTTTCTTTTTGTAATAAGTTATTTTCTAACAACAAGAAATTTAATAGAAATTCACTTATGCATAGTAATGAGAAACTCTTAAATTGTTCTGTTTGTAATACGTCATTCTCTCAGAAGTCCAAACTTAATGAACATTTACTTGTGCATAGTAAGGGGAAACTATTCGAATGTTCAGTTTGTAATAAGTCATTCTATCGGAAATACCATCTTAATAGACATTTATTTGTGCATAGTAATGAGAAACTATTCGAATGTTCTGTTTGTAATAAGACATTCACTCACAGTTCCACCCTTAAAACACGTTTACTTGTGCATAGTAATGAACTATTCAAATGTTCTGATTGTAATAAGTCATTCTCTCACTACTCCACTCTTAAAACTTTACGTGTCCATAGTAATGAGGAACTATTTAAATGTTCTGTTTGTAATAAGTCTTTCTCTCGAGAAGACCAACTTAATAGACATTTATTTGTGCATAGTAATGTGAAACTATTCAAATGTTTTGTTTGTAATAAGTCATTCAATAGGAAGTCCACTCTTAAAACACATTTACTTGTGCATAGTAATGAGAAATTATTCAAATGTTCTGTTTGTCATAAGGCATTCAATAGGAAGTTCAATCTTAATACACATTTACTTGTGCATAGTAATGAGAAACTATTCAAATGTTCAGTTTGTAATAAGTCATTCTCTCAGAAGTCCACTCTTAAAACACATTTACTTGTGCATAGTAGTGAGAAACTATTCGAATGTTCTGTTTGTAATAAGTTATTCTCTCGGAAATACCATCTTAATAGACATTTATTTGTGCATAGTAATGAGAAACTATTCGAATGTTCTGTTTGTAATAAGTCATTCTCTCACAAGTCCACCCTTAAAACACGTTTACTTGTGCATAGTAATGTACCATTCAAATGTTCTGTTTGTAATAAGTCATTCCCTCACAAGTCCACTCTTGAAACTTTACGTGTGCATAGTAATGAGGAACTATTGAAATGTTCTGTTTGTGATAAGTCTTTCTCTCGAGAAGACCATCTTAATAGACATTTATTTGTGCATAGTAATGTGAAACTATTCAAATGTTTTGTTTGTAATAAGTCATTCAATAGGAAGTCCACTCTTAAAACGACACGTACTTGTGCATAGGAAGAAGAAATTAATTCAAATGTTCTTTTTTGTCATAAGGCATTCAATAGGAAGTTCAATCTTAATACACATTTACTTGTGCATAGTAATGAGAAACTATTCAAATGTTCAGTTTGTAATAAGTCATTCTCTCTGAAGTCCACTCTGAAAACACATTTACTTGTGCATAGTAATGAGAAACTATTCAAATGCACAATTTGTAATAAGTCATTCTCTCTGAAGTCCACTCTTAAAACACATTTACTTGTTCATAGTAATGTGAAACTATTCAAATGTTCTGTTTGTAATAAGTCATTCAGTAGGAAGTCCACTCTTAAAACACATTTACTTGTGCATAGTAATGAGAAATTATTCAAATGATCTGCTTGTAATAAGTCATTCAATAGGAAGGTCAACCTTAATACACATTACTTGTGCATAGTAATGAGAAACTATTCAAATGTTCAGTTTGTAATAAGTCATTCTCTCTGAAGTCCACTCTTAAAACAAATTTACTTGTTCATAGTAATGTGAAACTATTCAATTGTCAATTTGTAATAAGTCAATCTCTCAGAAGTCCATATTAGTACACATTTACTTTACATAGTAAAGAGAAACTATTCAAATGATCATTTTGTAATAAATCAGCAATAGGAAATTGAATCTTGATCAACATTTACTTGTGCATATTAATGTGAAACTATTCAAATGTTCAGTTTGTAGTAAGTTATTCTCTCAGAATGTCCATCTTAATACACATTTGCTTTTTCATAGTAAAGAGAAACTATTGAGATGATCAGTTTGTAATAAGTCATTCTCTCAGAAGTCCACTCTTAATACATATTTACTTGTGCATAGTAATGAGAAACTATTCAAATATTTAGTTTGTAACAAATCATTTACTCAGAAGAGCTATTTTAAAACACATTTACATCTTTATAGTAAAGAGTTGAGTCCAAATTTTGTGGAATATTAATCTCCAAATAATACATCATAAAAATAGTCAAATTATGTAATATGAAATTTTTGTTATGTAATATAGGAATATGTGTTTCAATAAAAACTGTGTTATTTCATTGCCCTGGCTTTGTTTGTTATAATTGTATATTTGTGTCTTAAAATTCAATAAGTTTATAAGAAAATAGTATTTAATATATTTATAGTACAATGATAAAGTAACAAGCAGAAGCATTTTCATGAAAAAAGATATAATGAATATCAAGTTTTTGTTGTATCTGTAGCGTCATACCTCAATTTAATGTTGATTTGTTCTCTAACATGATTCGATATAATCTTCTGTATCATCCTCAACTTTCTCAGGCCGATGAGTTTTTATGTTGTGAACCCTGGATGTCGATATCAGCTCCCTCTTCAGGGTTCACAACATAAAACTTATCAGTCTGAGAAAGCTGAGGATATAGAAGATTATATCAAATATTTTCAAGAACAAATCTAGATTAAATTGAGGTAATATACTACTGACTCAAAAAACTTAATTAAAAGAACCTCAAAATATTACTTCCTAAAATAAACCATTATAATGAATATATTTAAGATCAAGTCCTGGACTTAAATTAAGATATGTAGGTTCTAATATTACTAAAAGAATCTACATGCTAGAAGAGAGTGGAATATATTGGGCGGTAAGAGGACAAGGGGTATAATAGAGATGAAACATTATTTTGGGAAAATTAAGTTTAAAGATCAATGAGAATATTAAATTCCAGGAATATCTGACAAGTCTCATAAATTGTGTTCCTTATATACGAGTCCATTTATCTGTAAAATATGAACAGATTTAATATAAACATTACCCCATACGGTAACTTTTTTTTTGCATTAAGATTCACTTTTACCTCTTGTCCTCCAAGCAATATTTAGAAATAACTTACCCAAGAAAAGTAGATTCATACCAAATTTTTTATTATGACTGAAAATACATACTTATCCAAAGAGATAGATATTACGACATGATTAATTGACAAAAACAGTCTTAAATTTAATTATACTTAGAACTGCATTTATCGATACATTCTCTTACCCACCTCTCCACATAAGTGTTTCCTTACTGTCTATATTCTCTTTGCCTGCATTCCTTCTACTTTTTGCTTTATTTTTAACCCAATTTTATAGTTTACTAATCCTCTTTCCACCAACATGCAATATTGGAGCACCTTCTTCTTCTGTACGTCCTTTAATGCTGGGTTCTTCAATGCCACATTCTTTGGAATGAGTCAAGAAAACAAACACCACACCAATGATTAATGTTCATATTAAGAAAAAACTTGAAAAATACCTTTATTAAAGATTTTATTATTATGCAAATCCTGTAGATCTAAATCGTATTATATCTTTAGATTGTAAAATAATTTCGAATTATCTCAGAATGCATTTGTAAATAGTATTATTTTAATATAGAATTGTGAAAATATAGATAACATAGTTAAAATATTCTAGTTACCACGAAGGCTGAGATTATGTTCATGCCCATGTTCATCAGATTCTGATTCAGAAATAATAATATTTGATACATTAATAAAGCTCGTAGAATCACCAGCACTATATTAAACACTAATAATACAACAATAATAGTCACGTAAAATTGTTGGAAACATTGAAAAATACAACATTCTAAGCTTGAGTCCACCTAACTGTTGGAAGGTAAGGAGCACAACTACAGACGTACCCCTTGTCGTCCAATAGAAGAGCTGTTTGTCTGAGTGGTTTTCTATGGCTCCACTCTATGTCAGAACCTGTCAAACACACGTATATCTCTTGGGCACCAAACAGTTTGCCATATTAGCTAACCATTTCTGCACTTAACTAAATTTTTTTTTTAAATGTCACTTGTACCCTTGTCCTCTGACCGCCTCATATAACATTACAGTTATTTCCACATAAATTTACTTATAATTTTAGATGTTTAAATTATTTATGTACAACTCTCAAAGTACAATCCTTACAGTTTCCTTGCATTTCAACAACTATTTGTCGAATAGTGTACTACAAGGTGCAAATGCCTATAACACTACATTATTTTACCGTCTATGGTAAAAGCGTCATTCATGGTTATCCACGGTCGATTTTTTGTTTTGTTTTGCAGGTAACAATGAGGTAGTCAAAGCTATTTTCATCTGCGTTCACTGACATTCAGTGAAATCAATACGGGCCTACTAAGTGAAAACTTAAAAAAAAATTGAAAATGGTCTGACGAAATCATAATATCCCACACTTAATTTCGTGCACGATATCTATGATCTATCCTGACATTTCACCCCAGAATATCAAAGATCTGGAAAATATAGTTTCATATTCTTAAATTGTATTCAATTTTAAAAGAGTTATTTGTATCAACATTAGGGTGTAACGGAGCAACAAGTTTGTATTGCCCTGGTGTACAGTAGAGTCGGTCTTATTCCCGGTAGCGAATCACACGACAGCTGACTAACTGATTCATTGACAGTTGTCGGCATGGTTACGCATCGCAGATATGTCACTTACGGAGGATATTAGTGTATTGCCAAATCTATCATTGTACTGCGGGACCATTATCCCGTAGACAACTGTCGGAAACAAAAGTCAGTCCTGTCATATATACAATGGGTGTCAAAACATATTCATTCACATAATTTGACAAGGCCAATTTTGTTGTGTAATACTTGAAAATTATATCGAAATTGTTTCTTATCTGACAAGCAAACTGTCAACCATTGCAGCCGAAATATACCTTCAAATATAATTCACAGAAGCGTTGCTATGTATAAAGGCCGTGTCCATAAAAATATGCCTTTTTAAATGCAAGGCACTATAATATCTCATTTAAACGATAGAGAAATAACACAACTAAATAGATATGTTGGATAATCTTCACTACCTGCCGTCAGCTTTGCGTCTCGTCTCACTTCACACCGCTCTCAATCACGCAGGGAATTGTCTGCTCCGTGTTACGCAGGGAATCTGTCTGCTCCGTGTCACGCAGGGAATCTGTCTGCTCCGTGTCACGCAGGGAATCTGTCTGCTCCGTGTTACGCAGGGAATCTGTCTGCTCCGTGTTACGCAGGGAATCTGTCTGCTCCGTGTCACGCAGGGAATCTGTCTGCTCCGTGTCACGCAGGGAATCTGTCTGCTCCGTGTCACGCAGGGAATTGTCTGCTCCGTGTCACGCAGGGAATCTGTCTGCTCCGTGTCACGCAGGGAATCTGTCTGCTCCGTGTCACGCAGGGAATCTGTCTGCTCCGTGTCACGCAGGGAATCTGTCTGCTCCGTGTCACGCAGGGAATCTGTCTGCTCCGTGTCACGCAGGGAATCTGTCTGCTCCGTGTCACGCAGGGAATCTGTCTGCTCCGTGTCACGCAGGGAATTGTCTGCTCCGTGTCACGCAGGGAATCTGTCTGCTCCGTGTCACGCAGGGAATCTGTCTGCTCCGTGTCACGCAGGGAATTGTCTGCTCCGTGTCACGCAGGGAATTGTCTGCTCCGTGTCACGCAGGGAATCTGTCTGCTCCGTGTCACGCAGGGAATCTGTCTGCTCCGTGTCACGCAGGGAATTGTCTGCTCCGTGTCACGCAGGGAATTGTCTGCTCCGTGTCACGCAGGGAATCTGTCTGCTCCGTGTCACGCAGGGAATCTGTCTGCTCCGTGTCACGCAGGGAATCTGTCTGCTCCGTGTCACGCAGGGAATCTGTCTGCTCCGTGTCACGCAGGGAATTGTCTGCTCCGTGCCACGCAGGGAATTGTCTGCTCCGTGTCACGCAGGGAATTGTCTGCTCCGTATCACGCAGGGAATCTGTCTGCTCCGTGTCACGCAGGGAATCTGTCTGCTCCGTGTCACGCAGGGAATCTGTCTGCTCTGTGTCACGCAGGGAATCTGTCTGCTCCGTGTCACGCAGGGAATTGTCTGCTCCGTGCCACGCAGGGAATCTGTCTGCTCCGTGTTATTGGCTGAGAATGCTGGGTTCTGGCTTCGATTTCTGTGCCTTTCTGTTAAAAACGACTAATTTTTGTTAACGCTGTCTTGGTACATCACAGCACTACTCTGCGTGAAATTTCAAGGTAGGTTCGACATTCAGTGATTGACGGTTTCCTAGTTAGTTTGGGGAAAAATTGTTAGTGAATATCACTAATTTTTACTCCCTTTTAATGACTGTATTTATATGATTCATTTAATTATTTCTCTGGCAGCTCAAATTAAATGTATATATTCAGATAATCTAACACTCAATAAAATTAGCTCTACAAAATGATCGTGGGCTAATTTTTCTACTTCAGTTTCTAATGCCTCGCATAAAAAGATAATAAACGTTGAAGATTTTTAATAATGGAGATGATAAAATCACAAACTGTGAAAAAATGTTAAATTGTCATTTAGTTCGTAATGTCTGCACAATAAAAATAAGAATTTTCTCTCTACTAATGTGAGACTTAGAATATTTCTAAGATGTGTGTAAATACTTTTGACACTCCCTGGTTACTTGGTTTTCCGATAACTTTAAACAGAAAATATAGAAATAAATTCGTAATGAGTGAAACGGAGAAACATTTAATATGGGGTATAACGCATAAACAACATTTTAATACTAATTAATAGCACAAAAACCACTTTCTTGTCGGTATTGCTTCAATATAGAATAGCTACTTCTATATCGCTTTAATTACACAAATCCGTACTATAAACTTGGCAACATCGCTGTTCCCTGGCTGTGTCTTGTATATCACGTTCAGCAGTAGGTGTGGCCACACCGGGAATAAGAGTTTCTCCACTCTAGATAGAAATAGTAGAACCTACTCAACCTCTCACTTTACACTCACACTCACTGCTCATAGAAATGGGGGGGAGGAGCAAATTCAAACAAAAAAATTGAGGCTAAATTTGTTCTCCAGCCCTGACGTTTTCACCACAGTGTTGCCGATATGGATATTCAGTGGGAGTGGCCGCTTTATGTATGCGGTTAGCAGACATCCAGTTGACATCTCAGCTATGTCAAACCTTCCTAGCGCACTATAGCTGCGTCAATAGCACTAATTGGTTGTGGCAGATGTTCACTGCATTTCCTTATTGACAGTACGGGGCGAGTTATCCCTTTACCCCTCATATAACCCAAACTACCGTGCGGGAGACCTAGCGGCTGGGGTGTACATACCTTAATGAAAGTTTGCATTGTGTTTAATTGTGGGATATTCCATGTCATTTTTTCCCTAAAAAAACTATAAAGGGTTTGCATTGTAGGGCAGGATTTACTACAAACTGTATAATGATATAGTGATACGACTATGACCTGTCAATGTTCTGAACCTCGGAACAGAGTTGAGAACAAATCATACAGAAATTTAACTGTTTCCTAGCACTGTACATACAAATTTTGTGAATTTATATTCGAAAACCATTTTATGTTAAAATATGCAATATTCCAATAAATATGTAGTAATGGGTAAAATATGTAAAAAAAAATGTAATGCCGAACTTGAGTATAAGATTTAGTTTCATGTGAACCGTCAACATTTTCGTTTATTATGAAAGAACATATGAAGGAGAAAATATGTAATTACATATGAATCCAGATCCTAGTAATGAGAAACAATTGAAGTTATCAGTTTGTAATAAGCCATTCTCTCAGAAGCAATAACTTAATAGGCAATAACTTAGACATAATGAGTAGATAATGGATGTTTGGGTGCAGCTTAATTTAAAAAAAAAGCATTTTCTTTAGTTTGAAACTCATTTACCAACACTTGAATAACACATTTATATGAATAACCAGTTTCTGTGTATTTGTTATACGGGATTATACACAACTTTTAACATTAACCTGTGAGCACAATATTGCCATCAATTTTCATAAATTGCATCTTGATGTATCATGAATGTGCATTCAACTCGTCCTAAATCTTTTTCATGTTATTTTTACTTTGTTGTGAATATACTGCTTATCACTGATATGAAGAACAGAGAATACATGCTGGAGACTGTTAATGCCAGTAGAAAGTTAATTCATTATATTATTTTCAGAAACATGTTTTTAAACTTGAAAGTTGATTTCTTAGCTCTATAATAGCCATTATACCTGTGATAATACTGTTGATTTACACTGTTTATATTTTATATTCATTTTAACAAAACAGAAAACTTCAAGCTCAAGATTAAACCCTATAAATTGAAAAGTGCATAGTCCTCTAAAATCACATCAGGGTTGAAACAAAATGACTGTATGGTCACTACATATATAATATCCAAATTGTTATGTAGTTAGTAAAAAAATGGCAGCATTTGATAATCTTTCAACTGATAACTCATTTCATTTGATGGAAAAAATTACTGAATACACATTTAGAAGCAACAAACATATTACTGTCATTAGATGTTGTTTCATTGTTCCCCAGCGCCCTAATCAAACCACTATCAAAATTTTGGAATAATGGTTACACAAACCAAGTCAGAAAAAGAAAACATAAAGGAATATGTAATTTTATCTGAATTAAAATATTAAATTATGAATTGTTTACCTAAATGATCCGTCTCCTCAACTTTATTACTTATTTATCTTTAGCGCTTCCGTGACTAGTCAAATCATCAGCAGGATTCAAAACTAGTGGTTCACTGTTTTGATTCCTGCTGATGATGGGATTAGTGCCGGTGTATCACTGTTTAGAATCCTGCTGATGATTGGACTAGTGCCGGTGTATCACTGTTTTGAATCCTGCTGATGATTGGACTAGTGCCGGTGTATCACTGTTTTGAATCCTGCTGATGATTGGACTAGTGCCGGTGTATCACTGTTTTGAATCCTGCTGGTGATTTGACTAGTCCCGGTGTTTCACTGTTTTGAATCCTGCTGATGATGGGACTAGTGCCGGTGTATCACTGTTTAGAATCCTGCTGATGATGGGACTAGTGCCGGTATATCACTGTTTTGAATCCTGCTGGTGATGGGACTAGTCCCGGTGCTTCACTCTTTTGAATCCTGCTGATGATGGGACTAGTGCCGGTGTTTCACTGTTTTGAATCCTGCTGATGATGGGACTAGTGCCGGTGTTTCACTGTTTTGAATCCTGCTGGTGATGGGACTAGTCCCAGTGTTTCACTGCATTGAATCCTGCTGATGATGGGACTAGTGCCGGTGTTTCACTCTTTTGAATCCTGCTGATGATGGGACTAGTGCCGGTGTTTCATTGTTTTGAATCCTGCTGATGATGGGACTAGTGCCGGTGTATCACTGTTTTGAATCCTGCTGGTGATGGGACTAGTGCCGGTGTTTCACTGTTTTGAATCCTGCTGATGATGGGACTAGTGCCGGTGTATCACTGTTTTGAATCCTGCTGGTGATGGGACTAGTACCGCTGTTTCACTGTTTTGAATCCTGCTGATGATGGGACTAGTGCCGGTGTATCACTGTTTTGAATCCTGCTGGTGATGGGAATAGTGCCGGTGTTTCACTGTTTTGAATCCTGCTGTTGATGGGACTAGTGCCGGTGTTTCACTGTTTTGAATCCTGCTGGTGATGGGACTAGTGCCGGTGTATTACTGTTTTGAATCCTGCTGATGATGGAACTAGTTCCGGTGTTTCACTGTTTTGAATCCTGCTGGTTATGGGACTAGTGCCGGTGTTTCACTGTTTTGAATCCTGCTGATGATGGGACTAGTGCCGGTGTATCACTGTTTTGAATCCTGCTGGTGATGGGACTAGTCCCGGTGTTTCACTGTTTTGAATCCTGCTGATGATGGGACTAGTGCCGGTGTTTCACTGTTTTGAATCCTGCTGATGATGGGACTAGTGCCGGTGTTTCACTGTTTTGAATCCTGCTGATGATGGGACTAGTGCCGGTGTATCACTGTTTTGAATCCTGCTGGTGATTTGACTAGTCCCGGTGTTTCACTGTTTTGAATCCTGCTGATGATGGGACTAGTGCCGGTGTATCACTGTTTTGAATCCTGCTGATGATGGGACTAGTGCCGGTGTATCACTGTTTTGAATCCTGCTGGTGATGGGACTAGTCCCGGTGCTTCACTCTTTTGAATCCTGCTGATGATGGGACTGGTGCCGGTGTATCACTGTTTTGAATCCTGCTGGTGTTGGGACTGGTGCCGGTGTTTCACTGTTTTGAATCCTGCTGATGATGGGAGTAGTGCCGGTGTTTCACTGTTTTGAATCCTGCTGGTGATGGGGCTAGTTCCGGTGTTTCACTGTTTTGAATCCTGCTGATGATTGGACTAGTGCCGGTGTATCACTGTTTTGAATCCTGCTGATGATTGGACTAGTGCCGGTGTATCAGTGTTTTGAATCCTGCTGATGATTGGACTAGTGCCGGTGTATCACTGTTTTGAATCCTGCTGGTGATTTTACTAGTCCCGGTGTTTCACTGTTTTGAATCCTGCTGATGATGGGACTAGTGCCGGTGTATCACTGTTTATAATCCTGCTGATGATGGGACTAGTGCCGGTATATCACTGTTTTGAATCCTGCTGGTGATGGGACTAGTCCCGGTGCTTCACTCTTTTGAATCCTGCTGATGATGGGACTAGTGCCGGTGTATCACTGTTTTGAATCCTGCTGGTGTTGGGACTAGTGCCGGTGTTTCACTGTTTTGAACCCTGCTGATGATGGGACTAGTGCCGGTGTTTCACTGTTTTGAATCCTGCTGGTGATGGGACTAGTCCCAGTGTTTCACTGCATTGAATCCTGCTGATGATGGGACTAGTGCCGGTGTTTCACTCTTTTGAATCCTGCTGATGATGGGACTAGTGCCGGTGTTTCATTGTTTTGAATCCTGCTGATGATGGGACTAGTGCCGGTGTATCACTGTTTTGAATCCTGCTGGTGATGGGACTAGTGCCGGTGTTTCACTGTTTTGAATCCTGCTGATGATGGGACTAGTGCCGGTGTATCACTGTTTTGAATCCTGCTGGTGATGGGACTAGTACCGCTGTTTCACTGTTTTGAATCCTGCTGATGATGGGACTAGTGCCGGTGTATCACTGTTTTGAATCCTGCTGGTGATGGGAATAGTGCCGGTGTTTCACTGTTTTGAATCCTGCTGTTGATGGGACTAGTGCCGGTGTTTCACTGTTTTGAATCCTGCTGGTGATGGGACTAGTGCCGGTGTATTACTGTTTTGAATCCTGCTGATGATGGAACTAGTTCCGGCGTTTCAGTGTTTTGAATCCTGCTGGTTATGGGACTAGTGCCGGTGTTTCACTGTTTTGAATCCTGCTGATGATGGGACTAGTGCCGGTGTATCACTGTTTTGAATCCTGCTGGTGATGGGACTAGTCCCGGTGTTTCACTGTTTTGAATCCTGCTGATGATGGGACTAGTGCCGGTGTTTCACTGTTTTGAATCCTGCTGATGATGGGACTAGTGCCGGTGTTTCACTGTTTTGAATCCTGCTGATGATGGGACTAGTGCCGGTGTATCACTGTTTTGAATCCTGCTGGTGATTTGACTAGTCCCGGTGTTTCACTGTTTTGAATCCTGCTGATGATGGGACTAGTGCCGGTTTATCACTGGTTTGAATCCTGCTGATGATGGGACTAGTGCCGGTGTATCACTGTTTTGAATCCTGCTGGTGATGGGACTAGTCCCGGTGCTTCACTCTTTTGAATCCTGCTGATGGTGGGACTGGTGCCGGTGTATCACTGTTTTGAATCCTGCTGGTGTTGGGACTGGTGCCGGTGTTTCACTGTTTTGAATCCTGCTGATGATGGGAGTAGTGCCGGTGTTTCACTGTTTTGAATCCTGCTGGTGATGGGGCTAGTTCCGGTGTTTCACTGTTTTGAATCCTGCTGATGATGGGACTAGTGCCGGTGTTTCACTGTTTTGAATCCTGCTGATGATGGGACTAGTGCCGGTGTATCACTGTTTTGAATCCTGCTGGTGATGGGACTAGTGCCGGTGTTTCACTGTTTTGAATCCTGCTGATGATGGGACTAGTGCCGGTGTAATCAATGTGTGTGAATCATGCTGGTGATGGGAATAGGTGCCGGTGTGTCTTGTTTCAACTGTTTTGAATCCTGCTGATGATGGGACTAGTGCCGGTGTATCACTGTTTTGAATCCTGCTGGTGATGGGACTAGTGCCGGTGTTTGACTGTTTTAAATCCTGCTGTTGATGGGACTAGTGCCGGTGTTTCACTGTTTTGAATCATGCTGATGATGGGACTAGTGCCGGTGTATTACTGTTTTGAATCCTGCTGGTGATGGGATTAGTGCCGGTGTATCAGTTTTGAATCCTGCTGCTGATGGGACTAGTACCGGTGTTTCACTGTTTAGAATCCTGCTGATGATGGGACTAGTGCCGGTGTATCACTGTTTTGAATCCTGCTGATGATGTGACTAGTGCCGGTGTATCACTGTTTTGAATCCTGCTAGTGATGGGACTAGTCCCGGTGTTTCACTGTTTTGAATCCTGCTGATGATGGGACTAGTGCCGGTGTATCACTGTTTTGATTCCTGCTGGTGATGGGACTAGTGCCGGTGTATCACTGTTTTGAATCCTGCTGATGATGGGACTAGTGCCGGTGTATCACTGTTTTGAATCCTGCTAGTGATGGGACTAGTCCCGGTGTTTCACTGTTTTGAATCCTGCTGATGATGGGACTAGTGCCGGTGTATCACTGTTTTGAATCCTGCTGGTGATGGGACTAGTGCCGGTGTATCACTGAATTGAATCCTGCTGGTGATGGGACTAGTCCCGGTGTTTCACTGTTTTGAATCCTGCTGATGATGGGACTAGTGCCGGTGTATCACTGTTTTGAATCCTGCTGGTGATGGGACTAGTGCCGGTGTTTCATTGTTTTGAATCCTGCTGATGATGGGACTAGTGCCGGTGTTTCACTGTTTTGAATCCTGCTGATGATGGGACTGGTCTCGGTATTTCAGTGTTTTGAATCCTGCTGATGATGGGATTAGTCCCGAAAGCTCTACAGGAAAATAACTAATAAAGTTGAAGAGACGGACCTTTTAGGTAAATATATCATAATTTTATATTTTAATTTTGAATAATTCCTCAACGAAACTTCATCAGGAATCTTATTTATTATCCAAATTATGCATTGAACAATTTTTTTTTACATATAATGGGAAATTTTTATAAGCAATGTTCTAGACTTTCTGTGAAAAACCCCCTTTCACCCTTTTTGTCTAATTTACTTATGGGAAGTTTTGAGTATAAAATAAGAAGTGGACAACCTTTAATTTTGAATTTTTTGTGCATATATGTTGACAATATAATTGCTATTGTAAATCATAAACAAATAGATAATGCTTTACAGCTTTTTAACATCCAGAGTAGAACTATAAAATGTATCATGGAAACTGAAATTGAAAGACAAATTCCTGTTTTAATTCTAAATTTAAGAAGAAAAAAAAGGTAGAATTTGGAATATACAGAAAGAATACCTGTAAGATAACTATATTAAGGCCCCGAGATTCAATCATTTTGCTCACAATGAGGCAGTGTTCAATATTTTGACATATAGATTCGTAAATATACCCATGAGCAAAGAAAATTAATGAAAAGAATACATCATTAATGTAGCAACAGAAAACGTATTGAAGAAAATATTTTACTGTAGAAATAAATAAGTTTAAAGACAAGAAAGTTATGAATGAAAGTTCACTTTAAAACAAAGAGAAGAAAACATAGAATTAAAAATATTCACTTACCATTGATTGAAACACCACAAGTTTCAAAATTTAAACCAACAAAAATTAAAAAAAAATGAACAAGAAAAATCAGGAATATATCACATTAAATGTAAAGATTGCGACAAAATTTACATAGAAAAAACAAAAGTAAATTTGAAAACAAGGCTGAAAGAACATCTTAGAAATGTCAAAAATGGTGTAGTGGAAAAATCAGCAGTAGTTGAACATGCTTTTTCTGAAAAGCATCTAATTGATACAAAAGCCAGTCTAATTAAACTAGTAGAAGAAGAGAAAAAACTCATGGTTTGAGAAATAATCCACATTAAAAAAAACTTATGAACTTCGAAATTCGCGGGGATTCTGATTTGATCTGGAGGTTCATAGGTCCACCAACGGAGGGATGAAGAAGCAGTTGTCCTGATCGACATAACCTCAGTCAGAAAGTAATTACTGAAGATGAAGCTGCACAAGCTTCGATACCAGCGTAATTATAAGACTGGATATGACATGAGGTATAAAACATTGTAATTTAAATATTAAGTTAAACCTCAGAGTGATTTTTTCTATAGAAGTTCAATTTATATTAATTATCCTCTGTTTACGAGATTTGGAAAGTTGTTGAAGAATTGTGAATATATACATTTTGTGTCCAACTTCTTCTTCTTCTTGCAAGGATTGAACCATTTTGGTTCGTTCCGGCTCCAATTATTATAGCTGCAGTGTCCTTCTCTTTCGTGGGCGGTGCCGATCTCATTTTCCTCCTCTTGGTTGATAGTTCAGACTTCTCCTAGGCAATCTGTAGGTATCTATTCTGCAGACATGTTCATACCATTTTCTCCTATACTGTTCTATTTTATCTGTCGAACTGAATGTTTGTAGTTCTTTTCGGACATCTTCTGTCCGGCTTAATATTTGGTACTTGCCAGTAATTAGAATTTCGCCCTGCCTGCGCTAGTGTTGCTATGTTACCGCTTCCAGGACTGCGGGAGTTGATTTGAGTCACCTTCTCTAGACGTATTGCCTTGTCCACGGCTCTTGAGCTACATCCGCCCATAAGAAACCGGCCAATCTGCTCAGCCGCTCCTCTTCGCTGGTTGGTTCGCCACAGGTATTCGATTCCCCAGGTACCTGGCATATCTGCGGAATTCTCCCTCGCCACCCCCGATCGGTCCAGCTCTAAGTTGTATCCAACTTAGAAAACAAAATACGAGGCTCTGAGCAACAATGGGATGGGAAATGAGAGAAATGTTTTTTTGCAAATACCCGAGGTTGTCTTTCGACATTCCTGGTGTTCTCTGCTGGCATGGCGTACTCGTAACCCAATTCTGAGGTTGGGGCGCCTGGAAGGCGGGGTTACGTAGTGTCCGATCATATGATGATGGTGATGATAATGGTGCTAAGATGAATATCAATGATGATGATTGCGATGACCATATGTTTTCGGGGATCATTTGGGCCTTAAAGTTTTCCTGACATTTGTTTTACAGGTGAGGAAAAACCTCGATAAAAACCTCACTCAGAAAAACTGCCCCGACCGGGAATCGAATCCGGGCATGCTGCGTGACAAACCAGCAAGCTACTCGTACCTCGAGAGCATAGCGGTGGTTTTTTCTCACAAAATATAAATTCAAGGAATTGTTCATTTTAATTAATTTTAGGCCTCTATATATATACTTGTAGCTTTTTTACATATTTTCATAACCTCTTCTCGGCAGAGTTTGTATCTTAAATTTCATTCACCTCTAATGGGAAATATTTGCTCATTTTGTGCACGATGAGAAAATCTCTTATTTCTTATTTTGTGAGTTGAAGAACGTAATTACTTATTAAAATCCATTATTGTCATCTATTTAAGACTTTAAATATTGTTTTTATTATCATCTTAGGCACAAGTTTTCTGTGTCTTTATTAAATGTTAAGTATATTCTCCTCATTTATTTATAATGTTGTGCATGTGTACTTTAGGACTATAGAACTATAGCCCTACTGTACTTTATGTAAAACAGGGTTCTTATAACATGGAAGTAATTACTACTGCTAATGAGAAGTATTTCAAGTTTTCTATTTTTGTAACAAGTCACATCAAACAGATATTTACTTAGACATAGCAAAGAAAATGCATTGAAATTATTCTTTATAGTACATCATGTGTTCGGGAAATTCATCGTAAAAATACATTTGCTCTCTTTAATTTAATTAAATTTAATAGATGTTTTTTGTAAGTCTTGGCCACCAGCATTCTCTCCTCGTGGAGTATATGACAATTCTGTATGTTCTGGTAATAGTCGCTCTACGCACTTCTTCTGTTTTACTAATATTTTTTTTTATATTTCAAGCGTTTCTTCGACGACACTTTTATAAGTGTGTTACACATAATCAATAAGGAGAATGTGGTCATCTTACCTCACTGGTCTGTATCAATTGACATGTTTCGATATGTTTTCCATACCATCATCAGCTTGTCCAGACTTGATTTTTATTTGTTGACCATGGATGTCGACCCCCATTCCATCATGTGGTTAACCGAATAACTTGTGAATCATTTTTTCTCTGGAAAATTTGAAAATCGATAATGTTATTTTCATTCTTCTAAATGTAGATCTTCTCTCAACTGGGGAGCTCTTGTGTTTTCTAACTGTTTTAATAATTTAGTGTTTACATCAATTTTTATGTGTTTTTTTTTGTGACCAGACATGGGCAGCTACTTATGATTTTTCAATTTCTCCATGTTTTACATTTCTAATGTGTCCTTTCGCACTAATGTTCAAGTTCTTCATTGTTTTACCTGTGTAAATCTTGTCACAAACAGCACATTTAATCAAATATATTCCCGATTATTTTTGTTCATCAATCCTTTCATTTTTGTTACCTTGATAAGTTTATTTAGGTTAAAATAATTTTTTGGTGCTAATGTTTTATTGAATTTGTCAAATATCAAGAATTTATGAGGTTAGATGACCAGATTCTCTATATTTATTAAGAAGTACCCATCATGTTAATTCCTATTGTAATCTATTAAATGCAACATTTGTTTTAAGAGTTTTCAAAGAAAGCACATATAATTAGGCATTCAAATGTTCACAATAATGAGCAATCTTTCAAAAGAAACATTTGTATTAGGTCTTCCACAGAAGGTAATCCAACAATCCATTTACATATTCATAAAAATGAAAAAAAAACTTTAAATTTACACTCGAAAGGTTTCTCTTTGTCATGAATACAAGAATGCTAACTAATTTTGTTTTTTATGAGAAACAGTTTTGCTACAAAATAAAAGTTTTTAATTATTGTGAATATGAAAATGCCTCGTAAAATTATATTCATCATAAAACGATTTATTACAACTTTTACAATTTATGTATTTTTTTTTTCATTTTTATGGATATATAAATGCATTGTTAGATTAATTTCTGTGGAAGTACTACTAGAAATGTTTCATTTGAAAGGTTTTTTCATTATTGCGACCATTTAAATGCTTAATTACAAGTACTTTTTTTGAAAACTCTTACAACAAACGTTGCATTTAATATATTACGATAGGAATTATGGGGCATTTCTTAATAAATAGTGAATCTGGTCATCTAACCTCATAAATACTTGAATTTCAAATGCAATAAAACATTAGCACGAAAAAATCATTTCAGCCTAAATAAACTTATCAATCCATATTTGGTTCGTCTTCCGGGCTTATAGGCCGTGGTCTGGTTGTCTTCTTACTCGACGTTTCATCTACTGCTGCGGTAGACATCATCAGGAGATACTGCGTGCTTTCTGTGAACTCCTCAACAGTCGGCTGCAGACTGGTGGTAGGTCGTTGGAAACTGTCTCTCTGTTTATAGCTAAACCCCGGGTGGAGGGGAGGTTTTCTGCGCGCACCGAGTTGTGCGCTGTATTGCCGTGTGCCGAAGTCATAGGCTTCGTTGTCGTGTTAAGCAGTGCTGGGATCCAAATTTTGTTTATCTTCAAGGTTTCTTCTTTTTGTTGAAGGAATTTTTATGTTTGTATATTTCTATGGCTTCTCTGTATAGTCTGGTGTAGTAATGTGATGTTTGTGATAATACCTGGGTATCTTCAAATCTTATAATATGTTGTTGGTTGTTCATACAGTGTTCCGCTACGGCCGATTTTTCATTTTGTTTTAACCTGCAGTGTCTTCATGTGTTCTTGTAATCGTGTGTTGATCATTCTCTTTGTTGTACCGATGTACACCTCTCCACAACTGCACGGGATACGATATATACCGGCATGACTCAAAGGATCTCTAGTGTCTTTGGCTGGGCGCAGTATATTGCTGATTTTTTGTGTTGGTTTGTAGGTTGTTGCTATGTTGTATTTCTTTAATAATCGTCCAATTTTCTCTGTAGTTGTTTTGATATAAGGTAGGTAAACCTTACCATTTATCTCTTCCTTGTTTTCGTTTTCGGGCCTATATTTCTTTGGATTTATGGCTCGACGAAAATCTGTTTTACTGTATCCATTGGTAAGAAAAGCTGCATGGAGATGATTGATTTCTTCTTGCAGATACTGTGGTTCCGAAATCCTTTTGGCTCGTTCAACCAGGGTTTTTATTATCCCGCGTTTTTTGTCTAGGATGGTGGTTAGACTGTTTGTGTAGGTATCTGTCTGTGTGAGTATTTTTCCTGTAAACCTTGTGTCCAAGTGTCATGTCTTGGTTTCGGATTACCAAAACATCCAAAAACGGTAGACTGTTGTCATGTTCCTTTTCCAGGGTGAATTGGATGCTGGGACAAATCCCATTTATGTGCTTCTTGAAGTTATCTAGTTCCTCCTCACCGTGTTCCCAAATGACGAAGGTGTCATCCACATATCTTAGCCAAACTGTGGGTCTTAAGGTAGCATTCTCCAAAGCCTGTTTTTTCAAATTTTTCCATGTAGAAATTTGCTATTACGGGACTTAATGGACTTCCCATGGCCACGCCGTCTATCTGTTCGTAGAATATACCTCTCCATTGAAAATAAGATTCTGTGAGACATATGTTGTAGAGCGCCGTTATGTCTGAGGAGGAAAGAGTTCTTGTAAGTATGTCATAGTTTCTCCGATAGGTACCTTAGTGAATAATGCAACCACATCGAAGCTTAGTATTATGTCATTCGGCTTGAGGTTTCATAGTGTCTATTTTTTCAATGAAGTGTGTGGAGTCTCTTACAAAAGTATCGGTTTTACCAATATATGGTTTCAGCAGTGAGGCGAGATACTTGGCAAGTTCGTATGTAGGTGAACCAATGGCCGAAACAATAGGTCTGAGTGGTGTTCCTTCCTTGTGTATCTTAGGTAATCCATACAATCTAGGTGGCAATGCTTCTGATTTGCACAATCTATGTTTTATGTCTTCATCCAGTGAGGAAATCTTGATGAGTTTATTAGATTTACGTAGAACCCTTGCTGTGGGATCATTTTTAAGAATCTTGTATGTCCCTGGATCTAAAAGCTGCTGTATTTTCTGGTTGTATTGCTCGGTTTCCATGATGACAAACAGTCTAACCACCATCCTAGACAAAAACGCGGGATAATAAAAACCCTGGTTGAACGAGCCAAAAGGATTTCGGAACCACAGTATCTGCAAGAAGAAATCAATCATCTCCATGCAGCTTTTCTTACCAATGGATACAGTAAAACAGATTTTCGTCGAGCCATAAATCCAAAGAAATATAGGCCCGAAAACGAAAACAAGGAAGAGATAAATGGTAAGGTTTACCTACCTTATATCAAAACAACTACAGAGAAAATTGGACGATTATTAAAGAAATACAACATAGCAACAACCTACAAACCAACACAAAAAATCAGCAATATACTGCGCCCAGCCAAAGACACTAGAGATCCTTTGAGTCATGCCGGTATATATCGTATCCCGTGCAGTTGTGGAGAGGTGTACATCGGTACAACAAAGAGAATGATCAACACACGATTACAAGAACACATGAGACACTGCAGGTTAAAACAAAATGAAAAATCGGCCGTAGCGGAACACTGTATGAACAACCAACAACATATTATAAGATTTGAAGATACCCAGGTATTATCACAAACATCACATTACTACACCAGACTATACAGAGAAGCCATAGAAATATACAAACATAAAATTCCTTCAACAAAAAAGAAGAAACCTTGAAGATAACAAAATTTGGATCCCAGCACTGCTTAACACGACAACGAAGCCTATGACTTCGGCACACGGCAATACAGCGCACAACTCGGTGCGCGCAGAAAACCTCCCCTCCACCCGGGGTTTAGCTATAAACAGAGAGACAGTTTCCAACGACCTACCACCAGTCTGCAGCCGACTGTTGAGGAGTTCACAGAAAGCACGCAGTATCTCCTGATGATGTCTACCGCAGCAGTAGATGAAACGTCGAGTAAGAAGACAACCAGACCACGGCCTATAAGCCCGGAAGACGAACCAAATATGGATCAAGACGCCGGCCGTGAAAGTCTACAATTATATATAAACTTATCAATGCTAATAAAAATGAAAGGATTGATGAAGAAAAATAATCGGGAATATATTTGATAAAATGCGCTGATTGTGACAAGATTTACACAGGTAAAACAATGAAGAACTTGACCATTAGTGCGAAGAACACATTAGAAATGTAAAACATGGAGAAATTGAAAAATCTGAAGCAGCTGCCCATGTCTGGTCAGAAAAAAACACATAAAAATTGATGTAAACACTAAATTATTAAAACAGTTACAAAACAAAAGAGCTCACCAGTTGAGAGCAAATCTACATTTAGAAGACTATAAGTAACATTATCAATTTTCAAATTTCCAGGGAAAAAGATTTGATTCACAAGTTATGTGGTTAACCACATGATGGAATGGAGGTGGAAATTCATGGTCAACAAATAAAAATCTAATCTGGACAAGCTGATGATGGTGTGGAAAACATATCGAAACATGTCAAATGAAACATCAAGACTAGTGAGGTAAGATGACCACATTCTGCTTATTTATTATGTGTAATACACTTATAAAAGTGTCGTCCAAAGAACCTTTTTTTTTTTTTTGTGAGAAACAGTTTTGCTGCAAATAAAAGTTTTTCATTATTGTGAATATGAAAATGTCTCGTAATATTATATTCATCATAAATCGATTTATTACAAATTTTACAATTTATGTTTTTTTTTCGTTTTTATAGATATGTAAATGCATTGTTAGATTAACTTCTGTGGAAGTCCTACTACAACTGTTTCATTTGAAATGTTTCTGATTATTGTCAACATTTAAATGTCTGATTATATGTTCTTACCCTGAAAAGTCTTAAAACAAATGTTGCATTTAATAGATTACAATAGGAAGTAACATTATCAGGTACTTCTTAATAAATATAGTTCTCCCGATTATTTTCCTTCGTCAATCCTTTCACTTTTATTAGCGTTGATAAGTTTATTTCGGCCGAAATAATTTTTTGGTGCTGATGTTTTATTCAATTTGTCAAAAATCAAGTATTTATGAGGTTAGATGACCAGATTCACTATATTTATTAAGAAGTAATTCATAATGTTAATACCTATTGTAATCTATTAAATGCAACATTTGTTGTAATTGTTTTCAAAGAAAGCACATATAATTAAGCTACTAATTTTTCAAAATTTTGATAAACTTTTCAAATGAAACATTTGTAGTAGGACTTCCACAGAAGTTAATCTAACAATGCATTTACATATCCATAAAAATGAAGAAAAATTAATAAATAGTTTAATGATGAATATAATTTTATGAGACATTTTCATATTCACAACAATGAAAAAATTTTATTTGTAGCAAAACTGTTTCTCACAAAAACAAAATTAGTTATAGTCCGTTTGCTTACTTATGAGAATCTTCCCGCGTATATTTTCAAACGGTTGCTGCACGGCCCGTCGGAGAGTGGGGGCCACTAGCCGAAGTTTCTAAAATATGTTAGCACTTATAGCGTCGACGAGAGAAACGACCCTCCCGTGCACTTGAATTATATTATATTTATATTATATTATAGCAACAACTCCAGGAAAAATGTATAAATTATTATTGTACGTACTGGTCACTTCAATTCAACAGCAACATCGTTACTTTCTCTTTGCAATTCGGACTCCGAGTCACTGCTGTCATCTCTGTCATTCTCCAGGTTGATAATAAATCTATCAGATAGTTTATCCATCAGCTGATCGCGTTCCCAATAAAATTCTTCCCTTTTATATGCATGATGGCAAGCTTCTCTCCAGTTTGCACATTCACCGAATTAATGGCTTATTGAAAAACAGTTTTTACGTGATTCATACAAAATTTCGTATTATATTTTCGAACATAATATTTCACTTGGGCCCAAACTATACTGCTCAAAAAAATTAAGGGATATTGTAGAATAACCTATTAAGACTATGTTTTTAGGAACAGTATTGGATGCAATTACTTTCTATTACTCCAAAAGAATGTAAACAAGAGTTTGAAATCATTACGTAACCTCTGCACCACACCAGATGTCAAAGAGATCCTGATTAGGAATATGGCAAACAAACAAAGCAACATTAACATGGGTGAAAATGTTTCTTTAGTATGGTGCATGGTCTCCTCGAACGGCCAGCACTGCCTCACACCTGCGTGGCATTGATGCAATGAGGTTAGAAATGTGTTCTTGGGGGATACGTGGCCACTCTTCCATAAGAGCAATGTGCAGCTCTGGAACAGTTGTGGGAGGTGCTGGTCTGCCTGCAATGCGCCTGCCTAATGCATCCCACACATGCTCAATCGGATTTACGTCCGGGGAGGAAGCTGGCCATTGCATACGCTCGATACCCTCCACTTCCAGCATGTCGTCCACCAAGCCAGCTCTGTGGCGTCGTGCATTATCGTCCATAAAAAGAAAAGAATCACCTATGGCACCAGCATAAGGCACGACAAAAGGTCGGAGAATCTCATCTCTTTACCTTACCGCAGTCAAAGTACCACCTTGGATGACGTAGAGGTCCGTACGTCCACCACTACTGACTCCTGCCCACACCATCAATCCACCGCCACCATATGGGGATCTTTCACGTACAAAAGCTGGATTGTTTCGTGTCTCTTTTTCCCTCCAGATGAATACACACCGACTACCGCATTCCACATTGAATCGCGACTCATCAGAAAAAAGAACTGATCTCCATTCAGCATGCCTCCAACCACGATGTTCCTCCGCCCAGTTTCTGCGATCTCTACGGTGTTGTGGAGTTAACCTGGTACACACCATGGGCCTACGGACATAGATACCACTTCCATGCAGTCGATTAGGGACAGTTTGAGTTGACACCCTGCGTCCTGTTGCTGTTTGAAGTGTATTTCGCAGTTGAGTTGCATTCTGCTGTCTATTCCGACGGGCTGTTAACAAGAGGTAACGGTCATCCCTTGCTGTTGTTGCCCTTGGTCGACCCTGTCCGGCTCTTCTGGGAACAGTATGTTCTTTGAAAATGATTCCAAAGTCTGGAAATCACGCTTTGAGACACCCTAATGGCTTGTGCCACCTCTTGTTGTGTCTGTCCAGCTTCCATCCTTCCTATGGCCCTCCAAACCGTTGGTTTACGTAAATCACGTTGTCGAGGCATCACTGTCCCTAAGGCAAGTCATTCACTAACTGAAAACTGGACTGGATTTAAAAACAGCAACAAAACATTCACCCCCACACAACCCTTTCACATCAACAGTACAGACACTGCCCTCTGGTGTGGTACCGAGGTTACGTAATAACTTCAAACTCTTATTTACATTATCTTGGAGTAATAGAAAGTGATTGCATCTAATACTATTCCAAAAAACATAGTCTTAATAGGTAATTCTACAATATCCCCTAATTTTTTTGAGCAGTGTAATTCTATCGGATTAAATTCGCAGTGATACGGTGGTACGCGAACAACATCATGATCCATTGTCTCTGCTAGTTTATCTTTTTCGTATGTTTTAAAGTGGGATTTGGAATTTTATATAAGGCTGCCATGAACATGCGCTTATCATATGGTGTTTTTGTTTTACCCGTAACCATTCCTGCATTTCACATTTCTTGGAGTTCGATGTGGGTGCCCTGTTAAGTTCGCGGGAATGATAAGTGGCATTGTCCATTACGATGCATGAATTTGGTGGAATATTGCGAAGTAGCTGGTCTTTAAACCACGATAAAAATCTCTCACTGTCCATTTCTTCGTGGTAGTCTTTAGTTGACTTCGACTGAAATACTAATAAACCATTATTAACAAAACCGCTCTCGCTACCGGCATGAACAACAATAAGACGGGGACCTTTACCAAGTGGAACTTTTACTGGAGTGGTGTCATCATCTATTGCCCACATTTTATCACGTGTCATATGAGCATTAATACAAGTCTCGTCAAGATATATAATATTTTTCCTGAGGTACGGATGTCTTTTATTGTGTATAAATATTGGATTCTCTTTGAAATTATGTCAGAACGTTCAAGTAAATACGATCTATTATTATTGTTTGTCATTTTCCTTGAATTGAAATCCTATTGTTTAAAAAATAATTTTCCATACTGCCCATCGAGTCAAGTCACCTTTTATTTTCACCTTGCATGCTGTGAGAATGTCACTAAGACTAGGGATATAGCCCTCATTATATAAGCTTAGGACTAATCTTATAGCATTGCGATCAAAACCCTTCTACATTTGTTTTCTTACACTCACGAGGACGTTTCTTACTCGGACTTTTAAGTTCATTTGTCTCCCGCTTTTCTTTCAGAATTCTCCCTATAGTAGACTTTGATAAGCCAGTTGCGCTACTCGTTCTGTCTCACACCTGACTGACTGATAATAAAGGTTTGCCGGTTTTTGCATTTTCAAATTCACTTTAAAAAAATGTGAACGCGACGCACGAGCTTCTTACTATCCGAATGAATTGGTTTACCTGTACCTCCTATAAAACACACAGGCACAATAATACACAGGAAAAATAACGCTGCTATTATAATTTTACTCATCTTTGAAGAAAAAAAAACTTCACGTAGCACAATTGATACGTTAACTCACCACTAAATACAATACAAAAGTGCACAATACCTTCGAAAGAAGGAAAGAATTTCCGACCTTCCTATACGTGATGCTGGCCTTCAAGTAAACAGAGAATTCACCTCCCGCCCCTAATCCCTTCAAATATTTGCGCGGAAAGATTCTCTTAACTGAGCAAACGGACTATATCATTCTTGTATTCATAACAGAGATAAACCTTTCGAATGTGAATTATAACAAGTGATATATTACGAAGAAAAGTTTTATTAAACATGTAGAACTTAACAGTAACGACCAACATATCAACTGGAATATCTGAAATAATAATTTTCCCCAAAATTTCCCTCTCATTAGATCACGTAGTGAAAAATGTTTTATAGTTAGTGTTAGCTTCTTTATTAAAATACGCTGTTGGGAATTAGGTATCTAGGAAGTCTAGGAAGCCATGGAGAGTCAAATGTGCTAGTATCGTTACTCTGTCGTTACGTTGAAGAAAGTTAAAAGTTGCAGAAAGTCTTTAAATGTTTCCTCAATTTAAAAATATAGTTCGGGATGACTGGGTAACTTAGGTATAATTACCCTGAATAATGCGACCTCCATTTTCTAATTTAATCTGTGCGAGATATGTAATGTAAAACATACAATAAGAATGAAAAATAAGGTTTGATGATTGCTTTGGTTCATTTTTTTAGTTTAAGAATGAATTGTATTTCTATCATGTTAGACGTAATGGGCTCAACATTCCAATAACTTAAACTCTTTGCTTTTCACACAACATTCTTATGGCATTGCTTTACCACACACACTTTCCATTTTTATCAACATTTAATAGTATTTTAAACATTTTACAATGATTCCAAAAATATGTTTTAGGTTCAAATTTCCTTCATGCACCACGATTTTAAAATATTCCATATATTCGATTTATTTTACTTTCCCGGATTAATTCTTTTTCAAACATTAACTATCACTTAGAACCTATTTTATACCTTTTGTAATTATGTTTCGAATATATTTTAATGGAATAATTATCTGTATGTAACGTCTGGTGTAGCAGTCATTATTTTTTCAACCATATACAGTATTTCTTTGCTGGAATGCAGCCAACATATATTTCAGAACTACCTACTTTTGGGTAATGCTTTACATGCCTTTATATTTCATACTTTTACATTTTAGAGAACTTAAATGGCATTAGATTAGATTTTAGGTTATTTTAGGCCTAAAAATACTTTTGTATTAAATTATATAAACATCATTGCATATGTTGGGAGTATGGCATGATTTGAAAATTGAGTGCACTTTATTCTGGTGCATGTGCATATCTGCTTCGACTTAGAAAATTTTAGTGGCATGTGCTGGAAACTTATCCCATATTTTACAAGTTTTAAATATTTATTTATGTATAGAATTTGTGGTATTTCTCTCTCAATGATTTTTGTAAGTTCTGCAGAATCATAGTGCACATGCATGAGTCATCAATTAAATTCTGGCATATGGCAGGACATACATATGTGTAGTTCGTGTACCAATATTATCAATTAATTTCAAAGCACATTTTAAGAAACGGATGTTAACTCACTTCATTTTGTCAGGTTGTGATGGGACAAGTTAGAGTACATCAATTTTTTAAATAATATATATGTAATTTATTTAGTTACTTTATGAAGGGTCAGATTTGAGTGCATCCATTTCTTATAAACATGTTTGGAAATTAACTGCAAATGTTGACCATATCAATCTCACGAGTATGTGGCGACAATTCCATAAATGTTTGCATGTGCACCCTAATATTGTGTAGAACTTACAAACATTGAGCAGGTTATGTGTTAAGGTAGGAACTTGGAGTTAGCATTATTCTGAATACATGGCTATTCTAGTGCAAGTGACAGTGTGAATTCTAGTAGAGACATGAGCTCTACCAATTTGAGCAGAACTTGAAAGTGGTCTGCAGTGCAGTGTTTACCTATACTCTCTGTATATTAATTTCCAAATTATTGGACATCACATCATGTCTTCTTGACTGCCCTGTTCTGTTGTTATGCAACTGCAGGGATTAATGTGAGAAAAGTTTGTGCTTCTTCCTGGAGGTGGAGCTGGAGGTGTTTTTAAATTCTGGCTCAAGCACATATTTTTCTCTTTAGTTACATTAATCATCCTCGGAGTCTGACAACTAAGTTGTTTGCCTCTGGTCCCAAGATTTGCAGGGTCAATGAGTTTTTTAGGGGGGTAGAAATTTAAGAGCAAGTTTTCTGGGAGAGACTTTAAATCATGCCAAGTTTGAAGATTTTCAGGCTTATAAAAGAACCTGAATCCTAAGTTATAGGCTTTGAGCAAGATGTAACTGTTTTCCCATCCAAGTAATACATGGGTTGTTTACCAGATGCCTCTTTGAGATGCCAAGCTAACCATTTGTCACTTACTGAAATCTGTAGGATAATAAGTGTAACTAATTTTCAAAGTTTGTTATTCTCTCCGTTTTGCTAGTAATGCTTCAATTTTCAATGTTTTTATGTTGCTAAATTAAATGGAAATAAAACTTAAAATTGTATATGATTTTATTATATATTTGTAACTTACATTAAAGGACAAATTATTATTTGAAGAAAAAAATATATGCCTAGATAGCTTATGGATAAAGCACTGGAATGGAGGTCCAGAAATCCTGTGTTCATATCCAAGTTTAGGTATGAAATTTTCTTTTAAATATTAATTTGTCCTTTAATATAAGTGCAAACATTGGAAGCTTGGTTAAGTTACTGTTGCAAGGGGTATAGACAGACATAGCGAAATCTTGCAGCTTGTAGCAAATTGATGTGCTATGTTGTCCTGCCTGTTAGTTAAAAATGCCAATTACATTAATTATGATTTAGTAGGTTATGTTTGCAGAACTTAGATGCATTTAACAGCAGTCTGAGGGTTTGCCCCATCTTGTAGTTGTATCAATACACAATGAGCGACAAACGACAAATTCCACAGTGTGACAGAAGTGGAAGGCCCTTGGCCTACTAGCCGACTGCTGGCCTTACATTCACATTTATTAATTACAGATGTGAATAATCATTCAGCCAGTGTATGGGTGGCATGTGGATCCCCTGACGTTACAGCTGGTTTTCTCAACCAGGAACCGCTACTTATTGTAGTTAACCAGATTCCTCACGATGCTGGTTGCCGCAACCCATTAGAAAATTTGTTCCCACATCGGAGCCGAGTGGTTTAAAGCATTATGTCTTGGTGCAGGACTATGGGTACGAGTCACCGTGGGTTTCTTATTTGAGAGGAGTCCAGACTCCACTGTGGTCTGATCAGTTAGTCTTGTGCGAGAGGATGACCAGTGAACTTGATTTGAAGATGTTTTAAGTGGAGATGTCAGCGAGTGTAAAGAACTGACTGTGTTTTAAACAGACTCTGATAGCAGGACAAAGGAGCGATTGCAATTAAGTCATACGTAAACAAATAAAAATCTTCGGAAATTGTTTAAAATTAAAAATTTTTATTAGCAACAAAAGTCATATGTTTAGTGCAACAATTAGGTCATCAGTAAAGGCTTCCATTGCCTCATATTGACAGCCAATCTTTTTATTTCTTGCCGTGTTTTTTGCATATCCTTGAGTTTCCTGTTCAGCGGTTTTCCTCCAGGTTCTCCTACATCGACCTGTTTTCCTAGTTCCCTGTGAATTCCAGTTCAAGGCTTCTCTCCTAGTCGCGCCCCAGGTTTTCTCAATATATGACCTGTCCATCTCCATTTTCTATCTTTTTTTGAAGTTGATTATTTTCCCCCATAGATCTTCATTACCTAGTGTACTGATGTTTGTTTAATGTCTCTATCATGTCATACGTCCTATCTCAAGGGGGTTGTGGTGGAGAGCTAACATAAATCTGGAAATGTATAGAAAACTACCAGCTGCTACACACAAATAAATTAAATGTGTTTTTATGTGTAGTTGAGTAAGTGAAAAGAAAAATAATTATAAATTTATATCGTAATTATTTCTTGGTACCCTGTGCTAATTACTTGGCGTTGCTTGGAAATCTACTTATCCCGATCTTCTTGGCATAAATCAAAGACAAAAATGATCATTGCGAGTTATCCGTAAAAGATAGGCATAAGCTGTCGTGGAATATTTGGTAGAATGTTTTGAGATATTCAATTCTGTGTACATTAATTTGGTGTATTTGTTACGGTTTAGACAGCGCAAACCATTTCAGCATCGAAAAGCTACTTTTTTAGTCCACCGATTCCCTTTTTTTAAACTCTGGCTCTGTAGTATGTACTATATTATATATATTAGTTGGACAATGTTATGCTTCAACCGGTTAAGCGCCACTTTTTTAAGTTGACATTTTGTTGCCATCTGTTACACTCCCTCATGAAGTAATTGTGTGCACACATTCAACGCTAAATCTTTAAATATAGTCTTATTATTAAATAAACATGTAAACACCATCAGCCCTATCACAGATTCTGTGTTTTGCAACAAATGGGTATGAAACCAGATCTTCATAAATGCAATAACAATTTTGCATCATGCAGCTACGCGCCAAATGTTCCTGATCTTAGTTTGTTGATGCATAACTGTCAAACATGTAAAATAACTCGCAGTAAACTGATATTGTTAGTTTGGCGCTACAATAAATCGTAAAGATTATCAAACTTTAAACTATTATTCTAGAATATTAGATTAAGTTTTTTAACGGAAAACTCATAACATTTGAAACTTACTATAAAATCTGTAAGTACACTTTATCTACATGACTAATTATATGGCATCACCATCTGGGTGCTGGCCTCACAGTTAATCATTCAGCTGACGTAGCTAGTTTTCTCAGTCTGGAGCAACAGTCAAAATTCTTGATGGCAACCGGTGGGAACTGATCCTGTACTGGACGGAATTCCGTGAGAAAATCTCTTCACCCATGTGAACTCGAACGAGATAAGTGGGTTGTGCAGAAGTGCTTTGTGATCGATGGGCTGAATTGCTGCTCTTTTCAGTTGCCTTGGGTTAGGCGTTCTGTTATTTATATTTACAATAATACCGGTAATTGTTATTTGAAAAATAGTGGAGTCCAGGTGGGTTTTTTTAAGTAGGATGGCAAAGTTTTATTTTATTAATTGTTGTAGAGAATCGTTTTTATTTTGATATTATGTGACAGTGTAGTGTTAAAGATGCGCTGTCACTGTTCAAATTTGTACTAGAGAATGTTAGCGATTCTTTAGAGGATGAAAATGGTTTACGACTCAATGGTATTAATAAGCTGTTAGTTTATGCTAATGATTTAGTATTATTAGGCGATAGCGGGGAGATACTAACATACAACATGCACACTCTATTGGATAAGTAATTGGGACTGGTAGTAAACATCCAAATACACATTTACATATAGAAATATACAGCCTAATGCAAATGGACAGTTAATGACAAAAGAGGAAAATTTTGAGGAAGTAGTTCATTTCAAATACTTCGGAACGATAATTATAAATATGAATAAGACACACAATGACATTAAACGTAGCCTCAGATCTGGAAATGCATGATACAAGTATTAGAGCTTCTCTTTTGGTCCCAATTATCTTTCAATAAAACATTAAACTGTTATTCTTCCAGTTATATTATATGGATGTGAAACTTGGACTCTTACTTTAAGGGGGGAGAAATTATTACGAATATTTGAGAATAAATTTCTTAGAATTTTCGGACCAAAAGGAGATGAACAAAGAAATGAGTCGAGAAGACAACATAACAGTGAGCTACACGATCTTTATACGAAAACCAGATATAATAAGAGAAGCAAAGTGTCGTAGACTGCGATGGGCAGAACATGTGGCACGAATGGGGAATGAAAGAGGGGCATGGAAGCTTCTTGTAAGAAAACCAGAATGAAAACACATTGTTGGCAGCCCAAGAATGAGATGGGAGAATAATATAATCCATGATTTGAGATGAGTAGGTTATACAGGGGGTGGTTGGAAAAAGATAGATCAGGATGGGATGTGTGGAGAGCTTATGTCCTCGCGGCCATGACGGGTTCAACAGTGCTACTGAGTTATACTAGGTACACTTTCAAGGTCAAATGTGTGTATCCCTACTACACACACGTGAAGCTGCGCAGTATGATAGTATAGCAGGGGTGAGAGAGGAGGGATCTTACATATGGTGACTGAATATCGGCCACTTGTATGACCTAGTATAGTTCACAATGAATTGCAATGTAAAAGTGGAGAAAAATATGCTGAGGAAGTTGGATTTTCACATTAAATTGGAATGTGAAAGTAGAGAAAAATAGGCTGAGAAAGTTGGATTTTCACATTAAATTGGAATGTGAAGGTAGAGAAAAATATGTTGAGAAAGTTGGATTTTCACATTAAAGTGGAATGTGAAAGTAGAGAAAAATAAACTGAGAAGGTTCGATTTTCACATTAATGTGGAATGTGAATGTAGAGAAAAATAAGCTGAGAAAGTTGGATTTTCACATTAAAGTGAAATGTGAATGTAGAGAAAAATATGTTGAGAAAGTTGGATTTTCACAATAAATTGGAATGTGAAATTAGAGGAAAATAACTTGAGAAAGTTGGATTTTCACATTAAATTGGAATGTGAAAGTAGAGAAATATAACCTGAGAAAGTTGGATTTTCACCTTAAATTGGAATGTGAAAGTAGAGAAAAATATGTTGAGAAAGTTGGATTTTCACATTAAAGTGGAATGTGAAAGTAGAGAAAAATAAACTGAGAAGGTTCGATTTTCACATTAATGTGGAATGTGAATGTAGAGAAAAATAAGCTGAGAAAGTTGGATTTTCACATTAAAGTGAAATGTGAATGTAGAGAAAAATATGTTGAGAAAGTTGGATTTTCACCTTAAATTGGAATGTGAAAGTAGAGAAAAATATGTTGAGAAAGTTGGATTTTCACATTAAAGTGGAATGTGAAAGTAGAGAAAAATAAACTGAGAAGGTTCGATTTTCACATTAATGTGGAATGTGAATGTAGAGAAAAATAAGCTGAGAAAGTTGGATTTTCACATTAAAGTGAAATGTGAATGTAGAGAAAAATATGTTGAGAAAGTTGGATTTTCACCTTAAATTGAAATGTGAAAGTAGAGAAAAATAAGCTGAGAAGGTAGGACTTTCACATTAAATAGGAATGTGAAAGAAAAAGTAAGCTGAGAAAGTTGGATTTTCACATGAAATTGGAATGTGAAAATAGAGACAAATAGGATGAGAATGTTAGATTTTCACATAAAATTGGAATGTGAAAGTAGAAAAAAATTAGCTGAGAAAGTTGGCCCAAAAGTCAACCAGAAGGCTACAGACACATTAGCGTTATACGTCATCTGGTAATGGAATTTTCTCTCAACTTATGTAAGTGAACATAACTAATGTACACTTAGCGACAAAAAGAATGGGCTGACTCTTCTTATTCTTCTTCCTTCCAAGTATTAGGCCAAGGCCTGTTACTATCCTATAGAAAATGTTCCCTCAATCGTTTCATAGGACGGCCCAGAAATCGTCGTCCTCTTGGTATATAATTATAAACAGCTTTGGGAATCCGATTTGAACTATTTTTTTTAGATGGTGTTTCCAATTTAGTTGGTACTGCTTAATATATTCCAAAATTGGCGTAAGCTTCAATTTTTTAAGATATCGGTGTTCCCTTTCTGATCCCATCTGGTGTAACCCGCTGTTCTGCGCATGAATCTCATTTCACAAGCCGTTATTCTGCTTTCATGTTGTCTTTTTAGTGTCCATACTTCACTACCTTAGGTCAACACTGGTCTAGCTAAGGTGTTATATAAGCTTAATCTGGTTTTTTTTTGTATAAGGGATGATTTCATAACTTCATTAATAATTCCCAATCTTTTATTATAACTAGTAGTTTTTTCAGGGATGTCCTTTTCATCCCACATAGAGAGATAATATCCAATATATTTAAATTGATTAGATCTCTCTAAAATTTTATTCTGGACACAGATTTTACTTTGTATAGGGTCCTTCCCATGAAATGCCATAATTTTAGTCTTGTTAATTGATATTTCCATATTAAATTTGGCACCTATTTTTTGTAAATTATAAATTGATCGTTGCAAATCATTTTCGGAAATTGCCAGAAGAGCTAAATCTTCTGCAAAAAGAATAGCATCGAGTTTGAGGTTCCTATTGATAGGTATATATCCTCGTTGTGTTTTCCTCCATTCGTTTATTAATTTATATATATATATATATATATATATATATATATATATATATACATACATATATAATGAAAAGCACCGGTGAATGTCCACATCCCTGTCTTACTGCAGTGTTGATCTTTTCCCAAGAAGGTGGGCTGACTCTTGTTCTAGAATATTTTAAGTTCCAACGCGCGATTCACACGAGTAAATTAATTGCACAGTAGAGCTACATAACGTTTCCCTTCTTCCGTTGAAGTGTATTATTTCAAGCTCAATTAGCCAATGTACGCTTAGCTCAACGATTAGTGGCTTGATTCATATGCTATAGGTCACAGGTTAGATTCCTGATGAGGTTAAATTTTTAAATTGTGTATTATTTAATAATAGGTATCATTGCAGCCAATGGCCATGTAGAAAGAATTGTTTTCATGTCTTACAGAAGTCTGTTATCGATGTTCCTATAGTTTTACACTGTAATAGGTGATGTAGGTCGCAGTGCGACCCACATAGTTTGCACTTGCACTTTTCTTCTGAGATATGGCGCTTCACTGTTGTTCATATCCTGTGGTGGAAACCATGGACCGCGACTCTCGTCACGGTGTGTCTGAGGTCGTATCTGGCTGCTGTTCATTCCCTGTAGATCATCGCATCCGTTGCGTAGAACTCAGGTCATATATGTTCTCTCATCTCGTTTAGTTCCCTCAGCAGTTCTTTGTAAGCATCTGTTGCCGGCACGAGAAGGCCCAGCTGGAGCTCTTCTATGAAGAAGGGTTCCTTTGTCAGTATGTATATTAGGCGTGAAGGCGTGTATTTTGATACGATAAGCGCTGTCTTTAAAAAGTGTGCTTTGACTTTCTCTATTTCCTCTAGGTTTGCCTTATTTAGGTTCTTCCAAATCACTTCTAGTCCATAGGTCATGATTGGTGCAATTTTTAAGCGGAAGATGGTCATTGCTCTCTCCAGGAATAGTTTACTCAGGTTTTTAATACTGTTCGATGTTGTTCTGGCCGCTAAGGGCATTCTTTGATGTGCTTATCGAAGCTGTCACCTGGGCTCTGCAGTGTGATCCCCAGATATTTGAACTGGTTTACATTTTGCAGTGGGTCTCCCTTATACCGAGTGCAGTCATTCGCTGCGAGTCTTCCTCCTTTCCTGAAGGTAATGTTACTGTTTTTTTCTCATTTATTTCGAGGTCGTTCTTTTCGGCCCATGCTGTGAGTTTGTCGAACGCTGTTTGAGCTTTTTCGATGTCATGGGATGTAACATGTCATCAGCGTATGCCAAGATTTGGACGTTTTCTGTTTCTATCTTTGTGGGTATTTTTGCTGTTGCTATTATGAAAAATAGGGGGCTCAACGGGTCACCTTGGAGTACGCCGTTTGTCTGATCTATCTGCTCTGTTTTTGAAACTCCATCGTCTATCTGCACTTGGTTTCTGGAGAGGATGTTCTCAATTAATCTAGTTACTTGATTTCTTCCTGCTGCTTCTTCTATTCTTCTTATTATCAGCTGCCTGTTTAAGAGGTCGAAAGCCTTCTTGTAGTCTATGAAGATGGCATGTAGTTTTCCTCTCGGTTGTTCTAAGGCTATTTCGATGCTCTCTTGTAGACATTTAATTGCTTGTGTCGTCGATTTCCCTTTTATGAACCCGAACTGTTGTTCCGGTATGACATGGACCGTCATCACTCTTAATCTCTCTCTGAGTATGCTGGTCATTATTTTTAGTGTTGTGCACTCTAGGGCTATTCCCTGTATGATTTTGGGTCCTTCGTGTCTCCTTTGGCTTTGTACAGCACCTTCAGCGTTGCTATTCTCCACTTGTCCGGAATGCTGCCTTGCCTTAGGCATTCGTTGAAAAGCTCTGCCCAGGTGTCTGCGAGAGCTTGCTCTGTTTCTTTGAGGTGTTCGAAGGCAATTTCGTCATGTCCGCAGGCTTTTCTGTTATTATTTCAAGTGTATTATTTCAAGCTCAATTAGCCAGCGTACGCTTAGCTCAGTTCTTAGTGGCTTGATTCGTATGCTATAGGTCACAGGTTCGATTCCCGATGAGGTTAATTTTTTTAATTGTTAAAAAGCTTTGTATTTTATGCTTGACTGTCCATTCCCAAAGAAACAACGTACTTACTATTGGGAAGTATTACTATTATTATTTATTTATTTATAAACAGGTTTACAGTGTAATAAAACATCTTCCTGTGCTCAAAACGTTTTAAATTTTTTCTTCTTTTTCCATTCTTCTCTATCTTCACATTCAAATTCTTCCAGACCTAGCTCCCTCATACCACTTCTTACATCATCCATCCATTTAAATCTAGGTGCACCTCTTTGTTGATTTTACCATGGTTACCTCTAATGCTGCCATCTTTGGTTGGCTTTATAAATTTTAAAATACATTTTTTTTTCTATAGGAATATCAAAATTCATTGATCGATATTTATTCTTTTCAATGAATATCTTCTCCCAAACTGTTAATTCTAATACTTCATCCAATTGTTTCAAAATTTTGCATCTCTATTAATTTTATGTTGTTCTAATGAACTGTGTGCAGCAATAGCTGATTTTTCAATTTCACAATTTGAAACAATTGCATAAACTATTAGAATTAACAGTTTGGGAGAAGATATTCATTCAAAAGGATAAATATCGATCAATGAATTTTGATATTCCTATAGAAAAAAACTTTATTTTAAAATTTATAAAGCTAACCAAAGATGGCAGCATTAGAGGTAACCATGGTGAAATCAACAAACATAGAATTTCAACAGTTGGAGTCATGAAAATAAATTGAAGATGATTGAAAAATTCATTTGAAACCAATGGTCTTAAATCAAATAAATTTGAAATTGTATGAAGCGAGTTATTAAAAATATGTTCTCCACTCACTATTAACTTTATATATATGTTTGGTCTAATTACATCTCACAATATTAAACAGAGGAGGCTAAAATAAATGAAGATGATACTCTCCTTCATAGTAAAGTTTCAAATACAAGGTAAGAATTTCAGATGAAAATGATGCAATGAAATAAAGACATATGTAAAAAGGTTTTCAGGTTTATAAATGCCATTTCAAAATAGAGAATTGAAAATATCCGAAAATCTATAAATACTAATGCAGAGATAGGCAAGGATATGTGAAGCACACACACCAACAGACAGACCAAATTGTCCAAAACTGGTTATTGAACACACATCATTTAAGGGTCCTGAAAGCCATTATAGCATAAAGAAAACAGAAGTTGTATTTACCTGGGAACTGTGTATTTTAACAATGTATAACATGTATAAAGACAATTATTCTTTTCGGAGATGGCGGGAGACCGTAACGGGCCACTGGGCCTAATACTTGAAAGGCAGATAATGATGATGATGATGAAAGACAATTATTCTGAAAACTTTATATCTTCTGAAATGTATTAAACCATTTTCATAACACAGTTCAACATTTAATTCGGATACCCCAGAAACGATTCGTATAGTATCTGTGATGAATTTACTGCTAACAAGAAGTCGCTCCGGTTCAGTTAAGTACCACTGCAAATGAAGAGATGAGGCCGGAGATAGAGAAGAAGATATTGTATCTTGAAGATTCACATAGCAAGAACTGAGATTATTTATGATGGTCAGAGGGAAGCATGGAAGAGAAGTATTAAAATTATTTCCATGGATTTTCAGAAAAATCTCCCTTGTCCAAACATTGTATATTACAAGCAAAAATTTAGCTACTTTTCTTTCATCATTCAAAAGTTGTTTGATAACAAGGCCATTTTCTATATTTATTCTGAAACTCATGGTAGGAAAGGAGCCAATAAGGTAACTTCATTTCTTATTAATCAGTATATTACAAACATCCTTAACCCAAAAATCCAATAGTTAAATATATTCTGTGAATCTGCAGGAGGGCAAATAAAAATTGCATGCTCTTTAGATATTTACACTACATTGTTCATGAGAAGACACATTTGCAGTCAGTTCTTGTTACATTCCCAATAAGTGGACCTACCTACCTAGAATGTGACAAGGGTATGGGTCTGATAAAGTCAAAACATTTCCGTAAGACTGGGTTGGATTATTCCAAAGTGCAACAATGAAAATAATGAATATGTGTAAGACAAAAAGAAAACTCTCACTCTTCTTATAATAGGTCCAGGAACAACCAAAAAAAATGAGCTTCCCAAGATCTACTCCAAGTTTTACAAATTAAACTAATCTGTTCCACCACAAGTTCGTCCGCAGACAGGACTTTGCTACATTATGATTACACCTGAATAACCATGAAGCACAAGGGTTTGTAATCTAGCAATTCTATATATTGAGAGGGAGAAATGTTGGAATTTTTTTGAAGGACCTCTCATCAGATTTGTTGCTTGATGGGTCCAAATCACCTTATATATATATATATATATATATATAATATTTGGGTTATATATATATATATATATATATATATATATATATATATATATATATATATTTGGGTTATATATATATATAAAACCCAAATATACTAAAGCATTCCAACAACAATAATGATTATGATAATAGTACACTATCATATTATATTAATATAAAAATGTTTTTAAGAACAGTTCTCGAATCAGTATAAAAAAGTGAAATAATACAACATATTGGTTTTCAGTCATCTGATATCATGCAGACTAGTGTAATCGAAAAATTGTTAACGCTATATTTTGAGAGAAACAACCACTAAAGAATACTCTGGAAAATACGAATTAAAAAATGTATATATCTATCTATCTATAATGGCGTAGCCCAAATAGTGGACTTATTCCAAATACTTAAGAATCGTACGGAATGTTTATAGGATCATTCAAAAAAGTTTAAAATATACAAAACGTTACCTGACGTTATTACAAATGCTCAATGTGTGTAGTGCAACAGTGACATAAGAATGTTGTATGGAAAATCGTAATCGACAAATTGTAGACCTCAGCCTCAAATGGTAACTGTACTAACCTATTGTGCAAATTAATATAAAACCAACCAATATTCGCGTAAATTATAAATAATTAAAAGTCGTAAGAAATGTTTATAAAATGTTTAAAATGGTACGAAACGTTATTATAAACGGTTGAAAAGTTGTTAGTGCATTAGTGGCATAAGAATGTTGGACGGAAAATTGTGTGGGTCTTAAACCAACCACGGAGGTTTTTAATTTGAACTGCAGTAAGTGATTGACAAATAATGGACTTTTTCCAATGTAGACGAATTAATTAATAAATGTGGTAACATAACTACTCCACTGCATACCGAACCTGTTCTCTATGATACCGAATCATTAATGTGGTCACGGCCTCCATTGTCGCCACAGTATTCTGTTTTAATCCTTGTGCATTTATTGGAATATTTGCGACGTTCTTTGTTCTTCATCGGCAAGGTATTGTATCTAATCTGTTCCCTATCTTCCAGTTTCATTAATCTGTGGAAATAAATTATATATACACATGCCACGTCCTTTATTATGCGTTTATATTTTGTAATTTGGCCGGGTGGGAGAACAGTGCCTTTTTATTTACGCACTTTAACAGTACATTATTGGCATACATATTAATCAAATACTATATTTAACGTATTTCAGTCTGGGAAAGTTATTATCATTTCTTTATTTTCTCGTAAATATGAAAATAAACTGGGACTATTTCCTGTCATGACCACGAAGGTTACAACAATTCTTACTTCTAACCAGCGATAAACCACCGATTATCACAAGGGGATGAACACCAATGACCACAGATATACCACCGTTACAGCATATCAGTGGCTTCAACAAATTATGTCCGAATTTGTCTTTTACATATTTAACCGCTTAAAATAATAAAAAGGACGTTACCTGGAATTCACCTACGTTAGAGTAATTGATTTAGGTTTGGTTAGCTTTTAGTTTCCTTGCATTTTAAATCTGATTTAATACGTAACATAAATTACCTCTTCATATGTTATTCTATGGAACATTCAACATGTCTGACGGTTACAATGTAAAATCATATTTCCACTACTTCATTTCATGATAGGTTTCAATATTTTGACGATGGTTAAATCCCAGAGGTAAATGGTATCATCAACACTTCGTAATACTTTAAATTACATCAAAAATGGCATAAGTCGCGTAAGTAAGAAGCTGGTCTTGTACAACCCCACCCGTAATATTTTTAATTACATCAAAAATGGCATAAGTCGCGTAAGTAAAAAGCTGGTCTTGTACAACCCCACCAAAGTTGTAAAATAACTATTTCACTGCATACCGAATCATTAGCGTGGTCACGGTCTCAATTGATGCCACAGAATTCTGTTTTAATCGTTTTGCATTTATTGGAATATCCCCGTCTTTCTTTGTTATTCATCGACAAGGTATTGTATCAGATCTGTTACTATATTCCAGTTTCGTTAATCTGTGGAAATAAATTATATGTACACATGCCGCGTCATTTAATGTGTTTTTATTTTTTAATTTCGTTTACTTGCTAGTCGTATTTTTTTGGATGAGCATGTATAAACAATTCGAGAAAAAAATAATCATGATTAAGTGGTTGGTTAATCCCTAATTTCGAACTCCCACTGTTAAAGATGATTTCAGCTTATCTTTGTTCTATGAAATTCAGTTATGTAATTATTTTAAACTTGACTCAATTCCATAACGTATCAATATAGGCCTACCAGTAGACATGTGCTTCAATAATGACATAAATGTTTTTTGTAATGGTATTTTGTCTATTTTAGTGATTTCTCATACACTTTTTTTTGTATAGAATTGATTTTTCATCATGTATTTATTTATTTATCTAATGACATACAACATTGACAAAATGTCATTTGTTCATCTGATTCATCATAATGATTCTGGCTTTCGAATATTATCCGGTCTCAGATATATTGCGAAGAGTCGGGCAGCACATTAGGCATTCCATATCTTAATCCAGGTTTCAGAGCTGGCAGGTGTTTCCAAAGCGAGACAGTTTTTCTGGAAGAATGCCGTGTCCAGTTTGGAGCCGGAATTTCAAAACAGCTTCTTGTCTTGGGCAGTCAGGTCTGTTATGTATGGAGGTCTTGCAGGTTATTGTTGTGTTTGTTTCTAAGCTCATGAGATATTGTTCCTTCATCTGATTCTTTATACAGGGTGAGTCAGAAGGGAAGGTACATGCTTTGAGGCATGATAGTATTGGTGATTCTGAAGAAAAATCTTCTAATATACATGTGGTCTTTTCTTAACGATTTCAGGGTAATTTAATGAAAACAACCAGGAAACGGAAAAGTGCAGGTGACAGTAAATCAAGATATTGTTATCTTAAGTTTTGATTAATTTTGTAAGTTTCCTCACAAAAGATGTTTAAACACTCCACCACTAACTTGAATGCATTTTGATGCTCTTGTAGACAGCTGTTGTGTTGCTGATCTGAGCTCATTCGTACATTCCTTTACTTGAGCACAAGCATGTAAAATACAAGTTAGAAGTTTGACTCTGTGCTTGTAGACTTAACTCTTAAGCCAACCCCACAAAGAGTAAATAATGGGGTAAGGTCAAGTGACTTCGGTGGACAAGCAATGATTTCATGGTATCTCAGCTGTCTAGCAGAGCATCAAAATGCATTCAAGTTGGCGATGGACTGTTTGAACATCTTTTGTGAGGAAACTTAAACAATTAAACAAAACTTAAGATAACAGAATCTTGATTTACTGTCGCCTGCACTTTTTGCAGTTCCTGGTTGTTTCCATTAAATTACAGTAAAATGGTTATGAAAACATATGAGAAGTTTTTTGTTCAGAATCACCAGTACTATCACCCGTCAAAGCATGTACAATTTCTCCTGACTCACCCTGTATAGAGTTTAGAGGAGAGGTATGATGTATCTATTTTGAAGCAGTTAGGCAGCTTTCTTTGCTAATGTGTCTGCCTGTTCATTGCCAAAAATCTGGCAATTCCGAGGGATCCATGCAATGCAACTTTCTTTTGTGCTTTTGGAACTTTTTTCATCATGTTATAGTTCTGAGCCTGAAGTTTCTATTAGGTCACTGAATTTTTAAAATACCTGCTGCACTGTTAACTTTTATTAGGTTGAGGTTGTTTTTACTAACATTTCCTGTTATTCTAACTGTTTTGTTTAATATGCTTCATGGAATGTTGTTTATTGTTCTTAAATAATAGAAAATGTGGGGATTATAGCCCACCATGCCACAAGCATAAGCTTACATAAAAAAACCGAAAAACACACATTTTATTGCTGTATATTTTAATAATTATCTGAGATATATATATAATATGAAAAGCGAAATTAATGCTAGAGTCGGGATTTGAACCCAAGTCTCTAAACTCTGTACATTTAGCTCTCTAACGACATGAGCTACCCAAGTATTCCAATTCAAACATACATTTTTCTTATATATGTAGTATTCTCAATTCACACAAGAGGTAGCGGAAATTTGATCTGACTGACATCTAGTGGTTAAGCAAATTTTTAAAGAGAATATTTACTTTATAGCAGTAACACTTGTATATGTAGAAGTTATAACTATATTTAAATATGTATGCCCAGCTCAATGATTTCTACTAGTTAGCTGTGGAGAGACATATTCATTTTGGGGTATTTAAATTTTAAATGTCTTCTCGACTATTTTAATTGAAGAATGTCATATGTGGAATACGGAGGTATGGCCACTTCTTTGAAAATAATGTGAAACAAATTACATCAGAATCTGGTTGTTTTGTAATTACGAATTTGTTCATGAAATAATTAAGCAAATATGTAAAGATACAATATATGTTATATAAATCTAATCTTAATTCAGCATCTTATGAAGATGGTATTGTCTACAATATCAATGACATATATTTCTAAAATCAATATATTAAGAAACCGTATAATTAGGCAATTTCTAAGTTTTAAATTCCAGCTGAAAGTATTATGCCAATGTTTAAAAAAATATTATATATTGAATAAATAAAACAATGTACACACAGAGAAAGTAGTATCATTGATTACTTATAGCAATTCCAATGTTCAAATACGGATAAATTATATTTGTTGAAATTTATTAAATTTACTTGCTACTTTATTTGCCAATTTATTTTATTATTACTCTTTCTCTCTATTTTATATCTGAAGAAAAAATTCCCCCATATGCTATAATAATTTTAATATAATATACCGACAAAAAATGAATTTTATACTTTTAAAAATAATTTATTATAATTTTGGTCTCCCATTAAATTTTTTGCAGTAATTACCGAATTTGAATCTTTTTTTAAACTCACTGATAGCTAAATTATTAAATATTTAATTTAGTAAGAGTACTCACCATTTTTGTGTCTAGCTGCTTTTCTCAATTGCATAAGATACAATATTCATTGCTTATATTCACATTGCCACACATGTATCACTATAGGCCCTACTTAAAAATATCACTATACCTGAATTAAAATTTAAACTCTTTGAATTAACACTAATTTCTAATTTACACCCCTCTCTCACTGTGAAAGAAATTTATATGACCTCTTATAATCAGCCCTAACATATTTACTGTATGATGTTTAGTGCGTGGCACACTTTCAATAATATTTCGTAATATTCTTCCCATAACATCACTCAAATGGAGGTACTGCGATATTTTTTAATCGCTTAAGAGTCATAGCTTGTCCTACAATAGGACATACACAAATATCATCAAAAAATAGTCTCTAATTTATGTAAATTTACTATAACTCAGAATAGATATAAGATGGTATCCGTGAATACATTCAATAGTCTTGAAGACGGTATAGAGTATCTTCTTGTTTCAAAATTTAAAAATAAATAAATCAGTATTGACTTGAACCCTCTTTATACTGTCCATGAATATATTAGCATTAACTGGTTGAAAACAGCACATTAATTATGTACTAATTCACGTCGTACATTGTACTATGTTTCTGACAATAAAAATATCTATCAAAAGTATTAAAATTCCAACTTAAGCTTTAATTTCATGTAGATATGTTTCCACCCATTTTAGTTCTATTTATTTGTTTTCTTTCAATTTTCGTGGCATTTTATTTCCTTCTGAAATCTGGACATAGAAATTACTATCTATTGGCCTGAATAGTGGGGAGAAAAAAATCTTTCGTTTGTTTCAGCCTCCAAATTATGTACAAGACAAATAAACGGTAATTTTTTTTTAAATTCTGAGGACTAATTTTATTAAAATAATAATAGTATTATTCCTTGGTTATCTGTAGGTTGAGCAGTTGATGCTTCGAAATCTTGTTCACAGTCACACGCTTGCTCTATATAACAGTCTTGCGCTAAGCTACCCCTCCACTTAGCGTTCGAACTATCACTTTAATAATCAATTTCTTCATCAATCGCGGCTACAATGTCTTCACTACACACTGGATTGAAACTAGAAATAGTTTTCCTAAGACCTGAATTTTTGCTTTTGTTGACAATGGTTATAGATGAACCGATAGAGGTTTTCAAAAAAAGGGTACACAAAGAAAATACCGTTAAGAGATTTACGAAAATGTACAAAGCAAGCCTTGTTGCCACTTTTAATGCATTCCACAGATTCCAAGAAAATATATACAAGTAGAAATACAGCCCTTTTATAGTCTACTATGCTTTGGTATGTTATGCGGGGCAGCGACTAAGCATATTCACTATGTTCTACTACACTATACGGGGCAAAGGGTTAAACATCATGGCTTTTTCATTATCTTACATTGAGAAAAATTGATTGTATTTTAATGATGTAACTGACATTTTCAGATAAACTGATTACACTGAATTACCAGTTAGCTGCTGAACACCAAGATCTGTAAAACATGGAACCAGCACTGCAAGTAAGTTTACTTTGTAAAATTATTTTAAATATACCCTAATATATAGATTGTTATACACAGACCAGCAATCTATAGCCAATGCCAATACAACTAAAGAGAAAACTGTTTGTCTGTACTGAGATCTGAACTCATGAGATTTACTTCTATGATTAAACAAATATAAGTTTGTATTTGCCCTGCAAGTTACATGAAGAGTGCCACCACGTAAAGTTGGATGCCATAGATTCAAATCTTAGTTAATGCAGAGATTTGTTTCTGTAGATGTGTTATATTTCAGTTCATATAATAAAGGTGTCTCATAACACGGGCCTTAGAATTTAATTTTTTTGTGTGGCACAGGGTTTATCATGTCTCTAAACCTAATTTTGGTGAGCTGAATTCTAGAATATTAACAGTTTTTTTCCATATCACATAAGGTTATTTATCATCATCAGTATCAAGGATTAGACCTGCTGGTTTTTCCCGATCTCATGTTAGAATTGGTCTATCCATCTTTTACTAGGTCCTCCAACATTTCTTCATCCTAGTGGTTTGTAATGAAGAATCTGTTTTGGAATTCTATTGTTATCCATTCTAATGATGTCGTCCATCCATTCGTCTCTGTATTGTGTAATTCTATCAAATAGTTTGAATATATTTTTCTTGAATAATAACCACATCATGAGCATACACTAAACGTTTAATATTTTAAAACAGTCCATTCTTATACCTATATTAACAATACTTTTCCAATATTGTATCATGTCATTAATATATTGATTAAAAAAGAGTAGGTGATAAACTACACCCTTGTGTTACCTCTATTTATTAAAATAGCTTCTGGAATATGTAACATATTTTAATTATTTGGATTGTTATTTTACTTTAACACAAAAACAGAAAGAGACATAAATATGAAGCTGTCGAAATTTCAAATGACAAGCGGAGCTATACATACAATATTGAAGAATAAAACAAGAAGAGATTCTAGACTGAAGTTTTATAAAACATTGGCAGTTCCTGCTTTTATGGGAGCGAAACTTGGGTAATAACTAAAAAATTACAAATTAGAATACAAAGCACAGAAATGAACTTTCTTAGAAGAACAAACGGTTGCACAAGATTGGATTGGATAAAGAATGATGATATAAGAGCAGAGTTAAGTATATATCCATTGAATGAGAAAATCAAAGAATATAGAGAGAAATGGTTTACACGTGTAGAAAGAATGAATGTAACAAGATTACCAAGTGCAGCATTCAACTACAAGCCAAGAGGTTGAAGGAATGTAGGAAGGCTAATGAAAAGATGGACAAAACAACTGTGAGGCAGAACAGGCAATTTTTGCCTAACCTATGAAGTGAAGGAGAAAAATAAGAAGTTTGAATATATTCAGTTCTCTTGATGTATCCTCACTTTGCCTTTGATCCATTATTGTACTGCCTGCCACACTCCTCAGGAACCTCATTTCTGACATTTCTATTCTTTGTTCCTGGTTTTTGGTTAAGATCCATATAGTAGTGTTGGAACCGCCATTGTTTTTTGTAAAATTTTAAAGTGTCTCCTTTCTAGTTGCTTTGAGACTTCATTTTATGGAGCCATACATATAATTAAATTTATTTATTTTGTTTTTAATGTGTTCAATTATTTTATATGATACATTGTATCCCAGGTAATTAAAATTGTACATTTGTTCTATTATTTTATTCTCCAATTGGATTTTTACTCTTAGTGGCTCATGCCCTCGAAAAGCTAAAACTTTTGCTTTTAGAGTAGATATTTTCAAGTTGTATGTTTCACATATTTTACTTAGGTAGTAAATTATCCATTATAGACCATATTCTGTCTCAGATATCAAAACCTGGTTTTTTATGCCATGTTGAAATTAAATATTTATTACTATTTACATTATATGTAATATCCATTATCCTTTAAATTCTTGTATAACCTACAGAGGCTTGGTATAATATCAATTGTACAGTTAAAACAGTTTAAAATAAATAAAATGCTTCTAATGTACCTTAAGATCTAAATGCAAGGTGAATTGACGTGTTTTTGCTAGTGCCGAGGATTTTCTCTTACCAATCACCTACAAAATTAGTAGGCAATATGAAGGCATCCCATCGACCCTCGTATCTTATTTCCATTACTTTTATGTCTTTATGGTGGTGTCTTTCATAACATATTTCACTTAGTGCTCCTAAATTCTCCGGGAAATGTTCAAGGAGAGAGTGATGGAACTGTAACTTCAAGCTCATCCCAGTGCCCTGAACTTTTCAAGCATGGTTTTACACTTTTCTCATATTGATCAACTTTAGCATTACACCAGACACTTCTCGATGACGTCCGTGTATGTTTCCAAAGTTTGTATTTCCATATCAGATATGCAGTTTTTAAATGTAACAAGTTTGAGAATCTGTGACCATGAAAAAGTCTTCCTTCACTTTTGCCTCCAAGAGTAACAGAATTTTTAGCAATATATTGGTAACAAGGGGCATTTATGTCCAAAATTTTAACAAATTGCTTCATAAATCCTAGTTTTGTGTACAATGAAGGTAGCAATATCTTATTTTAGAATAAACTAATGTACTATTTATTACATTTTTTGTTCCTGACAACAGTTTTTTTCTTGGTGAATTTGTAACTTTCCAGTATCCTTTGCTGGCTCAGAGTCTCAATCACATGAAAAACACAGATATTACATGTTACCTCTTTGTTGCCCCAATAAAATACTGCACACTTTAAGATCACAGTGCATGTACCACTTTTTTCATTATATTTTATTTGTTCTAGAATAGTACACTTGTTTGTATGTGTATACTGAATGAACTACTGGAACTATGGCTAATTTTTAAATATTATCCAGAAGAATGCCCTTAACTCTTCTTTTGCTAGAGACAATAAATATATGCCAATATGCCAGTTTGTAAACTGTTGCTCGGCAACCATTCAAGCTAGGGATAGAACAACAGTACACAACTTCCCTCTCTTTACAAAATACTTATAAAATTCTTCTTCATGATTTCGGTACCAATTAAAAAAGTTGTACCAGCAGTTAAAGGATTGTCTTCTTTAAATCTTGTGATAAAAGTTAACTTCTTTTTTTTTTTTTGAAAGACCCAAATGGCTTACCAAATTGTTTAATTTTGGTTCATTCATAGGATTCGGATAGTCATCTTATGATTGTTGGGACAAATTGAAATTATTTTCTGTGCTGGTACTACTCTCGTGTACTGTTGTTGTGGTTTTGGAATTGTAATATCTGGCCCATGTGCTGGCAGCTTATTGCTTCTGCAGTTTTTCTCCGGGAACTGGGTAATGTAACCAGGAGAGGGTCATAGCATGAATTTACCTTCTGGTAAACATAATGACAAACTACTATGAATAAAATCAGTGATTATATTATAAAATTGTATTATATTTTAGATGTTTACATATTTTAATACTTCACATATATACTGCATACAATTAGTGGACTGCATGCTCCCGTTTTTTATGTTAAAAATAAAATTGTGAAGAAAATGTACGTGAGAAGTAAAAAACTAGCAACAGATCCATTATCAGAGTATTTGACTCATTTGCATTAATATATGTCATGCTGCAAAATCTTCAAGGTCTGTATATTTGATGTCAATAAATTTCAAGGATTTTAAACAAATCCAGAAGAAAATTTATGGGTGAGGCACTTGTTGTCTGCTGTGCTTAATAAGGGTGTTTGATATTGAACATTATTACTGATACGTAAAGATGAGAATGTTTGGTAATAATGTTCCAAAAATCAATATAATTGTCAAATATACATAAAGTTGGACAGGAGATTGGCCGATGTTTATCACAAAATGAAAATATTTTCATGAATAACTTCATGACTTGAACTTAGTACATGGAAACATATTTTTATGTGAAATACTCACTAAAACAATGAAAAAAGCCATTTTAAATTTAATTTACTGAACTTGAAAACTACCATTTTCATGACTATATTTTGTCACTTTGGACATTTTATTTTTCATCTCTTCTCAACCTTTCCCATTGAGATGGAGGCTAAAAAAATTGAGACTCTCACAGTCCATCACAGTTACTCAAAACTGTAGATTCAACAATAATATTAGACCTTTCTGATTATTCCTATATGTCACCACCTCCACATCACTGGGAATGCTAAATCTCATTGGAACAAAAAAAAATCATCCGGCCATTATGTTCATCATCATCCTTTACCAGTGTGGAAAGCAACGGGAAGCTACCACACCTATAATCCCATAGTAAAGCTGCAAAGCATGCCTTCGGGCAGAATTACTATGGATGGATAATTATTTTTAGCTTCTGATGTTGTATTATCTGCTAAATAGTCACTCGAAATCCAACGTGAGGTTGAGTTTTTTATTAGACAAAATCACTCGTGATTTTTTTCAGGAAAACACCTCTTGTTGGATTACGTTTGATAATATATACACATACATACATACATGCACGCACAAAAAAAACATTGTCTAAATAATTTTTGAGGGGGGAAAAATTCATGGGTAAGGGATTGTACGAGATAGGATAGCACAAATGGTTATTTTCTTTTGAAAAAATGATTTCTCTAAATTGTGTGAAAATATTGCACATGAATTCTGAGAAGCTTATATTTGACCTGATGATATATTGTAAGTTTCATGTTACAGGATGTCAAAGTTGAAATAAAATCAGAAGAAGAAGAACAGACCGACTATCCTGATATTGAACATGAAACATTTCCAGCTCCCGGCGAAATGAAACTTGAGGTAATGTTTTTGTTGGTATTTCAGAATTGGAGAGTGAAACTAATGGATCCTTGTATTAGTGTCAGCTACAACAGTGCTGCTCCTCATACATGGAGTAACTCCACATAATTTGTTATTCAAACGTGATATAATTTCATTCGGTATAGTAAAAAAATCAAGCATATGGTAACTGTTGTAAAATAAGCAAAATTCTTTAACAACATGATTTGGGGTTTGATTTTGCTAGTATGTGCAATGTATCTTTCTTTTTTTAATTAAATTGCATATATCCAAATTCATTGTGAGAAGTAAACATGGTCACCATTAGAGAGATTTTAAAATTTTGCCTTTTGTTTATGTGCCAGATTTTTATTTATTTTTTTCTTGAAATTATATTTATCATTGTGATTCATTGACATATATTATGGTATATTGCAAAAAAAAAATGAAATTGCAGCTGGTGGAGTGATTATTAAATTTTTTCTTCTGGTTAGCCTTTACTCTAATGGTCTGATGTTCAAACTGAACCTTACATTTGTAAGTTTGGTTATTCCATTACAGTCGTTGGGATAGTAGGAGGCTAAGGCTCTAACTTTTCTAGACAATCGGCTCAAAATGTCTAATGGGTTGTCAGCCTCGCATGATGGCCTCCTTTAACTTCAAATCTTTATAGGTTAAAGAAGGCCTACAATTCATTAGTGTTAATAAGCTGTTAGTTTATGCTGATGATGTAGTTTTATTACTCTATTGAGTAACACTAAGAAATTGTGGCAGAAATTTAATATCAATGAAACTAATTACATGGTCTCATATAGAAGTAGATTATATAATGTGAATGATTCAATTAATGACAGATGATGGAAATTTTGAAGAAAAGGCTGAATTCAAATGCATAGGAACAATAATTACAAACAGGTGTCATGTGCACTAATAAATTAAACATAAGCTCAACTCTGGGAATGCATGCTATTTGTATTAGAGGGATTCTTCTCATGTCAACGTCTCTCAAAAAACATTAGCCTGACGATATGTAAAACTGTTATTCTCTCAGTTAAGTTATATGCATATGGATAATTGAATCTTACTTTAAAAGAAGTGAAAGATTGTGAACATAAAGTCGTAGGACCAAAGAGAAATGAAGAGAGATGAATTGAAAGACTACTAACAGTGATTTCAATTTAAAATGTGTAGCTTATAAAACAGTCGTCCTCAAGTATAATAATTTCTGTTATAAACGTCGTCACGCTATTAACATTATATGTCTTTCAAAGAGAACCATCATCCTCAGGAATACTTACGGTGGTGAAAAGATTTGTTTATGTCATGCACAGGGCTTTGGTTGTTGCGTGTGTTCTCATTTAGAATATTTTTATTTTCTCCTTCCTTGATAATTTCAATCTCTTCCGGGATATTGATTTTTTGTCTATTGTTCTCTTTTGGATTATTGATATTGTTTTGTATCTATATTGTTGAATCTATGGCCGGTTTCTGAAGTGTGTTCAGTAAAACTTGATTTTGCTTCTCATTTAATGAAGTTTGGGAAATGTTCACTAAATCCTATTTTAAAAGTTCTTGAAGCAGAAAATAAAAATATGCTAAATGACAACATGCCCAACAACTACAGCCCTCTGTATGCATATAGAAGTAATTTCAGTACCATAAGTATTCCAGAGGATGAAGCATGTCTTTGAAAGGCCTAGAAATTTAATAGTGTGGCAATGTTTATAACAGAAGTTATTATAGTTGAGACGACTGTTTTATAAGGTACACATTTTAAAATTGAAATAACTTTAATCTCAACGGTGTTCAAACATGATATTAAAAGGATAGATACTAACAGTGAGTTACACAATGTTTATGGGAAACCAGATGTAATAACAAGTTAAGTCTTGTAGACTGTAATGGACAGATTGCATGGCATGAGTGGTAAATAGAAGAATGAAATATCAATCCTCTCAAAGGAAAACAAGGATGAAATCTCCCAGTAGGTGGGCCCAGAATGGGGTGTGATTGGAGGGAGGAAAATTATATGGGTATGATTGAAAAACATTAGCTCAGGATAAAGATGTATGGAATCTTTGTTCCCCACGGCCATGAACCTATGACAGTGCCAGTGACTTAGTCGGTAATAATAATAATAGACATGATAAAAATATTAATCATAATTTGTGTATTAAGTACCATGTGTGCAATTGTCTCAAATATACTCATATCAGAAGACATTTTGTACATTTTCCTTGTTCTGACGCACGGGTCTTGTCTTGCTGAATATTCTGTTAGTTCATATTTCCTTACTTGACATCTGAAACAAGGGCAGTAGGTAATGGATGATCTGGATACCACTCTTTGAGCTGCAGTAGCATTTTAGCATGTTTCACCATAGAGTAGAATAATGTCGGTGTACTCCTTATTTGTAAACATAGCAGGAACACCTCAAAACATGAAGGCCCACTGTTGTTATTAGCCATTTCCACAAACAAAATAGGAACAACATATGTGGAACAGGTTCATAACCCTTGTTTGTACCCTTTCTAGCACTATGACAATCTATTCGAGTTCCATTGCAAATTTAAAGGAGTGTGCTGCCTACCAGGGTAGGTAGAGGATTATCACAGGAAATTGAAGGATAATAATGGCTTAGTCTTTATCCCCAACCAACCCTACCTAGTAGCACCTTCAATAATACACGATTATTGGAACAAAAACACATTTAATACATAAAAATTGATATGAGTTACTAACAAAAGGAATACAACTTCTAGTCGTTTCTTAAAATATCTAACATGGATTGTTAATTGAACAATTTCCATAATATTACAAATTAATACTAAATTATGTATATATATATAGGAGTTTGAGAAATGAACCCGTAATGTTTCTAACTGTGTCTAAATAAGTCAAGTAACCAGCCGTTCACTTACAATGAATACCAAGCATCAGCAAGAACATGTGTGAGACCAACATCTTGACGTTGATGAGAGTTTCGGTCCAAGTTCCCAAGTGCAGAAATACGGTTCTAGTAGTGTCTAGTCTCTTTCTTCTCTCTGCTGCTGTGATGATCTTGTCATCTCCACGATGGTCTTATATACAATTTACATTGGGCACGGTTGCCTTATTGTGATTGGCTAGTCACAGACACGTTGTTTTATTTTAATTGGTTATAATAATCTGTACTTTCCCGATAGCCTAAATATGGTATCATCCGGTATGTGATTTTAATCACGTACACAGTACATCCCGTGACTTGTCATATAATTTAGAAAAAGTGTTGTTTCCGTTTTTATGGATAACCAACATCCTATGATAAAAATAAACATCCTGTATATTTTAATGGTTATTGGTTCAATTCTCATTGGTCTGTTTGCCTATACTGATTACAATTGAAATTTATGCAATAAACCTAATACAATAAAATATATATATTTATTTATAGGCACAACAGGAGAAATTGTTCAGGCCTCCAAACTTACTCTGCTGACAGAGGAATATCTAAAATAACACTAAATAGTGCAGATGTACCATTTGTTATGTATATAGTTTTATATACTGACACTTTGTCTGTCTGTTTGCAGGCCACATCTGATGCTGTGAAAAATGAAATTAAAAATATTGATATTGAAGAAGAGATAACTCATAATTTGGTAAGTTCACTTTCGATGGAAAATATAGGCCATCAAAAGTAAAAGGTTCTTTTTTAATTTTTCATTGCCATCATTGGTTTTGGTACCTGTTTATGTAACTTAATTAACACTTGGGATGTGCGATTATCACAGCAATTACCCCAGCTGTCTGATGACAGTGGCTTTGCTGCCAATAGTTTACTTATGCTGAAATGATCAAAGCCAATAAGCTAGTACCTTGGTCAAAACAGTGGCAGTCTTTCACCCGAAATGTATAATCATCAAGAAATGTAGACATGGGTTCCACTAGTGTACAATTTTCCAGAGGTCAAATAGTCAATCATTGGGTTCTTGGGTCAGGAACTGTTTCAGGGAATCAATGGCAGTTGGAAAACTTAGGTCAGGATAGAGATGTATTGAGAGCTTATGCCTGCATGACCTTGAACCTAAGGGTTCATATCCACTCTGTCTATCGGTTCGATAGTGCCAGTAGTTTTTAGTATGACGAGAATGTGCTATAGTTTATAAAAACTTCTCTTCCAAATTGTTGAGTTTATATAAAGTATAATATCTTATTGTAAATATGTTTCTATAAATCTACCATAATAGCACAGTATACTCATGCATGCACATACTGTAAGAAACATATCCACTTACAATGTGAACCAGACAAAAGCTGATGTCCAGTAAATAATGTACTTTGATGTTGTATGAGGCAGAATCTCTTGTCACTCAATTTTGTTTTATATTGTTTTTTGTGTTTGATAAATATAACTAGCATAAATTAAGTATTATGAATTTAAAAATATTATTTTGAAAAATGTATTGTTGAGAAATGAACGCTTCCCAAATCAGCCAATCTAATTTCTCTTCTCGCATCAGCCAATAACAAAAAAATGCTTGATGAATTGATAGGTAAAAACTTAATTCGACCTATGGTTATCAATGTACTTAATACAAGTGTGCATAAGAAACATTTAAGTGAAATAATGAACAAAAAATTGTCCATATTGTCCCGCTCAATGATGGATCATATCATCAGATAAGAGCTAAACGTGTACATTAAAATCATTAAAGACATTAAGTACAATAACAATAAAATTCCAATTCCTGAAAGAGAGTACAAGTAAAAAATGCTGCAGGAAATAATGATTTTGTCTCTGTTAACCTTGGAGAATGCTTTAGTTTCTCCGCCTTATAGACACGAATTTTCTCAATTATGGGTTTCCGAAAAATAAAGAAAACACAGAATAATATTAGTATTATTACCACAGTTACACTAGTACCTACTACAATATTATCTTGAAGGTATGGTGTCTTTTGTATTCGTTCGGCTTGTTGCCGGAGTGACGATAGGTCCAAACCAACCATCGTTCCGTCAATCTTCTGCGCAGCTATATTTTCTAGTGCAGATTTTGCAGTACTTCGGTATTCAGGATTCTGAAAGAAGTCACACTCATCCTGGGTTATTAAATTAGTAATGGGGGGTAACACTAGTTGTCGCGTGGTTAATTCTATTCTTGATTGTCCTGCAGTATGGGGTAGTAATTTGAAATTAGGGCCGTACATCAAACAATCGTTTGTAGCGTTAAGGATTCCAGTGCCATTCAACTCTAAAGTTTCAATATTTTCATCGACATTCGTCTTTCCGTATTTCTTACATTTCTTGGTTACCCGGACCGTGGCACTTAATGAGTAAACCCAAAACGAACTACTTGCCGCCCTAACCCAAATTGGATCAAAGTCTTTATCTTCAATTGTTCTTTGACATCTTTTATGTATTACGTGATCTTTACCCAAAAATATTGCAATGAGGCAATGTTGTGATTTGGCATCTAAAATTACAAAATCTGCTGGACATATTGAGAAGAACCCGTCTTTACAGTGACTGAGTTCTTCATCTGAAATAATTGCGAACTGCTGTTTATTTTCTGACACAGCTAGATATATTCCCTTAGGTACTCGTATACTAATGAATTCTCCAATTTCCGAATGAAATATAGGTAAAGGATGAGGATGATATACCTGGAAATAACGGTCACTACCTTTCAGTGGGATGTCGATAAACAGTCTTAATCTGGTAGGTACTGCACAAGCATGTACGTCTGCTGTCTGGTAATATACATACATATTATCTATTATAGGTGGTATTATCATACCAACCTCTTCTGGAAGCCTTGTAGAAATTTCGGTTAGAATTTTTGTTAGGTTATGAGGAGGAACTAAAGTTGACGACAATTTTCCCATAGCAGTTAAGTCTAAGCTTTCCTGAAGTTGCATTAAGTTCTGTCTCGCTTGTAATATTACTGATTCCATATCTCTAATAGCCGCTACAAATCCAAATCGCCTACGAACATACTCATCTTCAATTGCTTGAGTTTTAATGTATTTATCAAGCATTTGAGCCATAGTAATAATATTCTGCGTGTTCTCTGTAATTTTATCATTTAGCTTTCGAATGTAAGTTACTTGTTCTTCTTCAGTATGCACAACCCTATCTACAAATCCCTTCATATTATCTATGAACTGATTTATGTTGTCCATATCCTTATGATCCATGGTGCCAAATAAATATTTCAATACATAACCTCCCATGTTTATCAATCCCCGTTTTTGTCTTCTCCCATAGTCTATTTTTGGTAATAATGACTCGAAAGATGAAACTTCAATCTCTATGTCTGCTATTAATCTATTCATCCTATTTATTTCTGGAGCATATACTTTTAGTTCCTCTTTTAGTATCGCTTGAGACTTTTCTCCTGTTATATTCTTTGCTAACTGAAATAAGCTTACCCAGATTGTTGACATTATTTCTTTCATTTTATTAGTCATTAGGTTATAGTCATCCATCGCAATTTCCAGAACTATCGTCCATTTATCGCCTGTTAGCAGTACATCCCGGTTTTTCAGGAAAACCACACCTTTGTCCAATTTTACCTCATTAGCCGACATCTCTGGTACGCCTGGAATTTAAATATCATTTTCTAAATCTCAGTGTCACAGGTTATTAATCATCTGAATTTCGCGATCTTAATTGATAAGGGGATCGTGATGATTCTACTTCTGGTTCATTCCCATCTAACCTATTTTCTAATCTTCTGATTTCTTCTCTATTGTTTTCATAATTTTCTGGGTCATTACTACTTTCATTCACAATTTCATTTTCACTCGAGTCTTCTATGACTCTGTCACTTTCTATATCGCTTGAATCACTACTTGATTCTAACTCTTCCTGAATTATTTCTTGTATGGCTTGTTCATTAGACCTACCTTGTCTGGGTCTTAAGTAATATGGTGATCTATCTCTTTCGGTTATTCTTTGTGGTTCCTGTTCTATTATTTGCCTATGCCTACTTGGTTCTATTTGCATAAATCATCTCACTATGCTCATTTGCATAATTACTATTATTATTATTCACTATTTTACTTTTCGTTTGTTTCGTTTTTACAAACTGCTTCTCACAGTCATTTTTCTCTTTTTCAATTTGGTTAGGAAGAACTTGCTTCTTTTTACAATCTTTAAGTCTATTTATGTGTATTACTAAATTCTTATTTCCCTTTCTAATTTCATACGTCAATTGAGACAATTGCCTTATTACGGGGGTATGGTCCTTCCCATTTATATGCAAATTTTCTAGCTATTCCCTGTTTCGCTGCAGGATTAAGCAAATATACTAAATCACCTGTCTGAAACGATCTTTGCTTACTTCTCTTATCATAGTATTCTTTGGATTTTTCCTGACCTTGCTTCGTTTCTTTTCTCGTTGCTTCATGTGCTAATTTTAATTTTCTGGCTAGTTCAAGGATATGTTTTTCATAACTAATATCTGAATTCTTGATTTGTTTAATATGTACTCTTAGATCATCTTCTATAGGCAAGCGCATTTCGGTTCCATACACTAGATAGTGTGGACTATACTTTGTAATGGTATGAGGAGTATTTCTATACGCCATGACAGCATATGGTACATACTCATCCCATTTATGTACATCTTTCGTCACAAAATGAGATATCATATCTGCCAAAGTTTTATGAAATCTTTCACAGATTCCATTACTTTGAGGATGGAACGCCGTAGTCTGTAACTTTTTGATTTTTAGTAACCTACATGTTTCGCGCATTAACTGAGATACAAATTGTGCTCCTTGATCTGACAATAAATATTTTGGTGTTCCAAATTGTAATATAATGTGATGCACAAATTCACGAGCAACTCTCTCTGCCGTCTGATCAGGTACAGGTATTGCAAAACAATACTTCGTAAAGTGATCAACGAATGTCAGAATATACTTATTTCCTGACCTTGATAGTGGCAAAGGACCTACAAAATCAGTAGCTACTATATCCAGAAATTGTGTAGCTTCCTGAGGAATTCCTAAAGGTGCTATTTGATTTCTAGTGCCTTTATGTCGTGCACAATTATCACAACTTTCTATAAAATGTTCAACATCCTGGTTCATGTTAGACCACCAATATTTCTTTCGTATGGTATTCAATGTACGTTTTATACCTTGATGACCAGCAAATGGTGTAACATGATAATGATTTAGAATAAGAGGGATTATGTCCGTTGGTATTACCACGAGATGTTTAGCATCTTTTCCCTGAGATGATTTCTTATAGAGAATTCCATTTTCGTTTATCCAAAAATCTGGATGTGATAAATGTTGTTGGCAAAATTCGTCATTCTCTTGTGATAATTTTATCTTCTCAATAGTTATATTTTCTTCGCAAAATAACACGCCCTACGTTCCTACTTAACGCATCAGCATGCGGAAGTTTCTTTCCTGGTCGATGAATGATTTCATAATCAAACTCAGCCAAACGCAGGCTCCATCGAGTTAACCTCGAACTTGGATCCTTCAGATTCAAGAGCCACCTTAATGCACTGTGGTCCGTATACAAAATGAATTTATATCCATATAAGTAACATCTGAATTGTTTAGTTGCAAAGATAACTGCCAATAGTTCTCTTTCAGTGCAATTATAATTCCGCTCTGCATTATTTAATTGTCTACTACAATATGCAACCGGCTTTTCTGAACCATCTTTAATCTGCGATAATACGGCACCTATTGCTGTATTTGAAGCGTCGCAAGTCACTATAAAAGGTTGAGTAAAGTCAGGATATATCAATAAAGGTTCTGAACTCAAAGCTTTCTTGAGTTTTTCAAATGCTTCTACCTGCTCCTCATTCCAAATAAATTTTTCATTCTTACGAGTTAATTTTGTTAAAGGTTGAGCTATTTTTGCAAAATTTTGTACATGACGACGGTAGTAAGAAGCTAAACCTATGAACGATCGAATTTCTTTAACATTCTTAGGTGGAGGATAATTTTTAATTGCCCTTGACTTTCTCAGGATTTGGTTTCACTCCGTCTTTATTAACAATGTGTCCTAGATATTCAACTTGGTCTACTGCAAACTGACATTTCTCAGCTTGTATCTTAAAATTTGCCCCTCTAAGCCTGTCAAACACTCTTTGTAATTTCTCGACATGACTTGGTATATCTTTTGAAAATATAATCAGGTCATCGATATAACAAAAGCAATCTACTCCTTTCAAACCCATCAATATGTTATCTATACATCTTTGGTAACTGGAGGGCGCATTCATCAATCCATAACACATTTTATTGAAATGAAAATGCCCTTGTGGAGTGCTGAAAGCCGTCTTTTCTTTATCCGTTTCTTCTATTTCAATTTGTAGATATCCGCTAGCCATATCTAATACAGGAAATACTTTGCATTGGCCTAAAGAATCTAATGTTTCTACAATGTTTGGTATTGGATATGCATCAGGTTTAGTCACTGAGTTCAAACCTCTTAAATCAACACATAATCTAAATTTTTGACTTCCTTCATATGTTTTCTTTTTGACCATTATTATGGGACTATTCCATGGGGAAATACTTTCCACTATTATATTCTTTTTCAACATATCATTGATTTGCTCTTCTACTATAGGCTTCAATGCATGTGCTAACCTATATGGATTTTTCCGAATAGGTTTTTTTGCATCGCCTGTATCTATTGCATGTTTAACTTTACTAGTACACCCTATATCTAAGCTACCTTCTTCATAGAATAAGTCTTTATTCTTTAGTAATACACAAGACAGACTATCAAAATCCGTTTTTCCTAAATGTCCTAATTTTGTCTGGAGATATTTCTGAAAAGTTTTATCATTGGTTCTTACATTTTCCAAATTATGTGTAATATTTACAGTATTCATACTATTATCTATCTCTAGAGTTTCCACTATGCCTAATTGTTCTCCTTTATTCAAAGCAATTTCTTCCTGTGAAAAGTTCAAAATATGGACTGGTACGTATCCTAATAATCTTTCACGTTCTCCCTTCTCCCTTCTGAAAATGTTTCTTGTTTTCAAAACCTTTTTCTATATTCGGATGTACATCATGATTACATTCACAATATTCCTTTGGAGTGCATGGTTCTCCAATTGTTCGATCTCCCTCGGTACATCCTAGACACCTAGAGTGTATTTGTCTTCCTCCATCCATCTGAACGGGATCAGCATGGTGGGTTTTATCTGGCTCCTGTTTATGCATTTCATGCGGTGGATGCAATATTTTTAAGGCTAGTGATTCCCTCACTACCTATACACTCTTGAACTTCCGAATCTCGGTTCAGAGAATTCGTCCATTCCACTGGATGACTGGTTATTTGGCATGCTTCATTCAGCTTATTTACTGAGGACTTTCTTATCCAAGGATTTTCGGAACCATTATCTTCGGGGGTTTTTAATCTACAGGACGAATCACGGCCATGACGAGCTCCATGATCGTTAAAAGTGACGTCACTAACACTATGCGGCAAAACAACACCGGGTATCATGGCATCTACCGGGTTAAACACAACTACTGGAGGGACACCGGTAAGGTCGCAGCGTCCAACAACCTTGCGCCCTGAACTATCTTTACTGCCAACGGCGGTAGCAACGTGTTGCCCTTTAGGTAGACCCTTGCGCGCCATGCTGGTGCTATTGTATTTAGGTTTGAACAGTCCGTTCTAAAACAGTGGCAGGATTGAGTGTGGCTCCATACTGTCGGGCTCAGGGATGGCCAATCCACATGAACACGAATCAGTCGGTGCCTCGCTCCCTACGGTTCGTGTCCGGATCACAAAAACCGTACCATCTGCTTTTTCCAAGGGTACAATGCGTGTACTCAATTTTAGACATCCAGCATTCAGGTCCACGCTTGCTCCTACCGTGTGCAGAAAGTCCATGCCAAGTAAACCATCACCAGGGGCGCCTATTTCACTTACTAAAAATGTATGATTTATTTCGATTCCACCTACTTTAATTTTCATATCTTGTTCTCCTATAATTTTAAGTCCAGTCCCTGTAACACCCCTAGCCACTAATTCACAACTTCTTACTTGTGCTTGCCAAGTGCCTGGCTTAACTAACGATATCGTAGCCCCAGTATCTACGATAAATCTTCTTTTGGTTCCTTCTGCTTCAATGGTCACGTAAGGTTCACTTACGGATATATATGCAAGCACATTCTCTGGTGGCTCTACTTCGGGCTTGACGTCGGGGTTGCTGAACGTCGCCCTATCCCGTTTAAAGATTGGCTCCCTCTTAGCCCACGTCGGGTTGGACAGCTTACAGCCATGTGCCCATACCCTTGGCACTGATAACATTGTACTCCCTGTAGATTCGATCCGCCGCTTTGGAAACCGTCGTTTCCCCGTGGTCCAGAGTTGGGTCCTGCCGGGCTTCCCGCACCGACGTTATTTCTTCTATATTCATTGTAACAATCACGACCCCTCCCAACTACTCGGCTACCACTATTCTGATTACTGGTCTGAGCCCTCGACCAGGAGTTTCCTCGGTGACAGGGCTGATTACCAACACCACTGCCACGAAACCCATTGTTACCCCGATATCCTCGACCATGGGAGCGTGTCCCTGAACCATAAGTGTTTGAGTTCGCTTGGTTATTATTATTATTATTATTATTATTATTATTTTCACCTTGGATACTGAATACTCGGGACGATTGGGTCCTATCTCTCCGAGTATCCTCCCTTCGTTTTACCGCTCTTGTGGCCATGGTCGCTACTTGTATCGCTTTTTCCAGCGTATCCGGCATCTGATATTGTACTTGATCACCGGGATCACCAAAAAGTCCATCTATGTATATAGTAAGAAGCCTTCTGTCTGCTTCCGCATTTATAATTTCTTGTACTACCTCATTCTCTCCTATTCTAGTAGCTCGTCTACTTAATTTTCGTAACCTATCAGCAAAATCTTCTGGACTCTCATGTCTTTCTTGTTTAGCATTTTGTAACTGTGAATCATTATAAAAATCGTTATGCTTTGGCTTAAATCTATCTTTCATCAAAGTTTTTAACCTAGCGTATGTAATCTCCGCTCGCATTGAAGGATGCGTCTCTAAAAATTGTTTTGCTGCTCCTCGTACTTTCAATTTTACCGCTCGAATTTTATCCTTATCTGTTTAACTGGCCTCATTACGCTGAATCTTCTACATTTTCAAAGAATGCTTCCACTGTTGATCCTGATTTAGGATCCCATGCGGGTATCCAATTTATTACTGTTAAATCTTTAGTTATTATTGGTCGTTCCTGTGCCATTTTGATTTTACTGTATTACTATTTCAGTCTTATCGACGGTATGCGTTAATATGGGGTTGTCCGTACTGTGGTCTACAAATCCGCACTGAGTCGACGTTTTTAGACAACGGGACGGATCTAACGGTTTCTCCTGGTATTAGTGGATCTGGTCCTCCCAAGGCACATTTTACACCATCATACTATCCTACTTTACTAAAAATGAGCAAAATTTCTCCACAGCACCTACATCCAGGATCGTAATTGTAAGTAACAATTAATCTAATTTGTATTCTATTTTCGTCTTTCACTCATTGATACTCGTGCAGCTGGGGAGTACCGTGGATCATCTTCTCCATATAGTGGTAAGTAATCTGTTCTCTCTATTTCTACTAAATCATATTCAACGTTAGGAGGAATAAATCTTTTTACTAATTTGGCTTCGATTTCAAAGAAAGCTAGCAAGCCTTCTGCTCGCTGATATCTATATGATTTAAAATTTGGTACTTTATATCTTATTGGATAACCTTCGAATGCTACTTCAAATCTCGAACCTGCTTTCATACCTATAAATTTTGGTGTGTGTTCCAGCACCACATCCGGGTCTATTCTTGTGTGGTCACGAAAGAAGTCTCGTAGCAATTCCTGAGTATACCGTGCTACACCCTTCAATGCTGTTGGATGATTTACGCTCAACAAATGTATATCTAAAATTGTAAAAGTTTTGACAGAAGGTTCTACACATGGAAAACAAAATAAAGCCATCAGCTATTTGACGTGAAAGTAGCAATGTACCTCTTTATGCTTTTACACCCACTCTACTGTTGATCCATTTGTCTATCTATCTTCTCTATCCTCTCAATACGATCTATCCCACCGCTGCCACCATTTGTGCTGCCTACCAGGGTAGGTAGAGGATTATCACAGGAAATTGAAGGATAATAATTGCTTAGTCTTTATCCCCAACCAACCCTACCTAGTAGCACCTTCAATAATACACGATTATTGGAACAAAAACACATTTAATACATAAAAATTGATATGAGTTACTAACAAAAGGAATACAACTTCTAGTTGTTTCTTAAAATATCTAACATGGATTGTTAATTGAACAATTTCCATAATATTACAAATTAATACTAAATTATGTATATATATATATAGGAGTTTGAGAAATGAACCCGTAATGTTTCTAACTGTGTCTAAATAAGTCAAGTAACCAGCCGTTCACTTACAATGAACACCAAGCATCAGCAAGAACATGTGTGAGACCAACATCTTGACGTTGATGAGAGTTTTCGGTCCAAGTTCCCAAGTGCAGAAATACGGTTCTAGTAGTAGTAGTGTCTAGTCTCTTTCTTCTCTCTGCCGCTGTGTTGATCTTGTCATCTCCACGATGGTCTTATATACAATTTACATGGGGTGCGGTTGCCCTATTGTGATTGGCTAGTCACAGACACGTTGTTTTATTTTAATTGGTTATAATATTCTGTACTTTCCCGATGGCCTAAATATGGTATCATCCGGTATGTGATTTTAATCACGTACACAGTACATCGCGTGACTTGTCATATAATTTAGAAAAAGTGTTGTTTCCGTTTTTATGGATAACCAACATCCTTTAATAAAAATAAACATCCTGTATATTTTAATGGTTATTGGTTCAATTCTCATTGGTCTGTTTGCCTATACTGATTACAATTGAAATGTATACAATTAAACTAATACAATATAATATATATATTTATTTATAGGCACAACAGGAGAAATTGTTCAGGCCTCCAAACTTACTCTGCTGACAGAGGAATATCTAAAATAACACTAAATAGTGCAGATGTACCATTTGTTATGTATATAGTTTTTTTATATACTGACACTTTGTCTGTCTGTTTGCAGGCCACATCTGATGCTGTGAAAAATGAATTAAAATATTGATATTGAAGAAGAGATAACTCATAATTTGGTAAGTTCACTTTCGATGGAAAATATAGGCCATCAAAAGTAAAAGGTTCTTTTTTAATTTTTCATTGCCATCATTGGTTTTGGTACCTGTTTATGTAACTTAATTAACACTTGGGATGTGCGATTATCACAGCAATTACCCCAGCTGTCTGATGACAGTGGCTTTGCTGCCAATAGTTTACTTATGCTGAAATGATCAAAGCCAATAAGCTAGTACCTTGGTCAAAACAGTGGCAGTCTTTCACCCGAAATGTATAATCATCAAGAAATGTAGACATGGGTCCACTAGTGTACAATTTTCCAGAGGTCAAATAGTCAATCATTGGGTTCTTGGGTCAGGAACTGTTTCAGGGAATCAATGGCAGTTGAAAACTTAGGTCAGGATAGAGATGTATTGAGAGCTTATGCCTGCATGACCTTGAACCTAAGGGTTCATATCCACTCTGTCTATCGGTTCGATAGTGCCAGTAGTTTTTAGTATGACGAGAATGTGCTATAGTTTATAAAAACTTCTCTTCCAAATTGTTGAGTTTATATAAAGTATAATATCTTATTGTAAATATGTTTCTATAAATCTACCATAATAGCACAGTATACTCATGCATGCACATACTGTAAGAAACATATCCACTTACAATGTGAACCAGACAAAAGCTGATGTCCAGTAAATAATGTACTTTGATGTTGTATGAGGCAGAATCTCTTGTCACTCAATTTTGTTTTATATTGTTTTTTGTGTTTGATAAAAGTATAACTAGCATAAATTAAGTATTATGAATTTAAAAATATTATTTTGAAAAAATGTATTGTTGAGAAATGAACGCTTCCCAAATCAGCCAATCTAATTTCTCTTCTCGCATCAGCCAATAACAAAAAAATGCTTGATGAATTGATAGGTAAAAACTTAATTCGACCTATGGTTATCAATGTACTTAATACAAGTGTGCATAAGAAACATTTAAGTGAAATAATGAACAAAAAATTGTCCATATTGTCCCGCTCAATGATGGATCATATCATCAGATAAGAGCTAAACGTGTACATTAAAATCATTAAAGACATTAAGTACAATAACAATAAAATTCCAATTCCTGAAAGAGAGTACAAGTAAAAAAAATGAAAAGCAATGCAATTGATTCATACATAATGTAGCAGGATTTAAAAAATGGCGGGTTACTGAATAATTTATATACATGAGAGGAGCAGGTGGACGTAATGAATCTGCAACTGTCCAGCTCCACTACTGGCTATTAATTTATTAAAAAAGGGCACTTGCTTTCTCTTCATGCGCTTCATAGGTGGTTGTACTCTGGAACTGAATGGAGACCGTCATTATGAGAGTCAGGATATTAGGCACTTAAAAAATTCAAAATAGGCAGGCAAAAAGGCACTAAAAATACAAAATAGGCTCTTACAAAAAATGAACTACAACATAAATTTTTACAGCCTTACATAAAGAATATAAACATAGGCTCCTATGCTATCAGTAGCATACGAAGATATCAGAGATGATTTTGGAACTTTATTTGCCTTTTTACAAAGAGCATACTTGTGTATGTGATGTGAAACATGACACTTACTTGCGCAATTGACTGAACCTATCTGTCTGCTAGGTTAATGGCTTATTGCCATCCTTATCCTAAAATATTGTAACATAATTTATAATGGGAACACTTATAAATTTCTATCCAATGACATATGTCATGAAGTTTGTCCAGTTCAATTGGTTTAATTGAAAAACTAAGTTAGTTTCTGGAAAAAATAGCAAATAGGCATTTATAGGCATTGTAAACTGAAATAGGCATTTATAGGCAAAATGAACTCCATGGAAAACAACTCTAGGATCGTCGGTATGAACTTACCTGAAGTCACTTTTACAATATCTATAATAAATAGCTGTAGGCATTTTCCCTAACATCTGGTCTCTACTCATTATTCTCTCCTGAAATTAACAGTTCACTGGTGCAATTGTTTTCTCATAATTTCTCAGAAAAATAAATTCTTCCTAATATTGCAGAGAATGGACACATAATGGTCTGACCATTGTATATCTGGGGCAGAAAACATATACTCTATAGAAAGACGAATCAGGTTGCAATCTGCTCCGCTTATAAATCACATGAGAAGGTGAACTGTAGAGTCATGACACATGTTACTACAAACTAAATTATGCATGTAGAATTGGCAGCATTTGTTCTAGGGTGACTTTAACAAACCCTGAGACCATCTGAATAGCTAACTGACATTAACGAATATAATTAATGTTTATTTATACATTTATTAAATTTGATCCTAATTTTATTGTGCCTAAATATGCCAGTTGTATAAGAAATTGTAACAGAGTCACATTTTCTGTCAAAATGATGTCACAGTTCAACTGAAATGTAAATGAAAGAAGCAGTTCAATTAAAGTGGTTGCTAACAATGTTCAAATAGAAGATTAGTCTGTTGGTAAAGAAATAATCTTCACATTAGATCAGTTAATTTATTTCTTATGCAACATTTTGATAGTGGCATCACACACTAATTTGTCTTCCTGTGAATATTGATAATGCAGCCAACAAAAGGAGGAAGGTTATCCTGGATAAGTGACACTAGTTGTCCTGTATCTTGAACCATTCACTTCTCTGTTGAAGAATAAGAAGGCATTACTTAGACCACGACTTCCAAAAACATTAATGCTTATATTGAATGTGCTGCCATCTGCTCATTGTGTTGATGCTTATGTTTTAAGGAAGGTGTAGGGTAGCAGTGAGTGAACGACCAAGTAGGAAATGACAAGTTACATCTTCAGACATGTGACATAATGGTCAAGACTTTAGCACTGCCTCACTTTGATGTAATAACATGTTATATTCTACACATTGTTAAACCTGTAATCTTTGTGAAGTGAGTCTTAACACATTTATGTTAGACTCCCATAAACCACATGTATAAGAATCTCAAACTGGAATAAATTTGCAATCAATATTGTTGGACATAGCAAAGTTTTCAATACAGGTAATATATCTGAGACAGAAAAAAAAAATAAGTTGTGTGGCTGCCCCAACAAGCACCATTATCACTAACTCTGCAAAATAATGATCTGCAGGTAAAACACGAGATAAGTTTTTCTTTTCTTACATAAATACTTATGATGTAAAGAAAGCATTGAAGGGAAATTAAATCTAAAGCCACAGGAGAAGTTATATCAATATTACTCTTATTAACAAACTCCTGGACATTATCTTACCAACTTTGATTCACATATTTAATGCCTCTATCGTGACTACAACATACCCTGACATATGGAAGAAAGCACATGTAGGTCCTATCCCTAAAGTAAACACACCCTCTTCCCCTCAACATTATAGACCTATTAGCATCCTAGCTACCTTATCAAAAGCAGTTGAACGGATTATAAATAAACGACTAACTGACTATTTAAATGAACACAAACTTCTTGACACTTACCAATCAGGATTTCGGGCTGGTTACAGCACGGCATGTGCATTACTTTACATTACTGAGGACAAAATTATGTGAGGCTTATGGATCAGAGTAAATTCACTATCCTACTTCTAATTGATTTTTTCCAGAGTTTTGACACAGTTACTACAAACATTTTACTCTCAAAATTTAACTTACTACATTTTTTCAGAATCCACGGTATCTTTACCTTGTCGTGGTGGAGTGCCTTGCATGCTTAAATGATCCTGAGAGTTATGCCGGCAGTAGTATTGCTGCCGATAGGGTTACCCATGCTGGACTGGTCGAAGGTGATAAGTCAGACGAAAAAAGTACCTTGGTCGAAAGAATGATGATCTTTCACCGTAAAAATGCAACCGTCAAGAAATGCGGACATGGGTTCAACTGGGGTAAAATTTTCCGGAGGTCAAATAGTCCCCATTCGGTTCGACAGGCGGGGACTACTGCAGGGAACCCATGGCAATGGCTCAAACACAGGGACATGTTCCTAGAAACATGGAATGTTAGGACTTTATACAATAGTGGGCACTAGAGATATAAACGCGGGAATTAGATAAATCGCCCTTGGATATTTTAGTTAGAAGGAGGATCCTATCTGCTATCCGAGATATTAAGTTTGTTAGTGATAATAATTCTAAAGGGTAAACGACATGATTTTATAATTGTAAATGTACATGCCCCCACAGAAGATAAAGATGACAAGATCAAGGATGAGTTCTATGAAGAATTAGAATGCTTATTTGATAACCTTTCACGATATCATATGAAAATTGTCTTAGGAGATTTTAATGCGAAAGTGGGGCAGGAAGATATATTCAAACCAACAATAGGCAAATTCAGTCTTCATGAAGATAGTAACGACAACGGGGTTAGATTAGTCACATTTGCCACATCGAAGAATCTCATTTTTAAGAGCACAACATTTCAGCATAAGGATATTCATAAATACACCTGACATCCCCAGATGGAGAAACTCGGAAGAACCAGATAGATCATGTATTAGTGGATAAACGCTGGCACAGTAGCATCACCAATGTTAGATCAGTTAGAGGGACAGACCGCAATTCGGATTATCATCTGGTCAGAGTGAAAATCAGACAACGGCTATCGCTTATGAGAGGAACAAACGCTAAAGATGATTCTGTAAAATATGAATTAAAAAACTTGAAAAATGATGAAATGCGGCAAGAATACCAAATCAAAATTGCTAATAGATTTGAAGTACTAGAATCTTCAGATGACAATGTGGCAAACGAAGAAGAAACTGATATAAATAAAGAATGTGAGGCTATAAGAGATACTATTAAATTGTCAGCATCAGAAAGCATTGGTTGTTTAAAAAAGAGGCAAAGCAAGAAATGGTTTGATGAGGAATGTGCCAACATTGTAAAGAAAAGAAAGCTAGCAAAAATGAAATGGTTACACGAGCCAAATGAAGTAAATGTAGAGCAATTTGGCAGTATTAGATGGTTTTCTAAAGATTAAAAAAGAGGGAATATTTGAGAGAGAAGATTAATGATTTTGAAATGAGCGGAAAAAATAGGAACATTAGAGAATTATATCAGGGAATTAGTAAAGAGAAGAAAGGGTTTCAGGCTAGAACAAACATAATTCGGAATGAAAATGGGGATATGGTTGCAGATTCCAGGAGTATATTAAATAGATGGAAAAGTTACTTTAATCAGCTATTAAATGTACATACAGAACAGGACATTGAGGAGGATAAGTTACAGACAGCAGAAATGCTAGTCGCAGAGCCAAGTGCATTAGAGGTTGAAGTGGCAATTGAAAAATTGAAGATGTATAAAGCATCAGGTTCAGATGAGATACTAGCGTAACTGATAAAATCAGGGGTAGAAATATTGATGGACAAGCTACGCTGGTTGCTTAGTATGATTTGAGAAAAAGTAGCTCTTCCAGATGAATGGAAGGAATCAATTATCGTACCAATTTATAAGAAAGGAGATAAAACTGAAAGCAAGAACTACAGAGGCATCTCATTACTTTCAACTTCGTACAAAATTCTAATAAATATATTAGTCAGCAGACTTACTCCCTATATTGATGACATTCTAGGAGATCATCAATGTGCATTTAGAAGAAACAGGTCTACAACAAATCAGATTTTTAGTATAAGACAGATTTTAGAAAAGAAATGGGAATATAATGGTACTGTACATCAGCTATATGTAGACTTCAAAAAAGCATATGATTCAATTAAGAGGGAGAAGTTATATAGTATCCTGCTGGAGTTCGGAATTCCTAAAAAGTTTGTTAGACTTAGCCTATACGAATGTGTCTAAATGGCACAAAGAATAGGGTGCCTGTAGGCAAACAGTTTTTGTTCACTTTTGAAATCCAGAATGGGTTCAAGCAAGGAGATGCACTATCTCCTCTACTATTTAATTTTGTACTAGAGCATGCCATTAAATCTTTAGAGAATGAGGAAGGCTTACAACTCAATGGTATTAATAAGCTCTTAGTTTATGCTGATGATGTAGTATTATTGGCCGATAGCGAGGAGATACTAAAGGACAACACGCACACGCTACTGAGTAACACTAAGAAATTAGGACTGGAAGTAAATCAACTTTTATAAGATTCATAGGAAAATTTTTGGACCAAAGAGAGATGAACAGATGGGTGAATGGAGAAGACTACATAACAATGAAGTACATGGCCTTTATAGGAGGCTGGATATAATAAGAACAGTTAAGTCTCATAGACTGCGATGGGCAGGACATGTTGCACATATGGGGAATTAAAGACTTGCATGGAAGCTTCTTGTAGGAAAGCCAGAGGGAAAACGCCCAGTTGGTAGACCAAGAATGGGGTGGGAGAATGACATTAACTATGATTTGAGGGAAGTAGAATATACAGGGAATGATTGGAAAGCATTAGCTCAGGATAGGGATGTATGGAGAGCTTATGTCCGCGCGGCTATGAACCTACGGGTTCTATTGTGCCAGTGAGTAAGTAAGTAAGTAAGTAAGTACAGCTCGTTTGTACAGTGTGCTATAAAATTCCTCTTACTAACATCTAGGACTTGTAGAAGGGGACTTCGAAACCATGTCCCGAAACTTACCGTTTCTGTGCTGCAACCATTTGAAAAGATGTTTTGCATGACCACTTTTACGAGTAATTTACTATGAGGCGTGACACAGTACATCACTTATTTAACAATTCAACTCATTAATAACCAAGGAAACAAAATGGAAACTGAATCATGACTTACATTAATAATTCCAGATACACCCTACACAATCAATTTTTGCAGTGTCCAAAATTTTGACATTTCTGAAAAAAAAAATAACACCAAGTCTTGGAATACTCGATAGGGAAATTTTTTATTTAAATGAATCGCGATGCTATTACTTGTTGAGAAAACTGACGTACATTCAGGCAATGCTTGATTTCAAACAGCTGTAGCACGGAAACTAAGTTTCCGGACATGGTTTCCAATACTAAATATTATCAACTCAGTCCCCTCTACAAGTCCTTGAAATTTGTAAAGGGAATTTTAGAGTATCCTGTATAGAAAAGGGAAATACAAAATAATGTTGTGTTTTTATTTTGATAACAGGTGCTTATCCTGCTTGTCTGGAAAGAGCACCTCTGATACCAAGGCATTTATAACCCACTACCTTTGTGAACTGGCAACTAGTTTAATAAACTTTGAAGAGGAATTGCAGAATTTTTAGGTGTGTGTAATCCAGACAAGGAGGATATGCACTGCTTACAGCACAGTCAAAATAAAAACATAATCTTCCTTTGTATTTCCCTTTCTTATACAAAAGAGCTTGATGTGGATTGTTAGGAAAATTAAGTACTACCATGACTTTAAAAAATATCCTTGGAATATTTGTTTACAACCCCAAAACAAATATGTCTTCTGCTGACAGTTGCATTATAACAGATTTTACTGACAAATTATAACATGTGAGGGACATGAATTATACAGCAAACATTAGCTCAGTATGGAGTGTGTATGTCTGCATGTTCTTGAACACCTGAGTTCGACAATGGCCATGAATTAGTTACTTCTGGATCTTGATGCTCCTCTGACTGGTTTGAAAATGTTTGATGAGATTGTGTTGTATTGAAGCACCTCTTATGGATTGATAATTTGAAATTATCTGAATGTGCCTCTGTAACTGGTTGATCTGTCCAAGCTCACTTATCCATCAGGTGCGCTGGGTGTCTCAAATATTTAACCCTTCTCGGGTGACAGTTTTTTTGGCCGAGGACAAAAGGTAAATTTTGTAAATAATTTCATACAAATGTTAATAAATGCTACTTGAGTCATGCATTTACTTATAAACCATCATATACTTTTTTTTTGTACATATCTATCACTGACGTGCTTCAATATGACTTTTTATATTTTACTTAAATAATGTTACTGCGAAAGTGGCATAAGTATGACAGGCCAGTTTAGCCTTTTTATACACTCTACATTAGTAAGATTCTTCACAAAATACTCAAAATAATAGGAATATGAATAAATTAATAATAATAATTATGTAAATAGTGCACCTACATAAGGAAGAGTTCTTCATAACTGTATTAGGTCTGTTAATGGTTTTTTTAATGATGTAAAGAATGATTGGAGAGTTTGTTTTGTTCCTAAAAATTCTCCTTTGTATGATACATTTTGAAACACACATCTTGATGTAGAGTTGGTTTTGACACACAAGGTCCACGGAAATAAATTGTCTTGTTCCTCTCAATTTTTGTTCTGCATACAACACAGAGATTTGCCAACATCATTTTGGTGTTCTTCCCATGAAATGTTGTAAGCCATTTAACCTTTGGAATGTTGGGCCTTGTTATTATGTGACCCTTACCGTACTTATTGGGAGTTTTACGGATACTCATGCATTCAGAAACAAGAGATTGACACGTTCTTTTTCTGTATTTTTTGTGTAATACAGGGATCTTATTGTATCTGTTTTAGGTGCATGGTGTACAACATATACAAGGGTGTTTTCATAAGTCATGGCAACTATTTTTTATCAGCCAATAAAGCTGCAACAAACAAAATTCATAAGAATTAAATAAATCGTGAATATTTCATACCTCATTCTTCTATGTTCCTTTAAACACAGCATTGCAGTATCGGCGACTCCCTGTCACCTACTGCAGTGCTGTGTTTAAAGGAACATAGAAGTATGAGGTATGAAATAATCACGATTTATTAATTCTTATGAATTGAACGTCATTATGTTAATTATTCCTAAATTTATTATATAAACAAAATTCAGTATATACATGTCACTGGAATGCCCTTCACAATGGTGGTACAAAACTTGGATCCAGATACAGGCGGATACGGGTAAGGGAAATTGAAAGGTGCATAAATAGAAATCAATGTTTTACTTCTATTACATTTGAAGATGGTGCTGCATGTGAAGTAGTTTACAAACAGGGAGGATATCTTAACATGGTGCACATTGACACATCACAAACAGCTAATAGTATTCAGCACCTTCCTCATCATCTGCAAAAATGTAAGCTTTGGGGGATTATTTTAAAGGGTTATGGTTGTGGGTTAAATGAACATTGTTTTCTTCACATGTAATAGAAGTAAAACAATGATTTCTATTTATGCATCTTTCAGTGTCCCTCACCCATATCCTTCTGTACCACCATTGTGACTCTCACTTGTATATACTGAATTTTGTTTCCAGCAGCTTTATTGGCAGTTAAAAATAGCTGCCATAACTTATGAAATGACCTTTGTACGAATTTACAATAGACACCTACAAGAACCAAAAAAAAAAGTTTCATGTACCATTTATGAGTGCATCTACAAAACTGGTACTGTGCAATGCAATTATGTATCCATCATGTGCTTGGTGTACTCCAGGACTAAATTTGGTTTCACTGTTGCTGGTTGATAAGGATACTTTGAAGATACTGGTGTCATTTCATTTTCATCCCCTTTTTGATAAGTACTCAGAAGAGTTACAGTTTATATATTAAAATTGGGAATTTTTAACATTATGAGGTTCAAATTCATAAAAATTAAATTAATCATGATTATTTCATACCTCATACTTCTATATTTCTTTAAATACAGCACTGCAGTATCGGCAATTTCTTATCACCATCATCAGCTGTTTTCACGATTGTCAATTTTTACTTTTGTTCTTAATTATCCAAACTGCCATCTGATGTTTTTTTAAATAATTATTTTCTAAACTGCCATCTGGTGTTCATTTTAATGAATCATTTTCTAAACTACCATCTGTTGGATTTTTGAAGAACTTTGTAATCAAGCTAGGTTCATCTGGAATTTCGAAGTTCATAGTTCTACTATGGTTTTTTTGAATATATATTTTTTCCCAAACTGTTAAATCTAAAGGCTTTGATAGATGTTTCAAAAGTTTAGCTTCTTTTTCAATCCTATGATGTTCTAATAAACTATTGAAAAAGAAGCAAAACTTTTGAAACATCTATCAAAACCTTTAGATTTAACAGTTTGGGAAAAAATATATATTCAAAAAAACCATACTAGAACTATGAACTTTGAAATTCCAGATAAACCTAGCTTGATTACAAAGTTCTTCAAAAATCCAACAGATGGTAGTTTAGAAAATGATTCATTAAAATGAACACCAGATGGCAGTTTAGAAAATAATTATTTAAAAAAACATCAGATGGCAGTTTGGATAATTAAGAACAAAAGTAAAAATTGACAATCGTGAAAACAGCTGATGATGGTGATAAGAAATTGCCGATACTGCAGTGCTGTATTTAAAGAAATATAGAAGTATGAGGTATGAAATAATCATGATTAATTTAATTCATAAGAGTTACGGTTCTTCTATCCCTCGATGTGAGTGCCAGGTTTTCTTGTTTTTCTAAATCTAATTTCATCCCTCTTTTTCATCTTTTTATTTTATTTGGCTGTAGGAAATTTGGCATATTTTTCTATTGCTCAGGACTATACCTGTTGTAATAATATTCATCTGCTAATTCAGGTGAAGTATATCACCTGTCATTATAAATATAGATACCTTGAGGTGGGTCTGTAGGAGGGATGAAGTTCAGTCCTTTACAACTTGCGTGGTTTTCAGGAGATCAGAATCTGATCGAATTTTTCCCATGTAGGGCTGGAAATTATACGGAACTGCCTGAGAGTGAAATTACTTTCATTCCAAATGTTGGCTGGTTTATTTGGGTTGTAGTCTCCACTTGAAGCTGATTGTGCTTTCATAGACAGATGTGGAAGGTCCTGGTGAGTAGAAGAGAGAATGCTTATGCTGCATTTTTTCCATCACATCCTGCATCTATTTCTCTTTAGCTAACAGTTTGTTACTTCCATCATGGGCAAAATGTAAATTCCAAAACAAGAGGAGACATTTGTCTCTTGAAAACACATCGCCTAAAAAAGGGAAATTAGTCTACCCAGCTTCTGGAAAAGTAGTTCTTGTTATCAAGACTGGGATGAAGCCCCATGTTGAATACCATGCCGAAAAACAGTTTTATATCGGAAACTTTCGAGGGTGACCATGATGCAATTCTAGCTCTTTTAGTTATGGGTGTTGATTTTTGTTTGTCTAACAGTGACTGCAGGTTTCCTGCGTTATATCAAGAATTAAAAAGAAAGGTGAAAATATTCCACTGGATCGATATCCTGATCAAAAAGAGATGGTAACGCTGGCCCCTGCTGAATTTTATTTATTGGTATATTTGAAGTTGCGTGGGATCTAATTAACTCACCTCTGCCCAGCAAGATGCACTCAGGAATGGATTACAGTTCTGCCAATGCCAGGAGATAATGTCAGGAATTTATTAAGAATACTTTGTGACATTAAGAAAATCACACTATGTTTGATGCCTGTGTATCAATTTATGGCTCTGGTTTGTGTTTCTCAAGATACTCAGTCTACAGACACCCTGTAACTATTGTTGTAAAGTTTGATATTTAACTTTGTTCACAGGTCACAGCATTTGCTCTAAAAGAGGAAACTGATGATATTAAACAAGAGGTACCAATCACAGAAGAATTAGTACCAATTGTGAAAACTATAACAAAGGTAAGGATTTTGTTTATATTTCTATCTATCTATCTTCGGGTTTTTACAGCTGCTGCCGTCTTCCTGTGCCAAACCTCCAAATCTTACATTCTTGGGCATCTTCGATGCTTAGCCCTCTAGCTTGCATTACTGTCTTCATGTTTTCCTTCCATGTTAGCCTTGGTCTTCCTCTTTTCTTCTTTCTGTTCGGATGCCATTCATATAGTTGCTTCGGCCATCGCTCATTTTCCATTCTTAAAACATGTCCTAACCACTTTAATTCCTTCTCCTCAATTCTTTCAATTATGCTTTCTTCTGCTTCCATTATGTTTCTAATTTCCTTATTTGTGACATGTTCTAATTTAGACTTTCTGGCACTTCATAAATAATCCATTTCTAGAGCTATTAGTCTATTCTTGTAGTACTTATTGATTGTCCATACCTCACTTCCGTACATTGCAACAGATTCCACCAATGTTTTACCAATATATTTTTTTGTGTCTTTCCAAATATGCTTATCCCACCATATATTTACTTTTGCAATATTAGACCATTTATTATTTTGATTTGTGGTTTTGCTACTTAATTAATCTGAGTGAATTATTTAAAGTGGTTCTGTTGAAAAACCACTTACAGTATTATCCAGTCTATAAGATACACTCATCCTCTTTATTACAATTTTGTGTTTCATGAAACATGATCTTCAAATGTTTTGTCTTAACACTTGATGACTACTTTGCATGTATGTGAATCATTTCTGTTGAAATGGTAATGATATTATGTGAGTTTCCATGCATACATTTCAAAACTTTGGCCTTTATTCCTGCTCACTTCACACATGCTAGAAATAACATGAGAGTCACATGTCAATTTGATTTTACAATTAACTGCCTATGAGGATATTGGAAGTTAAAAGGGAGTGTAATGATGATGATAGTCTTTACCTTTGTTATGTGAGTTGCATCCATTTTTAAAATTAAGTTAAAAAGTTTGTCTTATTCACCAGTAAATAAAGTACCAGTATTTTGGTTTCTTTGTTTTGCAGCATTTCCTAACTGTGACCTTGTAACACACCACTGTGTATTTCTCTCCTTACACTAGAAACACTGTTGAGGGATATATGTTAGAACTCAGTTTTACCTTCATAACTCTGAAAGTCTCATGTTTTAAGTGCTGTAGTTCACCAGATATGTGGTGTTCATTAATACAACATGGTAGATGCCAGGAGTTCATTGGTTTGAATCCTGATGGAGGCAGTGTATTTAAACAGCCTAAACCTTCCAAATGCATCATGATCCTGGTGTTGACTCAGCCTTTAAATGAAATGAGTATCAGATATTCGCTCTGGGAGTAATAGTTACCAATATGTAGAACTAAGAATGTGGGTGACATCTTGTGCTAATTGTGTGGAAAGGTGGAAGCCTTAACCTTCTGATGCACTAGTTGGATCACTTTACCTTATATTTTCCAAGATTCAACCCCTTTAAATTAAAGAATTAATTATCTCTTAGTGTTTTGAATGTTATACAGTAAGAGATGTCACTTCAGTTAGCTTTAAAATAAATCTGCTTACTGTAGAGATAGGGAGCGGCAGTAGTAGGAACATTTATGCCAAGTGCCTCGTCATCTAATTATTGACGACCGTGAATGGATTAACGAGATTCCCTCTGTCTCTATTAGCAGCTAAATAACCAATTCAATATAGGTCTTAGTGTCTGTCTTAAAATTTAATTTAATAAATCACATTAAGATACACACATTCAAATTTATATTTTCATATGTTGCATGTGTGACTGTATACAGTTTGAAAGTATATGCAAAAAGTTCCAGTAAACATGGGTCTACAAACAAACCACATGCGAGATTTTTCATTATGAATATGAGGTTATAACTTGCAATATCCAGTATTGTTAGTTTGGCACTACAATAAATTGTAAGGAATGGCTTAAACTTTTTAACATTTTTTTTTTTTGAAAATTGCATAATGGTACATAGCTGTTTGATACATAACACCATCCAATTATTCTCTGTGCAGGTCTATAGAAAATAAATAACGACTCAGGTCAAAATTATAAACTATATATTTTTTAAACTTTGAATTCAGTATCTTCATATATGTCTTATTAACTACACACTAAAACTACATTATACTTTTCTTCTTTTTCTATAGACATGTGCCTATTTATTTACACACACTATGTCAATGATGATTACATGTTATTCCATCTGTTGAGGGGTCTGCCCACTTCTCTTTTTGCTCCAGGACGTAAGTTCTTCACTACTTTAATGAGCCTCTGTCCACGTGAGCATTCCATTCCCTTTTCCTTGTTGTAACAAATATCTTAACATCTATGATATTGCATTCCTCCCTCACATCCTAGTTTCTGACTCTGTCAAATCTTGTTTTGTTTGCTAAGGCTGTTAAAATATTCATTTCTGCTGTTCTTATGAGTTGTTTAGTATCTGCTCTTGTATCCGCAGGCCATACACATGTTTTATAAACTTTTACTTTACCTTCCGTGTTTAAATATTTGTTTTTCCATATAACATCTCGTAAGTATCCTGATATTCTCGATGCTTTGAAAACCTGAGATGTGACTTCATCAATCAATATACTAGAGCTAGAGATGTGTATCCCAAGATATTACAATCCATAACTTGTATAATTCTAATTTGCATCTTACCTATACACATACATTTAGTTATATTTGTAGAGATGTCCATATTAAATTTTTCTGCTGTTGTCACGAATCAATAAAGTAATCATTGGAGTTCGTCCTCTGTTCTGGCGACCAGAACTGCATCATCAGCGTAACATATTGTATTAAATTTTTTATTTTCCATTTGATAATCTGGTAGGCACTTCACCTCTTATATAATTTTATCTATTATCAGATTAAACAATAAATGGTTTCTTGTTTTATTCCTTTTGCACACTTAATTCCTTCCGTTAGTTTCCAATTTATAGAAATCTTTGTTTCAGTAATTGTATTTATATCCTTTATCAAATTTATTACTGGCTTGAAATTTCTCTCTCTTCCGAGATTCCTATTATATCTTCTATTTTGGTTGTATCAAAGGCTTCTGTTAAATAAAAACAGAAAGAAACAGGTGTTGTATATAATTGTAAAGTATAAATTGTTATCATAGTGAATGTGTTCCATTACATTAAGACATAAGTAAAGATTAAGAGTGTTTGATAAAAACAACATTGTCATTTCTGCCGCAGACTTAATTTAATTTAGCTGCACAGAGTAATGAATAAAAAATAAAAGAAGTATGATATATATTGTGATTAATTTTGATTGACATCCAAGACAGCTAGGTATTTACACATGTCAGTAAGGACAGCATGAAGATGAATGTAAAATTATTGGTATTTAAGCTTTAAGACCGAATAACTGGGAGTGATAAAAGAAAATTTGAGCATCACTACAGGACATGAGATTATTGACAGAAGTTGGAAGGAATCACTTTCATTCCTCTGCCATGTAGAAGAGAGTCGTTAATTTTTTTGGCCAAATCCAAACCATGAGAAATCATTTTAAGGGCTGCTAATTTGAGGTGTTGACGTGGCATCCCTAGGGAAGTTTAAAAAGAGTAGCACATGTGACTTATGTGAAAGTTTAACAGGAGCCACTCTTATGGAGGTTTGTAAGAAGGAGCACATAGAAGTCCATTTAGTTTTTACAGTAGAAAATTGTGATTGGAATTGGGAAAGAGTAATATTTTGTGATGAATTACCTATTGTACTACAAAGAATGAATTCAGTTTTGTTTACTGTCAATATCGAACTTGATTTGACCACAGATACACTGTCTTTAGTGCCCAGAGTAGTAGAGTATCCGTGTCATGTTGTAGGCGGATATCTCTTATTGGGCACAGACCATCACATTAGTGTAAAATTTAATAAGCACAAATATCAAACATAGAAAGTTTTATGTTCTGTGTTTTTTTAATGTAAATCTTTAATTTCTCAATTGATTAGAGATGAATTCTGAGGAGAGAGGATATAGCCTGACCTCATTGCTCTCCGGATTTGAACCCATTTGAGAATATGTGGGCAGAAGTAAAGAAGTGTATGTGTAATAGTTTGCTTAATCCCCCTGCAAAATTATTTATGGAAGCTCTTCCAAAATGCCTGGTGTGGCATAGCTGAGAATAGACACTATTAGAAAGGATTATGCAATTCTATGTGCACTCAATTACAAACTGCGATCATGTGGGAGTAAATATTGATTTGTAACTTTGTTTTTACTTTTTGTTAGTTTTAATTTTCCAAAACATCTGGTAGTTTGTTTTATGCCATTACACATACTTTCTGTGAGAGTAAAATCTTTATTTTCTTTCTTTTTACCTGATGTTGATTGTTAAAACAGTCATAAAGGAGAGAACAAAAATTATATTTCATTCTCTTAAAAAATACACTACTTGCTGTTTGAATGCACAACTTGATAAATGCAAGACCATTACACTGGAGCAGTGACATGCAGAACACTTCCGTTTAAACTATAGATATCAGACCGAAGCCAACAACATATGGCACTACCCCCTCCAAGTTGTAGCGAGAACACTAGAATGAATCTTAATTTTTAACCCTGGGTGGCCAATTGATACTAAGCTCTCCTTTCTCACTTCATATTTGAACTGACACATCCACCAATAAGGAGAATATGTTTCCCGTACTCCATGAACCTTGGTTTGTTTCTCTCTCTGTTTCATTGTTGTTACTATCTGACCTGCCAACTCTGGTCCCTTTTTCAGTGCTCCTTAACTTCTTCCTTTACATTTTATGAATTAATTGGGTAGTACATATGTATGTATTTGGTCAATTGTTTATTTCTATTTTTCTCATTGCCTTTTCCATCTATTAAATCTACAGTCTCGATTCATTTCTCAAGTGGTCTTCCCCAAATTTCTTGATTTACTCATATTGCTATATATATATATATATATATATATATATATAATGCAACCTATTTTATCAAATCTCATAAACAAGAAAATACACTCATAGACCCAAAATGTTGTTTACAACATCCTAAATTACATGGAAGCAGAATTGAAAGGAAATAAATCTATAAAAAAAATTACAAATAAAAGCTGTGAGAGCAAGTGGTGTATTATGATCTACAAGACACGAAACTAAACTGCAATCAACTGTACACCATTCTCTTCTCTTTGTGACCATTCTCCCTCTGATGCAGAAGCTTTCAGTTAAGTTTTGTGCTTGATGTACCCATTTGCTCTACTATAACTTGAGCATTTATTTGTAGTATCAAAGCAGTGAAGCAAATAGTCTTTGATTTTTTCAACGTGTTTAAGTATATGGATTGATCGATAGGACAGAATTAAAAAAAAAATATGTGGATTATAGTTACTATGATTTATGTATTATTATTAGCAACTAGAATTTAGAATTCCAGAAATAAAATTAAATCACAAGTAACACAGACACCCTTTTTTCTTATAAGTAGGTGAATAAATAAAGAAATGTTGACATTCATGAAAGACTACAAGTTCATAATATAGTAGAAGATATCCAAACGTACAAAAAACTGAAAATTGAACTGCATGGCAGGTTATGCCTAGAAAACCATATGCATACTAGCAAGTTGCTGACATTAAATCCACATGTGCTACATCCAGCCATTATAGGGGTGACACGTTTTCATCGTTTGGAAAACCCACGGATATTGTATCTATTTTTCTCAACCTGGATTCTCCACTTATGGCAACTATCCTAATATCTCATGTTGCTGAATGATTACAGACCCCATGCTTGTCAAAACTTCATACAAAATTATCCTCCATGGGGCTCGAACAAACTTTTGACCCATAGCTCTGTGTCATGATATAATGCTTTAGGTTACAGCAGAAGGAGTGGTAAATTTCTTCAACAGAAAAGATTGATTTTGTTTTCTAAAAAAGAAATTCCAATATCAACTTAAATAACACAGAGACAGGGCAACACACAAACAATGCTGGGGAATCAAGAACATCTTGAGATATAACAAGAAGCAACTAAGCATAAACGTAAAATGTTCATGATATTTTTTTTTTAACGCTGCTGTTATTATTATTATTATTATTAAAAAATTCACCATGATCTGTAAATTATTTAGAGTTTTCCTGTGGCTAGTTATTTATATTAAAGAGATTTAAGTGAGTTGTAATGTTTCTGTCTTAAGTTAATACTTGATATTCCAGTAGTGTACTCATTATATTTAAATTAATATTGGGAAGTAAACATTATGAGCTTATATCATTAATCGTGAGTGGAGAACATATTTTAATCGACTCACCTCATACATTTTCAAACTTCTTTGATACCAACGGTTTCAGACAAAATCATGTCCTTCTTCAGTCATGGCTTCCACTCATGACTGAAGGAGGACATGATTTTGTTTGAAACCATCGGTATCAAAGAAGTTTGAAAATGTATGAGGTGAGTCGATTAAAATATGTTCTCCACTCACTATTAGTGTACTCATTATTTTATTTTATTTTATTTTATATCAGATTTAATTATTATTCATACATAAATATTTAATAACTGATACAAAAACACTTCTCTGAAATGTACTCAGAATCAACCAGCTTAATAATTAAATGGGCTAAATGTAATAAAGTATACCCAAAATTTAATGAAATTTAACATTTTTATAATATTAATTAAATATGGATTTTCATCAAGTAAACACCAACTCAATTGATTATTTTTATAATAGAAATCGGAAGTGACATAAGGAAGTAAATTCTCACCTCACACATAATAATGTTGCTTCTGCATTTTTAACTAAATTCTGCTGTTAGAAATGAGCCCTTAACTCCAGCATTTCTTGTTATATCTGGTGCGAATTGATTGGACTTCAAGATCACGTCTTGCTGTCTGGGAACTTCAAATTCATGGTTTTATTCTTGTTGTTCTGTGTGTGTGTCTTTCCCAATATTATAATTCTCTTGAACTTTCCAAATATTTCAATAGTCTAGTTTGTTCTTCAAATTTATGATCTTATAACAAACAGTTTGCCAGAGCACCAATTTCATAATTTCCTCATGATTATTATGCTTTTCTTTGTCTTCTATGCAATCGTTAATATAGTCCCTGCAGTTAATTTGGTAAAGGTCTTTTTTTTTTTGCCATTTGTAGTTTTTATTTTCTTTGTTACAGGATATCTACCATTCTGTAACTAACTTGTAACAAATTTCAGATGAGATTACTAAATTCAAACTCATATTAGGAGCAATGAACATGTCAAGTATAATTTTTCTGAAAACAAATATAAAAATTCTTTGCTGAAGTTACATAAGCTGAATTATGATGATCTTGAAGATTTCCAGGCTGTAGGCCGTGGTCTTGAGGCTTGAAGTTCCCAGACGTTTCGCCAGAGACTACATCTGGCAACAAGACAACCATTGACCAAGGCCTACAGCCCGAAAATCTTTTTGAAGATCATCATAGCAACTACGGCCGTGAAAGCCTAAGTCAGTATATAAGCTGAATTGTTTATTGTTGCTAATGTAATGTAGAATTTACTAAATATTTTGTGAAATTTGTTACAGGATATCTACCATTCTGTAACTAACTTGTAACAAATTTCAGATGAGATTACTAAATTCAAACTCATTAGGAGCAATGAAAGTATAATTTTTCTGAAAACAAATATAAAAAATGCAGATTTAAGAAAAAAAAAGAGGAACTTATGAAATTGTTTGCAAAGATTGCCATTCTAGGAGATCATCAATGTGGATTTAGAAGAAACAGGTCTACGACTGATCTGACTTTTAGTCAGATTTTAGAAAACAAATGGGAATATAATGGTGCTGTACATCGACTATGTGTAGACTTCAAAAAGCATATGATTCAATTAAGAGGGAGAAGTTGTATAGTATCCTGCTGGATTTCGGAACTCCTAAAAAGTTAGACTTATATGAATGTGTCTAAATGGCACAAAGAATAGAGTGCGTGTAGACAAACATTTTTCGATACTTTTGAAATCCAGAATGGGTTGAAGTAAGGAGATGCACTATCTCCTCTAATATTTCATTTTGTACTAGAGCATGCCATCAAATCTTTAGAGGATGAAGAAGGCTTACAACTAAATGGTATTAATTAGCTGTTAGTTTATGCTGATGATATAGTACTATTGGGCGATAGCGAGGAGATACTAAGGGCCAACACACACACACACACACTGTTGAGTAACACAAAGAAATTGGGACTGGATGTAAATATCAATATATGTGTCACACATAGTAACATTATATAATGCAAAAGGTCAGTTAATGACAAAATGATGGATATTTTGAGGAAGGGGCTGAATTTGAAAACCTGGGAACAATGGTCACAAATAGGAATGAGATGCACAAAGAAATTAAACGTAGGCTCAATTCAGGAAATGCATGCTATTATGCATTACAGGGACTCTTGACATCCCAACTCCTTTAAGAAAACGTTAAACTGAAATTATATAGAACGGTTATTCTACTAGCTATTGGATGCAAAACGTAGACTCTTACTTTAAGGGATTAAGGGAGGAAAGAAGGTTATGAGTATTTGAAAATAAAGTTCTTAAGAACATTTTTGTGCATGGACGCTTCTTGTAAGAAAACCAGTGAGGAAACATCCAGTTGGTAGACCAAGAATAGGGTGGCCAAATAACATTTACCATGATTTGAGGGAAGTAGATTATACAGGGAATGATGGGAAAACATTAGCATCAGGATAGGTATATATGGAGAGCTTGTGTCCATGCACCTATGGTTTTGATAGTGGCAGTTAATAGTAAATTATGCTTAAGAAAAAAATGGTACATCTTCTAAAAAATACTTGAGGAATATTAAAAATGGAAAAATAAAAATTATGGTCGTAACAGCTCATTAGTTGTTGATACAGGATCACAAAATTTGAAAAATGCAGTAAGTATTAAAACATTTGGAAAGACCAACATAACTCACATTATGAAAAAAGAACAAAAACATTACAATAAATATTGAAGTTCCTGGGCAAGCTTGATTTGATCTATGTTTATTCAAACTCCACCAGGTGGTACAAGAAACGCTGAAATTACAGCTCATCAGTATTTACTTTTTTTTAATGTTGGTAATGGAAAGAAGTACAAAGGAGGATCACACAATCTTGGAAAGCCTTTTGGGCGCTTAAATTCATTCTTCTAGACAAGTCCTTAAACCGCAGAATAAGATTAGAAGCCCTCAACTCAAGCGTATTCCCGGTCTTAACATATGGCTGCCAAACCTGGGCCCTAACAGAGAGGCAAAGGAGAAGCATTGAAATTTGCCAAAGGAAGATGGAGAGGAAGATAGTGGGTGTCTCACTCCGGGATAATATTTCCAACATGACGCTACAGAAAATTACAACTTCAAAGAACATTACTCAAAAAGCCCTCCAAACAAAGTGGACATGGGGCGGTCATGTAACAAGACAACAACAATGCAGATGGGCGCGGGAAACCACCAAGTGGGACCCATACATTGGAAGACGAACACGAGGTCGGCCAAGAAGAAGATGGGCAGGCACGTTCAAACTAATGTTGGGAGGACATTGGTCAACCACAGCCCGCAACAGGAACAAGTGGAGACAACTAGCAAACAATCTAAAAGTGGACTAAAATTCTTAATAAACTACAGTGAAGTGCACAAGTGAAGGACTCTATAAACATAATCATCATAATCGTCCTTTCAAGTATTAGGCCCGGTGGCCCGTTACGGTCTCCCGCCATCTCCGAAAAGGTCGACCCACAGATCTTCTGCCTCGAGGAACGTAGTGAAGAATTTGTTTTGGTATTCTGTGACGATCCATGCGCTGAATATGGGATAGCCAATTGTTTCTATATTCTTGGAGGTATTCAGATATAGGTACGATGTTTAACTCTCTGGCTATTGTTGAATTTCTTTGGTGATCTAGAAGGCTATAACCTGCAGTTCGTCGCAGAAATTTCATCTCCTTGGCTATAATATGACGATCATCCTGAGTTCTGATGGTCCAAGCTTCACTGCCATAACAGATTAGCGAGAATTTTATAGATTTTCATTCTTGTGTGTCTCTGCACTTTTGATGGTTTAAAAACTTGGTTGATAATCCTTAAAGCTTTATTATAGTTTTGTACTTTAAAGGAGATATCACATTCCTCATTATAAGTTAGATTATATCCTAAGTATTTAAATGAATTAACTTGCTCTAATATTGAATTCTGAATACAAATTTTACTTCTTACTGGGAATTTCCCTTGAAAGGCCATAACTTTAGATTTTGTTGTTGATATTTCCATGTTAAATCGTTGGGCTATTATATTAAGATGATGAGTGGAATATTGTAATTCATCTTCATTATTGCCGAAAAGAGCCTGATCATCTGCATATAAGAGTGTGTCTAAAATTGGTGTGTCTTGAGAGAGAAATATTACCATGAACTGTCAATCTCCAGTGTCTGATGATAGCATTAATGTATACATTAAATAGAAGTGGTGATAGAGGGCATCCTTGTCTGACTCCGCAATTTATATGTTTCCAATCTGACAATTCTGTTCCTATTTGTACTGCTATGATGTTATTTTTATACAGATTAAAAATTGTTTGGATCAGTTGAGTTGGTGTTCCATCATCAGTTAAGATATCTAAAAGTTTTTGTCTGTCAACTCGATAAAATGCTTTGATAAAATCTATAAACGCTATATGTAGTTCTTTATTGAATTCTTTGTGCTTTTCGATAAGAAGTTTAAGGTGAAATAACCATCGACACAGGATCTTCCCTTACGAAAACCATTTTGTTCTTCCCCTAATAAGTTTTCGTAGTGTTTTTGTAATTTAGATGCTAGAATTTTTGTAAAAACTTTATATCCAGTGTTAAGAAGGCCAATGCCTCGATACTTATTACTATCTTTGAGGTTACCTTTTTTAAAAATTGGTATGATAATGGCTTTCTGCCAAGATGAAGGTATGTCTTCTCCCAATATTATTTTGTTTAGTAAGTGCAGAAATTTTTGTTTAAGAGTTTTGTCAGAATATTTAAACAATTCTATATGAAGTCCATCCTCACCAGGTGTTTTATTATTTTTACAGGACTCTAAACCTGTGTCAAGTTCTGCTTCAGTGATATACAGAAATTCATCGTTCTGAGATATGGGTAAATCAAAATTAGTCTGGCAGATGGACCATAAATTTTGAAAATATGTAACCCAAGTGGTTTTATCAATCAAATTTAATTTTACACTATCTTTACACTCTTGGCTAAGATTATTTAAAACTTTGTAAGTTTTTGGGTTAAGTTTGGTGAGATCTTTCTCTAGATTAGAGACAAAAGTGTCCCAATTTTCTCTGTGTCTTCTTCTGATTTCTCGTTTTGCAATAGCTCTTTTATGATGATAATCAATTTTGTCATTCAACAACCCAGTTGTTATATATTGTTTAAATGCTTGTCTTTTTTCAGCAATAATTTTTGCTATATCATCATCCCATTTTCTGAGACCTCTTTTCCTGTGCCATTTTAGTTTTGTCCCTAAACTTCCTAGAGCTGCTTTTCGTAAAATGCTACAGATGTTATTCCATTCTTCTTCTACGGAATTTGAGGTATCAGAATTAATTGTGTGTGATTTTGTTCTTTGTTGGTATAACCATCGAATACTATCTTGCTGTAAAAGGCTAACTTTAAAGATGTGTTTTTCCTGATAACGTGGTTTACATTTCGAATGTTTTATATAACATGGAGGGAAGCGACAGGTGCAGACAAGCAGAAAATGATCTGTTTCCAGTTCAAGACTCCTGAAAACTCTGGTATCCAGAACATAATTAAAAAGTTTACGATTAGTTAGTACATAATCTATAATTGACTGAGAATTCCGAGCAGACCAATGTATATTTATGGTAGTCTTTATGTTGAAAAGATGTGTTTGTAACTGGAAAGTTATTATAGGTAGCAAAGTCAATTAATCTTCTACCATTTTGATTGATGGTTTGTTCACCATAAGTACTAACAATAGAATGTATGTTAGTTGTACCTACTCTAGCGTTGAGATCTCCCATCAAAACTATAAAATCATTTGGATTAACTTTGTCTGTGACATCCTGTAGCATTGAGTAAAAGTTATCACTTTCTGTTTCTTCACCATTTACTGGTGCATAAACTCCAATTACTGTCAAATATCCACGATTTATTTTTAATCTAATTTGAATAATTCTTTCATTTCAGAAAGTGTAGTTATCAATCTTACGTTCAAGAGATTTATGTACCATTAGGGCTACTCCTCTTTTTGCTCTTTCATTACTAGGTACACCACACTAGATTTGTAAATAATTATTAATCATTCGGGTCCCTCTTAATTTCTTTCTTTTAGTTTCTGTTATGGCGGCTATCTTTATTGACATTTGATTAAGAATTTCATCCAATTCTAAGTCTTTATGTCCTATTCCTTGAACATTCCATGTTGCGAGTTTAAATATGTTTTCCTTTTTCCATTTCTTGTCCTTGAGTATTGCTTGGTTGTCAACGTGTATATCCTTCCGGTTTTGAATCTTTGAAGACTTGAAAGCAAGTTGATTTCCTACTAGTCGGTTGCTAGCCGAAAAGTAGTAAGTCCAGTGGTGGGGCTGCCACCTAAAGCCTCTGGACAGGCATGAAGGAGGATTAGCATTTACTCTAATCCTGATGTAACAGCTATACCGCTCTGACTCGGTCCCCAGACCCTCGTTTGTTATAAACAGGTTGCACCACGTGAAGGTGAGGTTGGGATTTAAGTAGGAGAGGTTATTGAATGCACTTCACTACTCTTTTGTAACCCTCTATAAACATAATGTTCACGTGAATTACCTCACCGCGTGAACCACTTAAAACTTCAAAATTGAGCCCCCCTCTTGTAGGAGGCCCTAGCCCTTCATGGGACATAGTGGCTACATTCATTCATTCAATGATCTCTGACGTGTGACCAAGTAAGATGATGATATTTAATAAAGTGATGTGTATAGCTTTCGATTCATATATGTATTCTGTTTATTATTTTACTTGTAATATCTCATTTACCATATGTAGGTGAAAGTTGAATATATTTTTCATTATTACTGTACATGTAATGTATCTCTATATTGTGTTTTGGTCTTCTCGTAATACTGTGAAGAACTGAAATGAGACACAGTATCAAATACACAAAAAGATGAAATAACATTTCACATTGCTGCTGAGGATTTTTAAAACTTACAGAATGTACATTATGTAGAATAGTGCTACATTTTGACACATCTGTTACTATAATGTTATATTTTCAGGTGGACCAGACTGAAGAAAGATATGCTGAAATATACAGTCCTAATCATAGATCACAAACAGAAGACATAGACCTAAAATGTACGTCGCATGAATATTTTCTTAGTAACAAGCCATTTTCTAGTAAGTTCGATCTTAGTAGACAATTACCTGTACTTACTAACGAAAACATTTCTAAATGTTCCATTTGTAATAAGTCATTCTCCCAGAAGTCCAGTCTTAATAATCATTTACTTGTGCATAGTAATGAGAAACACTTCAAATGTTCAGTTTGTAATAAGTCATTCTCCCTGAAGTCCACTCTTAATACACATTTACTTGTGCATAGTAATGAGAAACACTTCAAATGTTCATTTTGTAATAAGTCATTCTCCCGTAAGTCCACTCTTAATACACATTTAATTGTGCATAGTAACGAGAAACACTTCAAATGTTCAGTTTGTAATAAGGCATTCTCCTGGAAGTCCAATCTTATTGCACATTTACTTGTGCATAGTAATGAGAAACACTTCAAATGTTCAGTTTGTAATAAGTTATTCTCCCGGAAGTCCACTCTTAATAGACATTTAAGTGTGCATAGTAATGAGAAACACTTCAAATGTTCAGTTTGTAATAAGTCATTCTCCCGGAAGTACAATCTTAATACACATTTACTTCTGCATAGTAATGAGAAACACTTCAAATGTTCAATTTGTAATAAGTCATTCTACCGTAAGTCCACTTTTAATACACATTTACTTGTACACAGTAACGAGAAACACTTCAAATGTTCAGTTTGTAATAAGTCATTCTCCCGAAAGGCCTATCTTAATACACATTTACTTGTGCATAGTAACGAGAAAAACTTCAAATGTTCAGTTTGTAATAAGTCTTTCTCCCGGAAGTCCAATCTTAATACACATTTACTTGTGCATAGTAATGAGAAAAACTTCAAATGTTCATTTTGTAATAAGTCATTTTCCCGTAAGTCCACTTTTAATACACATTTACTTGTGCATAGTAACGAGAAACACTTCAAATGTTCAGTTTGTAATAAGTCTTTCTCCCGGAAGTCCAATCTTAATACACATTTACTTGTGCATAGTAACGAGAAACACTTCAAATGTTCAGTTTGTAATAAGTCATTCTCCCGGAAGTCGTATCTTAATACTCATTTACTTGTGCATAGTAACGAGAAACACTTCAAATGTTCAGTTTGTAATAAGTCATTCTCCCGGAAGTCCAATCTTAATACACATTTACTTGTGCATAGTAATGAGAAACACTTCAAATGTTCTGTTTGTAATAAGTCATTCTCCCAGAAGTCCACTCTTTATAGACATTTACTTGTGCATAGTAATGAGAAACACTTCAAATGTTCAGTTTATAATAAGTCATTCTCCCGGAAGTCCAATCTTAATGCACATTTACTTGTGCATAGTAATGAGAAACACTTCAAATATTCAGTTTGTAATAAGTCATTCTCCCAGAAGTCCACTCTTAATACACATATACTTGTGCATAGTAATGAGAAACACTTCAAATGTTCAGTTTGTAATAAGTCATTCTCCTGGAAGTCCAATCTTAATGCACATTTACTTGTGCATAGTAACAAGAAACACTTCAAATGTTCAGTTTGTAATAAGGCATTCTCCTGGAAGTCCAATCTTAATGCACATTTACTTGTGCATAGTAACGAGAACCACTTCAAATGTTCATATTGTAATAAGGCATTCTCCTGGAAGTCCAATCTTTATGCTCATTTACTTGTGCATAGTAATGTGAAACACTTCAAATGTTCAGTTTGTAATAAGTTATTCTCCCAGAAGTTCTCTCTTAATAGACATTTACTTGTGCATAGTAATGAGAAACATTTCAAATGTTCAGTTTGTAATAAGTCATTCTCCCAGAAGTCCTATCTTAATACACATTTACTTAGACATAATGACTAAGGGTCGCATGTTTGGACGCATTAGACAGTAAAATGCCTTCTCTGCTGAGCAAGTTGTATGCTAATACGATTTTGCTTACTCAGAAATCTGTTCATGCGATAATAATTGGTTAAATTTGTAAGCTACCTGCGGAGGTACCTTACATGAGCAACTCAAATTAAAATCCCGAAGGGAACCGAACGGGAACCGATGGTAATCGATGTACTTTGCTGCTTTATCCAACATTTATCCAAGATGTCGGACCTTGAAGACTTCGATAATGTTTTCGGTATACACGGAGAAGAGGAATTTGATAGAGTCTACCAAAGAATTCAACTGGAAGAACAGGAGAATCGGCGTAATATTGCGTGTCGCAGACGTGTTTGTATACGGTATTATTTGCGGGATGCAAGCATAAATGCATTCCTCTATAGCAGACGAAAATAACGGAAGTGGTTTTATCGCTGAGAATTCTGGGTAATTCGTTGCCAATATTACGAAAACGTCGACTCTCGTGCATGACCGTTAAGTCGGCCGTTAATTCGTTCTCAGCAATTGCTCACGGTGAATCAGCTCACTAGTGATTGGAAGTAATTTGAGTAGAGAGTAATGTTCTAACATACGACCCTAAGGGTCGCATGTTTGGACGCATTAGACAGTAAAATGCCTTCTCTGCGGAGCACGTTGTATGCTAATACAATTTTGCTTATTCAGAAATCGGTTCATGCGATAATAATTGGTTAAATTTGTAAGCCTACCTGCGGAGGTACATTACATGAGCAACTCAAATTAAATCCCGAAGGGAACCGAACGGGAACCGATTGTAAATCGATGTACTTTGCTGCTTTATCCAACCTTTATCCAAGATGTCGGACCTTGAAGACTTCGATCATGTTTTCGGTATACACGGAGAAGAGTATTTGGATAAGTTCCCAGGAAAAGAAGAAAAGAAGTCAACTGTAAGAACAGGAGAATTGGCGTATAATTGCGTGTCGCAGACGTGTTTGTATACGGTATTATTTGCGGGATGCAAGCATAAATGCATTCCTCTATAGCAGACGAAAATAACGGAAGTGGTTTTATCGCTGAGAATTCTGGGTAATTCGTTGCCAATATTACGAAAACGTCGACTCTCGTGCGTGACCGATAAGTCGGCCGTTAATTCGTTCTCAGCAATTGCTCACGGTGAATCAGCTCACTAGTGATTGGAAGTAATTTGAGTAGAGAGTAATGTTCTAACATACGACCCTAAGAAAAGTATGTCTAAGTGCAACATCCTTTAAAATATAATTTATATTAATGATGTTTTTATTATTAATTTAACATTTCTCAATGAAAGATAAATTAAATTTGAAGAGAAAAATTTTTCGCCTAGACCGGGACTCCAACCCGGGACCCTTGGCTTTCCGGGCCAAGTGCTCTACCAAGGGTCCCGGGTTCGAGTCCCGGTCTAGGCGAAAATTTTTCTCTTCAAATTTAATTTATCTTTCATTGAGAAATGTTAAATTAATAATAAAAACATCATTAGAGGCCGTACTGGCTTTTAAAGTAATGTTAAATTTCCAATAAATGTCTTCTTAACTAAGAAGCCGCCATTTGCAAAGATAGAAACAATGGTTTCAAAAGCATTTGGCGATAGGGAATTACAACGTATATAAGAGAAAAATTTGCGTCTAGATCGTAACTCGCCTCGATAGCTCAGTTGGTAGAGCACTTGGCCCGGAAAGCCAAGGGTCCCGGGTTCGAGTCCCGGTCTAGGCGAAAATTTTTCTCTTCAAATATAATTTATATTATTTTAATACCAGTTTATTTATCCAAGACTGCAGTAATCAGTAATATATATATGGTATATTGCAGATTTTCGCGGATATAAGTATGAATATGAAAGTTTTCTTGGGTTTTCCGCGTCTTGGATTCAAGTTCGGCGTCTGATTCTGACGTTTCGGCATGGTCCCACATGCCATTATCAAGGAATGATTAGTTCGAGTTATAGATGTAGGTCTTTTGTAATAAAATACATACAGTTTTCGCTGTGGTCCGATTCCGTAGACGTACACCCATCCAAGGTTTAGTTCTTATGTAGTTAAACATCTTCAGTTTTCAGTGTGGTCCGTTTTCGAAGCTGTACACCCATCCAGGTGTCGACCACACTCCATGATGCCCAACCGTGGTTTTCTTCATATCTTCTTCGCTGCTCTGGGGATGATGTGGTGGGCAGCGAGAGCTGTTTTCCATGTAGATGGTAATCTTTGTAGTAAATCTTCGGAAACGGACCACAGCAAAATCTCTATGTATTTTATTATAAAAGACCTGAACCTATGACTCAAACTTATCATTCCTTGATAACGGCTTGTGGGATCATGCCGAAATGTCGGAATCAGTTGCCCGAAGCCGAACGTGAATCCAAGACGCGGAAAACCGAAGAAAACTTTCATATTCATATATATATATATATTTGTTTATTTATTTATTTATTTATCTATTTATTTATTTATTAGTAGGGGTGATATGTGGTCAAGATATCAGGGCCTCCAGCTGTTATAGCTTGTTTTCTTAACCTGGAGCTGAAACTTATTACATTTACTCAAATTCTTCACAATGCTTGGTGGGCAAATATCCCATACTAGCCATAATTCCATGAGAAAATGTCTTCCCCCTTGGAGACATGCACCATAGATCTGTGTCAAGGCATCTTGCCTTATCCATTCGGCTAGAGCGTGGGACATTAGATTATTTACAACAATTCAATATTATCTATATTAAGTTGTTAGCACTTTGAACTTTCAAAGAACAATCCCATCAAGTTTGATAAATTGCATCCTGAATTTTATGAAAATGCATATAACTTGTCCTTAATCATTGCCATTTATTTTATTTTTGTAAAGAATACTTTGAGGTTATCACTAACACGTAGACAAGAGCTAACATGATACAAACTGCTAATGAATACAGTTATAATCATGATCCTGTAGCTCTATTTAGGAGCATAGGGCTTCAATAAGAGCTTTCCACCGGACAATATTACTGGCAACATCTTTTGCTATTTTCCAGACAGTAGAAAGATGATTTAGTTTAAATTATTTCAGAAATATATTTTAAAATTTGAAAGTTGATTTCTCAGCCATTATACGGGTGATATTAATGTTATGACATTTTATATGGTTAACTTCTGTACTGCGCAAAAGTGTTTTTTACAAAATAGTGAAAATGTCTGTTTCTCTATCCAAAATAGAAAACAAATGCTGAGGAACATGAGATAAGAGATGCTGGTTGACAAAAGGAGAAATGTCTTTTTCTTAATTAACATTGTACCGACATTAATTTGTGACGGCTGTTGCTAATAACAGTGTCTCGTGGAAAGTTCTTACCGATGCCTTACGCCTGTTTGGTTTATTTTAATAATCTCAGGCCTCAAAATGCATATGATGGATTAACGGCTTTTTGTATGTATTTTAAGAATCCTAAAATCTGTCTGTGACTTATGAGAAATATTTGCTCATTTTGTACCCAAAAGGACTATCCCTCATTGTACATATTGTAAGTTGCAAATTGCATATTTTCATATAAGCATATCGACGGTAGGCAACGAAAACCTCGTAATTCCATCAGTCATTGAAAACAACATATCTCCAGTAGCCAGCACAGAAATGTGTGATGCAAAACCTGTTGAGAACACAGACTACAAATTTATTAACAACTTCACTTGTATTGTGTAGTAAAATATGTGGCAACTATTGCTGTATCAATTTTCATAATTATTTAAAAAGGTTTTTTGTTTTTCCTGTAAAATTTATCAAAATCGAGTTATGAGGTTTCCATTGCCCGCCATCAATAGGTAATATTAAAAAAATATTGGCATAATCATGTATTGAAATGTATTAATCATATCCATTTGAATATGAAATATTGTTGTTATTACCTCATGTATAAGTTATTTGTATTTTTATAAAATGTTATTAAATTTAATCTTCTTATCTGGTTATGATATTGTATATGTACACTTTAGAACTATAGCCTTACTATACTTTAAGTGGAATGAATATTACTACACTAAAAATAAAAAATGTCCTCACCTCTTGTCTAACTCAGGGTCAGATCGAAAGATGAAATGAGATGAAGCCCCTATATTTATAGAGGTCTGTGAGTGACAAGGGTGCTGTCCGACGACACCTGACGCACCATCACAGGGGCAGATGAACGAAATGAAACAAAATGATTCAGATGAATATAGAGGAATGGTAGAATGAAATTGTTACAAGGGAAAACGGGAGAAATCCCCAAGAAAAATCCTGCCCAAGCTCCGTTTTGTCCACCACAAATTCCATGTGGAGTGACCGAGACTCATAAATGGACCCCAGTGGTGAGAGGCGAGCGTCTAAGCGCTTACACCACAGAGCCACCTACATTACATCTACTGATGAGAAATATTTCAAATGTTCTCTTTGTAAGAAGTCACTTAGGCTTAGCAAGGAGACATCATTCAAATTATTGGTTTATAATAAGCCAATCCTTTGTAAAACACATTTGCTCTCTTTGCTTCCATTTATCAATAGTGTATTTAATGTGTTGGCCTGCAATACACTATCCTAATGGAATTAGCTGGCAATCCTGTGTGTTCTGGTTATACCAACAACACTCTGTCCTCGTTTAACTCTGCTACTGATCCACCAGGAAGTGTCCATGTGGTTATTGGAATAAAGAAGAGTCCTTTCATAGCTCGTACATTTTGTAAGATGTGTTCATATTGGGTACCTGAGAGTACAACTGCCCCATCCTGACCCAAGGATTATAAATGTGGGGTCTGGTCCTCCAAGTTGAGCTGAGGCTGACAACCTCATCCTCTGATAGTGTCGACCTGGTTCCTGTTTACAATCTCAATACAAATAGCAGACTGTTCCATAAAGGAAATGACAAATTCCTAAGGGAAAGGAAGCATGAGTTTGAATTTGGATGTGGATTGGTTCTGGAAATGGACGAATGGAATATTGTTATGGGATAGACCTGGGTCATTCGTGGACTGTATAACCTCATCATATGTACTGTAGGAGCCCCCTGTATCATGAGGATCACATTTGGACAAAGTCTGGAAGAAGTTTATAATTCTTTGTACATTATATGTGCAACCTCCGTAAACCAGGTCACAGAACTCCAGCTTTTGGCTCTGATTGGTTGAGAGTTGCCTCTATTTCTTACACCACACTTTACTTTGTCCACCGCATCGCCCCTTTATCTTTATACTCTCTTCCATTTACTACCTTCCCACCACAACTTAACTCTAGCTGAACCTTTACATCGAACATCTCACTATTCCTCATCCTTCTTTGTTTCACCTACCTGCCTCCAGATTTTCCTCCCATTTTATACCAAGGTCTGCTTGACTCAAAAACAAGCTCACTCAATATTTCCTTGGACAACATAACCAAGTTTAAGGTATATTTTTATTAATAATTTATATTTTATACCTTCATCTTCAAGCTATTAATAGAATAAAGTTATAAGTTTTATTATTATGTTTATTATTATTATTATATTTTATTATTGTTGCTGTTATTTTATAATATTTTGTACTTTCTTTGTCAGGTGTATACTGTCCAAGGCCTATTATGTGCTATTAGTTTATAATTTATTTAACAATTGTGTAATTTAACCCTGGAGAAGTAGAGGAGAAGACCTTATAGTTCTACTGCATCAGGTAAAATAAACCAATTTATTATAACATAGGTAGAGTGGTGCGCTACAATCTGCGAAGATTAGTCACTTTTTTCATATTGTATTGCTTGTGGAATTTCGAACTCATAGATCATAAATTAATTTTCTCAAAACATTGGACGTTTCTCAACATTTTTTGATAGGTTTCTAGGTGTTCAGGTTCTTTAAATTTATCAATATTTATTTTTTGTTCCTTGATTTTTGGTTCATTTTTCCATCTATTTGTTTTACCGCTATATACTGTTTTAACAAATAGTGGTGAGAGTTTGCTATTGCCCCATGATGAGTTCTAACATCAGTTATACTTGAGGCATTCCTCTTGTCTATTAATGTGTGGTCATTCTGATTAGCTTTTAATCCATCAGGGGATCTCCAGGTCTCTTTGTGTATGTTTTCCTGGGAAAACAGGTGGAGCTTATTGCCATATTCTTACGGCTGCAAAATGTATGATTCTTTGGTCATTATCATTGGATGTTATATGCAAACTATTGTACCTTTATATATTCTCTCTTGCCCTACTTTGGCATTTAAATCCCCGAATATGATTTTAATATTGTTGGATTGTAAACTGTCATAGGTTCTTTCTAAGTTATGATAAAATTGATCTTTCATATTCTCCTCTGTGGCCGCATGGGTATTGATGATTGATAAATTGAAGAATTTAGTTTTTAGGCGAAGAACACATATTCTTTCCTTAATAAGTTTAAATGCTAATACACTTTTCCTCATCGATTTAGTTACAATAAATGTGCCACTCCAAATTCTCTTTTTCCAGCTTGCTGCCCGCTCTGGAATATAGTGTGTGTTTTATATTATATATGTCATTACCAATCCACTTTGTCTCTTGTGTAGCTGTTATTTGTATATTGGTGTAATTGCTGTAGAAGAGATTTTAGGCTCCCTATTTTATAAAGGGATCTAACATTCCAAGTGCCAATTCGTAAGTCAATTTTCCTTTACTTTAGTCGTCGTTGTTGTAGACCACTGTTGGGTTTCTGAACGTATTTGTTTTTACGAGATAGGGATGTCAACCCCACGCCCAACCTCCAGCAATCCTGGGAGGTCGATGATTTTCTGTTGGGGTTTTCTCCCTTAGCTGGTACGTCCCAATTTTTAAGCGTTGGTAACTCGCCTTTTCGCCCCTGCAGTTCTTAGTATTAACCAGGAGCCACGACCAGGACGTGGTGCATTGTGCTGGGCAGGAATAAATGGCATTTCATGGGTTTTATTATTGTGTACGCTCCTGAGACGACATATTGTCCCAAGCATCAGCTCCTACTGCTGATTTTTCCACTTCACCATTTTTGACATTTCTAAGATGTTCTTTCACCCTTGTTTTCAATTTTTTTTTTTTTTTCCCTATGTAAATTTTTGTCACAATCCCTGCATTTAATCTGGTAAATTCCTGATCTTTTCTTCTTCAATTTTATAATTTTTGTTGCTTTTAATTATTGTGTTGAGGTTATATTCATTCTTCAGTTGAAATTTGTTTTATATTTGAAGGGAAAAATATAGGCTCAGACTGGGGTTTGAACCCAGGACCTTTCACATTCTACACGAATGCTCTACCAACTGAGCTACCTGAGAAACTCCAGACTAAATGCAAATGTTTCGTTTATCCATCCATAGTAATTCTGCCCGAAGACAGGTCCTCCACTGCAATCATAGCATTTTCATGCTATGCTTGCAGCTTTACTAGGGAATTGTGTAGGTGTGGTAGCTTCCCGTTGTTTTCCACACCGGTGAAGGATGATGGTGATCATGATAATGATAAGGATGATGATGATGAAGATGATGGCCATATGATTTCGGGGACTGTTTGGGCCTTAAAGTTTTCCTGACATTTGTCTTACAGATGAGGAAAAACCTCACCCAGAAAAACTGCCCCGACCGGGGATCGAACTCGGGCCCGCTGCGTGACAAGGTAGCACACTACCTCGAGACCACAGCGGTGGACTGTTTCGCTTATATACGCTGTTAATTCCCGCGCACCAAAACGCTTCTATCTTGAAATGATGGCTTCTTATCAAGAAGTCTTAATTGGGAATTTTACATTACATTACATTATAAAGCCAGTACGGCTTCTTTCAATGTTTTTATTATTCATTTCATACATCTCAATGATGGATAAATTTTATTTGAAATGAAAAATATATGTTCAGACCGGAGTTTGATCCTAGAACCATTTTTAATAAGAATTAGGCATGAAAAATCCAATAACAGCTGAAAATAGGTTCCAAAAATCATGCAGTGAAAACAATAAAAAAAAAGTCAATCGTGCAGCAACTGCATAAATAAGCGAATTGTTCAGCAAGTTGAATTTACTGAATGTAATGTCAACCCTTAAATTGGACAAACTTAATTTCTTAAACCAACTTATTTAGACGCTTCAAACTGCAGTGAAAACAATTATAAGTTAATATCTATTGCATATTCTTGTACAGTTTTACGTAAATTTAAATAATTTCTACTGATTTATTTTTCCATTATCATCATCAACCTCTTAGCGTGTTCTCCTTTCAGAACAAATGTGCCTCCAACCATCTCTATCTTCCCATGCTTTGCTTCTTTTTAGTTCTTCGCAGTCATATCCTCTCTCTTGTAGACTTTTCTTCACTTGGTTAATCCATGTTTCTCGTGGTCTGCCTCCTGTATCTTGATATTTAACAGTCTTTCCTTTTACATTCTTTTTAAATGTCCAAACCATTACTTTCTTAAAAACATTAAATAAACTAAACTAATGTTTCTTGTAAGGCTCCAAGTGAGACCGGAAATTAGATGTGTTACGACACTGAATAATCTTATTCTTCTTCTTATTCATAATTTGTAGGATTTTAATTCCGTTTATTTCCAAAATCACTCCTCAGAAGAAGACGTATTGGATGTGCATTCACTGCATAATCTATATCTTTATATAATTCTTGTGTACGTGTGTTATGTCACTCAACTCCTCCTAAACGACTGGTCCGATTTTGATAAAATTTTGTGTTTTAGTGTCTGATTGCGTCCCTCGATTGTTTAGATTCACAATTTGACCCTCTTAAACCATTAGGTGTAGGAGTTCAGCTGAAGTAAAAATTTAAAAATCGCTCTAGCAATCACAATTTTCGATGTTTCACAACGAAACTCAGTATATGTTATTAAAATAAACCGAGGTAGGTATTACCCAAAACTCAGCGAAATCCGTCCATTTTAAGTGGGGGTTTAACTGAAATCCGAAAATAACGAACCTCCATGTTTGATTCGTCATAATGTATAACTTTGTGTACACACATTTTGAGGTACGACGAGTGTTTATCTGCTATTATGCTCTAAAACATTAGGTGTAGGAGTTTATCTGAACGAAAATTAAATACCGCATTTGATTTGTTTAGGAGTAGGGGCGCACTCCAGCCATTAACAAGTTGAATATAAAAAATTGAATTAGTGACAGGAAGCGTTGGAATTAAATCCTTAAGTATCCAGCTAAATGAAGCTGCAGTGTATAATAAGTGTATTTATTCTAGTATGAATTATTTGTGCAATGAATGTATTCGAACTTACCTAACTTCCATATCCCAAAACCTGAGATAATATTTTCCAATCGCTCACGTCACTACACAAACAGAATTAAATTTTAAACCGTTCAATCGTTCCTGCGTTACAATGCAACACTTCTCAATTGTTATATCAGTCAAAACCCCATTCAAGCGTAACATTTGGATTTTGCATTATTGGACGATCAGAGGCATCGTTCCAACATGTCCTGCTCATCGCAGTCTACGAGACTTAATTTTTCTTATTATATCTGATTTGTCCACCGCTGTGGTCTCGAGGTAGCGTGCTGCCTTGTCACGCAGCGGGCGCGAGTTCGATCCCCGGTCGGGACAGTTTTTCTGGGTGAGGTTTTTATCGGGGTCTTTCCTCACCTGTAAGACAAATGTCAGGAAAACTTTAAGGCCCAAACGGTCCCCGAAATCATATGGCCATCATCCTTATCATTATCATCTCATCATCCTTCACCGGTGTGGAAAGCAACGGGAAGCTACCACACCTACAATTCCCTAGTAAAGCTGCAAAGCATAGCATGAAAATGCTATGATTGCAGTGAAAGACCTGCTCTCGGGCAGAATTAGTACGGATGGATATGTGATTTACCATATACCTAATTGGTATGTAGTCTTCACCATTCCCTGTGCAACATACTGGCGTCTGCTTTAGAAAATTAATATTTAGCCCATCTTCTTCTCAATTTTGAACACATCTTACAATCGAGTGGACATGGAATCTACTAGTCTCTGTTCTCGTCCCATTTATAACTTAATCCTGAGTGTGGCTTCCTTCGGGAGAGACGTAAAGTCGTGTCATATTTTTACAGGGTTACTTCGCCATATAATTAAAATTCGTCAGAGAAGTAATTCGTTAAATTAAATTGGTCACAGATATCAGCCGGGTTGTCAGCCACACACACACATACACGACCATTTTAGGTGTCTACTGTACCTCCTCCGAGCTAAGTTCAAGTTGTATTATAAACAAACCAGACGTATGACTGCATTTTAAAATAGCTGTTTTACCTTTAATCGCGTAAGAAAATGTAGTTGGCCCTCTAAACTCGAAGTAAAGGAAATAAAAAAATATTTTTTTTAGAATATGTGTACATAAGTTATACGAGAGAACATCTTAATACTCTTATATATAATTCTTGTGTCCTTGTGTTTGTCGCTCTACTTAACAACTGGATCGATTTTGATGAAATGTTTAATTGTACTGAACAACTTGTTAGGACGGTATTCCTTACAAAAGTGAGAAACGGTCCCCGGACATCACACGGCTATCATAATCATCATCATATTCGCCTCTGATTAAGTTTATGATTAAGGACTTTCCTGGCGCACCACTATCATCATCATCACCCATCACATCATCGTAACCCCGCTTTTCGGGTGCCCCAACCTCAGAAGTGTGTTACAGTTACGCCAGTGCTAGGAGAGAATGTCAAAAACGTCAAAATGTCAACCTGGGGTATTAAATAAAAAATACATTAGAGCACAAACATTAATTTGGTTTCCACTGAAACCTTCAACAACTAGACTCAAGCCAGACCGAAAATAGACGTTACAGAACTGAATAATCTTTATCTTTATATAACGTACTTCTTCTGTACGTGTGTTAGCACTCTACCCCTCCTAAACGACTGGACGGATTTTGATGAGTTTTTTGTGTGTGTTTGAGTGGGTCCCTGGATTTTATTGTGTGTTAAAAACTCATTTATTTCCAGCATGCTCCATTACATTATTTGCAATACTGTATGCTAAACAGTCCATCGCTGTGGTCTCGAGGTAGTGCGCTGCCTTGTCACGCAGCGGGCTCGGGTTCGATCCCCGGTTGGGACAGTTTTTCTGGGTGAGGTTTTTATCGGGGTTTTTCTTCACCTGTAAGACAAATGTCAGAAAAACGTTAAGGCCCAAACGGTCCCTGAAATCATATGGCGATCATCATAATCATCATTGTCATTATCATCATCATCATCCTTCACCGGTGTGGAAAGCAACGGGAAGCTACCACACCTACAATTCCCTAGTAAAGCTGCAAGCATAGCATGAAAACGCTGTGATTGCAGTGAAACACCTGCCTTCGGGCAGAATTACTATGGATGGATGGATATGCTAAATAACAAAATTAATAAACATTATATTAGTTTATATTTATACACACAATTTGTTGTCTTAACTTTCATGCCGCTGTTTATATTTAATTTTGTTTGTTTATGTTTTCGAAATCTGTTTGATTTACGTATTTTTTAAACATTTGTGTTTTATTCATTATTTCACTAATTTCTAACTGAAGAACACACGTTTCCCTTTCTGTTTTGTATATTCACACACTCACTGGATATAATCCACTGTTTATGTTTCCGCTTTACACACATATGTCGTGTCATCTCTCATTCTGAGTCGTCAGAAGTATGTAGTGCTCATTGCTTATTTACATTTTCCTTCTTTTTCCTTTCATCGTCTTTTTTCCCTTTTCTCCCCTTTCTTTTTTTTCCTTTTTTCCTTCCTATATTAATTGTTTCGGCGAATCTTGTAAAACTTTTCAAATGCCTGGTTATTAATTGTTGGTGTGTACGTGGCCAATTGTTTCCATTGTAGGTCCTTGGATGATTTAGATTCACAATTGGACCTTCTAAAACAATTAGGTGTAGGAATTCACCTGAAGTGGAAATATAAAAATCGCGCTAGCGGTCACAATTTTCGATGTTTTACAACGAAACTCAGTATATCATATTAAAATAAACCGAGGTAGTTATTGTCCAAAAATTAGCTAAACTAGACATTTAGAAGTGGTGGTTTACCTGAAATCCGATAATAAAAACTCCCTAAACGACTGGACCTATTTTGATGAAATTTTGTGTGTGTGTTTGATTGGGTCTTTGGTTGGTTTAGATTCACAATTGGACCATATAAAACGATTAGGTATAGTTGATCACGTGAAGTGAATATTTAAATATCGCTCTATCAGTCACAATTTTCGATGTTTCTCAACGAAACTCAATATATGCTATGAAAATAAACCGAGGTAGGTATTATCTAAAACTCAGTGAAATCCGTCTATTATAACTGGAGTTTACCTGAAATCCGAAAATTAGATTTGACTGTAGCAAACTGTTATTTGATTGGTCTAAACGCATAACTTTGTGTACACACATTTTCAGGTACGGCGAGTGTTTAGCTGCTATTATGCTCTAAAAACATTAGTTGTAGGAGTTTACCTGAAACGAGAATTTAAAAATCATATTTAATTTATTTAGGCGTAGGAGCGCACTCCAGTCATTAGCAAGTTGAATATAAAACTTTGGATTAGTGACAGGAACCGTTGGAATTAAATCTTTAAGTATTCAACTAAATGAAGCTGCAGTGTATAATAAGTGAGGGGTCTAGAAGCAAAACAGGCAAACTCCAATTTTTAGCGAAAATTAGTTAAAGTAGGGACGGTTTTCTTGGAGGTGAACTCCATCTATGTTTGAATGTGTTTAGTTGCATTTCCGGCAAATCGTCCTTAAATTTAAAGTTAAAAATTGCAGTTTTTTGCAACCATGGCAATCTCCATGTAGCTGTGAGTTGCATGAATGGCAATCCCCATGTAGCTGTGAGTTGCATGAATGGCAATCTCCATGTAGCTGTGGGTTGCATGAATGGCAATCTCCATGTAGCTGTGAGTTGCATGAATGGCAATCCCCATGTAGCTGTGAGTTGCATGAATGGCAATCTCCATGTAGCTGTGGGTTGCATGAATGGCAATCTCCATGTAGCTGTGAGTTGCATGAATGGCAATCCCCATGTAGCTGTGAGTTGCATGAATGGCAATCTCCATGTAGCTGTGGGTTGCATGAATGGCAATCTCCATGTAGCTGTGAGTTGCATGAATGGCAATCTCCATGTAGCTGTGAGTTGCATGAATGGCAATCTCCATGTTGACCAATCACAAACAAGCCGTCTGTCACGTGATTGAATGTTTATGACGCCATGATTGTTAGTGCAAGCATTATGAGATGTACATGGTATTTTTTAGTTTAAAGTAATTGGTAGAATCGAGCAGGTTTTGAAGAAAAAGGAAACAGTCATAAGCCCAGAAGAATACATAGAGGTTTTCAAACGTTTTGGAACTGTTATTGAAATGGGGAAGGATATTGAAATTTCTGATTGGAAAACAGAGGCATATGGCGTGAAGAATAGGTACTGGTACATGGCACTTCAAATTTAATCCTATGAAGCGTTCTGACAACGGCTAAATCCATTCCCATGAATAATGTGTTAGTGCGAGGAGAACCTCAGTATCGTAGTGATTTAGGGGTGGCTAAAACTGTTTGTAAAAGTGGCAAAAATATAAGAATGATTAATCCCACCATAATTGAAAGAAGTGTTAAAGTGAAAGCCATGAAATTACGAGACATTGATAAATTAACTACACATTATGGCAATGAATGGAAAACCTTTGACAGCCTCAAATTGTACACAAATTTGCTTGAAACAACAGGTAATGATGAGGGAGAGGAAGCCTTTGTAGAAGCAGACGATAATATTTTGAGTGTTTAGATGTTTAGGTTCTCATCCTATTATAAGTTACATGACTAAGTATGATAGTAAAACATACACATTTAACTTACTTTGAGTTTGTTATTCATTTTCAGTGATTTCCCAATAATTCTGTTGAAAAACTGTCAAATCCCCTAAAGACGTTGGATGCAAAACAGGAAACCCCCACCTGTTAGTTGCAAACCTGGCAATCTCCAATTTTTATCACATCAGTACGTACGATTATTGCAGATAATTAGGTTATAATGTATTTTAGGTGACTATAAGAGTAGAAGACTATATTCTAAAGAAAAAACCATTCAAGAATCCGGTATATTTACTAAGATCTAATAAATCGGTCTCTCCTGTAAAATTGGGTACAATGGACATTGCCAGTTTTGCTTCTAGACCCCTCAAGTAGTGTATTTATTCTAGTATAAATTATTCGTGTAATGAATGTATTCAAACTTACCTGACTTCCATATTCTGAGCTAATATTTTCCAATCGCTCAGGGAACTACACAAACAGAATGAAATTTTAAACCGTTCAATCGTTCCTACGTAATAATGCAACACTACTCCAACACTATAACGATCAAAACTCCATTCAAGCGCAACATTTAGTTTTTTGCATTGTTGGACAAGCAAAAGCATCGTGCCACATGTCCTGCTCATCGCAGGCTAAGAGACTTTACTGTTCTTTTATATCTGGATTCCCATAAAGACTACGGAGGCAACTGTTATGTAGCTTCCGCAATTTCCCTGTCTGTTCATCTCTCTTTGGTCCAAAAATTTTCCTAGGAACTTTATTCTAAAATACTGGTAATCTCTTTTCCTCCCTTAAAGTAAGAGTCCATACATCCATATAATATAACTGGGAGAATAATAATTTTATATATTTTCAGTTTAACGTTTTTTGAAAGGAGTTGGGACGTCAAGTGTCTCTGTAATACATAATAGCATAATGCATACTATTTACATATTACTGTTTTCAATTATATCTTTTCTTATGAAAATTATTATTTTTTAATTAAGAAACAAAATATGTAGTTTTACATAAAAAGATGGGAATTGGCAACATGTAATGAAGGCAAAAGAGGGACAGCTCATTCCCCGTAGGAACATGGCTGGTGGATTATTAATTTCGTCATCGACTATAGTAGCTGTCGGATCATTAAAAAACACAGTATTATTCAGCGCTCTTCTCCCAGTTAAATAGCGTTCTTCCTTTTATTTTTCTCCTTTCTCTACTTCTTTCCTTTTTCTTCTTCTTTTTTTCCTTCTTCATCTTCGTATCTTTCTTATCATTTTTCTTTCTTAATCATCTTTTTCTATGCTCTATTTTCTCTTCTTGTTTTCATTTTGCTACTTTCTCTTCTTTTTCTTTTCACTTTTCTTCTTCCTCTTTTTTCTTTTTCCTCTTTAATTATTCTTCTTCCTTTTGTTCTTTTTCTTCTTACTTTTCTTTCTTATTTTTTTTCTATTTTCTCCTCTTGTTTTTCAATGTTCTTCTTCCCTTATTTTTATTTTTTATCGTCTTTTTTCTTCCTTCCTTTTTTCTTATACTTCCTCGTGTGATTTTTCTTGTTCCGTTTCTCTCTCAGGCAATTATTCAAATAATGCAGCAATAAAACGTGTCTTTTCGTTTTTTTTATAATTTATGCTCAGTCTGCAGAGCACTAGAATCACCAAAATTTGTTACAGAGAGAATAAAAATATACTTATTTATCTTAATAGTGATTAAAGACAATAAAAAATAGTTTGAAATTAAATAAATAAATAAAAAATAAAATTAATGAAATAATAACATGAATGAAAGAGGTTGTTGGCAATTTATCATGTTTTTAAAAGTGTTAGGAATATATAAATTTTGTCTCTAGTAGTTTGCAGAGCTGTGAGTAAGAATGTACTATTAATAATAATAATAATAATAATAATAATAATAATAATAATAATAATAATAATAATAATAAGTAAAAGGCTCGCCCGAGTGGGCATTGATTATATTTAATCTTTGCTATATTCGTTCAGTCTTTTTGTGTTCTTTGAGCGCTTCGGTATGTGGTACCGTTCGCATCTGTGGCCACACAAAGCACATACACATTTTTCATTTGGATCGTGGTACTTCTTGTTTTCACACACTTTGTGATGAAATCCGTGCACAGCATAACGTGTCACAACATGTCGCTGATCCTGGTTAGCTTTTGTCCAGTTCCTCTCTATCATGGCTCCCGTAGCATAGAAATCAAGGTCTATCTCCCTCTTCTTCAATTTGCTTCGGTGTACGAGTTCTGTGTAGGGGCCGGTAGTTGGCAGAAGGTGTTTCATCTTCAGATCTTGTGCATAGAACGACTCTCTTGCAAGTTCATATACAAGTCTCGACGGGTTGTTTTCCCCACCCTTACAGCCACTTTAAGCAAACATGCCTTAACCTTCTCTATCCTTTCGAGATCGCTAAGTGACAGTTTCCCCGATATAATGCCTATGCCGTATGTTATGATTGGCGATATCGTTGTATCGAATAATGTCATGGCCGTGGGTAGTGACAGTCGAGCTGTAGATTGCTCTTGTGGCTGCTGCTGTATATGTTGATTGAATGATCGTAATGTTGTTTGGAGTGTCATGCCTACGTTTGTGAATTTAACTGTCTTTAGTGGTTCGTCATTCAGCATTAGCACATCTTCTGCGGCTCTTCCTCCTCTTCTAAATGTTAGTTGGACTGTCTTTTTTGGGATGATGGTGAGTTTGTTTTCGTCGACCCATTGTTCTAGTTCCTGTAGTGCCGCTTGCAATTCTGTTTTGTTTGGACTTCCTAGAACCATATCGTCCGCGTACATGATCAATGTCGTTTCCTGCATGATTTTTTTTTTCAGTATGTCGGTGATATCGGACGTTACTGCATTGAAAAGGAGTGGGCTCATAGGATCCCCTTGTAGGACACCATTGGTCTGATGGATTACATTTGATGTGTCTATTCCATCATCAATTTCGACGAGGTTGTTTGCCAGGATGTTTTCTATTATATTACTGAGCGGGTGAGTCTCTCCTATCATATACTTAAGTTTGGTGATTAATTTGCATCGGTCTATTAGGTCGAAAGCCTTTTTGTAATCTATGAAGACTGCATGGAATTTGCCTTTTCATCTCCGTAATGCTGTTTCTATCTCATCCATCAGGCACTTAATTGCATGTTGAGTGCTGCTTCCTCTCATAAAGCCGAACTGGCATTCTGTTATGTATCCAGCGACTTCTTCCTCTAGTCTGTGAGCCAAGATCTTTGTGAAGGTTTTGAATAAGTCGTTTTCTAGTGCGATACCTCGATAAGAGTCTAGGTTTTCCCTGCCTCCTTTGCCTTTGTACAGCAGTTTGATTTTTGCTGTTCTCCACCTATTTGGGATCGTCCCTGTGTGTATACATTCATTAAGCAATAGGGTCCAGAAGGGTAATAATAGGTCTTGTGTGGCTTTCATGTGTTCGGCTTGTATGTTGTCAGGCCCTGGGGCTTTCTTCTTTTTCATCGAGATCACTGCCTTCTGTACTTCCTCTGATGTTATTTGAAGTATGTATTCATTTCTGTGATCTTGGGTGTTGGTGGTATAGGCTTCCTGGGTGTTCCTTTTATTCAGGATACCGTTGAAGTTCTTTTCCCATGTTGTCATGGGTATCTGTCTTGGTTGTGCCACAGGTTTTCTATTTCTTAATGCCAAGATGGAGTTTTGTTTAGTTTCTTCTGCTAATTTCTTGGCTTCCTCCTCTAAGAACTCCGTTTTTTTTTGTTTTAGAAAAAGTTTGTGTGCGGTGGCGCCAACTTATATGGGCCCGTGGGGCTTGGGCCCACCCATTAATATCCTGATTCAATTTTTTTAAATGTTTAATACCACTGTTAATTAAGTAGATATAAAAATAAGACAAGTGCAGTAAAGTGGCAACCTAGAATAATCTGCAGCATAGTAGCAGCCTAGCAGGTAGTCTGAAGGGGTCTGGTGACAATCTGTAAAAAGTTGCGCCGGTATCCACATAACCACTGGCTTCTATTCTTTGATTCCGCGACAATGAAAATTCAGTGTGTCGGCTTATTTATGATATAGGTCGGGACTCGGGTACCGCAAGCCGACTAAGGAACGGCTCAAAGTCGGTCTTCCCTTTGATTTTAGATGTTAATGTGAAATATGAACAAACTTACTGCTTAACAATACTGAGAACACTTTGTAGTTTTTCCACCCTTCAGTTTGCTTCTGCGCTTGAATGAGTGGCAATAAGCATATTTCAAACGCGTGTAAAAGTATATGTGCGTGAATTATAAAGTGAAATCTTAGTGTCGTCATGGATACATTTATAATCAAGCGACCGCGACTTAATAACTCCTCCGACCAGTGCACGGAAACTTCTAATGTACCCTCAATTCAAGAAGAACAAACGAGTATTTAAAAAAATATCTGTTTCTGACCATGAATATGATTTAACATCCAGTGGAACTGAAAGTGCTAAAGGTGGGAGGAAAAGCAGAAAAACTTTTCAGAGTGCGTGGCTGGTTACATATCCTTGGATTTTTTACAACAACAAGAAGGACGTGGTGTTGTGCAAAACATGCAAGGAAGCCGATGAAAAATAAATTACTGAAGTTTTCCACCAAAGTAGATTCTTGTTATAAGCGAGAAAATGAAGATTGAAGACACTATTTTAGATTATATTAAAACTCAGCAATTAAGATGGTACGGACATGTCCAGCGAATGGAAGAGGATCGACTACCAAAATCTGTTTTGGAATGGAAACCTGAGGGAAGACGCGGCAGAGCAAGACTTAAAACCTCCTGGAGTCAGGGAATATATTTATACATGAAGGAGAAACATGTACAACAGGAGATTGGATGGACCGACAAGATTGGCTATTAAGAATCGGACGATGTCAAAGACATTAATCAACCGATGATCTATCTATTATTATTATTATTATTATTATTATTATTATTATTATTATTATTATTATTATTATTATTATTATTATTATTTTAAAATTAAATTAACCCTATAATGCCCCTTGTTACATATGTGTAACATCGGGAATTTATCACATTATTTCCACAATAAATTAATATTTACCGCGAATGCCTGATTTACAGTTATGTAACAACGTTAGGAATGCATTTGATTTCGCTACAACTAGGTCTACACGTTGTGTAACTTTTAAGCCGTAACTAGAGTAACTTTAGATTTTAACTGTTAAGGGTTAAGTTAATTTAAGGTTATTAAACATTTTGCTTGGAATTAAATGTTATGCAAGTCTACTGTATGTATATTTAAAAATCAGTGGTTCACCCAACTCACATCATTGTGGAATGGGCTCAGTGACGGTTACAGAGAGGGGGCCATAGCCCCCCCCCCGAGAATCTTTTAAAGATAAATTATGATACTAATTAATTAACTATTATCGGGTACTTAAAAAGAATCAAATAAACTTCGTCGCATTAATTAGTAAAAGCGTCCCTGAGCGTCCACGAGTAAACTCGCGATCGATGTGTTTTTGTTTCTCGTTAGCGATTACATGCGATAGATCTGAAAATTAAAATTGTCGGTCAACAATATGTTAATGTTGAACGAAAAATAAATGTAACCATCTTGGTACGTGCAGCGACTATTTTTCTCAGTCCTCATCGTTTGTTCATGCGATCAGCATAAAAATACGTTGGTAACATTGGTTTTGTATTACATGATGTCGTGAATTTTATCTTGTTTAGTGTTTGTATTTTCACTGCAGTACAAGAACGAAACATAATGGTAAGCACCAAGCCATTAACTAGTGTAAATAAGGTTATGTGCAGGCAAGATTCTCTCACATTTCAAACCTAAAAGTTATTGTTTTTATTTCCTTAGCACCTAAAATTTTGTAATTCACTCAAATTTTGCTCAGGCTCAGTCTGTTTTAGAAAAAAAAATGGAACTACACTGCTGCTCAAAATTAATGGAAAAAATAGGTAGTTTTTTAATGGCTGTATCTTCGCGAAAAAAGATCGAAAAAATAAATAAAAGCCTCTTGAAGGTTGAAGACTCTAGTGTCTGAATCAGTAATGCAATTATTTTTTGTCAACTTTGTTTTTTTATTTCCTCAGTATAAAGTGGAAAAAGCAGAGCGCCAAAATTGTCGACAAGTTTGACTTTTCACATAATTTCTTTATATGATACATCGCTTTCCAGTTAATATAATATAATTAAATTATAAAACAAATTATTGATTTGTTATCTATTTCATCTGATTTTAATGAAATTTGTCACAACCTATTCCTGCGTTCTTAGAATCTTAAATGAAACAGCCTTCTTTTTTTTAGAGACTGTTCGATTTTACTACGCCATAGGAGCGTATGAGAGACTTGTTTTTTTTAGTATTATTTACGTTTTGCAGATTAAAGATAGCATAGAATTGTGTTTGATATACAACACATTTTCAGAAATAAACGCAAATTATTAAAATTAAAATAAATATCTAAACTCTTTCTTGTTTTGTATTTAAGTGACAACCCCTCTTAATTGGTTTATATAAAGTAAAGCTTTATTAATAGACAGTGGCGTAACGTTTCTCGGCCTGACCTTACACAAAAAAGTTTCTCGGGCGCCAATTTATTGATATAAGAATGTTGTTCTTTTTAATAAAAAAATACTATGAACTGTTTTATAGACAGATAACGTAAACTGTTTACTAAAGAGACCTCTACACTCATAATGTAAATGTATCCATGTTAAATACAATTTAGAGTTATTCTTATGATATTTTAGTGGCGTATCTCTATCTAACTAAATATTTCGTTAAAAGTTATTTTTTCGGCCCATACATTTAAAATTGCTTACACAGTACCAACTTAGGGTAGAGTAGGGTCTGAGGAGTTGTACGTTACGCAACTCTTAATATATGACTATATTCATTTTTTTTTTGCAAATGCCCCAGGTTGTCTTTCGACATTCCTGATGTTCTCTCCTGGCATCGAGTACTTATAATCCACTTCTGAGGTTGGGGCGCCTGGAAGGCGGGGTTACGTTGCCCCGGCGATATGATGGGCGATGATGATAGTGATGCGCCAGTAGATTCCCTAATCCTAAGCTTAATCTAACATGAATATGAATGATAAGGATTGCGGTGGCCATATGATGTTCGGGGACCGTTTGGGCCTTAAAGTTTTCTTGACATTCGTCTTACAGGTGAGGAAAAACCCCGATAAAAACCTCACCCAGAAAAACTGTCCCGACCGGGGATCGAACCCGGGCCCGCTGCGTGACAAGGCAGCACGCTACCTCGAGACCACAGCGGTGGAAACATTTATTAATATTCCGTTCATTACTTTAGGAATTTTGAAATGACCGAAAACGCTCGAACCAAATAAGTTCATACTTTAAAAAAGCACAGAAAAGAAATAACAGAAGTGAAACACGAGAAACACCTATACAAAGATATAATACATCATCATTACGTTGTGATGATGAAATGAAAATAGTAATACTTTTTTCAGTTTCTTTTAGTGTAGTTGAACTTAACGATAATCTGAATATGAACATTGGAGAGCCAACTAGCAATGAAAACCAAAATATATCTGTATTGGAATGGAGTAGCAGTAACAGTATTTTCGCCAACGATATATGGATTTTTGTAAATAAAAAGACCAATGAATATACAAAGTGTCAATTATTGGAACGGCCTTGGGAACCACCAAAGTCATATTGCCACATCAACTTTACAAAAAAGATGAGAAGGAGTTGAAATGTTATTTGGGTTATCAGCACTTGGAACAATGTAATTGGCTAGCTCTTTCCCACACGAAACAAGGGTTGTTTTGTAAGTTCTGTGTGCTGTTTGCTGATGAAAAGTGTGGACGTATAAAGGAATGAGAGCGCAAGACCTTGTCACCCAACCGTTCACATCATTCGCCAAGCTTGTAGTGAAAAAATGGACACTTACAATCACGTGAATACACTTCTTACCACAAAATATGTGTTCAAGCAAACGTCCTGCAAAACTACCATAACCGCAAAAGGATGTTGAAAATCAGGTAAATACTCAACAACTGCAACAAATAAAAGAAAACAAAGAGAGACTCCTACGGAGATATGATGGCCGTCTTGACGAAGAGGCTGGGCCCCATAATGTGGGTAAATTTAGAGAATTGTTAAGATTTAGAGCGTCTGCAGGAGACGAAAAACTTAAGCGACGCTTGTTAACAGCCTCTTCAAGAACCGCATACGTAGGCAATACAACACAAAACCAATTAATAACATGCTGTGATGAAGAAATAACATATACAATACTTCATTAAATAAGGAATGCTAAGTATTATTCTGTTATATTTAACTAAACAACAGACTTTCTAATACAGAACAGTTTTTTTTTAATTTGAGATATTTGTATAAAAATGGGATTCATGAAGATTTCGTAAAATTTATTGACGCTTATGAGAGGATTACACATGTCAATCCAGATCAAGACCCAAATAGTGAACGACGCCTGACTGGAGAGGCTTTGGGAAAGATTGTTGTAAACGTACTGCAATAACTGTCGCTAGACTTAAACAACTGTGTAGGAATTGGTACTGTAATGACTTCTGAAGCTGTCGGTGCAGTCACTGAAATACAGAAACCTGCGAAGGAAACATTTGCTTAGTTTATTTTTTGGTCTTAAGACTTACAATATAAGAGTTGTGATATTATGTTTAATGATTATATACTGTTTAAAAACTGCTCAAAATATTTTCAAAACATGTTATTAGCACGCTAAAATTTACAAATTCATTTATTTGTTAATTTACACAGACCCATGTACCCCCGAAAATTTACACGAACCCATGGCCCCCCCTCCTAAAAACTGTTCTTGAACCGCCCTTGGAAAGAGGTTCGCGAATCGAAAAATGTTGGAAACGCTGAGATTGAACGTGGATCAGTAGATAAATGCTGGCACATTTTCATCATTGACGTTAGATCTGTTATAGGGACAGATTGAAACTCGGATCATCGTCTGATCTGGATGATAATAGAAGAATTGTTAACGCTTTATTTTGAGAGAAACAACCACTAAAGAATACTCTGGAAAATACCCATTAAAATGTATATATCTATCTGTCTATAATGGCGTAGCCCAAATAGTGGACTTCTTCCAAATATTTAAGAATCGTACGGAATGTTTATAGAATCGTTCGAACATGTTTAAAATATACGAAACGTTACCTGACCTTATTACAATGTTAAAAGTGTGTAGTGCAAGAATGACATAAGAATTTTGTATGGAAAATCGTAATCGACAAATTGTAGACCTCAGCCTCAAATGGTTACTGTACTAACCTATGGCGCAAATAAATATAAAGCAAACCAATATTCGCGGTAATTTATAAATATCTAAAAATCGTAAGAAATGTTTTTAAAATGTTTCCAAAATGTTTAAAATAGTACGAAACGTTATTATAAACGGTTGAAACGTTTTTAGTGCATCAGTGGCATAAGAATGTTAGATGGAAAATTGTGTGGGTCTTAAAGCCAATCTCAGCAGGATCTCAGCCCCAACCATGGAGGTTTTTAATTTGAACTGGAGTAAGTGATCGACAGATAGTGGACTTTTTCCAATATAGACGAATTAATTAATAAATGTGGTAACATAACTATTTCACTGCATTCCGAATCATTAGCGTAGTCACGGCCTCCATTGACGCTACAGCATTCTGTTTATATCGGTGTCCATTTATTGGAATATCGGCGTCGTTTTTCGTTCTTCATCGACAAGGTATTGTATCAAATCTGTTCCTATCTTCCAGTTTCATTAATCTGTGGAAACAAATTATATGTACACATGCCACGTACTTTAATATGCGTTTATATGTTGTAATTTCTTTTACTTGCTAGTCGTATTTTTGTGTAAGAGCATGTATAAACAATTCGAGAAAAAATAATCATGATTTATTGGTTGGTTAATCCCTAATTTGGAACACCCACTGATAAAGTTGATATCAGCTTATCTTTGTTCTATGAAATTCAGTTATGTAATTATTTTAAACTTGACTCTCAATTCCATAAACTATCAACATAGGCCTACCAGTAGACATGTGCTTCAATAATGGCATTATGTCTATATTAGTGATTTCTCATACACTGATTTTTTTTTTTTTTTGTATACAATTGATTTTTCATCATGTATTTCTAATGACATACCTCATAAACAAATTGTCATTTGGGATGTGGTAGGTTTTATGTCTCTCACAATTCTACACTTACACTCTTATGCCACTGATGCACTAAACACTTGTAAACACGTTTTGTACTGTTATAAACATTTTCCAATGATCTTCAAGCTTTCTTTACAATATTTTATATTTATATATTTACGTAAAACATGATCGTGGATAAATTACTTGCTTGCTACTTTCCCATGTTGTTCCAACATTGCCACCATTTGAAAATAATTGGAAACCATATTTAGTGTTAGTGTACGTAAAATTAGTTTATAGTTCATTAAATAGTATGCATGTAAATTGCTTTGTTACGTTAGGAAATGGGAAGTTGGTTGACGTCCATTTTTTTAAGCATTTGGGAATAAATAATATGCATGTAAATTGTTTTCTTTAGTTAGAAAATGGCAAGTTAGTTAATGTCCACTTTTTTTTTTGCATTTGGAAATTTATTCCCAAAGTTGGTAACGCCGACTGCAGAGCCATCTACCGGAGGCTATATTAACCATTATGGCAATTCCTGCAACTCGTGCATATGCACTGCGATTCTGTGGAACTTAGAAAAATTCGTCTGAGACATATAACCGACTTTTTCCGTCATTTGTTCATCTGATTCATCATAATGATTCTGGCTTCCGAATATTATCCGGTCTCAGATATACTGCGAACAGTCGGGCAGCACATTAGGTATTCCATATCTTAATCCAGGTTTCAGTGCTTGCAGGTGGTTCCAAAGCTAGACAGTTTATTGGGAAGAATGCCGTGTCCAGTTTGGAGCCGGAATTTCACAACAGCTTCTTGTCTTGGCCAGTCAGGTGTGTTATGTATGGAGGTCTTGCAGGTTATTGTTGTGTTTATTTGTAAGCTCATGAGATATTGTTCCTTCATCTACTTCTTTATACAGGGTGAGTCAGAAGGGAAGATACATGCTTTGAGGGGTGATAGTATTGGTGAATCTGAACAAAATCTTCTAATATACATGTGGCCTTTTCTTAACCATTTCAGGGTAATTTAATGAAAACAACCAGGAAGAGGAAAAGTGCAGGTGACAGTAAATCAAGATACTGTTATCTTAAGTTTTGTTTAATTTTGTACGTTTCCTCACAAAAGATGTTCAAACACTCCACCACTAACTTCAATGCATTTTGTTGCTCTTGTAGACAGCTGTTGTGTTACTGATCTGAGCTCATTGGTACATTCCTTTACTTGAGCACAAGCATGTAAAATACAAGTTAGAAGTTCGACTCTGTGCTTGTAGACTTCACTCTTAAGCCAACCCCACAAACAGTAAATAATGGGTTAAGACCGAGTGACTTCGGTGGACAAGCAATGATTCCATTGTATCTCAGCTGTGTACAAGAGCATCAAAATGCATTCAAGTTGGCGATGGAGTATTTGAACATCTTTTGTGAGGAAACGTACACAATTAAACAAAACTTGAGATAACAGTATCTTGATTTACTGTCTCCTGCACTTTTGCAGTTCTCGTTGTTTTCATTAAATTACAGTAAAATGGTTATGAAAACCTATATGCATATGAGAAGTCTTTTGTTCAGAATCACCAGTACTATCACCCCTCAAAGCACATACCTTTCCTCCTGACTCACCCTGTATAGAGTTTAGAGAAATGGTATGATGTATGTGGTTTGAAGCAGTTAGGGTGCATGGCAGCTTTCTTTGCTAAATGTGTCTGCCTGTTCATTGCCAAAAATCTGGCAATGCCGAGGGATGCATGCAATTCAACTTTCTTTTGGGCTTTTGGAATTTTTTTCATCATGTTATAGTTTCTGAGCCTGAAGTTTCTATTAGGTCACTGAATTTTTAAAATACCTGCTGCACTGTTAAACTTTTATTAGGTTGAGGTTGTTTTTACTAACATGTCCTGTTATTCTAACTGTTTTGTTTAATATGCTTCATGGAATGTTGTTTATAGTTCTTAAATAATAGAAAATGTGGGGATTATAGTCCACCATGCCAACAACATAAGCTTAAATGAAAAAACTGAAAAACACACATTTCATTGCTGCATATTTTAATAATTATCTGATATATATATATATTATGAAAGGAAAAATGAATGCCACAGTCGGGATTTGAACCCAAGTCTCCAAACTCTCTATGTTTAGCTCTCTAATGACCTGAGCTATCGAAGTATTCCAATTCAAACATACATTTTTCTTGTATATGTAGTATTCTCAATTCACGCAAGAGATAGTGGAAATTTGTTCTGACTTACATCTAGTGGCTAACATAACAATTAAGCAAATTTTTTAAAGAGAATATTTACTTTATAACAGTAACACTTGTATATGTAGAAGTTATAACTATATATAGTTATAACATCTAAATATATATATATATATATATATACATGTTCTTTTTTTCCCACAAGGAATCATAGAAATGCCTTGAAATGAAGTAAGAAATTTAGCTCAGGAAAACAGGAGTTTAACTTTCCCAATACATTTTCTATGTCCTATAGAATAACAGTGGGCATGTGCATGAGTTTATAGAGTTGTCGCTAGGTGCACATATCTTTGAAGTCGTATCCCATGGTTGTTAAATCAGTTTGACCAACCTTTGAAATAAATTCCCAAACATTGATTAGAAATGGTTGTACACTAACTTCTCTACTAGCTTACTGCTGGTCTCACATCCACATGTTTGAATTACAGAAATGGACAATGATCCAGCCAATTTAGGGGTGACATGTAGTGAGATTGTTGTATCCCCTCCTGTTATGAACCCGGAGCTGCTATTTATTGTAGTTAACCAAGTTCCTCACAATTCTGGGTGGGCAGCAGTTTCATACTGACCGTAATTCCATGAGGAAATATCTTCTGCATCGAGACTCATAGCAGCACAAGTCCCATATCGCTACACCAAGGCATCATACCTTAAACATCATGTCTTTTTCATAACCTTGAATGGGAAAAATTGATGAATTTATTGTATTTTAATGATGTAACTGACATTTTCAGATAAACTGATTACCTGAATTACCAGTTAGCTGTTGAACACCAAGATCTGTAGAACATGGAACAAGGACTGCAAGTAAGTTACTTTGTAAAATTATTCTTAAATATGCCTTAATATATAGATTTTTATATACAGACCAGCTCTCTATAACCAATGTTAATAGAACTAAAGAGAAAACTGTTTATCTGTACTGTGATTTACTTTTGCGATTAAACAAAGCTAAGTTTGTGTTTGCCCTGCAAGTTACCTGAAGAGTGCCACCCGCGTAAAGTTGGAGGTCATAGATTCAAATCCTAGTTGATGCAGAGATTTGTCTGTGTAGATGTCTTATATTTTATTTCATATAATAAGGGTGTCTCATAACACGGGCCTTAGAATTTAATTTTTTACTGTGGCACAAGGTTTATCAAGTCTCTAAACCTAATTTTGGTGAGCTAAATTCAAGTATGTTAACAGCTTTTTCCATATCACATAAGGTTAATTATCATCGTCAGTATCAAGGATTAGACCTGCTGGTCGGTTCCGATCCCATGTTAGAATTGGTCTGTCCATCTTTTACTGGGTCTTCCAACATTTCTTCGTCCTAGTGGTTTCTAATGAAGAATCTGTTTTGGAATCCTATTGTTATCCATTCTCATGATGTTGTTGTCCATCCGTTTGTCTCTGTATTGTGTAATTCTATCAAATATTTTGAATATATTTTTGTTGAATAATAACCACATCATCAGCATACACTAAACATTTAATATTTTAAAATGGTCCATTCTTATATCTATATTAACAATACTTTTCGAATTTTGGATGATGTCATTAATATATAGATTAAAAAAGAGTAGGTGATAAACTGCACCCTTGTCTTTCACTTCTATTGATTAAAGAGCGATTCCATGAAAATGTCATACCGAGGTGAAAATTTTGAAACTAACGCAGGAATAATTTCGTGGATCTGTAAATATCAAATTTTATAATTCTATAAGAAAATGTTTCAAATGTGCATTATTTTAATCTAATAATAGTGGTAGAACTTGTCATATTCCAAACCTGAAAAAATACGCAAAATTTTACCAATTTCATGTTTAATGATTTGGTCATACGAATTCGTTTTATTTCACAAAATCATTTGTTAAACCATACTTTGGTCCTCCTTGATCATAAATTAAACAATATTAATTGGATTCTAATATTCTGTATACCTTAACTGTGTCCTATAGTTGTTAACTGTAAGTTATAGTCAGTCTCAGAAAACGGATAAAAATTACTGTACACAACATAATGATTGATGGATTAAAATTTCCTCATGGATTCTACATTATCACTACACAACTAACAAAAAAGTATAGATGACATTTACTTGTAAAGTCATTATTTTTCCCGCTGGAGTCCCGTGACTGACTGACTTTTTGTCCCCTCACTTATATTGCTAATACGCATAACGTAGTCAGTTGCTTGCTGGACTCTGCTGTGTATTAACATAAACATGGTTTAGGAAATCTGGTAGACTGTTTGGCTCAGCTGTTTCATAAAATATTTACTGGCCCTTCTTCTGTGACAATTTGAGCTAAAAGGCAGTCAGCGGAAGGATTTAAATGTAGAGTAATTACATGAAAATGTCATACGATGTGAAAATTTTGAAATTGGCGCAGGAGTAATTTTTTCGATGTTAGATTACTTTTCATAATGTGTGTGTATATATATTATATATATATATATATATGTTATATTGCAGATTTTCGCAGATATAAGTATGAATAAGAAAGTTTCCTTGGGTTTTCCGCGTCTTGGTTTCAAGTTCGGCCCCTGGCCACTGACTCCGACGTTTCGGCATGATCCCACATGCCATTATCAAGGAATGATAAGTTCGAGTCACAGGTTTAGGTCTTATATAATTAAACAAATAGGGTTTTCGCTGTGGTCCGTTTCCGAAGACATACACCCATCCAAGGTTTAGTTCTTATGTAGTTAAACACCTTCAGTTTTCAGTGTGGTCCGTTTCCGAAGCCGTACACCCGTACAAGGTTTAGTTCTTATGTAGTTAAACACCATCAGTTTTCAGTGTGGTCCGTATCGGAAGCCGTACACCCATCCAAGCGTCGACCTCGCTCCATGTTGCCCAACTGTGGTTTTCTTCATATCTTCTTTGCTGTTCTAGGGATGACATGGTGAGCAGCGAGAGCAGTTTTCCATGTAGATGGTAATCTTTGGGCATCATCTCGGGTGTTCATAGAATGTGGTCTGTTTTTCAATCTCTATTGCTTCTCTGTAGATTCTTGATTTTTCATTATCTATTTTAGCCAACGTTCTAGATCCTGTGAGGTCGATCTTGTGACCCCTCTGTTTCATATATTGCACGAGAGTTGATGTAGGTTCTTGACGATTTATTGCAGCCTTGTGTTCTTGAATTCGGCAGGATATTCGTCTGTGTACATCCTACATACGTTTGTTCGCAAGAGGTGCAAGGGATCTCGTAGATGCCTTGTGATTCTAGAGGTATTTTATCTTTAGCACACCTAAGTAAATTGGAGATGGTGTTTTCCGAGTGAAATATAGTTTTAATCTGATGTTTTTGTAGTACTCGGCTTATTTTATCCGTAGTGCCTTGCACATATATGGCGATGCGTAAGGTCTGCTCTTTCTTCTCCGATGTACTTGGTGTGTTTTTGCTCGTTTAAACACTCTTTTCACTGCATGTTCGGGATAACCATTTGCTAGAAGTGCCCGTTTCAGTTGTTTTTCCTCTTCATAAAGATGATCTTGGTCTCTAAGTCGAAGTGATCGGATGACGAGAGTGTTGATTACTGAATATATTTGTGCCGGGTGATGGTGTGATGCGGCATTCAGATATCTATCACTATGAGTAGATTTCCGTTATACTGTGTGTACAAGTCTTCCTTCAGGTCTTCTTATCACAAGTACATCTAGAAATGGTAGTCGCTGTTCTTGTTCAACTTCCATAGTGAATTTAATCTGATCATGTTGGCTGTTTTTAAGTGCGTCAGGAATTCGTTGAGAGCAGATCTACCGTGAGGCCAGATTACAAAAGTATCATCAACGTATATCAACCATAGTTTTGGCTTAAGTGATGAAGATTCAATGGCCCTTCTTTCTAAGCAAGTCATAAATAAATTAGAGATAACAGGCGAAAGAGGCAATCCCATTGGTGCTCCTTGTACTTGTTTATACATCTTGGCCTTTGTACCTGAAGTAGGTGTTACTTTATTTACAAATGGCTGAGTCAACTCAAAGAGATTTGTGGTCTGGTGGCTTTGGCTGATGCTTGATCTCTGATTTGATCTGAATTCTATAGCTCCTGGTGACAGGTACTTGAGTGAACAGTGCACAAAGAAAACAAACGTCAAAAGGAGCTTACTAGAAGAGTTCGTCGTTAAGGTTGGATTTCTTGATTCTGAGATGTTGTAGGGAAGGTTCAGCATTCTTCACTTAAGAATCAGCTTCTTCGGCGTATGGTTTTTTGAAATATTTAGCTAAAATATTTAGCTTATGTTTTGCAAGCAGGGTTGAGCCAATGAAGCTGACGATAGGGGTTCGAAGGAGAGGAATATCAAGGCTTTGTGGATTTTAGGAGAAAGGCCGTAGATAGATTTTTTGGGGCCCGCAAGTAGTGAAAGATTTCTCTCGTGGTATTAGTCGCCTCTTCAAACTCTTCCATCTATCGGTTTGGTATCAAGAATCTGTCTTCGTCTCTTTTTCTCCAAGTAGTTTTTAGGATCAAATGGTGGCGGGGTTTGTAGGGTTCAGATTTTTTTAAAAGGGCTGTAATCTTCAAATTCGTAAGGTCGGCCGAATTCAAATCACAACGGTGGGCATTTCCTTTGTTCAGCTGGGTTAAAATAATTAGGTACAACTATTGTCACGAAGGCTTTTTAGTGCTCTGATTTCTTCTGATGACATATTCTGTCTAGGACGGGGTTGATTTTTTCTAAGTATGGCCACAAGCTTCTTGTATTATTTTCTGCTTCATTGTTGGGTGACGTTAGCCAAGAGACGTTTCAAACTGCCGTTTAATGATTGGTTCATCCACTGGGAAATTCCGATGATGGGGGTGACAGCAAAATTCAATCCTTTGGCCAAGGCAGAGATATAGCAGCACCTTGTTCCTTATCGAGTGATCTGGTGTGTGGAATCCACTGGTTTTTGTTTCTTATATAAGAGCCCTCAAATTTATTAATTTGTCTTGCGGTTAGGTAGTTAGACTGGTTGTAGTTGCAAGACCATTGGATTGGTGAGATCATATAAAAAAAAAAACAACAAACTCCATAGAAGTTGGATGAGGGGTTGGAAACAAAATTATTCTCATGATGGATTTCCATCAAGCTAACATTGACCTCGTTCAATTGTGCCTGCCTGATGGTCGTGTATTCGTTTCCATCACAAGTGCTAGGGCTGGTTTCATTGAGAATCTTCCTTCTTGTGGGTTGTGTTTCAGTTTCAGTTTTTCTTGTGATTAAGAACAGACGTGTTGTTACTGGAACTATTGAAAGTGTCCGACGACCATCTTTTTTTTAAAAACGCCCCCAAAAATCGCAAAACAGGGAAAGTTTGGCATTCTTGGATTCTAAAATTTCTTCGAATTCTTTAGTATGATGGAATACCACCTCACTATTAAAGGTTAACCGTTAAAACTATGTTTATTAAATGCAAGATTTTCGGCGGATTTTGATATTATATAATATATAATATCTATATATAATATATATATATAGATAGATATTTTACTCAAACAGACATATTGCCTAAATCATTTTTGAAGAGAAGGAAAACTCTCATGGGTATGGGATTTTGTTACGAGGGTAGGATAAACACAAATGGTTATTTTCTTTTGACAAAAAATGGGGATTTCTCTACATTGTGGTGAAAACATTGCAACAGGAATTCTGAGAAGTGTATTATTTGACATGATGATATATTGTAAAATTTTCATGTTTTACAGGATTGTCAAAAACGTTTGAAAATAAAATCAGAACAAGAGAAGAACAGGACCGACTATTCTGGATAATAATTGAACATGAAAATATTTCCCAGCTCCCGGCCGAAACCAAAAACTTTGAGGTAATGTTTTGGTGGGGGTACTTCAAGCAATTGTAGAGTCAAACTAATGGATCCTGTTGCTAGTGACTGCTGCAAAACAGGTGCTTGCTGCTCATACGTGGAGTAACTCAGAATATTGGTTATTCAAATTGTGATAGAGAATTTTGGGGAGGTTTTGGAAATAGTCCAAAAATCCATTCATGTAGGTTAACTGTTGTATAACTAAGCAAAAATTCCTGAGAAACATTAATTTAAGGTTTGATTTTGCTAGTTTGTAGAATCTATGTTCCTTCCTTAATTTACAATTGTATGCATCCAAATTCATTGTGGATGATATTAATTAAAAATGGTTGCCTTTAGAGAAGATTTTAAAATGTTGCCTTTGGTTATATATATGCCCATTTTTGTAAATTAATCTAGAAAGATTTTTATTTTGTTTTCTTGATGGGTACCAAATATCATTGTTATTTATTGGACATATATTATGGTTTTTGGCAAAAAAAAATTGAAAATTGCAGCTGGCCGACGTGATTTTTAAATGTTTGCTTCAAGGTTAAACCTTCACGTCTTAATGGTCTGGGTTTTCAAACTCAACCTTACATTTGTAAGTTTGGTAATTCCGATTACAAAGTCCTCGCCAGTAGGTAGGAGGTTAAGGCTATAACTTTTCTAGGCCAAAATCGCCCTCAAAAATGTCTTCTTGGTTGTCAGCCTTGCATCATGGCCACCTCTTACTGCTAATGTTTAATTTTGATGAACAGAAGGACCAACAATTCATTTCATTTGTATTAATAAAGATGTTCGTTTATACTGAGAATTGTAGTGTTTGATTAGGCAATACGTTGCAACACCTCTATTGAGTTACACCTAAACACATGTTTGGCAGGAATTTAATATCAATGAAACTAATTACAATGGTCTCATATAGAAAGTAGATATGTATTATATAATTGTTTGATGATTTCATTAATGAACAGGATGAGGGATGGAAAATTTTTGAAAAAGGAAAAGGAAAAAAAGAAAAAGAAAGAGAGGGAAAAACGGGGGAAAAGGAAAAGGAAAAAGGGGCTGGGATTTCAAATTTGCCTAGGAACCATAATACAAAAAACGGAGGGTCAGTTGCATTATCAAATTAAAAACATAGGCCTCCACTCTGGAAATCGCATTTTTGCTCTTTTGTATTAGAGGGTCTCTTGTCTTGTCAACTTCTTTCATAAGAACATTAAACAGAAGATTTGTAAAACTGCTGTTCTCTCAGTAATATGCATGTGAATAATTGGCATTTACTTTAAGAGAGGTGAAATATTTTGAACATAAAGTCATAAGAAATGTTTTGGACCAAAGAGAAATGAACAGACAGTTGAAATGTAAGACTAATAACAGTGATATCAATTTTAAAATTTGTATCTTATAAAACAGTCGTCCGCAACTATAATAACTTCTGTTATAAACGTCATCACACTATTGAACTTTAGGCCTTTCAAAGACTTTGTCCTCTGGAATACTTATGGTACTGAAATTATTTGTATAGCACATAGAGCGGTCTTTGGTTGTTGGATGTGTTCTCATTTAGAGTATTTTTATTTTCTCCTTCCTTGATAATTTCAATCTCTTCCAGGATATTGATTTTTTTTGTCTATTATTCTCTTTGTGGATTACTGACATTGTTTTATCTACGAATTGATGATCTGTTTCTCAAGTGTGTTCAGCAAAACTTGATTTTCCTTCCGTTTAATAAAGTCTGAGAAATGTTCATTAAAATCTTAATTTAAATCTTCTTGAAGCAGAAAACAAATATGCTAAATGAGAACACACCCAACAACCCAAGCCTCTGAATTAAATATGCAAATAATTTCAGTACCATAAGAATTCCTGAGGATGAAGCATGTCTTTGAAAGGCTTAGAATTTTAATAGTGTGACATTTATAACAGAAGTTATTATAGTTGAGGAAGACTGTTTTATAAGGTACAAATTTTAAAATTGAAATAATTTTAACCTGAACGGTGTTCAAACATGATATTAAAAGTATAGATACTAACAGTGAGATACACAATGTTTATGGGAAAACAGATGTAATAAGAACAGTTAAGTCTTGTAGACTGCGATGGACAGATCACGTGGCATGAGTGGGAAATAGAAGAAGAACATATCAATCCTTTCGAAGGAAAACAAGGATGAAATCTCCCAGTAGGTGTGCCCAGAATGGGGTGTGATTGGAGGGAGGAAAATTATATGGGTATGATTGAAAAACATTAGCTCAGGATAAGGATGTATGGAATCTTTGTTCCCCACGGCCATGAACCTATGATAGTGCCAGTGCCTTAGTCGGTAGTAATAATAATAGACATGATAAAAATATTAATAAAAATTTGTGTATTAAGTACCATGTGTGCGATTGTCTCGAATATATCAGAATACATTTTGTACATTTTCCTCATACTGATGCACGGGTCTTGTCTTGCTGATTATTCTGTCAGCTCACATTTCATTATTTGACATCTAAAACAAGGGCAGTAGGTAATGCATGATCTGGGTACCTCTCTCGAGCAGCAGCTAAAACAAGGGCAGTAGGTAATGCATGATGTGGGTACCTCTCTCTCGAGCAGCAGCTATTTATCATGTTTCACCATAGAGTAGAATAATGTCGGTGTACTCCTTATTTGTAAACATAGCAGGACACCTCAAAATATGAAGGCCCACTGTTATTATTACCCACTTCCACAAACAAAATAGGAACAACATATGTGGAACTTGTTCATGCCCTTTCCAGCACTGTGACAATCTATTTGAGTTCCACTGCAAATTTAAAGGAGAAATTGTTCTAGCCTCCAAACTTTCTCTGCTGACAGAGGAATATCTAAAATAACACTGAATGGTGCAGATGTACCATTTGTTATATATGTAGTTTGATATACTGAAACTTTGTCTGTCTGTTTGCAGGCCACATCTGATGCTGTGAAAAATGAAATTAAAAACATTGATATTGAAGAACAGATAACTCATAATTTGGTAAGTTCACTTTCTATGAAAAATATAGGCCATCAAAAGTAAAAGGTTTTTTTTTTATTTTTCGTTGCAATCATTGGTTTTGGTACCTGTTTAATAACTTATTTAACACTTGGGAATGTGCGATGATCACAGCAATTATCCCAGCTGTCTCATGAAAATGTCTACTGGCAGTAGCTTTGCTGCCATAAGTTTCTTATGCTGAAAAGGTCGAAGCCAATAAGCTAGTACCTTGGTTGGAACAGTGACAGTCTTTCGCCCTAAATGTACAATCATCAAGAAATGTAGACATGGGTTCCACTAGTGTACAATTTTCCAGAAGTGAAATAGTCAATCATTGGGTTCTTGGGTCGGGAACTATTTCAGGGAATCCATGGAAGTTGGAAAACATAGGTCAGGAAGGGATGTGTTGAGAGCTTATGCCTGCATGGCTTTGAACCTAAGGGTTCATATCCACTCTGTCTATCGGTTCGATAGTGCCAGTAGTTTTTAGTATGACGAGAATGTGCTATAGTTTATAAAAACTTCTCTTCCAAATTGTTCAGTTTATATAAAGTTTAATAACTTATTATTGTAAATATGTTTCTATAAATTGACCATAATAGCACAGTATACTCATGCATGCACATACAATAAGAAACACATCCACTTACAATGTGAACCAGACAAAAGCTGATATCCAGTAAATTGAATACTTTGGTGTTGTTATAAGATCAGTATCACTTAATTTTGTTTTATATTATTTTTTTGTTCGATAAAAGTATAACTAACATAAATATTATTTTGAAAAATTGTATTGTTGAGAAATGAGCGCTTGCCAAATCAGCCAATCTAATTTCTCATCTCACATCAGCCAATAACAAAGAAATATTTGATGAATTGATAGGTAAAAACTTAATTCGACCTATGGATATCAATCAACTTACAGAAGGTTTTAATACAAATGTGCATAAGAAATATTTAAGTGAAATAATTAACAAAAAATTGTCCATATTGTCCTGCTCATTGACGGATCATATTAGTCACACAAACTAAACATGTACACCCTTAGACAAAAAAAAGAGTCATATCTTGATTGTATCTACCAATCGGGGAACTTCGTGAGCACTCGCAGAAGCCTTATTCACATTAACACGTTTTCAGTAATTGTACTGTGGTGTTTGCTAGTTAACGTAGTGCACACTCAAGTAACATAAAAGAGAGAGCCTCCCTTTGTGTGTTTCCGTGGTCGAGAGGTTTAACACACAACATCGGCATTCGTAACCTCACGGGTTCAATTCACGTTCTACTTTTTTTTTTACTGAATGCTAGGATAGCATTTCACGTGTAATATAGTTTCATATTTTATCTTATATTTGAGTTTTATGGCTTTAATGCACACACAAAACACATAAATGAAAACCTTCTAATAATTAAATGAAGAAAGAAAATAACATCTTCTAAAATGAAACTTTAAGAAAAACAAAATTAATATCGGATGTATGAACCCTCAGCATCTATTACCGCCCTCAATCTGCGGGACATTGATGCATTCAAATTTCTACAGGCACGTGGACGATCGGCTAGAGCATCCCAGGCGTCTTGAATTTGTGTCCATAAGCCATGTTTCGTTTTTCGTGCATCTGCAGGCCAATTAGAGTTCATCTCTGTTTTCATCTTAGCCCATACATTTTCGATTGGATTGAACCTGGTGAACTGCAAAATTAGATTTGCCTTCTCCTTTAACAATGAAATCAAATTTCGCTAAACATATTTCAGAAACCGGCCACAGTTTCAACAATATCGATAATACAATGTAAATTGAACACAGAGAAAATAACAGACACAAAATTACCATTTTACAAGAAATCAAAATTATCAAGAAGGCCAAGAATACAAACATTCTCAACGAAAACGTGCCTCATAAGCAAAACCCTCTATTAGACATACAGTTAATTCAATACTACTACAACAACTCCAGAAGATGAACCATGCATTGAAAGGCCTAGAGTGACATCAACGAAAATTTTAGATAGTTGAGGAAGACAGTAATATACAAGGTAAAAATAAATGATAGTTTAAACAAAAAAAAAACACGCTTTATTAGAAAACCGAACTAAAAATGAAAAATAATTTTATTTTCCAAAACGCTTGGGATAAAATTAAAGTGGTCAACAAAAAACATAATCTCCAACACATCTAGAATAAAACTACAGTTATCTACAAACAAAAAAAATTTAATATAAAAAACGTGGGGTGCTCTATATCAATTAATACTTATATTTGATAAACAGATATTGGTAAAAGTAAAGTCTCTAAGAAGAAAATGTAAAAACCACAAAAAGCACCCAACGCTTTTGATGGTAAAAACTCTAGTTTTATTCTAGATGTGTTACAGATGATTTTTTTGTTGACCACTTTAATTTCATTCCACAATTGCCGAAATTATATACCACTACAGTCCACCGCTCTACTAACAGAGCTCTTACGATTGACTAAAAAGTCGATAAGTCCGCAACCTATTACACAGGTTTTTATTTTTTTGATTTTCCGATTATTCTGGCCATGATTTTAGAAAAAAATTGAAATTATTGTATTGTCATGGGTCCTTTACAAGTATACAAAGTTGCAAGTCGATCCAATGTTTTTAAGTGGATGAAAATCGTGTTCAAAGATTTCGTTACGTAGATACAGGTTCGTTACTTAGACAGATACAGGTCAAGCTAATATAAAGCGTGTAAAAATATATAATTTAACATTGTTATAACCTAACGGTATAAAAAATTATGTACTTAAAAAGTATAGATTAATTCAAATGTCAAAATAAATTGTATTTAATTCATAAAACGTTTTGATACAAATATCACGAAAAAAAACTGCATAATTGAAGATGCGAACCTGCGATCTTCATTAACAGAAACAGTGATCGCCAGCTTTACCGCTGAGCTATCGTGACACGTAGAAGAGTCTACAGTTCATGCCACATAACACAGTAGCTCAGGGACTGGACAATTATGACTAGTTTCCTAGTTTGAACCCAGCGCTGTACCGAGTATGACTTAGAAGAAATGTGCATTCAAGTGATGAGTCATTTATTTTGTCGAAAGGTGTACATTAAAATCATTAAAGCACATTAAGTACAATAACAATAAAATTCCAATTCCTGAAAGAGAATACAAATAAAAAAAATGCATAGCAATGTAATTTATTCAGGGATTTTAAAAAGTGGCGGGTTAATGAATAATTTATCTACATGACAGGAGCAGGTGGACGTAATGAATCTGCAACTGTCCAGCTCCACTACTGGCTATTAATTTATTTAAAAAGGGCACTTGCTTTCTTTTGATGCCTTTCATAGGTGGCCGTACTCTGGAACTGAATGGAACCGTCATTATTAGAGTCCGGATGTTAGGCACTTAAAAATTCAATATAGGTAGGCCAAAAGGCACAAATGATCATTAATATAGGCACTAAAAATTCAATCAAAATAGGCTCTTACAAAAATGAAGTACTACATAATTTTTTTACAGTCATACGTAAAGAATATTAACATGGGCCCCAATGCTATCAGTAGCATACGAAGATATCAGAGACGATTTTGGTACTTGATTTGCCTTTTTGCAAAGAGCATACTTGTGTATGTAATGTGAAACATGACACTTCCTTGTGCAATTCACTGAAACCATCTATCTGCTAGATTAATGGCTTATTGCCATCCTTATCCTAAAATATTCTAACATAATTTATAAAGGGAACACTTATAAATTTCTATCCAATGACATGTGTCATGAAGTTTGTCCATTTCAATTGATTTAATTGAAAAACTAAGTTAATTTCTAGAAAAAAATGGCAAATAGGCATTAAAGGCATTGTAAGCTGAAATAGGCATTTATAGGCAAAATTAACTTCATTGAAAACAACTCTAGGGTCGTCAGTGTGAACTTATATGAAGTCACTTTTACAATATCTATAATAAATAGCTGTAGGCATTTTCCCTAACATCCGGTCTCTAGTCATTATTCTCACCTGGGACTAACAGTTCACTGGTGCAATTGTTTTCTCATAATTTCTCAGAAAAAATATATCGTCCTAATATTGCAGAGAATGGACACATAATGGTCTGACCGTTGTGTATATCTGGGGCAGGATACGCACATTTTGTAGAAAGATAAACCAGGTTGCAATCTGCTCCGCTTATAAATCACATGAGGAGCTGAACTGTAGAGTCATGATATATGTTACTAGAAACTAAATTATGCATGTAGAATTGGCAGCATTTCTTTTAAGGTGACTTTAACAAACCCTGAGACCATCTGGACAGCTAATTGATATTAACGAGTATAATTAATGTTTATTTATATATTTATTAAATTCTATCCTAATTTTATTGTGCCTAAATATGCCAGTTGTATAAGATATTGTAACAGAGTCACATTTTCTGTCAAAATAATGTCACAGTTCAACTGAAACATAAATCAAACAAGCAGTTCAATTAAAGTGGTTGCTAACAATCTTGAAGTAGAAGATTAGTCTGTTGGTAAAGAAATAATCTTCACAATAGATCAGTTAATATATTTCTTATATCACATTTTAAAGTGGCATCACTCACTAATTTGTCTTCCTGTGAATATTGATAATGCAGCCAACAAAAGGAGGAAGGTTGTCCTGGATAACTGACACTAGTTTTCCTGTTTCTTGAACCATTTACTTCTTTGTTGTAGACTAAGAAAGTAGTCCTTCGACCACAACTTCCAAAAACATTGATGCATACATTGAATGTGCTGCCATCTGCTCATTCTGTTGATGCTTAAGTGTTTTAAGGAAGCTATATGTTAGCAGTGAATGAACGACCAAGTAGGAAATGACTAGGTGTAACTAGTTGCATCTTCGGACATGTGATGTAATGGTAAAGACTTTAGCACTGCCTCACTTTGATATAATAAGAAATTATATTTTTCACAGTTAAGTATTTTTAAACCTGTAATCTTTGTTAAGTGAGTCTTAACACGTTTATATTAGACTCCCATAAACCACACGTATAAGGATCTCAAACTGGAATCAGTTTGCAATCAAAATTGTTTGACATAGCAAAGTTTTCAATACAGGAAATATATCTGAGACAAAAAATTAAGTTGGGTGGCTGCTCCAACAAAATTAGCACCATTATCAGTAACTCTACAAAATAATGTTCTGCAGTTAAAACACGAGATAAGTTTTTCTTTTCTTACATAAATATTTATGATGTAAAGAAAGCATTGCAGGAAATTACCTCTAAATCCATAGGTGAAGACCATATCAATATTACTCTTATTAACAAACTCTTGGACATTATCTTACCAACTTTGTCTCACATATTTAATGCCTCTATCGTGACTGCAACGTACCCTGACATTTGGAAGAAAGCACATGTAGGTCTTATCCCTAAAGTAAACACACCCACTTCCCTTCAACATTATAGACCTATTAGCATCCTAGCTACCTTATCAAAAGCACTTGAACGGATTATAAATAAACAACTAATCTACTACATAAATGAACACAAACTTCTTGACACTTACCAATCAGGATTTCAGGCTGATTACAGCACGGCATCTGCATTACTTAACATTACTGAGGACATAATTATATGAGGCTATGGATCAATTAAATTGATTATCCTACCTCTAATTGACTTTTCTAGAGCTTTTGACACGGTTACTACAAACATTTTACTGTCAAAATTTAAGTTACTAAATTTTTCTGAAAATTCTATTCATTTGTTCCACTCCTACCTTACTGGCCACCAACAATGTGTCGTTGTAGGTGTTTGGTTTTCTTCATGGAGGTCAGTGGAGTGCAGAGCACCTCATGGATCAGTATTAGCTCCAATTTTATTTTCTATATACATCGACATAAGTGTCTGGATTAAACATTGCAAATTTCATATCTACGCTGATGACTTACAACTTTATATACATACTAGACCAGAACTGATTAGCGATACAATTAATCAACTTCATAAAGACCTTGACTCCATATAACGTGGACAAAACAAACAGACCTTGCTATAAATCCTTAGAAGTCACAAGCAATTTTCATCGTCCATCAAAGTCTATTAAACAAAATTTATTATTCATCGTTGATTTCTGTAAATATAAATCAAACTGAAATTCCTTTTAAACCTTCCGTGAAAAATCTTGGTGTATATTTCTACCAAATTCTTAGTTGGCAGGTTCATTTAAGAGAAACATGTAAAAAAATATGTTCAGTCTTCCATTCCCTAAAATGTTTGAAAAATTTCCTTCCTTCTTCATTGAAGAAAGGACTTGTCTCAACTTTGATTATGCCGAATTTCGATTATTGTGACTTACTCTTAATGGACACAAGTATCACATTTTGACAAAGACTGCACTGAGTTCATGATGCTTGTGCACATTAGATATGCAACATCCATAAATCAGACCACATAACTCCAGTATTTGAAATGTGGTCTTGGCACCGATTGGAAGACAGGCGAAAGATACATTGCCTCTGCTTCTTGTACAACACTTTGTCCACCTCATCACCCCTTTATATTTCTACTCGCTTTCATTCGCTATCCTCCCACCATAACTTAAACACACTATCAAAAGAAAATTTAACTCTAGCTGTTCCTGTACATCGAACATCTCACTATTCCTCATGCTTGCTTGTTTCAGCTACACTACTCTGTAATTCCCCCCCCCCCTCGTATATCAAGGACTGCCCAACTCAAAAACAGTTTAAAAAGAAACTCACTCCATATTTCCTTAGACAATATAATAGATAACCATGTTTCGTGTATACTTTTGATTATTCCTTTATCTTTTGAACCTTCTTTATCAAGCCATTTACCTAATCTAATTATAGATTATTTTTGTTGTTATATTTGTAATTATTATTATATATATTATTAATATTTCAATTCCTTCTGGATTTTTTCATGTTGAGACTTGAAAGTAGTGTTGAAGTTCCTTAGGACGGGTTACTGGCCCGATGCTAAGTAATTCAGTGGTAGGGCTCCTACCTTTTAGTCTTTGGACAGACATTAGGATACTGCATTTACTAAGTACCCGATGGAACGGTTATACTGCCGTGACTCGGTCCTCAGAGCCTCGTTTGTGAAAACGGGTAGTACCACGAGAAGGTTAGGATGAGAATTGGGTAAGAGGGGTTATATACACATCACTACACCTTTATTATTTTGCTATTTATTTTGATGCTTTCATAGATTTTGAAAAAGCATTCGACACTGTCAACAGATCAAAACTCTTCAATATGTTGGAAGACAGAAATATACCAAATTTACTTCTGCTGAACATACAAAATATTTACAAAGACAACACCATAAAGATTAAATTAAATAACATATTCTCTGAAGAAGGACTTACAAATCATGGTGTGAGACAAGGCTGCTGCCTATCCCCAACACTCTTTGTGATTTATATCAACAAAGTAATATGTTCTTTTTTTTTTTTTTGTTGAGTTGATTCTTGACACACCTCATACTTCTTAACTCCCTCGCAGATCTAGATTTCGTCACTGTATTTGTGACATTCTCAATGCTGTTCACGTTCACAACTGAAGTCCAATGGGCTCCTCTCCTGCAGACTGATCTCCGCACCATCTGATGGTAGACCGACGAACTTCCAAATCAATCCCCTCTTAGGAAGTTCGTCGGTCAACCATCAGATGGCGCAGAGGTCAGTCTGCAGGAGAGGAAGCCAGTTGTGAACAGCATTGAGGATGTCACAAATACAGTGACGAAATCTAGATCTGCGAGGGAGTTAAGAAGTATGAGGTGAGTCAAGAAACAACTCAACAAGATTAAAATAAACCTCATAGTGAACTTAATAAAGTAATATGTTGTTGGAATAAGAAATATAAATTTTGAATAAAAATATCACAAAATACAAAATTAAACACCCTATTGTTTGCAGATGACCAAATAATAATAGCAAATTCAGAAGATAATCTGCAGAAAGATCTGTATGAACTTAACAAAATTACAGAAGAATATGGATTGAAGATATCTACAGATAAAACGAAAATTATGGCATTTCAAGATATAGATCCTGTCAGAAGTAAAATTGTACTTGACAATAAAATTTTGGAGCAGGTGAATAATTTTTCATAACTAGGATGGAATATCTCATATGAAGAAGAAGAGGATGTTGGATCGCCAAATCCCAGTTCAGGGATCTCTTTGAGTGGCAGGAGAGTGGAGGACCGTAACTAATTCATAAATTAAATATCCATGGGTGCATAGAACTAAAAAAATTTACTACTTAAAAAACACATAATCGCACTACTCTAGTTTAAATTTCCCCGTAAGTTCTTCAGATTATTAAACTGTGTCACTTTGCACTATACTTTATAAATTTATTTTAACGTGAATAACACGGAGATGGGTCGACATGATGCTGATTGTTGTCCCACATCTGAGGAGACAAAGAAATTACTGCATATATAGGCTTATGGAGGCGGGACTTTCTGGAAAGTTCCATAGAATAAATATTAAGTTGGTACATATGAGACTTTCAGAACCAAGCGCCAAATAGTTAGGTATCCAATTAGAAAATTTATATTTAATATGCTGCCTCCCATATGAGAGAGACAGAACATATATTACCAACTTGACTAATATGCTGATAAAAGCAAAATGATGCAATGCCGGGGAAAAACCATTCTTTATCATTGCAGGTGTTTTCAACCACGTATTGAAATCATTCTAGAAGGAATCTTTATTACATCTTGATGCCTTGCAAGAGCGAACTATATAACATATGTACTTAAAAATTCAATATTAAATCAAATTAAGATTATAAAAATGTGGATGGTGATAAAGATTCATCCAGATATAAATGCAAAAATATCTAAATTTTTAAGAATTTTAGGGTTAATAAATTCTATCTTTCAAGCCACAGTTAGTCCAAGAACATTCAAGACTAAAAGTGTATAAAACACTGGCTCTTCCAACTCTTTTGTATGGTAGCGAAGTATGGACTTTGAAACAGAAGGATATACAGAGACTTAGATCTGCTGAAATGAGATACCTTCGGAGGACTGCAAGATATACACTACTAGATCACAAACAAAATGAAGACATCTTAGAAGAATTACACATGGAACCTTTAGAAAACAAAATTTCTGATTATAAGTCAAGATGGATGCAATATGTTCATCGAATGGAAGATCACAGGATACCCAAACAAATGTTAAGGTGTCAACCTGCAGGAAGAAGAAGACCAGGACGTCCACTCAAAAGACTTCTGGAGGGCATTTGTCTTGAGGCCGAAACAAGTCAACAAATTACCTAAATTCGTGAATGTATTATGATGATGATATTTATTATTATTAATATTATTATTATTAATATTATTATTATTAATATTATTATTATTAATATTATTAATATTATTATTATTATTATTATTATTATTATTATTATTATTTATTATTATTATTATTATTATTATTATTATTATTATTATTATTATTATTATTATACTACACTTGTTTAATCTGGATCATGAGTAATACGAAAAAATCTGTCCAGTGTGAACAAATTTATTGGTCACGGCAAAATAATAGTAATAGACCATTATGCAATTCTAGCTCTTTTAGTTGAGTGTTAATTTTTGTTTGTTGACCATGAATTCAGGTTTCCTTCGTTATGTCAAGAATTAAAAAAAAAAGGTGAAAATATTCCACTAGATCGATATCCTGATTAAAAACAGATGGTAACACTGGCCCCTGCTGAATTTTATTTTTAGGTCTATTTTAAGTTCGGCGGGATCTAATTAACTCGCTTCTGCCCAGGAAGGTGCACCCAGGAGTGTGTTACAGTTCTGCCAATGCCAGGACATAATCTCAGGAATTTATTAAGAATACTTTGTGTCATTAAGAAAATCACACTAATGCCTGTGCATCAATTTATGGCTCTGGTTTGTATTTCTCAAGATACCCACTCTACAGACACCCTGTAACTATTGTTGTAAAGTTTTGATATTTAACTTTGTTCACAGCTCACAACATTTGCTCTAAAAGAGGAAAGTGATGTTATTAAACAAGAGGTAGTAACTATTACAATGAGAAGGATTTTGTTTTTATTTTCTTTTGCAATATTAGACCATCTATTATTTTGATGTGTGGTTTTGCTACTTAATTAATCTGAGTGAATTATTTAAAGTGGTTCTGTTGAAAAACCACTTACAGTATTTTCCAGTCTGTAAGATGCACTCGTCCTCTCTTCTACAATTTTGTGTTTCATGAAACGTGATCTTCAAATGTTTTATCTTAACACTGGATGACTACTTTGCATGTATGTGAATTATTTCTGTTGAAATGGTAATGATATTATGTGAGTTTCCATGCATACATTTCAAAACTTTGATATTTATTCTTGCCCACTTCACACATGATAGAAATAACATAAGAGTTACATGTCAATTTGATTTTACAATTAACTGCCTATGAAGATATTGGAAGTTAAAAGGGAGTGTAATGATGATGATAGTCTTTACCTTTTTTATGTGAGTTGCATCCATTTTTAAAATTAAGTTAAAAAGTTTGTCTTATTCACCAGTAAATCAAGTACCAGTATTTTGGTTTCTTTGTTTTGCAGCATTTCCTAACTGTGACCTTGTAACACACCACTGTGTATATCTCTCCTTACACTAGAAAACACTGTTCAGGGATATATTTTTAGAACTCAGTTTTATGTTCATAACTCTGGAAAGTCTCATGTTTTAAATGCTGTAGTTCACCAGATATGTGGTGTTCATTAAAACAACATGGTAAATGCCAGGAGTTCAGTGGTTTGATTCCTGATGGAGGCAGTGTATTTAAACAGCCTAAACCTTCCGACTGTATCATGACCCTGGTGTTGGCTCAGCCTTTAAATGTGAATGAGTAGCAGATATTCGCTCTGTTGGGTAATAGTTACCATTATGTAGAACTAAGAATATGGGTGACATCTTGTGCTAATTGTATGGAAAGGTGGAAGTCTTAACCTTGTGATGCACTAGTTGGATCACTTTACCTTATATTTTCGAAGATTCAACCTCTTTAAATTAAACAATTAACTATTTCTTAGTGTTTTGAATGTTATACAGTAAGACATGTGACATCAGTTAGCTTTAAAATAAATCTGCTACTAGTTTGGTTAAGGTTAATTGTTAAACTATAGAGATAGGGAGCGGCAGTAGTGGGAACATTTATGCCAGATGCCTCGTCATGTAATTAGTGATGCACATGAATGGATTAACGAGATTCCCTTTGTCCCTATGACACTTAAATAATCAATTCAGTATAGGACTTAGTGTCTGTGTTAAAAATTAATTTAACCAATCATATTAAGACACACACATTCAAATTTATATTTTCATATGTTGCATGTGTGACTGTATACAGGTTGAAAGTATATGGTGTTAGAAGCAAAAAGTTCCAGTAAACATGGGTCTACAAACAAACCATATGCGAGATATTTCGTTATGAATACGAGGTCATAACTTGCAATATCCAGTATTGTTAGTTTGGCGCTACAATAAATAGCAAAGAATGACTTTAAACTTTTTTAAAATTTTTTTCGAAAATTGCCTAATGGTGCATAGCTGTTTCATACATAACACCGTTCAATTATTCTCAGTGCAGGTCTATAGATAATAAATATCGACTCGGGTCATGATTATAAACTATATTTTTTAAACTTTGAATTCAGTATCTTCATATATGTCTTATTAACTACACATTAAAAATATATTATACTTTTCTTCTTCTTTTTCTATAGACATGTGCCTATTTATTTACACACACACTATGTCAATGATGATTCCACCTGTTGAGGGGTCTGCCCACTTCTCTCTTTGCTCCAGGATGTAAGTTCTTCACTACTTTAATGAGCCTCTGTCCACGTGAGCATTCCATTACCTTTTCCTTGTTGTAACAAATATCTTAACATCTATGATATTGCATTCCTCCCTCACATCCTGGTTTCTAACTCTGTCAAATCTTATTTTGTTTACTAAGGTTGTTAAAATATTAATTTCTGTTGTTCTTATGAGTTGTTTAGTATCTGCTCTTGTATCCGCAGGCCATACACATTTTTTATAATCTTTTACTTTACTTTCTGTGTTTAAATATTTGTTTTTCCATATAACATCTCGTAAGTATCCTGATATTCTCGATGCTTGAAAACCTGAGATGTTATTTCATCAATCAATATACTAGAGCTACAGATGTGTATCCCAAGATATTTAAAATCCATAACTTGTATAGTTCAAATTTGCATCTTATAGATATACACACACAGATTCAGTTATATATGTAGATATGTCCATATTTAATATCTCTGCTGCTGTTGTCACGAATCAATGAAGTAATGATTGGAGTTTGTCCTCTGTTCTGGCAATCAGAACTGCTTCATCAGCATAACAGATTGTATTAATTTTTTTTATATTCCCATTTGGTAATATGGTAGGCACTTTCCCTCTTATATAATTTTATCTATTATCAGATTAAACAACAAATGGCTTAGAGAATCTTGTTGTTTTTATCCCTTTTGCACACTTAATTCCTTCCTTAAGTTTCCCATTTATAGAAATCTTTGTTTTCTGTAATTGTATTTATATCCTTTAATCAAATTTATTACTGGCTTGAAATTTCTTTCTCTTCCGAGATTCCTATTATATCTTCTATTTTGGTTGTATCAAAGGCTTCTGTTAAATAAGAAACAGAAAGAAACAGGTGTTGTATATTAGTTTTCAGTTCTAAAGTAAATATTTGTATATCATAGTGAATGTGTTCCATTATATTAAGACATAAGTAAAGATTAAGACTGTCTGATAAAAACAACATGTATGTCATTTTCTGCCGTAGACTTAATTTATCATGGCTGCACAGAGGAATCAGTAAAATTAAAAAAGCATGATATATATATTGTGATTCATTTTGATTATTTTGACATCCAAGACAGCTAGGTATGTACACATATCAGTAGGACAGCATGGAGATGTGTGTAAAATTATTGGTATTTAAGAATTTTAAGACCGAATAACTGGGAGTTGATAAATGAAAATTTGAGCAGCACTACAGGGACATGAGATTAGTGACAGAAGTTGGAAGGAATCTCTCTCATTCCTCTGGCCATGTAGAAGGGAGGTCGTTAATTTTTTGGCCATTTCCAAACCGTGAGAAATAATTTTAAGGGCTGCTATAATTTGAGAATGTTCCCATGCCATTCCTAGGCAAGTTTAAAAAGAGTAGCACATGTTGCTCTTATGTGAATGTTTAGCAGGAGCCACTCTTTTGGAGGTTTGTAAGAAGGAGCACATGGAAGTCCATTTAGCCTTTGCAGTAGAAAATTGAGAATGGAATTGGGAAAGAGTAATATTTTGTGATGAATTACCTATTGTACTACAAAGAATTAATTCAGTTTTCTTTACTGTCAATGTGGAACTTGATTTGACCACAGATGCACCGCCATTTGTGCCCAGAGTAATAGAGAATCTGTGTCATGTTGTAGGCGGATATCTCTTATTGGGCACAGACCATCACATTTGTGTAAAATTTAATAAGCACAAATATCAAAGGTAGAAAGTTATGTTTTTTTTATATATAGTTCTATATCCTAATGTAAATCTTTAATTTCTCAATAGATTAGAGATGAATTCTGAGGAGAGAGGATATAGCCCGACCTCATTGCTCTCCGGATTTGAGCCCATTTGAGAATATGTGGGCAGAAGTAAAGAAGTGTATGTGGAATAAAAACATCTAGTAGTTTGTTTTATGCCATTACACATACTATCTGTGAGAGTAAAATCTTTATTTTCTACCTTTTTACCTGGTGTTGGTTGTTAAAACTGTCATAAAAGACAGAACAAAAATTATATTTCATTCTCTTAAAAAAAAACACTACTTGCTGTTTGAATGCACAACTTGATAAATGCAAGACCAAATTGTTACCATTACACTAGAGCAGTGACATGCAGAACACTTCCATTAAAACTATAGATATGAGGCCGAGGCCAACAACATATGGCACTACCCTCTCCAAGTTGTAGCAAAAACACTAGAATGAATCTTAATCTTTAAGCCTGGGTGGCCGATTGATACTAAGCTCTCCTTTCGCACTTCATATTTGAACTGACACATCCACCAATAAGGAGAATATGTTTCCCGTACTCCATGAACCTTGATTTGTTTCTCTCTCTGTTTCATTGTTGTTACTATCTGACCTGCCAACTCTGGTTCTTTTTTCAGTACTCCTTAACTTCTTCCTTTACATTTTATGAATTAATTGGGTAGTACATATATATCTCGGCAGATAAGGCAACCGTCAGATAAAACGACGCATAGATTTTTGTCAAAGTTTTATAGTTTTAGCATATATCTGTCCTATAAGATGACCCCAAACTATCAACAGCCTATGAATTAAGTTTAGATCAGCGATCATTACTAGCTTACTGTATATCGTGTACAAAATTACCGTATTCGTAATTTTTCAAATTAAATTTTATGTTATATATTGTTAATATTTTAACTCCTCATTATGATAAATAAATGCATTTTATTTTCATTCAACCGGCAACACTGCTACACTTTCGATATGTTGTACTAGCACGAGAGATGAGAACTGTCGCATGGAAGGCGGAAAAGGGGAAAGGATATTGTTATGATAAGGAACGAAGACTTGCCACGTGAGAAATTTCTTGTTACACTACTATCTATCCCAAATATATAAGTTATCCGCATATATAAATGTTATTCAGTGCCCTTTGCATCATGCATAGTAATAATAACACTATATTAATTAAAAGAAACAACGCAATATAAGCAATCATGGCCTGTCTATGTACTCCACAAAACAGACTGTAAAAGAATTGAATAACCGGATGTTTTCAGGACTGGTTTGATAGTAGCTGTACTCACGGGTATTCACTAAATCTCTAACAGTTCTCCTCCCCCACATCTCAACTGATCGGTTTGTCATCGCGCATCATTACGTCAGTCGCAATCAGTGGTTGCATTGCAATTTGTGTGTCGTGTGTTCAACCTAATTTTTTTGTATCTGTCCTGTAAGACGACCCTTGATTTTGGGGACTTTTTTTATGGTTCAACTATCGTCTTATCTACCGAAGTATACGGTATGTAAGTATTTGGTCAATTGTTTATTTTTATTTTTCTCATTGACTTTTCCATCTATTAGATCTACGGTCTCGATCCGTTGCTCAAGCAGTCTTCCCAAAATGTCTTTATTTACTCATAATGCTATATATATATATATATATATATACAGAGTGTATCATAAAGGATGGCGCAAACTTATATGGTTGAAAGTACACGATAATAGAAGCAACAATATCCCAGTAAACATGGGTCCGTAAACGAGCCGTTTGCGAGATAATTACGAATGTATGGTTACAAGCCGCCACTGACGTTATTTTTGTAACATCGTACTAGGTGATTGTCTCATTGGGCCACACATTCTTCCACGAAAACTTAATAGACGGAGGTACCTTAGGTTTCTGCGACGTCATCTTCCAGGATTGCTTGAGGATGTTTCCCTTCAGCAACGTCGGAGTTTGTGGTACAAGCATGATGGAGATCCGGCACATTTAGTTGCTGCTGTGAGACGGCATCTAACGCGCAGATACGGCCAAAGATGGATAGGTCGAGGCGGATCTGTACCTTGGCCTCTAAGATCACCTGATCTAAATCCTTTGGATTTTTATATCTGGGGTCACCTCAAAAGAGAAGTTTACAGCACACCCGTTAACACGATTGAAGAACTGGAGCAAAGAGTTGTGCATGCTTGTCAAGAATTCAGAAATGATCCAGGGTTTTCGAAAGAATTCGACATTCATTGCAGAGACGAACACAATATTGCATCCAGATGCAAGGAAGACACTTCGAACACCTCCTTTAACAGGTAACACATAAGTGAAGTGAACTGTGAAATGTGAACTAAATGAGATGAAAAATTAATAGTAAAGTCTTAATTCAAATTAGTTTGTACTAACTAGGACGATGTTTACAATGAAGTCAGTGGCGGCTTGTAACCATACATTCGTAATTATCTCGTAAACGGTTCGTTTGCGGACCCATGTTTACTGGGACATTGTTGCTTCTATTACCCTGTACTTTGAACCATGTAAGTTTGCGCCATCATTTTTGATACACCCTGTATATATATATATATATATATATATGTTAGAATTAAATATTTGGCATTGAGCAATGCAAGCTTAATATGGTATGATAAGAAAAATAAATGCCTGGACGGGATTCGAACCCGGATCTCAGAGATCCGGGTTCGAATCCCGTCCAGGCATTTATTTTTCTTATCATACCATATATATATATATATATATATAATGCAACCTATTTTATCAAATCTCATATACAAGAAAATACACTCATAGACCCAAAATGTTGTTTACAGCATCCTGAATTACATGGAAGCAGAATTAAAACGAAGTAAATCTAAAAAAATTACAAATTAAAGCTGTGAGAGCAAGTGGTGTATTATGATCTACAAGACACGAAATTAAACTGTATGAAACTGCAATCAACTGTACTCCATTCTCTTCTCTTTGTGACTTTTCTCCCTCTGATGCAGAGACTTTCAGTTAAGTTTTGTGTTTGATGTACCCATTTGCTGTACTATAACCTGAGCATTTATTTTTAGTATCACAGCAGTGAAGCAAATAGTCTTTGATTCTTTTCTACGTGTTTACGTAAGTGGATTTATCGATAGGACAGAATTTAAAAAAATTATGAGGATTATAGTCACTATAATTTATGTATTATTATTATCAGGGAACGGAAGTTCATGCATTTGCATATTTGTTCTCTCTCGTTGTGCAAATATGCCGAAAGATTATCTACACGAATCACAAATTTCTGAATACAACAATATTGCTTTTATTGTGCATGAAAGTGCATATTTTACCTTTATTTATAAATGCATCATATTTTAACATTTATGCAGGGAAGCTGCATATTTGGTATATTTATTTGTATTTTTCAAATATTTAAAGGTTTATAAATTTTAAAATTTCATTAATTTAAATTAAATAGTTAATTAAAAATGCAACGTAGTAAACATGATTAATTTATGTTTATGAATTTTGTTTAACGATGAATTGCACACCCATTTGGAGCCCCTCATGTTTTCTTAAGGTGGCATCAATTTTTCACAGGGTCCGTTGGTGAATCCCCGTATGTATTCCACGTGCAGCGAAGGTCAACAGTAACGCGCTTACGCATCGGACTCACGAGCAGTTGATGTGTCTTCGTTCATTGAACAAGTGTCTAGTTTTTGTGTGTGGTGAAGTGGATGTAAACTGTTAAGGGGGCTTTCTGTACCGCTATTAAATCATGCCCAAAGTTAAATTAAGTAATTCAGGTAGACTTCAATCATTTGTAAATGAATTTCGTAACGAGTTTAGACTTCAATCATTTGTAAATGAATTTCGTAACAAGTTTATTTCCACGGATAATAGAATTTTATTTTGTAAAGCATGTGAGAAAAAAGTGGGCAGTGATAAACTGTTTCTAGTGTTGCAGCATATAAACACATCCAAACACAAGGAATTAGTAATTAAAAAACGTGAAACGGAAAATAATCCAAAGCAAAATCAACTTGCGGAGTGTTTAGGTAGTAGGTTAAATCACTTTTCTTCAGACTTGTGTGAGGTTTTTATAGCATGCGATATTCCTCTCTTTAAACTCAATAATCCAACGCTAAGAAATTTTCTTCAGAAATACACCAACGAACATGTACAGACGAAAGTACTTTACGAAAAACATATGTAAGCCAGTGTTACAACAGTGTAATATCAAATATTCAGAATACTCTCAGGAATCAATTTGTATGGATTAGTGTTGATGAAACGACGGATTGTGAAGGTCGTTACATAGCTAATTTTATAGTTGGAGCCCTTTGTAAAGGAAATCCCACAGCTCCGTATCTTCTGAATGTTGCAGTGTTAGAAGTTACTAACAATGCAACAATTACTCAGTTTGTTATTGATTCGCTGAAACTATTGTGGCCTAATGGCATTAAGTACGATAATATGCTCCTCTTGATAACGGACTCTGCTAGTTATATGATAAAATCAGGTACAACACTGGAAGGTATTTTCGCTCATATGATTCACTTAACATGTCTTGCACACGGCCTTCATCGTATATCAGAGACCACTGGCAAGAAATGCGGACATGGATTCAACTGGGGTAAAATTTTCCGTAGGTCAAATAGTCCCCCATTCGGTTCTCCGGGCGGGGACTACTTCAGGGAACCAATGCCAAAGGCTCAAACACAGGGACATGTTCCTAGGAACATGGAATGTTAGGACTTTATACAATAGCGAGGCACTAGAGATATTAACGCGGGAATTAGATAAATCGCCCTTGGATATAGTCGCTTTACAGGAAATTAGGTGGCCAGGAGAAGATAGGAATCAGAAAGCTTTGCATTATACTACGGGGGTGCAGAAAGACCTGCATTTGGAACGGGTTTTTTAGTCAGAAGGAGGATCATATCCGCTATCCGAGATATTAAGTTTGTTAGTGATAGGATATCATACATAATTCTAAAGGGTAAACGACATGATTTTATAATTGTAAATGTACATGCCCCCACAGAAGATAAAGTTGACAAGATCAAGGATGAGTTCTATGAAGAATTAGAATGCGTATTTGATAGCCTTTCACGATATCATATGAAAATTGTCTTAGGAGATTTTAATGCAAAAGTGGGGCGGGAAGATATATTCAAACCAACAATAGGCCAATTCAGTTGTCATGAAGATAGTAACGACAACGGGGTTAGATTAGTCACATTTGCCACATCGAAGAATCTCATTGTTAAGAGCACAACATTTCAGCATAGGGATATTCATAAATACACCTGGATGTCCCCAGATGGAGAAACTCGGAACCAGATAGATCATGTATTAGTGGGTAAACGCTGGCACAGTAGCATCATCGATGTTAGATCAGTTAGAGGGACAGACTGCAATTCGGATCATCATCTGGTCAGAGTGAAAGTCAGACAACGGTTATCGCTTATGACAGGAACAAACGCTAAAATGATTCTGTAAAATTTGAATTAAAAACTTGAAAAATGATGAATTGCGGCAAGAATATCAAATCAAAATTGCTAATAAATTTGAAGTACTGTAATCTTCAGATGACAATGTGGCAAACGAAGAAGAAACTGATATAAATAATGAATGGGAGGCTATAAGAGATACTATTAAATTGTCAGCATCAGAAAGCATTGGTTGTATAAAAAAGGGGCAAAACAAGAAATGGTTTGATATGGAATGTGCCGACATTGTAAAGAAAAGAAAGCTAGCAAAAATGAAATGGTTACACGAACCAAATGAGGTAAATTTGGAGCAATTGGGTAGTATTAGACGGGAAACCACCGAGTTATTAAAGAGTAAAAAGAAGGAATATTTGAGAGAGAAGATTAATGATCTTGAAATGAACGCAAAAAATAGAAACATTAGAGAATTATATCAGGGAATTAATATAGGCAAGAAAGGGTTTCAGGCTAGAACAAACATAATTCGGAATGAAAATGGGGATATGATTGCAGATTCCAGGAATATATTAAATAGACGGAAAAGTTACTTTAATCAGCTATTAAATGTACATACAGAGCAGGATATTGAGGAGGATAATTTACAGACAGCAAAAATGCTAGTCGCGCACAATCAAATGCATTAGAGGGTCAAATGGCGATTGAAAAATTGAAGATGTATAAAGCATCAGGTTCAGATGAGATTCCAGCAGAACTGATAAAATCAGGGGGAGAAAAATTGATGGACAAGATACACTGGTTGCTTAGTATAATTTGGGGAAAAGAAGCTCTTCCAGATGATTGGAAGGAATCAATTATCGTACCAATTTATAAAAAAGGAGATAAAACTAATTGCAACAACTACAGGGGCATCTCATTACTTTCAGCTTCGTACAAAATTCTTACAAATATATTAGAAAGCAGACTTACTCCCCATATTGATGACATTCTAGGAGATCATCAATGTGCATTTAGAAGAAACAGGTCTACAACAGATCAGATTTTTAGTATAAGACATATTTTAGAAAATAAATGGGAATACAATGGTATTGTACATCAACTATATGCAGACTTCAAGAAAGCATATGATTCAATTAAGAGGGAGAAGTTATATAGTATCCTCCTGGAGTTCGGAATTCCTAAAAAGTTAGACTTAAACGAATGTGTCTAAATGACACAAATAGTAAGGTGCGTGTAGGCAAACAGTTTTCAGACACTTTTCAAATCCAGAATGGATTGAAGCAAGGAGATGCACTATCTCCTCTACTATTCAATTTTGTACTAGAGCATGCCATTAAATCTTTAGAGAATGAGGAAGGCTTACAACTCAATGGTATTGATAAGCTGTTAGTTTATGCTGTTGATGTAGTATTATTGGCCGATAGCGAGGAGATATTAAAGGACAACATGCACAGACTATTGAGTAACACTAAGAAATTAGGACTGGAAGTAAATATCAATAAAACTAAATATATAGTCACACGTAGAAAATCATTATATAATGGAAATGGACAGCTAATGGCAAATGAGGGAAATTTTGAGGAAGTGGCTGAATTCAAATACCTAGGAACAATAATCACAAATAGGAATGAGATGCACAAAGAAATTAAACATAGGCTCAATTCTGGAAATGCGTGCTATTATGCATTGCAGAGACTCTTGATGTCTCAACTCCTTTCAAAAAACGTTAAACTGAAAATATATAAAACTATTATTCTACCAGTTATATTATATGAGTGCGAAACATGGACTCTTACTTTAAGGGAGGAAAGAAGATTACAAGTATTTGAGAATAAAGTACTTAGGAAAATTTTTGGACCAAAGAGAGATGAACAGACAGGGGAATGGAGAAGACTACAAAACAATGAACTACATGGCCTTTATAGGAAGCCAGATATAATAAGAACAGTTAAGTCTCGTAAACTGCTATGGGCAGGACATGTTGCACGTATGGGGAATGAAAGACTTGCATGGAAGCTTCTTGTAGGAAAACCAGAGGGAAAACGCCCAGTTGGTAGACGAAGAATGAGGTAGGAGAATAACATTAACTATGATTTGAGGGAAGTAGATTATACAGGGAATGATTGGAAAGCATTAGCTCTGGATAGGGATGTATGGAGAGCTTGTGTCCCCGCGGCCATGAACCTACTGGTTCGATAGTGCCAGTGAGTAAGTATTTATATCTCATTTTCATTTTATTCCTAAGGCAACTAGGTCATTGGAAGCAGTTGGTATTCCTGTGCTGCAGTCATCAGCAGATTTCGATAGAACGATCTCCAGTTTAATATCAGTTCCGGGAAATGTAGGAGATATAGTGAAAGAAAAAACAGAAAATGTCCTTTACAAAAACCCTGGCTATTATAAACTTGCAGAAATTCGAGATATTCTCTCAGGAAAAACACCAAACAAACCAACAAAGTTATCTATAGAATAGCTCACCGTTTTTTTTTTTTTTTTTTTTGCAAGCCCCTCTTAATTCTTACGACGTAGAACGAAGTTTTTCGCGCTACAAAGCTATGCTGAGAGACAATAGGCTAAGATTTACAACAGAAAACATACGTCACTGGTTAGTTGTGAACTGTAACAGTAGTAATGGAGCATTCAGCAATGAGGCAAGCACTTCAAAATCCAGAGACTAAACGTAAGTTACCTATAAACCTATAATGTATTATTCTGTTAAAATAATCTCAGATTGATTATACATATTTTGTATCGTATTCAGCTATTTTTACAGCATATTTTGTGGCATATTTAGCTATTTTTTACGGCATAAATGCATACATATTCTTCATGTTTTAAGGGCATGAACTTCCGTTCCCTGATTATTATCATTATTATTATTATCATCATCATTATTGTTGTTAATTATTAGCTCATTAATTATTAACTATTATTATTAATTATTATTAGCAACTAGAATTTTGAATTCTAGAAATAAAATGAAATTACAGAGAAGATTTTTACACCCTCTTTTGTTATAAGTAGGTTGAATAAAAAAAAAGAAATGTTGACATTCATGAAAGACTAAAAGTTCATAATATAGTAGAAGATATCCAAACGTACAAAAAACTAAAAACTGAACTCCATGGCAGGTCATGCCTAGAAGACCATATGCATACAAGTCGCTGACATTAAATCCACATGCGCCAAATCCAGCCATTATAGGTGAGACACGTTTTCATCATTTGGAAACCCACGAATATTGTATCTGATTTTCTCAACCTGGATTCTCCACTTACGGCAACTTACCTAATATATCATGTTGCTGAATGATTACAGACCCCACGCTTGTCAAACGTTCATACAAAATCTTCCTCCATGGGACTCGAACAAACTTTTAACTCATAGCTCTGTGTCATGACATAATGCTTTAGGTTACAGCAGAAGGAGTTGTAAATTTCTTCAATAGAATAGATTGATTTTGTTTTCTAAAAAAAAGGAATTCCAATATCAACTTAAACAACACAGAGACAGGGCAGCTCATAAACAATGCTGTGGAATCAAGAACATCTTGAGAATTAACTAGACCCTACTAAGCATAAACCTAAAATGTTCATTATATTTTTTTTTATCGCAGCTGCTGTTATTAAAAAATTCACCGTGATATGTAAATTATTTAGTTTTCCTATGGTTAGCTATTTATATTAAAGAGATTTAAGTGAGTTGTAATGTTTCTGTATTAAGTTAATACTTGATATTCCAGTAGTGTACTCATTATTTTATTTTATATCAGATAATTATTTTTCATACATAAATATTTATTAACTCATACAAAAACACTTCTATGGAATGTGCTCAGAATCAACCAGCTTAATAATTAAATGGGCTAAATGTAATAAAATATATCCTAAATTTCATGAAATTTAACATTTGTATAATAAAAATCGGAAGTGACACAAGGAAGTAAACGAGTCTCAAACTTCTCACCTCACTCATAATAATGTTGCATCTGCATTTTTAACTAATTTCTGCTGTTAGAAATGAGCCCTTGATTGGACTTCAAGATCACGTCTTGCTGTTTGGGAACTTAAAAAAATACATGGTTTTATTCTTGTTGTTCTGTATGTGTATCTTTTCCAATATTATAATTCTCTTGATCTCTCCCAATATTTCCATAGTTTAGTTTGTTCTTCAAATTTATGATCTTATAACAAACAGTGTGCCACCACCAATTTGATCTTTTCCTTATGTTTATTACTGCTTTTCTTTGTTTTCTATGCAGTCGTTAATATAGTCCCTGCAGTTAATTCTACATATATGTATTCTTTTTTTGCCATTTGTAGTTTCTATTTTCTTACTTCTTTGCTGAAGATTACATAAGCTAAATTATGATGATCTTGAAGATCTTGAGGCTTGAAGTTCCCCGACGTTTCACCAGAGACTGTGCCTGGCATCCTCAAGGGTTGTCTTGATGCCAGATGCAGTCTCTGGCAAAACGTCGGAAAACTTCAAGCCTCAAGACCTTTGGCCTACAGCCTGGAATTCTTCTTCAAGATCATCATAGCAACTCCGGCCGTGAAATCCTAAGTCAATACATAAGCTGAATTGTTTATTGTTGCAAATGTAATGTAGAATTTACTAAATATTTTGTGATTTTTTTTTATGGGGATATCTACCATTCTGTAACTAACTTGTAACACATTTCAGATGAACTTACTAAATTCATTCTCATATTAGGAGCAATGAACATGGTTAAGTATATTTTTTTTGAAAACAAATAAGAAATTCAGGTTTAAGAAAAAAAACAGGAATATATCAAATTATTTGCAAAGACTGTCCTTCTAGGAGATCATCAGTGTGGATTTAGAAGAAACAGGTCTACAACTGATCTGACTTTTAGCATAAGACAGATTTTAGAAAACAAATGGGAATATAACGGTTACTGTACATCAACTATGTGTAGACTTCAAAAAAGCATATGATTAAATTAAAAAGGAGAAGTTGTATAGTATCTTGCTGGAGTTCGGAATTCCTAAAAAGTTAGACTTATATGAATGTGTCTAAATGGCACAAAGAGTAGAGTGTGTGTAGGCAAACATTTACAATTCTCTTGAAATCCACAATGGGTTGCCAGCAAGGAGATGTTACTATCTCCTCTTAATATTTAATTTTGTACTAGAGCATGCCATCAAATCTTTAGGGGATGAAGAAGGCCTACATCTAAAAGGTATTAATAAGCTGTTAGTTTATGCTGATAATGTAGTACTATGTGACGATAGCGAGGAGATACTAAGGACCCAAAACATACAAACTATTGAGTAACACTAAGAAATTGGTACAGGATGTAAATATCAATAAAACTAAATAATGGTCACACATAGAAACACATCATTATAATGCAAAAGGTCAGGTAATGACAACTGATGGAAATTTTGAAGAAGCGGCTGAATTTGAATACCTGGGAACAGTAATCACAAATAGGAATGAGATGCACAAAGAAATTAAACATAGGCTCAATTCTGGAAATGCGTGCTATTATGCATTACAGGAACTCTTGACATCCCAACTCCTTTCAAAAAAATGTTGAACTGAAAATATATAAAATGGTTATTCTATTGTTATTGGATGCAAAACATAGACTTTTACTTTAAGGGAGGAAAGAAGGTTATGAGTATTTGGGAATAAAGTTCTTAAGAAAATTTTTTTGTGTGGAAGCTTCTTGTAGGAAAACCAGACGGGAAACGCCCAATTGGTAGATCAAGAATTAGGTGGCAAAATAACATTACTATGATTTGAGGGAGGTAGATTATATAGGCAACGATGGGATAACATTAGCTCGGGATAGGTATATATGGAGAGCTCATGTCCACACATGTACGGGTTCGATAGTGCCGCCAGTGAGTTAGTAGCAAATTATGCATAAGAAAAAATGGTACATTTTCTAAAAAAATACTCAGGAATATTAAATATGGAATAATTCAAATAATGGTTGTTACAGCCCATTAGTTGATACAGGGTCACAAAAGTTGAAGAATGCACTAAGTATTAAAACATTTGGAAAGACCAGTAGAACTCACATTATGAAAAAAAACAAACGTTACAATAAATATTGAAGTTAATGGGCAAGCATGATTTGATGTAAGTTTATTCAAACTCCACCAGGTGGTACAAGAAAAGCTGGAATTTTAACTCGTCAGTATTTACTTTCTTAATGTTGATAATGATCTCAGAAGCGTGTCCAAGTAAGAGGAATGGCATTTAATAAAGTGGTGTGTATAGTTTTCGATTTATATGTGTATTCTGTTTTTTTTTATTTTACTTGTAATATATCATTTCCCATATGTAGGCGAAAGTTGCATATATGTTTTTCTTTATTACTGTATATGTAATGTATCTCTATATTCTGTTTGTCGGTCTTCTCGTAATTCTGTGAAGAACTGAAATGAGACACAGTATCAAATAAACAAAAAGATGAAACAACATTTCACGTTGCTGCTGAGGATTTTTAGAACTCTTACAGAATATGTATTACGTAGATAAGTGCTACATTGTGACACATCTGTTGCTATAATGTTATGTTTTCAGGTGGACCAGACTGAAGAAAGACATGCTGAAATAAACAGATCTAATCATAGATCACAAACAGAAGACATAGACCTAAATGTACGTCTTATAATATTTAGTTTGTAATAAGCAATTTTCTAGTCAATCCTATCCTAGTAGACAATTACCTGTACTTAGTAACGAAACAATTTTTAAATGTTCTGTTTGTAACAAGTCTTTTTCGCAGAAGTCGTATCTTAATAAACATTTACTTGTGCATAGTAATGAGGAACACTTCAAATGTTCAGTTTGTAATAAGTTATTCTCCCGGAAGGCCTATCTTAAAACACATTTACTTGTGCATAGTAATGAGAAACACTTCAAATGTTTAGTTTGTAATAAGTCATTCTCCCAGATGTCCACTCTTAATACACATTTACTTGTGCATAGTAATGAGAAATACTTCAAATGTTCAGTTTGTAATAAAGCATTCACCCTGAAGTCCACTCTTAATAGACATTCACTTGTGCATAGTAATGAGAAACACTTCAATTGTTCAGTTTGCAATAAGTTATTCTCTCTGAAGTCCAATCTTAATACACATTTACTTGTGCATAGTAACGAGAAACACTTCAAATGTTCAGTTTGTAATAAGTCATTTTCTACGAAGTTCTATCTTAATACACATTTACTTGTGCATAGTAATGAGAAACACTTCAAAATGTTCAGTTTGTAATAATTCTTCTCCCGGAAGTCCACACTTAAACACTTTTACTTGTGGCATAATAATGAGAAATACTTCAAATGTTCAATTTGTAATAAGTCATTCTCCCTGAAGTCCAATCTTAATAGACATTTACTTGTGCACAGTAATGAGAAACAATTCAAATGTTCAGTTTGCAATAAGTTGTTCTCCCAGAAGTCCAATCTTAACACACATTTACTTATGCATAGTAATGACAAACACTTCAAATGTTCAGTATGTAATAAGTCATTCTCCCAAGAAGTCCAATCTTAATATACATTACTTGTGCATAGTAATGAGAAACACTTCAAATGTTCAGTTTGTAATAAGCCATTCTCCCGGAAGTCCACTCTTAATACACATTTACTTGTGCATAGTAATGAGAAAACACTTCAAATGTTCAGTTTGTGATAAGTCATTCTCCCAGAAGTCCACTCTTAACACACATTTACTTGTGCATAGTGAAGGGAAACACTTCAAATGATCAGTTTGCAATAAGTTATTCTCCCGGAAGTCCAATCTTAATACTTCATTTACTTGTTCATAATAATGATGAGAAATATTTCAAATGTTAAGTATGTAATAAGTCATTCTCCCAGAAGTCCAATCTTAATATACATTTACTTGTGCATAGTAATGAGAAACACTTCAAATGTTCAGTTTGTGATTAGTCATTCTCCCAGAAGTCCACTCTTAACACACATTTACTTGTGCATAGTAAAGGGAAACACTTCAAATGATCAGTTTGTGATAAGTCATTCTCCCAGAAGTCCACTCTTAACACACATTTACTTGTGCATAGTAAAGGGAAACACTTCAAATGATCAGTTTGCAATAAGTTATTCTCCCGGAAGTCCAATCTTAATACACATTTATTTGTTCATAATAATGAGAAATATTTCAAATGTTAAGTATGTAATAAGTCATTCTCCCAGAAGTCCAATCTTAATATACATTTACTTGTGCATAGTAATGAGAAACACTTCAAATGTTCAGTTTGTAATAAGCCATTCTCGCGGAAGTCCACTCTTAATACACATTTACTTGTGCATAGTAATGAGAAACACTTCAAATGTTCAGTTTGTGATAAGTCATTCTCCCATAAGTCCACTCTTAACACACATTTACTTGTGCATAGTAAAGGGAAACACTTCAAATGATCAGTTTGCAATAAGTTATTCTCCCGGAAGTCCAATCTTAATACACATTATTTGTTCATAATAATGAGAAATATTTCAAATGTTAAGTTTGTAATAAGTCATTCTCCCAGAAGTCCCATCTTAATACACATTTACTTAGACATAATGACTAAGAAATATATGCCTAAGTGTAACATTTAAAAAAATATAATTGTCATTATTTAATACAAGCTTATTTATCCAATACTGCAGTAATAAGTAAGATATGTGTGTGTGTATATATATATATATATATTATTTATTTGTAGGGGTGGCTTGTGGTCAAGATATCAGGGGCTCCAGCTATTATAGCTTGTTTTCTTAACCTTGAGCTGCTACTCATTAAAGCTACTCAAATTCTTCACAGTGCTTGGTGGGCAAAAGATCCCATACTAGCCATAATTCCATGAGAAAATGTCGTCCCCCTTGGAGACATAGATCGGCACCAAGGCATCTTGCCTAACCATTCAGCGACAGCATGGGACATTGGATTATTCACAATTAAATGTTTTTATATCAAATTGTTAGCACTTTGAAATTCCAAAGAACATTCCCATCAAGTTTGATAAATTGCATCCAGAATCTTTATGAAAATGCATACTATTTGCCCTTCTTAATCTTTGCCATTTATTTTATTTTAATTTTGTAAAGAATACTTTGAATTTATTACTAATGCGTAGACTAGTGCAAATATGATACAAATTGCTAATGAATACAATTATCATGATCCCGTAGCTGTATTTAGGAGCATAGGGCATGATTAAGAGCTTTCCACCGGACAATATTACTGGCAACATATTTCACTACTTTCCCGACAGTAGAAAGATGATATAGTTTAAATTATTTTAGAAATGTCTTTTAAATTTGAAAGTTGATTTCTCAGCCATTATACCTGTGATATTATTGTTATTACATTTTATATGGTTATAACTTCTGCGCTGTGCAAAAGTATTTTTTGTAGAAGAGTGAAAATGTCTGTCTCTATCCAAAATAGAAAACAAATGATGAGGAAGATGAGAGAAGAGATGCTGGTTGACAAAAGGAGAAATGTCTTTTTCTTATTTATCATTGTACCGACATTAATTTGTGATGGCTGTTGCAAATAATAGTGTTCGGTGGAAAGTTCTTACTAATGCCCTTTGCCTGTTCAGTTTATATTAATAATCTCAGGCGCAAAATGCATATGATGGATTAACGGATTTTTGTATGTATTTTCAAAATCCTAAAATCTATCTGTGACTTGAGAAATATTTGCTCATTTTGTACCCAAAAGGACAATCCCTCATTGTGTATATTGTAAGTTGCAAATTGCATATTTTCATATCAGCATATCGACGGTAGGCATTGAAGAACTCGTAATTCCATCAGTCATTGAAAACAACATAACTCCAGTAGCCAGCACAGAAATATGTGATGCATAACCTGTTCAGAACACGGACTACAAATTTATTAACAACTTCACTTGTATTCTGTAGTAAAATATGTGACAACTATTGCTGTATGAATTTTCCTAATTATTTAAAAAGGTTATTTATTTCTCCTGTAAAATTTACCAAAATGGAGTTACGAGGTTTCATTGCCCACCATCAACATGTAACATTAAAAAAGTATTGGCATACTCATTTATTGAAATGTATTAATCACATCCATTTGAATTTCAAATATTATTGTTATTACCTCATGTATAAGTTATTTGTATTTTTATAAAATGCTGTTAAATTTAATCTTCTTATCTGGTTATGATATTGTATACGTACACTTTAGAACTATAGCCTTACTATACTTTAAGTGAAACAGGGTGCTTAACATGTGGAATGAATATTACTACTACTAAAAATAAAAAATGTCCTCACCTCAGGTTCAGGTTGAGAGATGAGATGAAGCCCCTATATTTATAGAGGTCTGTGAATGACAAGGGTGCCGGCCGACCACGCCTGACGCACCATCACAGGGGCAGATGAGTGAAATGAAACAAAATGATTCAGATGAATATGGGGAAATAGTAGAATGAAATTGTGGCAGGGGAAAGTGGGAGAAAACCCAAACATAAACCTGCCCAAGCTCCGTTTCGTCCACTACGAAACCCATGTGGAGTGACCGAGACTCGTAAACTGGACCCTAGTGGTGAGAGGCGAGCATCTTACCGCTTACACCACAGAGTCACCTATATTACATCTACTAATGAGAAATATTTCAAATGTTCTCTTTGTAAGAAGTCACATTTTAATATGGAGTTACTTAGGCTTAGCAGGAGACATCATTCAAATTATTGGTTTATATTAAGCCAATCCTTTGTAAAACACATTTGCTCTCTTTGGTTCCATTTAATCAATAATGTATTTATTGTGTTGGCCTGCAGTACACTATCCTAATGGAATTAGCTGGCAATCCTGAGTGTTCTGGTTATACCAACAATACTCTGTCCTGGTTTAACTCTGCTACTGATCCACCAACTGTGTTAACCAGGAAGTGTCCGTGTGGTGATCGGAATAAAGAAGAATCCTTTCAAGCTCATATGTTTCGTAAGATATGTTCATATTGGATACCTGAGAGTACAACTGCCCCACTCGTTCTCAAGGATTATAAATGTAGGGTCTGGTCCTCCAGGTTGAGCTGAGGCTGTCAACCTCATCCTGTGATAGTGTCGACCTAGTTCCTGTTGACAATATAAGATAGACCTGGGTCATTTATGGACTGTATAACCTCGATCATATGTTCTGTAGTTATCATCAGACACCCCTTTATCATGAGCATCACATTTGCACCAAGTCTGCAGGTAGTTTATAATTCTTAGTACATTATATGTGCAACCTCCATAAACGAGGTCACAGAACTCCAGCTTTTGGCTCTGATTGGTAGACAGTTGAAGGTATATCGCCTCTATTTCTTACACCACACTTTACTTTGTCCACCTCATCGCCCCTTTGTCTTTATACTCTCTTCCATTTACTACCTTCCCACCACAACATAATTTATAGTCGAGAAACAACTTAACTCTAGCTGCACCTTTACATCAAACATCTCACTATTCCTCATCCTTCTTTGTTTCAGCAACCCACCTCTGAATTTCCCTCCTATTTTATACCTAGGTCTGCTTGACTCTAAAACAAACTCACTCAGTATTTCCTTGGACAACATAACCAAATTTAAGGTATATTTTACACGCTTTATATTAGCTAGCCATCTATCAATGTAACGGAATCTTTCAACGCGATTTTCACTCACTTAAAATCATTGGATCCACTTCAAACTCTGTATAGTTGCAAAGGACCCGTGACAATACAATAATTTCATATTTATTCTCTACATTCCTGGCCAGAATGATCAGAAAATCAAAATAAGTGTTTTTGTATCGATGTAACGGAATCTTCGAACACGATTTTCACCCACTTAGGAACACTGGATCGACTTGAAACTTTGTATACTTGTAAAGGTCCCGTGACAATACAACATTTTCATATTTGTTTCTAAAATCCTGGCCATAATCATCAGAAAATAAAAAAAAGTGTCTTTGTATCTATGTAACGGATTCTTTGAACACGATGTTCACCCACTTAGAAACATTGGATCGACATAAAACTTTGTATACTTGTAAACGACCCGTGACTGTACAACAATTTCATATTTATTTTCTAAATTCCTTGCCAGAATCATCAAAAAATTTTAAAAAAAAGTGTCTATATCTATGTAATGGGATCTTAGAACACAATTTTCACCCACTTAGAAACTTTCGATCGACTTGAAACTTTGTATACCTGTAAAGGACCCGTGACAATACAATAATTTCATATTTATTTTCTAAAATCCTTTCCAGAGTTATCAGAAAATCAAAAAAAGTGTCTTTGTACCTACGTAACGGAATTTTAGAACACGATTTTCACCCACTTAGAAACATCAGATCTACTTGAAACTTTGTATACTTGAAAAGGACCCGTGACAATACTTTAATTCAATTTTTTTTAAATCCTGGCTAAAATCAACAGAAAATCGAAAAAAAAGTGTCTTTGTAACTATGTAACGGAATCTTTGAACACGATTTTCACCCACTTAGAAGCATTAGGTTGACTAGAAACTTTGTATACTTGTAAAGGACCCGTGACAATAAGATAATTTAATTTTTTTCTAAAATCCTGGCCAGAATCATCAGAAAATCCAAAGAAGTGTTCTTGTATCTATGTGACGGTTTCTTTGAGCACGATTTTCACCCACTTAGAAACATTGGATCGACTTGAAACTTTGTATACTTGTAAAGGACCCGTGACAATATGACAATTTCATATTCATTTTCAAAAATCCTGCACAGAATCATCAGAAAATAAAAAGTGTCTTTCTATCTCTGTGACGGAATCTTTGAACACGATTTTCACCCACTTAGAAAGATTGGATCAACTTGAAACATTGTATACTTGTAAAGGACCTGTGACAATACAATATTTTCATTTTTGGTTCTAAAATCCTGTACAGAATCGTCAGAAAATAAAAAGTGTTTTTGTATCTATATAACGGAATGTTTGAACACGATTTTCACCCACTTAGAAACATTGGATCACCTTGAATCTTTGTGTCCTTGTAAAGTACCCGTGTCAATACAATAATTTCATATTTTCTTTATAAAATCCTGGCCAGAAAATAAAAAAAAATGAAAACTAGTATAGATTGCGTACATGTCGATATTTTAGTCAATCTTTGTAAGAGCTCAGTTGGTAGAGTGGTGAACTCTAGTGTATTCCATAGCTTGCTGGTTCAAATCCGGCCAGGAGGATTTTTTTTTAGTAGAGTATTACTTTTAGGTCATACTACAATAGTATCGAATTAGAGATATTTACATTTTCATCTTATTCTGTAAAATATTAAAACTAAAAAATAAATAATAGTTTTAAAAAACTAAAATAACACGCTTTATTAGATAATAGAACTAAAAAATGAAAAATAATTTGAATTTCCAACACGCTTGGGATAAAATTAAAATGGCCAACAAAAAAATCATCTCCGACACATATAGAATAAAACTAGAGTTTTCAACAAAAAGAAAGTAATTTTACATCAAAAGCGTGGGGTGCTATTTACGATTTTTACATTTTCTTCTTAAAGACTTTATGTTTACGTTTACCAATATCCGTTTATTATCAAATATATTAATTGATAGAGAGCACCCCATGCTTTTGATGGTAAAATTCTTTTCTTTTTGTTGATAACTCTAGTTTTATTCTATATGTGTTGGAGATGATTTTTTGTTGACCTCTTTAATTTTATCCCAAGCGTGTTGGAAATTAAAATGATTTTTCATTTTTTATTTCGGTTTTCTAATAAAGCGTGTTGGTTTAGTTTTTTAAAACTATTATTTATTTATTATTAATTTATATTTCATACCTTCATCTTCAAGCTATTAATAGAATAAAGTTATGTTTTATTATTATGTTTATTATTATGATATTTTATTATTGTTTTTGTTATTTTCAAATACTTTGTACTTTCTTTGTCAGGTGTATACCGTCCAAGGCCTATTATGTGCTATTAATTAATAATTTATTTGTTAACATCTGTGTAATTTAACCCTGGAGAAGTAGAGGAGAAGACCTTATAGTTGTAAGTGCATCAGGTAAAATAAACCAGTTTATTATAACATAGGTAGAGTGGTGCGCTACAATCTCCGAGGATTAGTCACTTTTTTCATATTGTATTGCTTGTGGAGTTTCGAACTCACGGACCACAAATTAATTTTCTCCAAACCTTTGACGTTTCTCAACATTTTTTGATAAGTTTCTAGGTGTTCAGTTCTTTAAATTTATCAATATTTATTTTTTGTTCTTTGATTTTTGGATCATTTTTCCATCTATTTATTTTACTGCTATATACTGTTTTAACAAATAGTGGTGAGAGCTTGCTACTGCCCCACGATGAGTTCTAACATCAATTAGACTTGAGGCATTCCTCTTGTCTATTAATGTGTGGTCAATCTCATTAGCTGTTAATTCATCAGGGAATCTCCAGGTCTCTTTGTGTATATTTTTCCTAGGAAAACAGGTGGAGCTGATAACCACATTCTTACTGGCTGCAAAATGTATGATTCTTTGGCCATTATCATTGGATGTTATATGTAAACTATTGTACCTTTATATATTCTCTCTTGTCCTACTTCGGCATTTAAATCCCCTAATATGATTTTAATATTGTTGGATGGTAAACTGTCATAGGTTCTTTCTAAGTTATGATAAAATTGATCTTTCATATTCTCCTCTGTGGGCGCATGGGTATTGATTATTAATAAATTGAAGAATTTAGTTTTTAGGCGAATAACACATAATTGTTCATTAATATGTTTAAATGCTAATACATTTTTCCTCGTCGATTTAGTTACAATAAATGCCACTCCAAATTCTCTTTTTCCAGCTTGCTTCCCGCTCTGGAATATAGTGTATGTTTTAGTATGATATATGTCATTACCCATCCACTTTGTCTCTTGTATAGCTGTTATTTGTATATTATATTGGTGTAATTGCTGTAGAAGAGATTTTAGGCCCCCAAAAGGTTCTAAAATTCCAAATGCCAATTCGTAAGTCCATTTTGCTTTGCTTTAGTCGTTGTTGTAGACCATCATTCCGAGGCATGTTGAGTTTTTGAACGTATTTGTTTTTGCGAGGTAGGGATATCAATCCCACGCCCAACCTCCAGCAATCCTGGGGTTCGATGGTTTTCTGTTGGAGTTTTCTTCTTTAGCTGATACGTCCCAATTTTTAAGCGTTGTAAACTTGCCTTTTTGCCCCTGCAGTTCTTAGTATTAACCAGGAGCCACGACGATGACGTTGTGCATTGTGCTGGGAAGGAATAAATGGCATTTCTGGGGTTTTATTATTGTGCACACTCCTGAGACCACATATTGCCCCATCGGCTCCCAACCATCAGCTCCTACTGCTGATTTTTCCACTTCGCTATTTTTCACATTTCTAAGATGTTCTTTCACCCTTGTTTTCAAATTTCTTTTTTCTTTTTCCTATGTAAATTTTGTCACAATCCCTGCATTTAATCTGGTAAATTCCTGATATGTTTTCTTCTTCAATTTTATAATTTTTGTTGGTTTTAATCATTGTGCTGAGGTTATATTCATTCTTCAGTGCCAATCTTATGTTAAACTTTATGTTTTATATTTGAAGTGAATAATATAGGCTCAGACTGGGGTTTGAACCCAGGACCTTTCGCACTCTACACGAATGCTGTACCAACTGAGCTACTTGAGAAACTGCAATCTAAATGCAAGTGTTTCTCTTATGAAAGCTGTTAATTCCCACACACCAAAATGCTTCTATCTTGAAATGGTGGCTTCTTATCAAGAAACCTTTTAATTGGGAATTTTACATTACATTATAAAGCCAGTACGGCTTCTATCTATGTTTTTATTATTCATTTCATACATCTCAATGATGGAAGAAAAATATATGCTCAGACTGGAGTTTGTACCTAGAAGCATTTTTATAAGAATTAGGCATGAAAAATCCAATAATAGCTGAAAATAGGTTCCAAAAATTATGCAGTGAAAAGAAAAAAAAGTCAATCGTGCAGGAACTACATAAATAAGTGAATTGTTCAGTAAATTGAACAGCAATTTAAAAATTGCTCTAGCAATCACAATTTTCAGTGTTTCACAACAAAACCTAGTATATCCTATTAAAATAAACCGGGATAGGTATTAGCAAAGAATGAGTGTAATCCAACAATTAGAAGTGGAGGTTTACTTTGTATCCGAAATCAAAAACTGCCTAAACGACTGGACCGATTTTGATGAAAATTTTTGTGTGGGTTTGAGTGGGTCCCTGGATGGCTTAGATTCACAACTGGACTCTCTAGAACCATTAGCTGTAGGAGTTCACCTGAAGTGAACATTTAAAAATTGCTCTAGCGATGACAAATTTCGATGTTTGACAATGAAACTCAGTATCTCCTATTAAAATAATCTGAGGTAGGTATTATTAAAAAAATTAGCAAAATGTGACAATTAGAAGTGGAAGTTTACCTGAAATCCGAAATTAAAAACTAACAACTGCCATGTTTGGTTCGTCTCAGCGTATACCATACAACTTAATGAAACTTTAAATTTGATTTATTTAGGTGTAGCAACACATGCTGGGTATTAATTGTATAAATATAAATTTTGATCATGGTTCTTTTTGGTGTCTATTAGATAGGATCAGCGAGGATCTTTAATTTTTTTAAGATACCTTTTCATGAGATTTGTTTTGAAATTTGCAAAACAAAGGTTCTAAAAATTGTAAACTGATATTCTTCAATAACAACACTTACACTTTATTATTATTTAGTTTCTGTTAATAATGGTAGTTGATGCAGTCTGTATTATTGAAAATTGTTACTTACTTCGTACCACACAGTGGATACAATACACAATACATTGTTACCACCTTGTAACTAGTTCTGGAGACCACAAACAGATTGACTTATCGTTGAGCACAAACACGTTGCAATAAATTCAAACATGACACATCACCAGCACCATCTTTTGTTTGCTATTCAAAAACTGCAAAGTTTCCGCCACAAAAAAAAACAAGACATATTTATCACACCCTAGTGTTAAAGTATTATTTAAAGCATTGGAAGTTCATTGGTCGAAATAGTGATGATCTTTTACCGTAAAAATACAACCGTCAAGAAACTGGGGTAAAAGAGTCCCCCATTCGGTTCTCCGGGCAGGATTACTTCAGGGAATCAATGGCAAAGGCTAAAACACAGTGACATGTTTCTATGAACATGGAATGTTAAGACATTACATAATAGTTTGCCACTAGATTAAACAGAAAATGTATAAAACTGTTATTCTTCCATTTATATTATATGGATGTGACATAGACATAATTTAAGTGTGGAGAAAATATTATGAGTATGTTAGAATAAAGTTCATAGGAACATTTGTGAACCAAATAAAGATGAGAGAGGTGAATGGGGAAGACTCCATAACAATGTACTACATGATATTTATAGGAAACAAGATGTAATAAGAACAGTTAAGGCTCATAGACAGCGATGAGCAGGACATGTGCCACGAATTGGGAATGAAAGAGGGGCATGAAATGTGAGAAAATCTCAGTGTGCAGGCCAAGAATGAGATGGGAGAATAATATTTACCATGATTACATTAAATTATACAAGATATGATTGTGAACCTTTAACTTAAGATAAGGATGTATGGAGAGCATATGTTAGCATGGCCACGAACCTACAGGCTCAGTAGCGCCAGTTAGTTATTATTTATGTCCATAGTAGTTCCTAAATGGCATAATGTAGGAACTAAGATGCATTTTCCATGAACAGTACGTACAAAGTTCTCTGTGATTTTTACGTAATGAAAATTAGTTTCTGGTTGTTCCACATGATTTCAACCTGAAATGTAATAGAACATTAGAAATATATTGTCACATGTTTCACTGAAAATTTATCGATAAGAATATTTAAGTTAATAAAAGTAAAAAATTAGAAATGCTCCAGTAACACTTGATAGTTGCGATATTTATCCCCCCTCGAGTATCAGGAGGGCCTGGTCACTCGGATCCATTTACTCAACAAAGCAAGCATTCAGTATTTGCTGTTGTGACCACAAATATCAGGAGTTCTTCATTTGCTGTCTTGTTTCCACACCAAATTTCAGCCAACTTCATACTGTTGTTGGATAAATTTACGTTATATTTACATTTTTAGCAAAATAATTATCTTCTGTAAAGCAAAGAATAAAAATTAATCTTTAATAAATCCAAAGAAATATATTATGAATTATAAATATGGAAATAGAGAACCTTGGTATAAAATTCACTTCGAAAAATTACGTTTTCAAAATATTATGTGAACTGAATATAAACTTAATATTTAAACAATCATTAACAGTTACAGTGCAGATTGTGTATGTTATCTAACCATTGCTCAAGAAAACACAACTTAAAATAAAATAACAAACAGGTTTTTTTTTATTCAATCAAAATGCCTTGAAGGAAGAAGAAATATTACGCGGGAACTAATTTCTGAGTACAGCTGTCATTTTATATTTTTTGTCGATAGATATCAATTTATATTGAATAGAATTCATTTGTTCTTCATACAAATGTAGTACACCATATGGCACGTCTGCTGTAATTGTGATACTTCAAAATGAAATGCAATTTACAAATGTAAATAAAAAAATCACCACCCCACATAGTAGACATTGTTTGGCGTAAAATTGGATGAAGTTGTAGTTAAGGTATATCCCGATCCTTATATTAACAAAAGTTTCACGACGGTTTGTAGAAAAGAGACTTGTGGCCGAGGTAAAAAATGTGCAGGATGATTGTCTGCACAGAATCTTAATTCAAATAATGCACTTACTTAGTTTCAAATTGTACGAGAAATGAAATGACATTAACTTACTCAAAGTCATTATAAATTACCTGGATGTTGCCTGGAACCTGCGGTCTACATATCACCGTTCACACCGGAAATACATTTAATGGTATTGGAATAATAATGATAATAACAATTATAATAATAATAATAATAATAAAATCATACAATAACTAAATACATATTACAATTTTAAAATAGACTGAACAAAGCACAATGATCTAACATTAACAAAACATGGAATTATAATTAACACATTGGTGACGGACCACGGAGATCTCCGTGTTTAAATGTCCAGCGCTAGACGACCGGCCAAGGAGATTTCCGGTTTTAAGTTTTGTATGATGTCCCTGCCTCTTCGCTTTTTGAAGGAGGCATGCAATTTCGTTTTTTTTTTCTCTTTGTGAAATCAATTTTAGTCGCTTTGTACCCCACTCTTTTCTTTTATCAATTTTCCATCTTAACAGAAAGAGTAGTTTACAGTATCAAGACAGACGGCTGGTGAAATATGGAATTTTAGTGCAGATAGTTAGGCGATTACTGGCTAACCTGGAAATATATGTTACAGAGGGGGGAAAATTATAAGAAACACTAATTTTGCGTTATGGAGCCGAGTTTATATCGGGGTCCGTTTATCGGGCCCCAGCTGTGCTCACAACAGCAACAGGGCGCGTCCCCGGGTGGCGGATAGGGGAACGGTCGGTGGTTTCCTTGCATTCCTCCCGGCTAGGTCCAGATCGGACCCGCAGGCCATTTGTGAGGTCGTCAGGACTCAAGCGACCTGACGTACTACATAGCTCGTGCTGCGCCCACTTCAGCGGCCAATCGCGTCCCATCGGTGGCGTAGTGGGGAAAAGGTCGGTGGATCTGCTAGTCAGTCCTCCCTTCCAAGTCCGATGGACTCGCGGACCATAAGTGGGGTCAACAGGAGACGAGCGCCCTGTTGTACTAAAGCTCACCAATCCCGGCCCACAGCAGGATCAGCGGCCGTCATGGCGAGGCGGTGGGAGACAAGAGATCAGAAGCTCCTTTCTCTTAGGTCCCTGGATGCCTACATTGCTCAGTGGGCTGTCTCACAGCAGCTGCGCGACTAGGCCTAGTCTTGCGAACGGGCTGGTTGGGACAATACCGGGCGTAATGCTGGGAATTACCACTAGGTCGATAAGCTCGAGAAAGGAAGCGCGGTCTTTGTTGGTGGGATTAGCGCCGACTCTGGGACCGAGTGACCCAAGGACAATCTGTGAGGTCGTCAGGAGTTGAGCGACCTGACGTACTAATGCTCAGGCTGGACCCACTTCAGCAACCAAACACGTCCCCAGCTAGTTCACTGGGGGAAATGTCGGTGGATCTGCTAGACAGTCCTCCCGGCTAAGTCCAAGGGACTCGTGAACCATTAGTGGGGTCGGCAGGAGTTGAGCGCCTTGTCGTACTTTTTGCTCATCTGTTGGAGCTCCGTGCAGGCCCACAACTGCAGCAGAAGGCGTCCCTGGGCGCACACCAGGGCACGGCTCGGACCAGTGCAGAGGGGAGCAACTGTACTGGTTCCTGGCTCAGCCTACGGGCTCGTGGACAAACTCTGGGGTCGCCAGGAGATGAGCACCTGGATGTACTAAAGTCTCACGCTGTGGGGCTTGTGGACTCAAGCCCTAGTCGGTCTCACAACGGCTGCAGGATACGTCCCTGGAGGCAGAACAGGGGAACGGTCGGTGGATCTGCGACAGCAGTCCTGGCTAGGCTCAAGGAGCCCGTGGACCAACTGTGGGGTCGTCAGGAATGAGTGACTTGACGACTACGCCAGTTGCAACTCCAACACCTTCCCCCTAGAGGTGTTGGTTTCAAAGCCGAGAACTCTTGAACGTGGACGCGAACTTAGATAGGGAGGACAAGTCTGGGACTTGGAAGTATGGTGATGATGACCGAGGTATCCCAAGCGGTGGGGGAAGGACCTAGATCTGTGGCATCATGCCTACCAGGATAATTATTATAATAGTGTGGCTAAAACTGAAAATTTGCTCGAAAGAAAGACGATAGTTTGTAGAACAATAACGATTAACACGGGGCTTCCAAAATCGTTTGTGGAAGCAGGAAATAAACTCAAACCAGGAGAAAGTGTATTTTGCAGTAAGGGCGAAGTTTTGCTACAAACGTGGAAAGATAAAAGATTCGTAAGAATGGTTAGCAGGCAACTAGAAAGTGGGGGGAGTCGGTAAAGTTGTAAAAATGCTCTGTTGAATACTTCAATATAACAAATATGTGAGAGGCGTAGACAGGGCTCACCAGTACCTATCACATTACTCCATCCTTAGAAAAACAGTGAAATGGAGCAAGAAAGTTGAATTTTCAGTACCCACCAGGGAGGCTTTCAGGAGACATGAAAAAACATAAATTAACACCAATTGTGACTGGAAAGAAAAAATACCCCTCCAAACTTTGCCGTGTTTTCAGTGAACACAAGAAAAGAAAAGAAACTCACTACATATGCTCCTGCACTGTGCCTTTACATAAAGGGGAATGTTTCCAACGCTATCACACCTTCAATTTCTACTAGAAGGTCTGGTCAGTTCACAAATACAGAAATGTTTAAATAATATTGTTACTGAATGTATATATAGAAGTAAAAATCGCACTATGCTAGCGCGGTTATAAAATTTAAGAAAAATTTGAGAAAAATGTCCGGTCTAGGAAGGTTGGGTGGATCGCACAGCTGTCAGTCACCAATGTGTTAAAAGTGTATTTATAAAAACGGTACTTGCACACTTGCCCAGATATACATTGTTGAACCAGATGGTTGGGTTTGGCCGATATTTATGGTACGCCTCGGGTCTTCAAGGCTGCCCGGTTACACCCTCATGGACCGTCTATTAACCTGACGAATCTGGTGTTCGACCAGTTCTAAGGTGTGTTCCGGCATTCTTGTTTCTTGAATTCATCCTACAGGTTCCCTTGAATAGCCTGAAAAACAAGAAAGGCATCACGTCTGCACAACACTCAGAGATCCAGATACCTTACCTACACCTTCACCCTTTTTTTACGCCAAATAGTATCTGCTTATGTGGAGTGATGATTTTTCTCTATTTACATCTTTATATTGCATTTCTAGAAAACCTCTCATTTTTAAGTATCACAGTGTGACAAAGCGCCTATCAATTCTTCTCAAGGGTTAACGATTCCAAATTAAAGAAAAATCGCAGAAATTTATAGCTGTACACAGAATTAATTCCCATGTAATACTTTTTTTTCTCTCTTGAAGAAATTTTGAACAAAATATAGAAACAACCTGTATGTGATTTTGTTTGAAGTTGTGTTTTCTTGAGCAATGGTTCTGCATGTAAATAAATATATGCATATTTGATTTTAGGAAGTGATATTTTGAGGTTATTTTAATTATATTATATGCATATTAAATTATTTTTTATTTAAATTTATATAAAATGACCTGTTTTCACCATAAAGTTCATGCAATCAACTTATGTATTGCGAATGAAATCACCCATTTTGTTGCATCCATCCAGGCTACAATATTCTTACCAAACAGTTTTCCCTCCTCATATAATTTATTTTACACGCTCATAGTGCTGAGATTATTTGAATGACTTCCATGTACTGTTGTTTTCAATCTCACCATCTTGTGTTTCTTCATTGCATCAAATTTATTTTCAAATGTAGTTTCCTAGAAAGATAAACGTTTATAACTGATTAGTACATTTTGACAATTATTGTGGTAATCTTCTTCCTATATGTGCAAAATATCAATAGATAATTATGGGCATTTTAATGAAGACTTTGAATTCAAATAACGTGCAACAATAACAATCAGAAATGAATTATGCATAGGATCAAGTCTGGATATAGGCTGTACTATACATGACAGTGCCTCTTGTCATCTCAAATTCTCTCAAACTTGTTAAATTAATAATATACAAAATGACGATTCTTCAGGTTATAAATTAAAATGATGCGAAACAGATCTCTTACTTCAAGACGTAAGAAAATGTGGATATTTGTGAAAAAAGTGCATATTGACCTAACAGAGACATGTAGACAGGTGAATGGAGTCAACTCCATGATCTTGATAGAAAACCAGATATAATATGAGGAGTTAAGTTTCATAGACTCCTATGGGCAGGACATTTGGAACGTTATAAAAATGAATACGTATTGTAGGAAACACAAAATGGAAACCATTCTGTAGGAAGACCAAGGGCAGGGTCCGTAGATTACAGGGGGAATGATTGGAAGATATTATCTCAGGATATAGATGTATGGAGAGCTTGTATCTGTGCTAAAATGGTTCACAGGGGTTGATAGTGTTAGTGGTAAATAAAACTTTTGTATTAATCATTTTCCTTATGTGTTTTTCTTTGTAGAAATTTTCCAAGTAGTTGTGGATTACTAAATTTCTGTAAATTAGTTTTGTGGAATTTACATTTGGTTTGGACATATTTCTCCCCTGTTATACACAGAGCCATCGTTTGTAAGATATAAATGGAATCATCAGGTTTAGGAATGGAACATGTGAAAATTATATTTTATGCTGCAAAGTATCTCGAAGCCTCGCTCTGCGCATGAGTTGTAAGAATCCTTCCCTCGAGAATGATACATATGGTATTGGGAATAAACAGGATGAAAATCCTACAAATTATGAATATGAAGAAGATCTCTTTCTAAACCCTCATTTAAAACGTTAACTAATGTTTTGAATTAAATGAACAATGTATCAATTTAAATAATTATTTGTTTGTGTGTATCTGGAAACTGCGCGGGTGGCATCGGATTATCAACATTTTGAACCTACTCTTACAGTATAACTAGGCCTACGCTGCCATGAACCTCCGGAACTGATAGAGGCGTCACAGGGAGCGGAGGTTTAGGTTCTAAAAGTTAATATTGCAACATAGTATAGTGATAAAATTAATTTATATCCAATCAACTGATTTGTTTTTGTAATATAACTTACAAAATAGTTTCTCAATAATGTTTGTGTGTGATCTAGCAATATTACATTTATATTAAACAGCTTACTTTTAAATTATAAATGAATAATGTTCTATTTAGTTTATCGAGAAATATTTTTGTAACTTACATTATTTTAAAAATCAGCTGAATGAATACTGTATAAATACTTCTTTTCTCTCTACTTCTTGAAATTAGGCCTTTTGACCTGTTTTCACATTTTGTAGGATTTAATGAACCTTCCCATCTAGTAAATGGGCGTCCAACACTTCTATGTCCTATTGGTTTGTACTTTAATAACAGCTGAGGGATTCTATCTGTAGGCATTCTTTTAACATGTTCATACCAGTTGTTTCTCATGTTGTCAATTCTATTTGTTAAATTAAAAATATTTAAGTCTTCTAATATCTTCATATTTTTCAGTTCAAAATTGTCACAGCTGCTACTGAACGTAAGAACTTTATTTCTGCAGTTTGTACATTAATTTTATCACTGTACTGTCTTGCAGTCTTAACTTTAAAACCTAAAACTCCGCTCCCAGTGAGATAGAGCCTAGGTCTATTTGCAGAACCTTCAACACCAACTGATTATACCCGCACTAACACAATTTGAAAATTCTATTTCTCAGAAAGACAATAGAGTTTTGTGTGCTTATTAAAAATACATAAAAACGTTTTTTTTAAAGTTCATACGTATGTTGCGAACTTGATAACTAAAATACTAACTCTCTTCTTATTTCGAATCAGTAGGTTCAAGGCCACATGGACATAAGCTCTCCAAACACCCTTATTTCAATCATCCACTTACCTTCCTCAAATCGTAGTTAATGTCATTCTCCCACTTCATTCTTGGTCTACCTACTGGACGCTTTCCTCTCATTTTCATGCAATGAGTTTTTATGTTCGTATTTCATTCCCCATTCGTGCCACATGTCCTGTCCACCCCATTCTATGAAATTTAAGATTGTACTGTTTTTATTACATCTGGTTTTCCATAAAGATCATGCAGTTCACTGTCATATAGTCTTCTTCATTCATCTGTCTGTTCGTCTCTCTTTGTTTCAAAAATGTTTCTAACAACTTAATTTATAAACACTCGTAATCTTTTCTCCTCCCTTAAAGTAATAGTCATTGTTTCGGTATCTATTTCATATAACAGTTTGATATATTTTCAGTTTTTTTTACAAAAATCCCTGTAATCCGTAATAGCATGCATTTCCAGAATTGAACCTATCTTTACGTTCTTTGTGCATCTCATTCCTGTTTGTGATTATTGTTCCTAGGTATTTGAACTCAGCCACTTCCTCAAAATTTGTCTCATTTGTCATTAGCTGTCCATTTCCATTATATAATGTATTTCTTTGTGTGAACATATATTTATTTTATTGGTTTATTTCCAGCCCCAATTTCTTAGTGTTACTCAGTAGTGTGGTGTGTGTTGTCCTTTAGTATCTCCTCGCTATCGCCTAATAATACTACATCATTAGCACAAACTAACAGCTTATTAGGCCTTCTTTATCCTCTAAAGATGTGATGACGTGCTCTAGTACAAAATTGAATACTGAATTTCAAAGTACAGTAAAACTTGTTATTTCCGGAACGTGAATAATGCGGAAATCTGTCCAATGTGAACAAAATTTATTGGTCCTGGAGAAATAATAGTAATTTTACATGTTTATTTATTTTGTATAAAACGGAATTTGTCCAAAGCGGAAACGGAAGGACATTTCTACACATTTCATGAATATAATTTTTATAAAGCGGAAAGACAGATAGAGAAATAAATTAATTTCCACTTCATAGAATTCCTTTTAGACAAAATAGATAAAGAATGATTCCTGCCGCCGGGTGAAGTAGATATTCTACCTGTACCTGAAATTTGCTTTCGGCCTCACTACACATCCGTTATGCGAAATACACCCACTGTACCTGTATTTCAAATAATAATTACGCTGCAAAATCTGAAATTAGTTTAAGTTCTGAGGCCGATATTTCACAGGTAGCGTTCTGAATTTACGGAATAAAGATGGCTAAAACATATGAATCATTGTTATTAAACGAAAAAGTGGAAGTGATTAAAAATAAATAATAAAACTCTCAGTACGCGAAATAAATTTAAATGTGGAAAAACTCTAGTTTATGAGACTTTAAAACACACAAAAAAATGGATGAAAAGAAATGGTTAAATGGAAAGAAGCGGGGGGAAAAACAGGAAATGAAGAAATGAACGAAGTAGTTTGGGAGTGTTTTACAAGTGCACGATCAAAAAATATCCAAATTTCCGGACCGATGCTCCAAAGTCAAGCTCTAGCTGTTGCTAAATCCCTAGGGAATAACGATTTCAAGGCATCTTCAGGTTGGCTGGACAGTTTTAAAACAGGACACAATGTAGTGTGGAATGAAATTTGCGGGGAATCAAAGGATGTGGACGAAAGTGTAGTTGGTGAACGGAAACCGAAACTGCACACTTTAATTTCAGGATACGCGCCTAAGATACATTTTTAAAGCTGGCGAAACGGGACTGTTTTTTCGCGCGTTACCGTCGAAGTCGCTCGTACATGCTACACTTCACTTTTCAACGCAGCGGGACTACAATTAATCCAAGGTACATAAAAAGACATACACAGTACTCTATAATCTAAGATTATTAATAAGTTTTGTTTTTTTATAATGCGGAATTTTGTCTAATGTGGAAAAATCAATTGGTCCCATGCGATTCCGCTTTGAGTAAGTTTTACTGTATCTGAAAACTGCTTGCCTACCCGCATCCTACTCTTTGTACCATTTAGACAAGTTCGAATTGTGTACTCGATAATGTTGACATAATTTCTAATGGAATTTAGATTGTATCTGACTTGAAGAGAAGAAACTTGTACCTTAATATCTTGTAATGAAAACAGACAGACGTGTGAGAGCATAAACTGTACATGAACATGCGTTACCATGGTAACCCGATTATTGCAGTTATTTTTAAAACTGAATAACAGGTAGTTTCACTGTTAAAAATAAAATGACATGAAAAAAAGTTAAAAATAGCAATCATGTTAACATGGACAACGTACAAAATATATAATTTTACGAAAACATTTGAGAAATTAATGCCTGAACATTCACATGCCCCGTGGCCTTGTAGTCAGCGTTCCAGATGTCCCGGGGTTAGATTCCTGAACTTGGACATCAGGCTTTTTGTCTAATGTTTTATATTCCCAATCGATACATCTTGACGAGAGCTGATGATTGAAACTCAAACGAACGTCGTAACTTGTCTGAGTCAAAATTTATACTAAACGAAAATTATGTGACGCAGCGAAACGACCTCAAAATGGCGGCGCTTACTCCGCCGCCGCGCGCGATGCATCACAGTCCACAGTCAACGTTAGGAATTGTTTGATCCTTTATCTATGGAGGGACGTAATTACATTTTGGATGTAGGTGATAGATATGTAGCTGCAACACCAAAGTGTATCCCCCGATTTTGTTATCATTAGTTGTCTGAATTGTCTCCCACTGTGGACGCTATTTCAAACACGTATTCACGTCAAAAATGTCAAGAAAGGAAAACGAAAATTAAAAAAAATAATCAGAGGTAAAGGTAAAGTGGCTCCACTGCAGGCCCATCTAGGCCTACATTCTAATTCTACACCAACTTTTATATTTCAATTGGAACTTACCTCGTATTCTAGCGACATTTTACCTGCAATCACAGCTTTCATTTAATGCCATCACATATTAATTTACTTCCAAAACAAAATATTTCTATTCCCGATTTTCCTGAAGTAAAGGAACTCAATTGTAATTATTTTTATAGCAAAACAAATTTTGAAATATTATTCCTGTAGTAACCACGTGACGTGATGCTATGTTGAACCGCGACGTTGAAATGTCGTAGCCTATTTTATTGAGTGATTTTTCGCATTGTTGTCTTTCAAAAAAACGTAATAAAGAGTTCTATATGTAATGCAACTTTAACCAGCCTCATGGACTAGAGGTCAGCGTTCCTGACAACAGTTCATGAGGTCCCGAGTTCAATTCCTGGTCAATCCATAGCCATTTTTTCTTAAAGGGAATTATTCCTGTGGTTGCCCATGGTCTGGAATTTAAGTTAAGTTTAGTTTAAGAACTCTCCTGGCGCTTCATTATCATTTATCACGCATCATATCATCGGGGTAACGTAACCCCGCCTTCCAGGTGGTCCAACCTAATAAATGGATTACAATTCAGCCAAAGCCAGGGGAGAAAGTCAGAAATGACATAAGAGACAACCTGGTGGCGTTAGACAAAACAAATATGTAGTGCAACAGGTGTATAGTAATGTAGGTAGCAAAAAATTTATTTATTATGAATTTACAAGTAATTTATTAACAATTATACGATTTACCCGAAATAAGACAAATTATTAGTCATTTTTGTCAGTTCATATCAAATGAATCTTAGGCGAACAAAAACAGGTTATGGAGTAGGAATATAACATAACCTACTCGGATATCAGCGCCCCTAGCGTTAAACAAACTTAATGATGGATTAGCTTTTACTCATTTATTAAACAAACCAATTTGAGGAAGAGTACCCACGGTCTAGGACGAAAAATATCATTATGAGTTGTTAAATTTCACTCATTTAATTAATTTACAGTTTTTTGCATTGAAAGTGAAATTATATCTGCTACATATCCGACATTTTGTACTGTTCATAGTTTTAAATTGGATTAGTTTTGTGTTTACAAAACTAGAACGAAGACCATCTAACAAACACTACAACATGGGCTTCTTGAATGTGGCTGATGTGTACGTAAAACAATAGATATGCGAATCGTTCAGTTTACTGTTCGGCGAACAAATTGTCCAAAAGAACCTGTTTGTGCAAATAATTACCACATTTTTGTGCATATACATACTGTACAAAGACGACCTGTCGCTACTTTGGAACATATACGCACTTTACAAGGTCACGGAGTTCTTCGGCGAATGAGGAATCGCTCAATATTCTTAATTAATAGTGGGTAAAATTATACAACAATATATGCAAAATAAATTATGGTCATGCGTGATCTGTTTTCACTCCAGTCCGACGCATTTAAATAAACTGACATAGAAAATTAAATTTTACCAATTAAAGGGCTAACCTCTCCCTTTTTACGTACCACTTTTAGGTATCATGCGTCACGCGGATACAACCTGCCGGTAGAGAATGTTAATTTAAGAAAGATAACTACAGGTGCGTCATAAGTCAATTAACCACTGCACATGGTTACAAGGAAAAAATCAGATTGGTTGAAACAGGGGTTTGAATACAGGAGCTTGAGAATATAATCTCAAACACTACTGCTTGAGGTGATTTAACTCATGCCCCAAATGGGAGTCAATGACCAATCACGTTTCAATGATTTCTGTTTTACAACCAATCAGAGTCGTGTTTCACGAAATATTTATCAGTGTTATAATTACCATATTAAAGAAAGCTCCTCCTTTTTAATATTCTGAACAGGTCTGACCATTATTTTGCAGTGACAGAGCCCTGTGAGAAATACGGCTACCAGATTGTATATATAGTGCATGAATGTCAACACATGTCGCGTGCGGGAGTTAATATAAAAACATTCGTAGCAATTGATTATACCACAAAAAAACACTGTTTACACTTTCTTAAATGTATTTTTTCCCAGGTAACAATCCAGAAAAATATAATTGTCATATTTACATCATACGACATCAGAAATGAATTAATATACAGTTTGATGTGTTTCATTTTTTCTGCACTACAGAGCATTCTTACAATATTGCGTTCCTTTGGCAATAAAAAGTATGATCTGGTTGCAGTGATAAACAAAAGATGCAGATGAAGCGTGCCTATCGGTTTTCATTTGTTTTCAAACATCGCCGTTTACATTAAATATATAAATATTTTAAAATAACTACAGTTATTTGTGAGTAAACAGCTTAATTTTATTCGTTAAATAGTCCTAACATGATACTTATGATAAAGTTTTCAGTACAAAACCGCTAAACCTGCAATATTTGCGGGATTTTATTGAACGGAATTTGAAAACACTTGTTAATAATGGGAAATTGTTTGACATCATCTGGAAATCAGTGTTAAAACGATGTCATAAATGCTTGAACTACAATGATGGTCTCTTTCAACAATTTCGGTAATTCTCTTGTGTGTAGATGTTGTAAGCTACAGAAAATAATGTACTTAATTTTCGGTTAACTGACTTATGCTGCACCCTGTATTTGGGAAAATTTTCGAGCAGCAAAAATTGTTGATGGACCTTGGATAACTAGAACAAATGAGGAATTGAATGAAACATTTTTTTTAAATTACGCAGCGGGCCCGAGTTCGATGCCCTGTCGGTACAAGTTTCTTGAGTGAAGGATTTTTCGGAGGTTTTCCTCACTTGTGAGACAAATATCAGGAATATTTAAGGTCCAAACGGTCCCCGAATATCATACGGCCATCACAATCATTATCATTCACATTCGCCTTAGATTAAGGAGCCTCCTGGCGCACCATCATATCATCAGAGCAGCCGTAACCCCGCCTTCCGGGCGCCCCGACCTCAAGAGTGTGTTACAGTTACGCCAGTGCCTGGAGAGAGCGTCAGAAATGTCAAAACGACACCCGGGGTGTTGAATAACAAATGCATGAGAGTACAAGCATTAATTTGCTTTGGGCATGTATGCACAATGTGTGATGAAATACTTTAATTGTTAAAAAAACATATCCAGTGAAACCTTTAACAACTAGGCTCCAAGTCAGACCGAAAATTAGATGTTACAGGACTGAATAATCTTCATCTTTATATAACGTACTTCTTCTGTACGTCTCACGGCACTCTACCCCTCCTGAACAACTGGACGGATTTTTATGAACTTTTGTGTGTGTTTGAGTGGGTTCCTGGATTTTTTGCGTTAAAACTCATTTATTTCCGGCATGCGCCATTGCATTTTGCAATGCTATATGCTAAATCTTCTTCTTCTTCCTTTCATGTGATAGACCTAGTGGTCTGTTACGGTCTCAATCCAACGTTTGAAGGGTCTGCCTAAAGATCTCTTGCCTGGTGGCTGGTAATTTAAGATCTGACGTGGTATTCTTGTTCTGCTCATTCTTCGTACGTGCTAAATAACAAAATTAATAATCAATATATTTGTTTATACTTATACACACGATTTGTTGTCTTTTTTTTCATGCCACTGTTTATATTCAATTTTGTTGATGTTTTGGAAATCTATTTGATTTACGTATTTTTGGAACTTTTTGTGTTTTTATTCATTATTTCACGAACTTCTAACTGAACTACACGCGTTTTCCTTCCTGTTGTGTATATTCACACACTCACTAGATATAATCCACTGTTTATGTTGCCGCTTTATGCACATATGTCGTGTCATCTCTCATTCTGAGTCTTCAGAAGTGTGTAGTGTTCATTGCTTATTTACATTTTCATTCTTTTTCCTTTCCTCTCCCTTTCCCCCCCCTTTTCGTTCTTGCTTCATATATTGTTTCGGTGAATCTTTTAAAACTTCCCAAATGCCTGGTTATTAATTGTTGGTTTGTAACTGACCAATTGTCTCTTTCGTAGGTCCCTGGATGGTTTACATTCACAATTGGACCTTCTAAAACCATTAGGTGTAGGAGTTCACCTGAAGAGAAAATTTAAAAATCACTCTAGCGGTCACAATGTTCGATGTTTTACAACGAAACGTAGTATATCCTATTAAAATAAACCGAGGTAGGTATTATCCGAAAATGAGCGAAATCTGACAATTAGAAGTGGAGGTTTACCTGAAAGCCATGTTTGGTTCGTCTCAGCGTATACCATACAATTTAATTAATTTTAAATATTTCATTTATTTAGGCGCAGCAACGCACCCCGGGTATTAGCTAGCAGTTTGTATATGTTTGTGACTTCTTAACCCCTCAACAGATCTGCATGAAAATTTGTACATACATGTTTTGCAGTACGCCGAGCGTTTAGCCGCTTTCTTCTTCTTCTTCTAGCTCTACAGCCATTTATGTGTCCGCGCTGCTTCTCCACGCATCTCTGTCCAACGCCCTCCTCCATCCTCGGTCCCCGAGCTTCCTCTAAGTCCGTACATCCACCTCAACTTCGGTCTTCCTCCATTTGGTCCCAGTAGTGTATGCTTTCTAGTGGTATTCTCCTCCTCCATTCCCATTATATGACCCACCCATCTCAGTCCGTAGCCGCTATCTGTTAAGCTCTAAAACCAGTAGGTATAGGAGTTCACCTGAAATGACAATTAAAAGCCGTTATAGCGGTCGCAAATTTCGTTGTTTCAGAACGAAACTCAGTATATGCTATTAGAATAAATCGAGGTATGTATTATCCAAAGCTCAGCGATATCCGACCATTTTAATTGGGGGTTTACCTGAAATCCGGAAAAAAAGAATTGACTCTAGCAAACCGCCATGTTTGATTCGTCGAAACGTGTACACACATGTTCAAGTACGGACAGTGTTTAGCTGCTGTTATGCTCTAAAAATATTAGGTGTGAAAGTTTACCTGAAACGAAAATTTAAAAATCATATTTTCATTTATTTAGGAGTAGGAGCGCACCACAGTCACTTGAAGTGGGAATAGTGACGGGAATTGTGGGAAATAAATCTACTGATTACTACTGCAGTGTTTAATAAGAAGTGTATTCTTCTAATATTAATTATTTGTGTAATAAATGTATTCAAACTTACCTAACTTCCTTATCCCAAAATCTGAGATATTTTCCACGGCACTACACAAAAAGATTGATAATTGTCCATCCGAAATTTTAAACCGTTCAATCGTTGCTACGTTACAATGCAACACTACTCCAATGCTACATCAATCAAATCTCCATTCAAGCGTAACATTTGGATTTTTGCATTATTGGACAAGCAAAGGCATCGTGCCACATGTCCTGCTCATCGCAGTCTATGAAACTTAATTTGTCTAATTATAACTGGTTCCCCATGTAGCTGAATGTCATGTAGTCTTCGCTATTCGCCTTTCTGACATATTGGCGTCTGCTTTAGAACATTCAGACGAGAGAAAAAAAATTAAGTCATCATCTTCTCAATTTTGAACATATTTTAGAATCGAGTGGACATGGAATCTACTGGTCTCTGCTCTCATCCCATTTATAACATAATCCTGAATGTGGCTTCCTTCGGGAGCGAAGTAAAGTCGTGTCATAGATTTAGAGGGGTTGGCCAAAAAGCTATCTCGTCTCTATAATTAAAATTCGTAATAAAAATAATTCGTTGAATTAAATTGGTCACAGATATCAGCCGGGTTGTCAGCCCCCCCCCACACACACACACGTGGTAATTTTCGGTGTCTAATGTACCTCTTCCGACCTAAGTTCAAGTTTTAATGTAAGTAAACCATATGTATGACTGCATTTTAGAATAAAAGTTTTACCCTTAAACGTGTAAGAAAACGTAGTTCGCCCTCCAACACTCGAAATAAAGGAAACACAAATATATGTTATTTAGAATATGTCTACAAGAGGATGTCATGTGTACATGTGTTTGTCGCTCTACTAAACTACTGGATCGATTATGATGAAATGTTTAATTCTACAGAACAACTTTTCAAGTCGGTATTACTTACTAAATGTGAGAAACAGTCCCCGAACCTCATGTGGACATCGTATTCATCATCATTGATATTCGCCTTTGTTAAGTTTAGGATTAAGGACTCTCCAGACGCACCATCATCACCCATCACATCATCGGGACAGCCGTAACCCCGCCTTCCACGCGCCCCAACCTCAGAAGTGTGTTAAAATTACGCCAGTGCTAGAAGAGAATGTCAGAAATGTCAAAATGACAACCTGGGACATAGAACAAAAAAATGCATAAGACTACAAGATTAACTAGGTTTGGCCACGTATGCAGAATGTGTGATGAAAGACTTTTATTGTTAAAAATCATTTCCAGTGAAACAACTGCAGACCGATGTGTTACAAGACTCAAATATCTTTATCATAAGTAATGCCACGAGTGATTTCCAAATTATCGATAAATTCACGACTCACGAAGTGAGGAGTGAATTTATCTAGAATATTTAACTCATGCCCCAAATGGGAGTCGATGACCAATCACGTTTCAATGATTTTTTATTTACAACCAATCACAGACGTGTTTCGCCTAAAATTTACCAACTAAAGTTTATCGTAATAAAGAAAGCACCTCCTTTTTAACATTCTGAATAGGTCATAGCATTATTTTGCAGTGACTGACTCACCAAGAAATACGGCTACCAGATTGTATATATAGTGAATAAATGTCAGCACAAAGCGCATGCGATAGATAATTAAAAACATTTGTAACAATTGATTACACCACAAAAAAAAGAAACTACTGTTTGCATTTTCTTAAACGAATTATTTTCCAGGAAATGACGTTGCAGAAAAATATAATTGACATATTTACATCATAGGACATCAAATTAATTAATACCTATAACGTTAGATGTAAATTTCTCCACCATGGTGCATTCTTAAAATATTGCGATCCTTTGGCAATAAATAATATTATGATCTGGTTGCAGTGACGAACAAAAGAAGCAAATGAAGCGTACCAATCGTTTCTCTTTTGTTTTCAAACATCGCCGTTTACATTAAATATATAAATATTTTAAAATAACTATATTTAAATAATGATTTGTGAGTAAACTGCTTATAATTTTATTCGTTAAAAAGTCCTAACAAATGTCACTCTTGATATGCAAATTCTCTACATAAATTCACTCCTCACATCGTGAGTCGTGAATTTATCGATAATTTGGAAATCACTCGTGGCATTACTTATGAGAATTTGGAAATCAAGAGTGGCATTTGTTAGAACTATTTAACGAATAAAGTTAAGCTGTTTACTCACAAATCATTATATTTAAATATAGTTATTTTAAAATATTTATGTATTTAATGTAAACTGCGATGTTTGAAAACAAATGAGAAACGATAGGCACGCTTCATTTGCTTCTTTTGTTCGTCACTGTAACCATATCATATTATTTATTGCCAAAGAACGCAATATTGTAAGAATGCACTCTGGTGGAGAAAAATTGAAACACGTCAAACTGTATATGAATTCATTTTTGATGTCCTATGATGTAAATATGACAATTATATTTTCTGGGAATAAATACATTTAAGAAAGTGCAAACAGTGGTTTCTTTTTTTGGTGGTATAATCAATTGCTACAAATGTTTTTATATTAACTCCCGCATGCGGTATGTGTTGACATCCATGCACTATATATACAATCTGGTAGCCGTATTTTTGGAGGGCCATTCACTGCAAAATAATGTTATGACTTATTCACAATGTTAAAAAGGAGGTGCTAAACTTTAGATGGTAAATTCTAGGCGAAACACGACTGTGATTGGTTGCAAATAAAAAATCATTGATACGTGATTGGTCATTGACTCCCATTTGGGGCATGAGTTAAATAGTCTTTATGTATAATTCTTCTATACGTGTGTTTGTCACTGAACTCCTCCTATACGACATAACAGATTTTGATTACATTTTTTGTATGTGTTTGAGTCGGTACCTGGATGGTTTAGATTCACAATTGGACCCTCTAGAACCAGTAGGTGTAGGAGTTCACCTCAAGTTAAAGTTAAAGAATCGATCTAGGGGTGACATTTTTCGATGTTTAAAACGAAACTCAGCATATCCTATTGAAATAAACCGATGTAGGTATTATCCAAATATGAGCGAAATCTGACAATTAGAAGTGGAGATTTACTTGAGACACGAAATTAAAAACTGCCTGAACGACTGCACTGATTTGAATGAAAAGATGTATGTGTTTGAGTGCGTCACTGGATGATTTAGATTCATAATTGGACTCGGTAGGTGGCGCTGCGATCGGTTTATAGTATTTTTTTTGTGTCATATGTGTAGTCATCTGCATTAACGACATATTCCGCGCGACAACAATGTTTAGTCATGATGCACGGTTAAGAGATGGCAGTGAGGATTTTCTTGCGAACTCACTTTATACGTCTTAATTAGTGAATTTTATGTTGAAAACGTAACTTATATATTTATCGTCCAGTCACGACACGAGAATTGAACGTTCGCCGGATCCGCTAGTTAAAATATAATATATAATTACAATTTAGTAGATGAAATAAACATTGTTTCATTCTTATGCTCTCTCAATACGTTGGAATTTGAGTTCTTTCAAAATGACAAAATTTCTGAAGAATTTCTTAAAACATTGGAAATGAACATATTTAAAAAAAAAGAGATAAATAAATTATGTTTAATGTTTTCAAACAATTTAATGAGAAATATCCTGCATTAGCGAAAGATGATGTGGTGAAAATAACAGCAGCATTTACAGGTGAGTCAGCATGGAACATACATTCTGCTCGTAATGAAATTATAAATAAAGGATATCTATCGACAACATGGAAAAAGCATAAACGTGTGATTCGGTTGACCAATGTAGTACATTTTGGTCATAAATAAACAAGTTCCTAATTATTTCCTATCTTGCATCTGTAATTATTTTCACATCCGAACAATCTAAATATATTAATTCCCTCGGCATTCGCTCAGGATAGGGATGTATGGAGAGCTACAATGAACCATGTACTATAATGCTAGTGAGTTTGCTATCAGTCTGATGTCTAACAATTGGAATTAAGGAAAACAAAACAACATTTCTAACACAATTTTTCTTATCTTATCAACCACACAATTAGGAGTGAGGACACACCTGGAAAGGGAATGCAGAAATCGTTCTGTGGATCCTGTTTTCCTCAACGGAACTCGGTACTTTGTATTTATATAAAAAGAGGAAGTTATTTTCCGACCATTAGAAGTGGACGTTTATCTGAAAACGATAATTTAAAAAAAAATGTGTAAGCGGCGCCATGATTAATTTTTGCATTTCGCTTAGTTTATGCATTTCCTGTGCGACGGATTTTCTTCTTTTCATTCGACTAATGTACCATGAAAGCATATATACTTTTAGTACCTCCCGACATTGCCACTACTTATAGACTTTGTACAAGCCTATCATTACTGTAGGCCTATATAATTCTTCTGTACGTGTGTTTGTCTCTCTGCTCCTCCTAAACGACTGGACCGATTTAGATGCAATTTTGTGTGTGTTTGAGTAGGTCATTGGTTGATACAGCATCTCAATTGAATCTTCTGAAACCATTAGATGTAGGAATTCACCTGAAGCCAAAATTTAAAAATCCCTCTAGCGGTCACAATTTCCGATGTTTCACAACGAAACTCAGAATATCCTATTAAAACAAACAGAGGTAGGTGTTGACTATTTGTACCTGTCAAGTTGGCAATAGGTATATTTTGTTTTGTAAAGTTTTTGTAAAGCGGTATGACGAACCTCCGGTTGCCATGTTGTATAGTTAGTCTTAGAATAAACGTGAACAAGAGTAGTCACGTTTGTGTAATCTCCGGGCCGAGGCTCGATATCTCCTCGTAAGATAGGATCGTTTATGATCACATCTCAGGTCCACACGGGGGCCTTAAGTATATAGTTGGTTTGCTTAGTGAAATAGTATAGCGACCACTATATTAAGGAAGTTTGTATAACTTCAAATCACGCCACGAGCTGCAACGCAAACTCTTGTAAGTACTCTTTAAATATACCACGTTTCCATGGTCCTTATGGTCCCGATCTATATCGTGTGCATAAGGAGTTTGTCTACCAGCTCATATTCACCACATGTAATTGAATTCTAAGTACTAATAATAAAATCAGTGTTATCCGAAAAAAATTCTTAGTTATTTATACAGTCCACTAGCTTCAGGTCCGTTTAAGTGCTTGGACGGCCGAAATCTAACTTGATTAGAAACTACCAACTGCGTCTCGGCAGTTGAGTGCACCAAGCAAGGTATGTTGTGTGCATCGGCATAATTTACCAAGAAACAGTAGGTAATGTGAAAAAAAATAGCGAAACGCGACAATTAGATGTGGAGGTTTACCTGAAATATGAAATTAAAAACTGGCTAGTAACCGCCATATTTGGTTCGTCTCAGCGTATACCATACAATTTAATTAACCGTTATTATTTCACTTATTTAGGCGTCGGGTATTCGCAGGTGATAATATAAACCGCAAATTTTAGAAGAAGAAGAAATACTCAACACATTAATTAGAGCCACCCAAAGTGTTTATGTTAATTCCAGCAACTAACTCACCTTGTGTTTTATACACAGCCCCGTTTAACGCTTTCACTTATCCATTTACGTTGTAAAACAAAATATTTTGTTTATTGTAATTCCGATTTTCCTGAAATAAAAGAACGTGAAATTGTAATTATTTTATAGAAAAACAAATTTTGAAATATTAGTCATGCCGTAACCACGTGACCGTGATGCTGTTGTTGAACCGTGACGTCATGGCTTATTTTATTGAGTGATTTTTCGCGTCATTATTTTAAAAAAATGTAACAAAGAGTTCTATATGTAGTGCAGCAGGTCTACAGTAATGTAGGCAGCAAGAACATTGTTTATTTATTTATTTAAGAATTTTACGATTTTCCCGAAGTAAGACAAACATATTAGTCATTTTTGTCAGTTCACATCATAGGAATCTGAGGCGAATAAACAAACAGGTTATGGAGGAGGAATATATTATAACCTACTCGGAGATCAGCGCCCCTAGCGTTAAGAAACATAATGAGTATTTTACCTTTAGGATTTGCTGGATTAACTTTTTTTCCCCATCTATTAACCCAACCAATTTGAGGAAGGGTACCCACGGTCTCGGACGAAAAATATATCATTATCAGTTCTTAAATTTCTTCGATTTAATTAACTTACGGTTTTTCCATTAAAAGTGAAATTATTTTTTCTATATATCCGACATTTTGAACGGTTCGTAGTTTAACTTCATTAGTTTCGTGTTTATAAAACTGGAATGAAGACCACAGGCCCCGTTTAACAAACCCCACAACACTGATGTGTTTGTAAAACAATAGACATGGAAATGGTTTAGTTTACTATTCAGTGAACAAATTGTTCAAAGTAACTTGTCTGTGCAAATAATGACCACATTTCTTGCTTTATTTCTTATCCTTAATTTGGCACTGTATCTTATAAGATACATTACTTTAATTTATTTAATAAATAGTGAAAAATGAACCAGTAAGAAATATTTAATGCATATAAAATTATACCACAATACGGAGGATTGTTTCCGATCTCTGATAACGATTTTCCAAGTAGATTGTGACGTTGGAGTGTGAATCATCACCACAGAAGCGTGCGAGGTGATCAATCCATTCAGTGTGCTGCTTCTGTTACACTCGCACGCGTGTTGCTTTCATAATGCCTAATCAGATAGACCCATTTTGGGAAGGATACATTACTGCCCTTTCCGACGGTAATTATAGTCATTCCGCGATTATTGAGGCTTGCTAAAACGTAATTTTATGGTGTCAAAGTGTGGAATTAGCTCAGTGCTTAATAAAAAGGCAAAGGGTCGCTTGGGATTAATTCCAAAAGGAAAAAAAAAAAAACGGGCAAATCCACGACCTGCTACTACCCGCACCCCAGATGTAATCAGAAAGGTCAAGATCCTTATCTCTGGTGGTAACCCTGCCACCCAAAGGGTGATTGCGAACAGATTGGGAATATCTCTTAAAACTGTAAACACAATAATAAACAAAGATTTAAACATGGAGAAGCGCCGCAAAAGCAGGGTCCATAAATTGTTGCCAGGTCACATTGCCGAATGCAGCAACAACAGCAGGAAACTATGAAAAGCACCTGGCAGGAGAAACTTGGAAATTTTTGGTCACACTTGATGAAGAACATGTTTATCTAGGAGACTGCAACAAACCCCGGGCAATTTACTATAGAGAAAGGGGTGAAAAAAATTCAAAAGTGCTATGCCGAATGCAGAGAAAGTTTCTCCAAGGTATTTATGGTCATCGCGTGATATTGCTACAATGAAAAACTGACCATTCGTATGGTAGCTAAAAAGGCAAAAATCAACTCCCAGTACTACCAGGAAGACGTTCTCACCTAAATTTACCCGACTGAAATCCCAACTCTCTATGGTACCGACAAAAACCAAGTCTGGGTGCACCAAGACAAGGCCTCCAGTCACACTTCGGGTTTAACTCTGACATTCCTGGAGAAATGGAGCAGGAAACTGGAATACATGCTATTCCATTCAGCAACATTCCAGTGAAGTCTCCTGATGCATCACCGATGGACTTTGTGTCTTTGGACTCTTCAAGAGGGCACTGGGAAACAGGCGTCCTTGAACAATAGACGGTCTCTGGAAAGCATATAAAGAGGAGTGGGAACTTATAGACATGGCTGTGCTGCGTAAGAGTCTACTGCAGCGGAAACTCCAATGCCGAACGATAGCTCGGGTGACGAGCCATCAATTAGAGCATGCTTGATGGTGGAGACACGGCTTTTCGTAAGGTAAAAATTTAAAAATAATTTGTTATCAGAAATCAGAAACAACCCTCCGTATACACAAAATAAATTATGGTTATGCATGATTTTTTACTCCAGTCCGACACATTTAAATAAGCTGGCACGAGATATTTAATTTCGCTAATTAAGGGGTTAACCTCTGCATTTTTAGGCGCTACTTTTAGGTCTCCTTTGCCACCCGGACACGACCTGTCCATACTTTGGAACATGTACGTGCTTTACAAGGAGACAGAGGGCTTCGCCGAATGAGGGATAACCTTAATCCGGTGCCTTCTCCGAGACAGCACGAACATTTAAAGCAAAACACACATTTCAAACACAACACACATTTCAAACACACATGTATACTGAACAAGGCAAATATGAGAATGAATTATGATGGCAGATAGTGTTTTGGTATTATTTGGGCGTTAAAGTTTACCGACATTTTTCCCACAGATGAGGAAAAATCTCCCGATCGTGGATCGAACACGGCCGAATTCCCACGTAACACGTGAACATTAAAGTTGCTTCACAAAGTGAACTGTTATAAAGTGCTTACGTCCCAAAATAATGTAGAACAAAACCATACGTAACAAAGAATTGTTATTTATTTTAAATAAAATCCTACACAAATGTTAGTTGTTACGTAAGATACCTTTATTTTGTTTAATTAGTTACCAAAGTTTATTAAAACATAAAACTCAAGACATGTAACTCCTCCTGTATATACTATATTCACAATTATTACTCTTTGAAAACTTGACAGAGATTATTATTTTACTATCACTCTGTGGTGACGTCATACACCGATATAAAACCGTACATTTTAAGTACAATTGTCGAAGATAGAAACTCCATACTTTCTGTTGCCTTGTGTTTAGTTACTAAAGTGTTCTCGGATGAGATGTCAAACAGAATTAATCACATTCTTTCTTGTAACAAACACTACCGGTGCATAAAATTACCGTTAGACCACGGGACATTTAGAGTTAATGATGATGTGGGGATTTTTTTCTGAAAGAACGTTCTACCGTAAACTAAATCAGAGCTTTACTGCATTTCCAAATACTCACAATATTTTAATATAAAACATTCTGTGTGTATTTTAATTATCTTGGTTCATATTTAAGTTATGTTACTTGCCTCTTTCCCCAAGGGTCGCGAGATCAAACCCGGTGGATGGATTTTTAGGACGCAAGAATCCAAGGGACCAGTTCTCCGAGAGAGACTTCAAGCCGTGAGCCCGTAAAAGAACCTCAGGCCTAAACTAGTGCCTCTGAGCAAAATATGATCTGCCTTCCTCCATCCAAGTAATACCTTAATATGCTACTAGATGTCTCTTTGAGGTCATGTGCTGATCACTAGCTGACATATGTAGGGAAATAAGCGTAACTAAATTAGATTTGTTAAGATTGTCGCACTCGGGAGTAAACTACTGCCACTGCTATATTTACATGGAAATAATTCAATGGAATGTGGTACACACTAGGCAACAGAGCACTTCTCGGATCCAAGAATACTAAAGTCATAATACACCGGACGACCCGTGTTGGCTTCAGCCTGCGAAACCTGACCTTGAAAAGGCCGAAATACAACAAGTATTAGTTTTCGAAAGTAAAATATTTGGGAAAATTTTCGAGCAGCAGAAATTGGAGATGGAGCTTGTATAATTAGAACAAGTGATAAACAAAATATATAAACCTTATTAATTTCATAAGAGTACAAAGATTAATTAGATTTGGTGATGTGTGCAGAATGAAACCTTTAACAACTAGACTCCAAGTCAGAGTGTTCTAAACCCATCTGCGGAACTTGAAGCTCGCCGAGTGTTCAGCCGCTATAAATTAAAAATGAGGTTTAGCATTTTACCTGAAACACTCCGGCATTAGAAAGTTGAATATAAAACATCATCACGGGCAGGAAGCGTTGGAAATCTTTAAGAAGAGCTAAGTAATGAAGCTGCAGTGTCTAATAAGAAGTGTATTTATTCTAACATGAATTATTTGTGTAATGAATGTATTGAAACTTGCCTAACTTCCATCTCCCAAAACCTGGGTAACATTTTCCAATCGCTCACGGCACTACACAAACAGAATGAAATTTTAAACCGTTCAATCGTTGCTACGTTACAATGCAACGCTACTCCAATGCTACATCGATCGACACTCCATTCAAGCGTAACATTTCGACATTTTCATTATTGGACAAGCAAAGTTCAGTCCAAGTTTCAGTTCCATATAATATAACTGGGACAATAACAGTTTTACATATTTTCAGTTTAATGCTTTTTGAGAGGAGATGGGACGACATTATTCTTTGGTATGGATTTCCTGAAATATTTTCCGCCCGGAGAGCCGAATAGGGAACTACTTTATTTCCGCAGTGGAACCCATGTCCGCGTTTCTTGACGGTTGTAATTTTATAGTGAAAAATCGGAACTCTTCGACCAAGGTACTTTTTTCGTGTGGCTTATCGCCTTCGACCATTTCAGCGTGGGTATAATGATAAATAAAACATAAGTTATTTCACGTTACAAAAAATTTATTCTTAATTATTGTGACGTAACTTATCAAAGGTAGCGCTGAAGCTACAACAGTTATGTCTCGTAGACTGCGGGACTGAAACTACTTTCATTTGTTACATTGTTATAAACAATACTGCAAATGGCTGACTACACATTCGTAAATCTGTCCACTGTTCTACTGACCTAGGTTTATACAATGAATGTATTTTGTTTCCATGTCTTCATCTCCTCATTTCCTAAGTGGAACATAGGGCAGCCTGCCGTTTCACTTGTTCCCAGCTTTTCCCTCTTTCCTTTGTTTCCACATATCATGCGTTTTTTATATTCACTTCTTCTTAATTCGAGGAAACCTTAACTTCCAGGTCACATAGCGCGAATATATACAGGGTGTTACAGGGAAAGCGTGCAAAAATTAAACAGGACATAGGGGATGCTCTACTGAACAATTTGAGATGGGAAACTATGGTGAAGAAGCCGGCTTAAGGACTTATGGATTGATCGTCCAGATCACCTTCAGTGCGTGCTGTTTACTGACGAGGCCTCATTTCATCGTGATGGTATTTCCAACAGCAGGAATAGCCATGTGTGGGATGAAGAAAACCCTCATGCTGTACCAGAGTCACACAATCAAGAACGATTTGCTGTGAATATCTGGGTCGGTATTTGACGACAATATTATTGGGCCATATCTTCTACCTGATCGTCTGAATGGCTACCGATACTTGAGGTTCCTGCAAAGAGTAGTATCTGAGTTGTTGGAGGACGTACCCTGGCTGTTCGTGAAAGAATGTGGATACAGCATCATGACGGTGCACCGCCTCACTTCACTGTGGATCTCAGTGCTGTATTTCCTGATCGCTGGATTGGAAGGGCAGGCCCTAAGAAGAAATGGCCTGCGAGGTTACCTGACCTAAATCCCCTTGATTATTTTGTATGGGGATATCTAAAGTCACTTGTGTTAGAGACCTCAGTTGAAACGGGCATGAAATTAAATGTCAGGGTTGTAGCTGTCTGTGATGTAATTCAAACTACACCAGGGATATTTGTAAGGGTGCGGCAGAATCTTTTACGCCGATGTCATGCTTGCATTGAGGTTGGTGGCCGTCAGTTTGAGCAACTCTTGTAAGTGATGTTAATTGTATCAATGATGGTGTTTGTAAGTTAACTGTAACTAATGTAAATGCAAAACGTAATCAGTAATGTGTTTATTCCCACATCTCTTTAAGTTGAATTCTCGGATCCCAGGTTCTCTACCGCAAATTGTTCAGTGGAGCACCCCCTATGCGCTGTTTAATTTTTACACATTTTTACTGAAACATCCTGCATATATATATATATATATATATATATCCACAGTAATTCTACCCGAGGGCAGGTCTTTCACTGCAATGGTATCATTTTCATACTACGTTTGCAGCTTTACTAAGGACATGTGGTAGCTTCCCGTTGATTTCCACACCGGTGAAGTAGCATGATGATGATGATGATGATGATGATGGCTGGGTCCTAAGCTTCCTGACATTTGTCTTAGAGGTAAGCAAAAACCCCGATATATATATATATATATATACATAAGCCTTGTCACGCAGTGGACCCGGGTTTGATTCGGGTCGGGACAAGCTCCTGGGTGAGGTTTTCTTGGGGATTTTCCTCACCTGTAAGATAAATGTCAGGAAGCGTAGGGCCCAACTGTCTCCTAAAATCATCCGGCCATAATCATAACCATTAGCATTATCATCATCTTCCTTCACCGGTGTGGAAAGCAACGGGAAGTTACCACACCTATAATTCCCTAGTAAAGCTGCAAAGTATAGCATGGAAATGCTATGATTGCAATGAAAGACCTGCCCTTGGACAGAATTACTATGGATGGATATATATATATATATATATATATATATATATATACATGTGTTTGTCACTCTATACCTCCTAAACGACTGGATCTTGTTTAATGAAAATGTGTGTGTGTTTCTGATTGGATCCTCGATGGTTTAATTCTCTGAAACCATTAGGTGTAGGAGTCACCAGAAGTGAAAATTTAAAAATCGCTTTTGCGGTCACATATTTCGATTTTCACAACGAAATTCAGTACATGCCATTAAAATAAATCGAGATAGGTATTATCAAAAAATGAGCGAAATCTGACAATTAGAAGTGGAGGTTTACTTGAAATCCGAAATTAAAACTGCCTAAACGACTGGACCGATTTTGATAATTGTTTTTTTTTGTGCTTGAATGGGTCCCTGGATGATTTAGATTCACAACTGGACCCGGTAGGTGGCGTTGCGATCGCGTTATAGGATTTTTATGTCAGATGTGTAGTCATCTGTATTACCGACATATTCCGCGCCATAACAATGTGACGTCATAATGCACGCTTCTTGAGCCACAACAGATGGCAGTGGGGAGTTTTCTTGCTAATTTATATATTAGTTAATGCATGGTAAAAAAAAGTAACATATTTTTATCGCCCGGCCGTGAACGTTCGAGCAGGGAACGTCTGTCGTGTCCGCTAGTGTATATATAACTTATTCATATATCTCCTGTTATTATGAAATGTGGTCTCGGTGTAGTGTAGCTGCCTCGTACGCAGCGGACCCGGGTTCGATTCCCGGTGTGACAAATATCCTATTTGAGGTTCTTTTTTCAGTTGTTTTCCTCACCTGTAAGACAAATGCCAGGACACTTTAAGGTCCTTATATATCTGGCCATCATAATGATAATTTTGATGTTCGCCATGTTTAGTATGTGTGTGACACTCACTAGTGGTGCGTTAAACTGTCCTGGTAACACTACTATCCTCGGACGCACCATCACAGGAGCAGATCAACGAAATGGATGAGATTAGCATGCAGAAATGGTGGAATGTAATTGACAGATTAGTTAATAATAGAGAGAGAGAGAGAGATATTGAAAACGCTTTAACCGCGAGGTTTGTGTCATCATGCCTTGGTGCAGAGCTGTGGGACTTGTCGAGGGGAAGAAATTGTCTCATGTAATTTCGGCGAGTGTGCGACTGCTAGTATCACTTGTAATTGCGCTAGGTACAATAAGTATCGACTACAGAGCTGTAACGGCTGGGGAACTGACCCACATTTGTCTTGAACACTAAAAAATGCGGGAGAGTTTTATTGGTACCGGGATTTGAACCTTGGACATGCCGTATACACTACTCGCTGCTTAAATATTATTTTTTAAAGTGAATCATGTATTTTAGTTGAGTTTATAATGAAACAACATTCGAGAGTGATTGTAACAAATTACTTACGTCGCGTGTACATGTTTGCAAGTTGAATAAGAGAACAATATGTAACGTAGCTCGCAACTTGCGATCTAATTTTTATAAATGAAGACATATTTTCAAGAGCGGACTGTATATTGGACATATTGAACGCAATTCTTGCGCCACACACTTTATGACCGATTTAGATTCTTTTCAGCGCAGCCGGTTGTCATATCGATAATAACATGACTACTGCGCCCCGCGGGGACTAATGTAACCGCTAAAACTTGAGTTAAGCGACAACCGGGTTTTGGAAACAGAACAGACTGAAATGAAGTAGATTTAAAGAAATTACCTAATACTATCCACTACTGGACATAACCCATGTCTAACTACATAAAAAATAAAAAGAAACAAAATAAAACTTACGCCCGTTCCGCTCGCACGTGTTCCAGGATGCAGCTTTTCTGTCAATTACATTTGTATGGTTTCTCATGACTCCTCCATGTTTACTGCTGACTACCTACGGATTTGCATCGAAACGACAACAATTCTTCTACCTCCGAGTAGGTTGCCATTTCCGTATCCTAGCTACCACAGAACAAAGAAAATAATGACGTCATATTGAGTTACGTCACCCTTTAACTACATATTGCGTCACATGTGTTGATATGAGAAGGTGTTTCATGACCTTGTTTATGTATAACGATTGTTTGTGGATGTCTACATTCGAGATTCCACTCTACATCAGAGACATAACATGTTTCACAAACAAACACAACAATTTTTTATTACCTAACCCAAACACCTCAATAACATTAATTCAATAGTTTATTTTATTTTATTAGATCTTATTTTTATTATTGTTCTCCGCTTGGTCAAATAATCGTTTATTCTGATAGTAATGTGTGGCAGCAGCCAAATAAATATATAATTACACAAGTAGAATGGACTTTTTACATCGACAGTGTAATCGCCTCCTTGTTGCGCTTAACTGATTGATGCAGAACGATTATCACATCATTCTCATTACATCTAAATGTAGTATTGAAATTTTGATCGTTAAAATAAATATACACTGTTTTTACTGATACAGTACCAATCAGTATATACTGTATTATCATATAAGTGATTATCAAGTCACAAGTAATTAAATAGCTCTTGCTAGAGTTAAAAAAAAAACTTTAAACGTATTTTTCTCGGAATTTAGATGATGGTGCATACCCGGTTGTTGCATAACACCATCGAATCAGTGTTACTGAATATTGAAGATGTTGTTTATTTGCTATAAGTAATGTAACTGTCTCAACTTGTTTTGTATCATCTTCCTCAGTTTGTAATGATTTACTCTGTCGAAGGCATTTCTAAAATCAATCTAAGTCCCTAAATTAAATTCTCTGTTCTTTTTTAAATAAACCATAATCCGCCTTAAAAAGTGCATAGAGTTCACTTGGGTAACGATGTCTTGTCGCACTGAAGGCGCCTCAATCTCAGAATACGGAACAGGCAACACCATCATCAGCATCAAGGATTAGACCTTAAGGTCTGTTCTGATCTCATACTAGAATTGGTATGCCCATATTTTACTTGGTCTTCTAACATTTCTTCGTCCTATTGGTTTGTAATGAAGAATCTGTTTCGGAATTCTATTGTTATCCATCCTATTGATGTGGTCATCTAGTTCTTGGAATCACAATAAACAAACACTAGCGCCACACGTAATAATTATAATGATATGCATTTCAAAACATTTTTGTGCTACAAGGGGAAATATTAAGGATTCTTGTTAACTAGACTGTCCTCAATCCATATCCGTGTTCAAAATTTTTTAATCGCATCAGTTTTTTTTTTGTAATTTTGAAAAGAAATAAGAAAACAAAAAATGACATAGTTCATTGTTACAAAAAATGTATATAATTTAAGAAGACAATAAACCTGAAATGGCTGTTCACGTATAGAGGGATACAAAATCCAAGTCTGTATTCAGATTTTCTGTAACGTGCACTGTTTTCTGTAATAATTAGAACATAAGAGTGGAAAGCTTCCAAATTTGAACAAGAATTTCAATAACATCAAGTTATTTTTAAAAATATGTTTTGACACCACAATATAAAATTGTAGTGTATAACATTAACCATAAAACTTTAAAATTATATTAATAAAAACACAATATTAGGTAGAAAACAAAAATAACGCGATCTTCAGGTTCACCAAAACCTACATTTGTTTTTACACGCTTTATATTAGCTTGACCTGTATCTATCTTATCTATCTATCTATATATGTAACGGCATCTTTCAACGCGATATTCGCCCACTTAAAATCATTGGATGACTTAAACTTTGTATACTTGTAAAGGACCCGAGACAATACAATAATTTCATTTTTTGTTTCTAAAAACCCAGCCAGAATCATTGGAATATAAAAAAAATGAAAACTGGTATAATAGGTTGCGTACTTCTCGACATTTAATCACTCATTGTAAGAGTTCAGTGGGTAGAGCGGTGAACTCTAGTGGTATATAATTTCAGTAATCCATAGGTCGCTCGTTCAAATCTGGTTAGGAGGATTTTTTAAGAAGAGTATTACTTTTAGCGCATAATACAATAGTATCGAATTTAAAGATATTTACATTTTTATCTTATTCTGTCCCTCCATGGTATCTTAACCTTATCGTGGTGGAGTGGCTTGCGTGCTTAATGATCCTGAGAGTTATGCCGGCGGTAGCATTGCTGCCGATAGGGTTACCCATGCCGGACTGGTCGAAGGTGATAAGCCAGACGAAAAAAGTACCTTGGGCGAAAGAGTGACGATCTTTCACCGTAAAAATACAACCGTCAAGAAATGCGGACATGGGTTCATCTGGGGTAAAATTTTCCGGAGGTCAAATAGTCCCCCATTCGGTTCTCCGGGCGGGGACTACTTCAGGGAACCCATGCCAAAGGGCTGAAAATATATAAAACTATTATTCTACCAGTTATATTATATGGGTGCGAAACATGGACTCTTACTTTAAGGGAGGAAAGGAGATTACGAGTATTTGAGAATAAAGTTCTTAGGAAAATTTTTGGACCAAAGAGAGATGAACAAACAGGTGAATGGAGAATACTACATTAACAATGAACTACATGGTCTTTATAGGAAGCCAGATATAATAAGAACAGTTATGTCTCGTAGACAACGATCGGCAGGACATGTTGCGCGTATGGGGAATGAAAGGCGTGCATTGAATCTTCTTGTAGGAAAGCCAGAGGGAAAAGGCCCAGTTGGTAGACCAAGAATGAGGTGGGAGAATAACATTAACTATGATTTGAGGGAAGTAGATTATACAGGGAATGATTGGAAAGCATTAGCTCTAGATAGGGATGTATGGAGAGCTTATGTCCGCGCGGCCATGAACCTACGGGTTCGATAGTGCCAGTGAGTAAGTAAGTATCTTATTCTGTAAAATATTAAAACTAAAAAATAAATAATAGTTTAAAAAAACTAAAAAAACACGCTTTATTAGATAACCGAACTAAAAATTGAAAAATAATTTTAATTTCCAACACGCTTGGGATAAAATTGAATCAGTCATTTCGAAAAGGGATCATCTACAGTTGATCAACTTTTTCAGGAGAGGCATAAAACTTATTCAATTTCTCCAGGATGAAGCTATGAATCTGAAATTTATATTGAATAATTTACATGCCCATTCACGTTTACTAACCGATTTACAAGACTTTCTTATTGTTGGTTTTTCCGGAAAACTAATTACAATTTTCCGGAGATGATCCCTTTTCGAAATGAACGAAGAAACGTTTATTAAATTTAACACATTACATTGAAAAAGATAATTATTGCGAAATAACTACATACATGGAATAATATTGTATACATTTTATTACATTTTATTAATTGGAAGTGACTATAAAAAAAAGTACACCCGAAAAATTTCGTCATTGAACATCTTCGGCGTTCTCTACTACTTCAGCTGTAGTTGTAGGCCATTTGAATAAATCAACATAAAAATGTCGATGGATATCAGAAATGTAATGATAAAGTTTATTTACATCATCCATTTTTTATGATTGATTGGTACCTTGCTGGTGTAGGCAGGGTGTGGTTTTCACATCTGGTATTTGCAGTATTTCTGAGGGCTTTGGTTTGAGCAAGTTGAACTCTTGTTCCCCGAAAATGGTGTCAATGAATTTCCGGCCGATTACGATTCCAGGCTTGTCACTATTACACTCAAATTCGTAAAATTTATTTATTTTAAAATAATGTTTTGTTCCTTTGGAACACCTTTGCCCATACTTTGTACGGACAGCACTTTCTTTTTGAAAAATATTGGCCACCATTGTTGAAAATTTATAATGTCCGTATGATGAATTTTCTTCAAAGAAAACTTATTGGTTTGAGAACAACCACTTATGAAGCCCTCATATTCCTCTGGAGTATAAACGCGGTCGTGACGGCGGATTTTGCGTTTCACTACCGCAAAATTTCTATCGCAGTCATTGAAGGAATGACCTCTTTGGGGAAGTATATTTTAACTTTAGTGAATTTTCCTGTCAACGTAAGGGCGAGAATGACTGAAAGCAACGGCGTGTACATCTAAAATTCAATTAAAATTGGAATTTAAACTTAATAATCAAATAAAATTGTGCAGGTACAGCGTTATCAATGTTAGGTACAAACTGACTTAATATTATTCTGCTTATATTGTTATAGTGTTTAAGTTATGTATAGTTATTACAAATATGTTAATAAGGTCTGTGAATGATCTGTATTTCAAGTGCCCTGCATTAAATAAATAACAATTGTAGCAGGGTTTTAATGTTGTTTACTTTGAATAACACAGAGAGAGTGCAAGAGGATAGATATGCAGCTGCAGTCAAGATCACATTCGTGCGTCAGTCCGTTCGAAAAGGAAACAACTCGGCGAGTTGATCCTTTTTCGAAATGACTACCTGAAAGGTAAAGTCAGAAAGTGGTAAAATAATTGTGTATTTGATCTATTCTCACGCGGAATCGATGTAAGGGCATATGTAAACATGGAATAACGAAAAAAGTGATTTTCAGAAAAAATCGTAGATGATCCCTTTTCGAAATGACTGATTCAATTAAAGTGGTCAACAAAACTATCATCTCCAACACATATAGAATAAAACTAGAGTTATCAACAAAAAGAAAATAATTTTACCATCAAAAGAGTGGGGTGCTATTAATGATTTTTATATTTTCTTCTTAGAGACTTTACTTTTACCAATATCTCTTTATTGTCAAATATATTAATTGATATAGAGTTAGGTCGGGTAACATGTAACATAACAGAAAATGAAAATTTTTGTTCCAAATAACTTTCAAAAAATCTCAAACGCTGACTGAGAAATGAAAAATAAATTACACAGTTATAGCGAGGAATTATTTCGAGAAAATTATACCAAAATATGAAATTATAATAACAAATTGTTTATAATATGAAAAAAATACACAAAAATATGATGTAGCTATTATTTTCTAAACTTTTTACACACATTCACATATTTAGGCCCTGTATAATTTTTACGTGTACATTGCAGCACATAAGTGAGATAATTTTATCTTCCTCGTAGCTCAGTAAATCAACATTTTCAGTGTATTTCCATTTTACGAGTAATTAGCTTCTTCATTCATTCTGATCCAGTAAATATATCATGTTCATTATATAAAGCAACTTTAATAGCTTCTAACGGAAATGAGTACCAGATGCACGTTCTTGTGGCAAAGACGGCCATATGTAGACCCGAAACATAGTAGCTCTGTTGCATTTTTGTTCCGTAATATTATTCTTTAGTGAAAGTTATCAAAATGTCAACATAATTTAAAAAAGAACAAAAATCCATTAAGCAAGAAAATTTCTTAATGCAAATTTTAAAAATTATTTTCAAGATAAGTTTGTTGTATTACTACACAGTGTTACCTACTTGTCCCTCCATGGTATCTTTACCTTGTCGTGGTGGAGTGGCTTGCGTGCTTAAATGATTCTGAGAGCTATGCCGGCGGTAGCATTGCTGCCGATAGGGTTACCCATGCCGGACTGGTCGAAGGTGATAAGTCAGAAGAAAAAAGTACCTTGGGCGAAAGAGTGACGATCTTTCACCGTAAAAATACAACCGTCAAGAAATGCGGACATGGGTTCATCTGGGGTAAAATTTTCTGGAGGTCAAATAGTCCCCCATTCGGTTCTCCGGGCGGGGACTACTTCAGGGAACCCATGCCAAAGGCTCAAACACAGGGACATGTTCCTAGGAACATGGAATGTTAGGACTTTATACAATAGCGGGGCGCTAGAGATATTAACGCGGGAATTAGATAAATCGCCCTTGGATATAGTCGCTTTACAGGAAGTTAGGTGGCCAGGAGAAGGTAGTCAGGAATCAGGAAGCTTTGCATTATACTATGGGGGTGCAGAAAGACCTGCATTTGCAACGGGTTTTTTAGTCAGAAGGAGGATCCTATCCGCTATCCGAGATATTAAGTTTGTTAGTGATAGGATATCATACATAATTCTAAAGGGTAAACGACATGATTTTATAATTGTAAATGTACATGCCCCCACAGAAGATAAAGATGACAAGATCAAGGATGAGTTCTATGAAGAATTAGAATGCTTATTTGATAGCCTTTCACGATATCATATGAAAATTGTCTTAGGAGATTTTAATGCAAAAGTGGGGCGGGAAGATATATTCAAACCAACAAAAGGCAAATTCAGTCTTCATGAAGATAGTAACGACAACGGGGTTAGATTAGTCACATTTGCCACATCAAAGAATCTCATTGTTAAGAGCACAACATTTCAGCATAGGGATATTCATAAATACACCTGGACGTCCCCAGATGGAGAAACTCGGAACCAGATAGATCATGTATTAGTGGATAAACGCTGGCACAGTAGCATCATCGATGTTAAATCAGTTAGAGGGACAGACTGCAATTCGGATCATCATCTGGTCTGAGTGAAAATCAGACAACGGCTATCGCTTATGAGAGGAACAAATGCTAAAGATTATTCTGTAAAATTTGAATTAAAAAACTTGAAAAATGATGAAATGCGGCAAGAATACCAAATCAAAATTGCTAATAGATTTGAAGTACTGGAATCTTCAGATGACAATGTGGCAAATGAAGAAGAAACTGATATAAATAAAGAATGGGAGGCTATAAGAGATACTATTAAATTGTCAGCATCAGAAAGCATTGGTTGTTTAAAAAAGAGGCAAAACAAGAAATGGTTTGATGAGGAATGTGCCGACATTGTAAAGAAAAGAAAGCTAGCAAAAATGAAATGGTTACACGAGCCAAATGAGGTAAATTTAGAGCAATTGGGTAGTGTTAGATGGGAAACCACCAAGTTACTAAAGAGTAAAAAGAGGGAATATTTGAGAGAGAAGATTAATGATCTTGAAATGAATGCAAAAAATAGGAACATTAGAGAATTATATCAGGGAATTAGTATAGAGAAGAAAGGGTTTCAGGCTAGAACAAACATAATTCGGAATGAAAATGGGGATATGATTGCAGATTCCAGGAGTATATTAAATAGATGGAAAAGTTACTTTAATCAGCTATTAAATGTACATACAGAACAGGACATTGAGGAGGATAAGTTACAGACAGCAGAAATGCTAGTCGCAGAGCCAAGTGCATTAGAGGTTGAAATGGCGATAGAAAAATTGAAGATGTATAAAGCATCAGGTTCAGATGAGATCCCAGCAGAACTGATAAAATCAGGGGGAGAAAAATTGATGGACAAGATACGCTGGTTGCTTAGTATGATTTGGGAAAAAGAAGCTCTTCCAGATGAATGGAAAGAATCAATTATCGTACCAATTTATAAGAAAGGAGATAAAACTGATTGTAACAACTACAGGGGCATCTCATTACTTTCAACTTCGTACAAAATTCTAACAAATATATTAGTAAGCAGACTTACTCCCTATATTGATGACATTCTAGGAGATCATCAATGTGCATTTAGAAGAAACAGGTCTACAACAGATCAGATTTTTAGTATAAGACAGATTTTAGAAAAGAAATGGGAATATAATGGTACTGTACATCAACTATATGTAGACTTCAAAAAAGCATATGATTCAATTAATAGGGAGAAGTTATATAGTATCCTGCTGGAGTTCGGAATTCCTAAAAAGTTAGTTAGACTTATACGAATGTGTCTAAATGGCACAAAGAGTAGGGTGCGTGTAGGCAAACAGTTTTCAGACACTTTTGAAATCCTGAATGGGTTGAAGCAAGGAGATGCACTATCTCCTCTACTATCTAATTTTGTACTAGAGCATGCCATCAAATCTTTAGAGAATGAGGAAGGCTTACAACTAAATGGTATTAATAAGCTGTTAGTTTATGCTGATGATGTAGTACTACTGGCCTATAGCGAGGAGATACTAAAGGCCAACACGCACACACTATTGAGTAACACTAAGAAATTAGGACTGGAAGTAAATATCAGTAAAACTAAATATATGGTCACACGTAGAAATACATTATATAATGGAAATGGACAGCTAATGACAAATGAGGGAAATTTTGAGGAAGTGGCTGAATTCAAATACCTAGGAACAATAATCACAAATAGGAATGAGATGCACAAAGAAATTAAACATAGGCTCAATTCTGGAAATGCGTGCTATTATGCATTGCAGAGACTCTTGATGTCCCAACTCCTTTCAAAAAACGTTAAACTGAAAATATATAAAACTATTATTCTACCAGTTATATTATATGGGTGCGAAACATGGACTCTTACTTTAAGGGAGGAAAGGAGATTACGAGTATTTGAGAATAAAGTTCTTAGGAAAATTTTTGGACCAAAGAGAGATGAACAGACAGGTGAATGGAGAAGACTACATAACAATGAACTACATGGTCTTTATAGGAAGCCAGATATAATAAGAACAGTTAAGTCTCGTAGACTGCGATGGGCAGGACATGTTGCGCGTATGGGGAATGAAAGACGTGCATGGAAACTTCTTGTAGGAAAGCCAGAGGGAAAACGCCCAGTTGGTAGACCAAGAATGAGGTGGGAGAACGACATTAACTATGATTTGAGGGAAGTAGATTATACAGGGAATGATTGGAAAGCATTAGCTCAGGATAGGGATGTATGGAGAGCTTATGTCCGCGCGGCCATGAACCTACGGGTTCGATAGTGCCAGTGAGTAAGTAACCTACTTTTACCCGTATCTATTAACTTATATACAGTACATTACACATTATATCATATGCTGTTAGACTCCTAGACACTGCTAACTACTACGAATATTTTACAATGGTACATTTTTTATACAGGTCTCAAGTTTTATGAGTCTGAATTATCAGTTTACACTACTTATCATCATCGTCATCATCATCATCTTCCTTTTAAGTATTAGGCCCAGTGGCCCGTTACGGTCTCCCGCCATCTCCGAAAAGGTTGAGTCACAGATCTTCTGTCTCGAGGAATGTAGTGAAGAATTTGTTTTGGTATTCTGTGACGATCCATGCGCTGAATATGGGCTAGCCAATTGTTTCTGTATTCTTGGAGGTATTCAGATATAGGTACGATGTTTAACTCTCTGGATATTGTTGAATTTCTTTGGTGGTCTAGAAGGCTATAACCTGCAGTTCGTCGCAGAAATTTCATCTCTGTGGCTTTAATATGACGGTCATCTTGAGTTCTGATGGTCCAAGCTTCACTGCCATAACATATTATGTGTCTAGCGAGAACTTTATAGATTTTTATTCTTGTGTGTCTCTGCACTTTTGATGGTTTAAAAACTTGGTTCATAATTCTTAAAGCTTTATTATAGTTTTGTATTTTAAAGTATAGGCCTATATCACATTCCTCTTTATAAGTTCGATTATATCGTAAGTATTTAAATGAATTAACTTGCTCTAATATTGAATTCTGAATACAAATTTTACTTCTTATTGGGAATTTCCCTTGAAAAGGCCATAACTTTAGATTTTGTTGTTGATATTTCCATGTTAAATCGTTGGGCTATTATATTAAGATGATGAGTGAAATATTGTAATTTATCTTCATTATTGCCGAAAAGAGCCTGATCATCTGCACTACTTATAAGAAGATTATTAGTTTCATGTTTTAAATAAACAAGTTGGCATCAGAAACTGAGTTTCTCAATTGATTCGGTGTAATTTATTACACTCTTAAGATGATTATAAAAGTGTGTTTTATCGTCTTTCTGTACGTATCACCTCCGAAACAACAATAACACAAAGGAAGATCATTATACGAGTAGGTACAATTTCATTGGAATAATTAAACAGTCATTACGACACTTTATTTTTTGATTAAAGCGACGTTAGATCTGCAGTGACGCTCTGAGCTGCCTTTAACAAGTACGTCATCTGTTAATACAGAAATGCGTATTACATTTGTGTAGTCTTCTTAAAGAGTGTAGTTAACATACGATGATTATAATTTTTTTTGTAATACCACCAGGTAGTCTTTTATGACATTTCTGGCTTTCTCTCCCTGGTATTGGCGGAATTGTAATTCATGTCCTAAGTTGGAGCACCTTAAAGGCGGAGTTACGATATGGTAGGAGATGAATGATAATGAAGCGCCAGGAGTGTTCTTAACCTAAACTTAACCTAAATTCCAGACCATGGGCAACCATAGGAATAATTCCCTTTAAGGAAAAATTCCCATTGTTTGACCGGGAATCGAATCCGGCACCTTACGAACTGTAGTCAGAAACGCCGAGACCATGAGGCTTGTCAAAGATGATCATCATAATATGTAAGGGAGGAGAAAATACTATCAGTATTGAGCATAAAGTTTTTTTTTTATATTTTTTACTTTAGACAGATGAATGGAGAAGACTGCATGACAGTGAGCTACAGGATCTTTATAAAGACATCAGATGTAGTTAAGTCTCGTAGACTGCGATAAACATGTGGTGCGAATGAGGAGTGAAAGAGGAGCATGGAAACTTCTTGTAGGAAAACGCCCAGTTGGTAGATCAAGAATGAGGTGGGAGGATAAGTATGATTTGAGGGAGGAGGATTGCATGGGGGATGATTGGAAAATATTAGAAAGGGATGTATGGAGAACTTATATACATGCGGCCATGAACCTACGGGTTCGATATTGCAAAAAGGTCTGTTACTTAGAGCTACGGGGATCTGCTTGTAGGAAAATCAGAGATAAAGCGTCCAGTATTGAGACTAAGAATGAGGTGGAAGAATAACCTTAACTATGATTTGAGGGAAGTACATTATACAGCGGATGGTTGGAAAGCATTCGCTCTGGATAGGTATGTATCCGGGTAGTGAGTGAGTTAGCGACGTCTAGAGTCCTGTAATGCAATTCCAGAATCGAGTCTATGTTAAATGTCACAAGACCTACATACATTTTATTTAATTACTAAAAATTCAAAATTAAAGTCAAAATATGACATGTCATAGGAATTTTCCCCTATCAACAATACAAAACTTAATTGACACAAATATAGAAAAAAATAACAATGCACAAGTGAAGAAGATTTCTTTGTATAAATATAATCAACATTCGTATGATGTTGGCTAACATGGCGCTAGGAGTCACTTGTTCTGTAACATCATTCACAGGTGGAAACCTGACACAGAATAGCCTGATACTTTTAGCATATAAAAATCGTAGAAGAATAAGCTATATAATATTTACTATACCAGTATGATTGAACCGCTAAATAGATTCTTATTTCTATAAAAAAAATTAGCGATTTCGCGGGACAAATCATATTGGTAATAATGTTTTGATAGGTGGCGCATCGAGTTACATCTTCCCAGCGTGCCTCAGTTCAGAACGTGTGCGGTTACTGACATGTAATTAGCCATTTTGATAAATTTAATAACATCAATTACTGCATTAATATGTTATTCTAAAAGTTATAGAAATTTATGATTTTAACAGATGAACATTAATCACGATATTGTTCTCAGTGCATCCTACGTGAACCTTGTAAATAATTGAACTTTTACCGTCTCGTTGTAAAATAATGCAACATATATACCGCTTTTAAGTGAACATGTTTAGACTCGAGCCTGAATGGAGAAGGTAAGTGGATTTACTGTTTGTATTCTCAATAACAGTACCTGAACATTCCTGTCACACAGTCATCTTTTACTGTTAAACTGATAATATATTGTCATTATTGAACCCCAAGGTTCATGGACATACATTTATTTTCTCAGATAATGCTTTGCAACCGAATTGAACCGTGATCCGCTGCGACACTACCCGAGACCACACCGGTGGACCTATTTTTCATTATAAATATACTGTTATGCCTATTTTAATATAAATGAGCATGTCTTATCATATAGATGTTAAAACATTAAAATAATATAAAAAATACATCGGCTATTTTCATCAAAGATATTAAAATAAGTACCTCATACATCAGTTTCCGTCAACTAAATTAAATTTCTGTTGACCAAGTTTTTTTACAAACAGAAATTTAATTTAGTTGAGAACGACTGATGTATTAGGAATATTCCACAATACAGTGTTTCTTTTCCAACCCAAAGTGATTTGTCGCCAGACGTTCCTGTCCAAAGCATCTCCTTCCCTCAAATTTCTACCTTCCATACTTCTCCTCACTCCATCTATCCAACGTTCTGCAGGTCTCCTCTTCCATTAGTTTTCCAATTAAGGATCTTCTTTCAGATATTTTATCACATAACCTCAACTGAGCTTCACAAGTATTGACTATTGGAGATTTTATTTAACAGACTTGGAATTAATACACAATGAGCATACATTGTTAACTAATCCCTTCAGAGGAGTCCAAAATGAAGCAGAGGAAAGAACTTAGTAAAGATTAAAAAAAAAGAAAGTGATTATAAATTTAGCTGTGAGATGTTACTTACGTGAAATAAGTTTTGACGTCATTAAGCCTGTTAACTATGTAGTTGATACAAAACAGGTTCATAGCGAGTAATGGGAAGTGTCGTAACTTGGTTAATTATTCCCATAGTTTAGGAGCATTTTACATGAAAACACAGGCGAATGGAGAAGACTGCATAACAGTGAGGTACATGATCTTTACAGGAAACCAGAATATAATAAGAAGAGTTAAATCTCGTACACTACGATGGGCAGGGCATGTGGCACGAATTGTAAATGGGAGATGGACATGGAAACTTCTTGTAAGAAAACCAGAGGTAAGCGGTTCAGTAGGAAGGCCAAGAATGAGGTGCGAGAATTATATTGACTATTATTTGAGAGAAGTGGAATATATACGGGATGATTGGAAAACATTAGCTCGAGATAGGGATGTATGGAAAGCTTATGTGCGCGCAGACATAAACCTACGGGTTCAATAATCCCAATCAGTTAGTAACTTATTCATGATCCCGCACTGTAGCTGAGTTAGTCCTCGTGTTGAGTGGAGAAAAAGTTCTCTCATGGAGTGTGGGACTGAACACCGAGAGGTTCCAGTTGTAACACCTGGGGGGACATGACACTATGGATCTACTGCCTAGAGCAGATGTGTCCAATCTCTGGACTGATATACCCGGATGTGAGCCTAGCAGCTGACTGAAAGAGCAAAGGCCTTCTTGACCTGTTGCGCATGGAGTTTATTTAACATATTTCTAATTGATTTGAGGCCATTCGAAAGAAATCTTGAGATCTATTAATTTATATAAGACATTTTTAAAACACTTTTTATATTTGTTCTTTATGGATGTTTCAGAAGTTAGATTGGATTTAGAATTTTCAGTTTACAGTCTATTTATTAGAGTAATACATAAAAGGGCAGGTCTATAAAGTAGCCACGCGGTCAATAAATACCGTGGCGCCTCTCTTTGTCCTAACAGGTTTAATGTCAAATACTCGTAATTTCTTCTCGTTCCTTAAAGTAAAAGTCCACGTTTCGCATCCCTATAATATGACTGGAAGAATAACAGTTTTATTATATTTTCAGTTTAATTTTTTTCCAGAGAGAGTTGCGACGACAAGAGTTCAAGTAATACATAATAGCACGCATTTCCAGAATTGAGCATATGTTCAATTTATTTGTACACCTACCGTTTATTCCTTCTAGTAATTACTGTTTTTTGGTAATTACACTTATTCAAAATTTTCCTCATTTCTTATCAATTGCCCATTTACATCATATAAAATTCTATTCATATTTTTTATTGATAACGATATACACTTTTTTGTAGTTTCAAGATGATATTTTTGCAACGTGTGTACTATAAGGTGCATTAAAACACTAAATGACGACAAAAGACGTACGAATATACAAAATAATTTGAAACAAACGAAAAGAAGAAAACCTAAACTTCCTTGTTAGCCTACTGTTGTTGCTGTTGTCAATTTCACGTTTGAAACAAAATATTGGACATCCCTAAACAACTTAGGTAAACAGTAACTCTATGCGTAGCGCGTGGGAAGTGGCAATGCGAGTCGATCAGAGATTACAAAAATATAAACTCTATGATGCTGACTGACATTTTCGTTGTGTTTTGTTTGCATTTATAACCTTATAAAAAGTAACGTGATACCAAAGGCCCGAAGGCCATGGGGGTGGTTAGTTAGGAAGTTAAGGCTCCCACCTTTTTTCTCGACAATCGGGCACTTTATGGCAGCCGGTTTTGTGTAGCCCTGCGTGACGGCCGCCTTTACCACAAGAACAAGCGTCTGGTACTTCATTTTCCGTTAGACGCTGAGGCGACCCCAGGGCCATAGTGCCGCCAAGAGGGTTTGGGTCCAGTTTTTTAAAAATCCTGACCCCAACGGGACTTGCAACCCTCGACCCTCCGGCTTGTAGCTCAGTGCCTTAACCACTACGATTAGGCGCGCCCCTTTATAACATTATAGAGGAGTTTTAATTTTTGTTTAATCATCGACATCTCCTTCCATTGACAGCCGAGCAGAGAAACATCTGAAAACGGGAAAGTAATGTTTCACAAACTGGGATTCTTAATTTTGAGCAGTTCCATATGTGACTGGACTTTACAAATACACTTTTGCCTGGAAAATGCTTCCAAAAATATTACAATTGGTTGAAATTAGAGTTGTTATATACGTGATATGATAGAGGAAACGGGTCTGATCTAAGATTGTACATAAATATACAACTTCTGAAGAAAAAAACATGTTATTTATTATCTATCAAAGTATGTGTGACTGACTGACATAAATGTCAACTCATCATGCAGCTTAAAGGGCTCCTCTACATCATTCCTATGAACTGTGATCCTTAATTCAAATTTTACAAAAAATACCGTTCGAAGGGGGCATATTTCAAGTAACATTTTTAATGAAAAAAAATAAAACCTAAATCACAATTAATACCGATGTTATGACCTATATGTGATGTGTGACTGACTGACATTATTATGTGACGGACATCTGAATTTTATTTAGAATTTCAAAATGCAAATATTACACAAATGTAATAAAATACTATGAAACTAGATAAACACCTTCGGTAACATAGATTAATATAGAACTGCAAATACTTTATCAATTCTACAAAAATTGTTAAATTAATTTTGCTGTAAAATAAATATTAATTTAAATCAATAATGTAATTAAATTAACTCGCTTACCACGTACCATTTTAAATTATATAAAATAACGAAACTATTAAATACTTAATAACAAAGTGCCTTCTCTACTGTTAAATATACCTACTAAAATTGTATGCATGTGTATGTACGCACCATAGCCGAGTGGTTAAGGCAAGAAGCCTTGGCGCAGTCCTATGGAACTTGCGCTGATTCGAGTCCCCATGGGGAAGACATTTTCTCATTGCATTTCGGCCAGTATGGGACCGGTGCCCACCTAGCATCGTGAAGCATTGGGTAGCTATAATATGTAACGACTCCAGGTTGATAAGACCAACTATAACGGCTGGGTGACCCGACATGCTGACCACATGTTACCCCTACACTGTCTTATGATCGTCTAGCTCTTTGATTAACACATGTGGACGTGAGGCCAGCAGTCGGTTGGTAGACCAAGGGCTTTCTAGGCCTGTCGCGCTTGGAGTGGAGTTTATTACAGTTTATCTGATGTAAGATTTAATATTTTTGATATCTAGATTGAACCACTGAAATAAAAAAGTTTAAGCTTTCCAGAATGTATACACATTCTTAATAAGTTAGTTATTTATCAGAGTGCATGTACTTTCAAAACAAATTATCGTAAATCGCATTAGTAAGCTGTAGTTAGTAAACAATTGCTGACGTAGGAAACATAAATCTGATGACTAACATCATAACATCGCTGAATTCACTTCCACCCTATGTCAGAGACTGCCAAACTTTACCATCTTTCAGAAATAAATTGAAAATAAAATCACTAACAAAAACAACTCACTAATACTACTTTTTAAGAATTAATAATGCGTTTTTGCATTATTTAATAAAAATAGACTTGGGATTTGTTAATATATTTACCTAATGCCTTGTATAAAAAGCGTAGATTAATTCATTGTAGTTTATTACTTTCTTTATATTTTTTTTTCTTTTCTTTTTATGCATAGTAGATTCGAGCTGTTATTCCTTTTTTTATTCATTGTATCATTAATTTAATTTTAATTGTATTTAGTTTCATTCTATTATTAGACATTAATTTCATTATTATTCAATATGACAGATAATTAATTGTTCAATGACTACTATTGTAACTTTTTTTTTGTATTCATATGTACCATGTTTGTCCTGTTTAATATGACTATTATTGTAATTTTTTTGTATTCATGTGTAACATATGTTTGTCCTGTTTTATATGACTATTATTGTATTTTTTTGTATTCATATGTAACATATGCTTGTTCTGGTGAGTGGAAGAGAAGGCCACATGGCCTTAACTCCACCAGGCTAAATAAATCTATTCTAAATCTATATAAACATTTCACCGCTAACTTGACTTGTCCCATTAATATAAATAATGTTTCCTGTCACGCATGAAGTCCCACGCTGTAACTGAATGGTTTCAATCAAGATGTCTCAATAGAGAGCGCTCACTCGAATCTCCATGAGAGAATAAGTTTTCTCATGGAATTTCGGCCACAATTGGATTGGTGCCCGCCCAGAATCAGGAAGAATTTGGGCAGCTACGTAGTTAGCGGTTGCGGTCGAGAAACCCAGCCATAACGGCTGGAGTATCCGACATGCTGACCACATGTCACCCTATATGTTGGTTAGACGATTGCCCACCTCTGTGATTGATATACTTGGATGTGACATTAGCAACCAAGAGCTTTCTAGGCCTGTCACGCCATTCAGTTTTTTAAACACACGAACTTATGAATTTGTTGCACTCATTGTTTGACAGTTGTGCGCACTCTATAACATACGGTCCAACGCTTTCACGCTGTATACGTAATGAGTCTGTGATAGATGCAAGATATTCAAATTATTTTTCTAAAAATTTATTTCCTTCTTCTATGTCATTTTCTGACTTCAGTTATTTGGTTGGTTTTACAGCTCACATTACATAATTCTGCACCATTTTGTATCTTCATTCCTGATTTTTCATATATTCGTGCCATCCTTTTTACTTGGCCGCCAATCGCATCTATAGCCACCTTTCCATTGTACGATTCAAAGAAATTCCATTTTATGTCAAAATTCAAATATGCAAGTAAGCAGTGTCACATTGCTAAATGTATAGGCCTATTTCTATTACCAGCTGCTCCATCTGAAAATTTGTATCACCTCAAGTTTTGGAAGAAATCACTATAGTTCAGAAAAACACTTTTCTCTCGGAAACATCTATAGCACACTTGCTATGTGTCACATAACCTGACACTAGAACAAAGTATTTCTTTTGGTCTTCTCTGTCACCTTCCATCTAAGCTAGACAACAGCAGTTAATATTGAGATATGCTAATATTCCAATCTATTGCCTGGATCTCATTTTGTTCTTTGTAGGTATAATTTTCTGAGAAATCAACAAATATGGCTGCTTCGTTTACTGCGACCTTTTTCCTGAATATATTTAAATGCTTCCCCTAACTCTCTTTTAATTCAAATTGACACACAAATCCATTCATATTAATTCTACCCGATGGCAGGTATTTCACTGCAATCATAGCATTTCTATGCTATTCTTTGCAACTTTACTAGGGAATGGTGCTTTCCACACCGGTGAAGGATGATGATGATATTGATTATGATGGCAGGATGATTCTCTTGGACCGTTGGGCCTTAGGCTTCCTGACATTTGTCTTATAGGTGAGGAAAAACCGCGAAAAAACCTCACCCAGGAGCCTGTCCTGACCGGGAATCGAACCCGGGCCCGCTACGTGACACGACAGCACGCTACCTCGAGACCACAGCTGTGGACTGACACAAAAAAGGGTCGGTAATTATTTATGTGGGGGTACGCCATAGCGTAGTGGTTAAGGCACTGAGCTACAAACTGCTGAGCCGAACAGTCTACCAGATTTCCTAAACCATGTTTATGTTAATCCTCAGCGGAGTGCAGCAAGCAAGTGACTGCACTGTGCGTATTAGCATATATACGATAGAACAAAAAGTCAGTCAGTCACGGGACACTACGTCTTACCCTTATCACAAATATGTAAAATTTCAAAATTTGAATCGAAACAATGATTAAATTGGAATAGATGGTTAGCATATTTTGAATTTTCTAAATTTCAATGATCAAGGATGGTCCGAAAACAATACCAAGGCATATATTCTATAATCAGATAGCTAAAGATATAAAAAAGAAAACTTTAAATGATGATATTGTTATTACACGAGTAGATGAAGGACAAACTTTAATAGCTTTAAATAAGGATGATTATATCTCTAAAACTGTAGATTTTCTAAATTCAGATAATTTTCAAATTATTGATAAAGACCCAACAGAGAAATTAATATCAAAAAGAAATTATAAATATTTATAAAAATAGTATAATTTTTAATAACTTTTTTGAATACTCTATAATACAAATGAATCCCCAACCACCCAAACTGTACTCCCTAGTTAAATTACATAAGGAAAATTATCCTATTAGACCAGTAGTATCCTTCATAAGTTCTCCATCATACAAAATGTCTAAAAAGCTAATAAATATAATTTCATCTAATACCAAGTTCAATCCAATTTAAGTATAAAAAACTCTATTGAATTAATTGACAATATAAAGAACATTGATTTGCCTAATAACTTAATTTTAGTTTCTTTTGACGTAAAGAATCTGTTTCCCAGTATACCTACTATTGATGTAATAGAGATTATTAATAGAATGTTACTAACTAATAAAGTGTATGGTTTTGTAGTTGCAGAAATATTACACACTCTTAAAACATGCTTACATCAAAATTACTTTGAATTTAATAACAAATTGTACATAGCTAAAGATGGTTTGATTATGGGTGATCCGTTGGCCCTCTTTTGGCAGAGATTTTTACGGATGACTTAGAACAAAGCATACATAAGAATGTATTAGCTAGAAATGTTCTATTTTGGTATTGTTATGTAGATGATGTCATAGCAGGCTTCACAGGAACCAAAAGACAATTGAATTCCTTTTTAAATTTTATTAATAACATTCACAGAAGTATTAATTTCACAATGGAATTAGAAACAAATAATAGTATAAATTTCTTGGATTTATCAATAAAACACATTGATAATAAGTTTGAGTTTGGTATCTTTCACAAACCATCTCATACTGATACCACTATCCATAGTTCTTCTCTTCACCCATATACTCATAAGATGGCAGCCTTTAATAGTTACATTCATAGACTTTTAAATATCCCTCTTTCACCCTTGGAATATAATAATGAATTGAATATTATTAAACAATTGGCTGTTAATAATGGCTACGACCCTGAAATTATAGAATGTTTAATTAAGAAGGTTCATTACAAAAAAGCAATTAACAAAGTTTTTCCTTTACCCAAAGAAAACATAAAGAAATATGTCGTAATGTCATACATAGGCCCACTTTCAAATAAAATATCTAAACACTTTAAAAAGTTGAACATTAATGTGGCATTTAAAACTAATAAAACTCTACAAAATATAATAAAAAACAATAAAACCAAAACAAAAAAAAGAAAATTATCAGGTGTATATAAATTGAAGTGTGGCACATGTGACAATGTCTATATAGGACAAACTGGTAGACCTTTTATCTCTCGGATAAAGGAACACATGAGAGCATATAACAGAAATTTAGAAAATTCAAAATATGCTAACCACCTATTCCAATTTAATCATTGTTTCGATCCAAATTTTGAAATTTTACATATTTGTGATAAGGGTAAGAAGTTAGATCTTTTGGAGGCTGTAGAAATTAATAAATTTAAAAAGTAGTAAAAAACTGTTAAATTCTCAACTTGATTTGAATGAATCCCCTTTGTTAAATTAAAAAATTTAAATAAATATTGTTGTATTGTTGCTTAGATCAGTTGGAACACAATTCATAATTTGTTAACATGTCTGAAGAAGGTACAGTGTACCGAAACAGCTGTCACTGAATTATATAATAAATATGAAAATCAAATAAAACTACGTTTTATTTAATTTAATTAATAAATATGGATTTTCATCAAGTAAACACCAACTCAATTGATTATTTAATTTGTATAAAATTATGCAACAATATACACAAAATAAATTATGGTTATGCATGATTTGTTTTAACTCCAGTCAGACGCATTTAAATAAGCTGGCATGACTAATTTAATTTCACTAATTAAGGGGTTAACCTCTCCCTTTATAGGCACTACTTTTAAGTCTCTTATGTCACCCGGACACTTGTCAGTAGAGCATGTTTAAACTTTGGAACATGTACAAACTCAATCTGGGTCCACCTCTGAGACACGTCTTTCAATCACACATCTATACAGAAATGGCGAACACGTCAATGTCCAGATTGCGTTTTGGTACTAAAGTTTGCCCACATTTGTCTAAGAAGTGGAGCAGAAATCTCCCAAACATTGATCGAATCCGGGCGACTTCCACGCAACGTTTCACATAACAATTAAAGTTTCTAGTTAAATTAAAGTTTATTTTCTGTTTCCCAAAGTGAATATGGACTATTATAAAGATTGTCAAATGCTCATATCTGAAATTATTGTAGAATATGAACAAAACCATACGTAACAAAGAACTGTTTTACATTTTAGTAAAAATCCAACACCACGCAGATGCATTAGTTATTACGTAAGTTACTTTTATTTTGTGTAATTAGTAACCAAAGCGTCATCAGCATCATCATCCGTCACTAATTAGGCATTTTTAGACCTGTTTCGGTCCCATCTAGCAGTCTTTTAAGAGGTCTTCCTGGTCGACGATGTTCCTTTGTGTTTATATTGCATCATTTTGTTTAAAATTCTTGAATTATCCATTCTTTTTTGCATGTTCTAGCCAGTTTAATTTATATCTGTTGAGCTTCTCTTCTACTGATTCTACTTCTAATTCTTCTGAAATGTCTTCATTATTTTTTCAATCCGCTGTTCTTCTAAGAAATTTCATTTCCGTTGCTTTGATTCTACTCATGTTTCTTTTTCTTAATGTTCAAATGTAATTTCCCTAGAAAAGGGCGGGTAATGCTGAAGTATTATATATATATTAATTCTTGTGAATTTTTGCATTAATTTAGCTTCTAATATATAGTTTATTATTTCTATTAAAATATATATACAGTCAATATGCCCATTTCACCAATTAATGTTTAAAAAGGTCAACAAGTTTCCACAGCCAAGCTGTCATTCTCAAGACCAGATATTGACTATTGAGTCAATTCTGGTCTTGAGAATGACAGCTTGGCTGTGGAAACTTGTTGACCTTTTTAAACATTAATTGGTGAAATGGGCATATTGACTGTATATATATTTTAATATTTGATCACCAAGAAGATCACTTGTGTATTAAAATATTATTTCTATGATTTGGTGAATTTATTGTTCACATATGTTTATTTTGTTAATATATTTTACAACATAAATAATTGAAATGTTGTACTTGTTATAGGCATTGGTTATTGTATATTATATATTATGATGGCCGGATGATTTTCGGGGACCGTTGGGCCCAATGCTTCCTGACATTTGTCTTACAGGTGAGGAAAAAGCCCGAAAGAACCTCACCCAGGAGCCTGCTGGGTGACAAGGCAGCACACTACCTCGATATCACAGCGGGGACTATATTATTATATTCCACCATTAAAATTAAATTAAGGAATATATTTTGATAAAATACTAAATATATCTAGAAGTAGGTTAGATTGCAAAAAAAAAAGTGTACATCCGAATTTATAGGTAATTTTGCTTTCAAAATGAAACTTAGACATGTCCAACAATAAAACATAAATAATTACAAAACTTGCATCAATAAATCTGAAAAATAACAATTTGTAAAGAACTACTTCACGATCCGCCTCCATTAGTTACATCGAATTGATATCTAAAATGCAACGCTGAGCGATGTTCTTTTTTTCATTGCACATGAATACATAAAGTACAATAGAACGCGAAACGGAGAGTTATAATGCACATCCGACGATACGTTTACAAAACGTGTGTTACCTATATAGTTAGGTTTACATGAATGAGGGTACTCTATAGATTAGTGTGAGTTATTTACCGGAGGGTAGATTAATTTTATCTTGTTGGGTTTAGGTGAATGCAAGTTAGTTAGATGAATATAAGATGAATGTAATTTATTTCATTACGTTCAATGGATTAATTTAATAAAAGAGCCGCTGCTTATTTTCGAGGGATGCGTACGATGACGTATCTATTATTATCGAAAATCGATTAAATTAACAGACGTTTATTAGGATTCGTCAAGATTTTGAAGTGAATTTTCTTAAATTTTAATTTCTTTATATATAATTTTAGAAACACGGCAATTTTATTAATATAAATATTTATTCTATTTTGCCTCTCAACTAAATAAAAATCTGGCCATGCTTCCATCCTGGACTAACATCTGAATATCGGAACTGGCTTCAATATCACAATGTCCACCACATTTATCCAGAACTTCTAGAAAATAGTACTTTATAAATTGTTTTCCTTCTTTGTTTCTGGATGGTCAGCAATTTGTTTTCATGTGTTCATATGCGATGTACTTAAGCTTCATTTTAAAACAAGACTTATGTGAATATTAAGATGTTTACTTTATGCGCCGAACCCTGGAATTATAATGGAAGAGATAACATATTTAAATCTTAGCAGAGTTCGTTTTTCTTCTTGGGTCATCGGTGTATCTCTGGGTAGAGTCGTTGCCTCACATGCAGCTGCCTCGTATTCAATATTCGATCGTGACAAATTTCCTGGTGAAAACATGTCAGGTTCTCTCCTCGCCTGTAAGATAAATATCGGTTAACTTTAAAGTCAAAATGATCACCGAAAATCATCTGCCACCACAATCATCATCAGGTTCACCTTATTTAGTGTAAATGAATGAGTGAATGGTGCATTTTGTCTAAAATATTCGTTTTGTTTATCCCTGGAACTGATCTGATCACGCATCCAGAGAGGCCCTCCATTTCTTTGTGTAATAAAAAGTATGTAAGTGATCCAGAGCTAGAAATCCTCTCACAACAGGTAGCGTCCATGTGGACAAGTACATGTAAGGGAATCATTAAACTAAGATATCAATGTGTGTGTATATGTGTGTGTGAGTGTGCTGTTATGAATTTTTGCCACGTAATTTTAATAAAGTAAGATCAAATGATGAAAAAATATATTAGTGCTATTGGAAAGAAGATGAGTTCAAGAAACGAATTCTCGCAAAATAGTCTGAAAAAATTGATTTTTATGTAAAACAAAATTAACAAGCTCAAATTATAATTACGCTGGTTTGTACAGAAAAACGAAGATAGGAAAAATTTGTCTTCTGAAGAAAACCTATTTTTGAATTAAAGGTTAGACTCTTGTAGAGAATTTTATAAAGTAAAAACAAAATATTTATTAGATAGTGTCTTCAAAAAATTGTAATTTGCGTCATGATATGGGGCACATAGTACCAATTTGGATGTGTATTTTACATTTTATTCAAGGTAATATTAGAAAAATCGTGAAAGTTGAAATAAATGTGTTACAGAAATAATGTGTTTATGACACGATTTGTAATAATTGTATAAAACTTACTTAATTATAAACTATAAATTTGTTTATTTTAACACGTATAATATCTACTGTAAATTTCCTTTGTAAATCAGGTTTATAATTAGAGACGGAACATACGGCGGCCCCGTGGTGCACGTGGTTAGTCAATCACACATCACTTCTAGGATCTGAATTCTCATCTCGATCTGTCGATATGAGGATAGATTTTTAGATTTAGATTTATTTAGCCTGGTGGAGTTAAGGCCATGTGGCCTTCTCTTCCACTCACCAGGACAAACATATATTACATCAGAATATAACAATCTCAATTAACTCTAATATTAAATATTAAATAAAAATTTGATCAAAAGGATAATATCTATTATATTACGATCTATAATGCAACCAGTTAATGTTAGTTAAAATTAAGACTAAAACTGATAATAAAATGTATACAAACAAGACATATTAAATTGTCCCTGTCTAATGTATATAAAAAACTAACAATAGTAATGAGATATAGAAAACTTCTTCCTTCCAAGTATTAGGCCAAGGCCTGTTACGATCCTATAGAAAATTTTCCCTCCAGCGTTTGAGGGAAATTCTCGTATAAGACTTGAAAGCATAACAATAGTCCCTTCGTTTGGTTGCCGGCCAAAGGAAGGCAAGACCAGTGATGGGGCTGCCATCTTATAGCGTCTGGTCAGGCTTTTCTGGAGAAGAAAAGAAAATAAAGGAATGAAGAAATGGAAGAAAGGAAAGGAAAGACTCCCTAGCCCTCGGATGCCCTAATAGCGTTGGGGTCAAAAAACAAGAGTTAACCAAGAGAGGTTAGGTAGTAAAGTTAAAAGAGTGCAAAACACAAGTAAGTGGAAGAAATGTTTTGCACAGCTTGGGCACCTTGTGGTCGCCATCCACATATCCCCTAGATGATGACCCATGAGGGGATATAGAAAACTAATTTTACCATTATACAATATTTTTAAAAAATTGGTAATATGGCCGGGTGGGAGAAGAGTGCCTTTTTATTTACGCACTTTAACAGTACATAATTGGAATACATATTAATCAAATACCATATTTAACATATTTAAGTCTGGGAAAGTAATTATCGTTTCTTTATTTTCTCGTAAATATGAAAATAAAGTGGGACTATTTCCTGTCATGACCACGAATGTTACAACAGTTCTTAATTCTAACCAGCGATAAACCACCGATTATCACACCGATGACCACAGATATACCACCGATGAACAGTGATAAAACACATATGACCACAATGTTAATACCACATTGTGTACATTTAATCATATCTGTGGCTTCAACAAATTATGTCCGAATTTGTCTTTTACATATTTAACCGCGTAAAATAATAAAAAGGGCGTTCCCTGGAATTCACCTACGTTAGAGTAATTGATTTAGTTTCCATTAAATGATTTAGGTTTGGTTAGCTTTTAGTTTCCTTGCATTTTAAATCTGATTTAATATGTAACGTAAATGACCTCTTCATATCTGTTATTCTATGGAAAATTCAACATGTCTGACGATTACAACGTAAAATCATATTTCCACTACTTCATTTCATGATACGTTTCAATATTTTGACGATGGTAAAATTCCACAGCTAAATTGTATCATTAACACTTCGTAGTACTTTAAATTACAACAAAAGTGGCATAAGTCGCATAAGTAAAAAGCTGGTCTTGTACAACACCACCGTTATTCTTAATATTATTTTCATAACTAATTAAATTTATTAATTGTTAAAAGAATATTATCAGTGAGGTGTATAAGTTAGTTTGTTATTAAATCATTTTTTAATTTGTTTTTGAAGGATGTTATAATTTGACAGTCTGTGACATAGGGCGGGAAGGAATTCTATATTTTTGTAAGTGAGACCGTAAAAGATAATGAATAATATACAGTGTGATGAGGAGGGATATAAAGGACAATGTGCTGATGGAATCGAGTATCAAGATTATGTGTGTCGGATAGTCTGATGAAGCGGCGTGATAAATAATTAGGCGATGATGTGTGAAGTATTTTATAGAGAAGGGATAAGGAATGGACAGTTCTACGATCTCTTAGACGAAGTCACGATAATTGTTCCAGGGACGGTGTAGCATGGTCAAATTTGCGAATACCACAAATAAAACGTGCGCAAGAATTATGAACACATCGAAGTCTTTGAGTGGAAATAATATTTAAGTCTGTAAAAAGAGTGTGACAATAATCAAAATGGGGCATTGTAAGTGTTTCTACTAACATTTTCCTAAGAGCGAATGGCAGACAATTTCTTACGCGATTTAATGAATGTATTATTGAGAAGACTGTTTTGCATGTATGGCTTATTTGTGGTATTCCAATTTAAGTTGTTGTTAATAAATACTCCTAGAATATTTAGTGTCTCACTATAAGGGATTTGAACTCCATTTAGTGACACATGCGAGACTGTGTTTAGGTGAAACATAGAAGATTGTCTCTGGTGACTTTCTAGGATTTAATGTGACAGTCCAGGATTTAACTGTCCAAGTCGGTAGTGAGTCAAGATCCTCGTTAATTTTGGCAACAGCGTCATTTAGAGAATATTTGTCTGTGTGGATGTAGTTTTGCATGTCATCTGCAAATAAATTATGTTTGCAATACTTTAGGGAGTAAGATATGTCATTTATGTAGATTGAAAAAAAGCAAAGGTCCTAGAATCGAACCCTGTGGAACCCCAGCTTTACAAAAGGACCAAGAAGAACATAATGCATGATTTTCTACAACGAATTGCTGGCGCTCATGAAGGTAGGAATTGAACCATTGCGTGGCACTATCAGAGAGTAAGAGGTTTTTAAGTTTATGCAACAATAAGTCCAAGTCTACCGTGTCGAATGCTTTACTAAAGTCCAGTAATGTAAGAATGGTAAGTTTTCGATTATCAGCAGCTTCGCGTATGTCTTCGCAAATACTTAGTAGAGCAGTATTTGTATTGTGTCCTGTCCTGAAGCCTGATTGAAATTGATCTAGAAGGTTGTATTCATTTAGATAGTCAGTCAGTTGTTTATGGACTAATCGTTCCAGAGCTTTTGAAAGGGTAGGTAAAATGCTAATGGGTCGAAAGTAGTTCGGAGTTGAGGGAGTTTTAACTTTAGGCAGTGGGCGTACGAGGGCTTGTTTCCACAATGAGGGATATGTAGAAGTTTGTAGTGAGGAGTTAAAAATATGAGTTATAGTAGGTAGTATAGCGTCGATTATTTTATTCAGTAAAGTAATATTTATACGGTGAGTTCCTTCTGCTTTGGTTCTTATTCGCATGATGGCTTTCTTTACGTCGTAGTCTGTAACATATGACAAGTGGAAATGTTATTTTCAAGTGATAATTCATTTATTGTTTGTTCTTGATATAGGTTTCTCTCGGGGTTTTTCCCGCATTCCTCCTGCAAAAAACGTCATTCCACAACTTGTCCTTACTCATGTTATTTATTTCTCATGTTGCTGTGACAGGCTGTTCAACGAGTGTCACCGGACAATGTAGAGTGTTTAAAGTTGCCGGATGTTAATGGAGATACTTTTTCATCGTCATAGAACTCGAAATATCCAATACAGCAGTTTGTAACTCTCTAAAATACTCAAGATTACGTGGTTTTTAACTTCCAGGTTTTCCCGATTTTTACGTACGTTCACTTTTTTAATCAGTTGGTATACATTTTAACAATACTTAACATAAAACTCAACAATTTAAGTACTTTTATTATTGATTCCATAAAAGTGACCAAGTTACGTACTACATTTTTTAAAGAATCCTAAACCCTGAAAACTAGTAAAGTGCACTGCTTTGGATTACAGAGAATAAACCAAGTACTTTACAGCACTTTTTTTAAGTAATTACCTTTCTTGTACAAAGGCATTCCACATAAACGGAAGAATGGAATCTAATCTCCAAACATATTTAAAAAAATGAATATAATTAAGTATAATTTTTTTATAATAGTAAAATGAAAGTAGGAATGTTTATGCATTCCTTTACTTTTAATCCTTATACTCCCTTTTAAGAATTTTCAAAACCCGTACATTTTTCATATATTTAAAAAAAAAATGTTTCCCTTCTAAACCAGAACTTTATTTATAACATATTTTCCTTTTCATTAATATAATTCTTACAATACTATTACGGAATAGAATTCAGTCTTTAAAAGCAATTACAGACATATCGATATGCGATTTGTGAAATAATTATTGTCCAAACACATTTGTGATTGTAGTTTATGTAGTAATTATTATCCAACAATTTGTTACTACAGTTTTTTTTAATACAACGTAACAATCAGGCCGGCATTAATATTAGTCTTAGGAAAACAGTGACATTAGGGAACCTTGGTGCGTATTAAGAGGAAAGAATATAATTAGAGGATCAAGTTTTACGTCATCTAAATTTATGTTAAGTTAAATGCGTACATTCGTTTTCGCTTCCAAATTAAATTTTCAGTATTTGTTAAAAAATATACATATCAATAAGACAGTTTCCTTCGATTTTCCGCGTCTTGGATATATATATGTACGAGTATCTTGGCATTGTCAGACGTGAGGCAGATAACAGTTCTTACAGTGTAAAAGTTACATTCTATATGAATTGTATCCTCATTTATGCTTCTTTTATTATATCCCTTTTATTTCTTGACTTTTTATCAGCTGCTGCGTTGCGCAAGTGGTTAGAAAGCATTGCCCTCAAATTCTGCGACCCGAATTGATGTCTCAGTCAATCCATATGGGCTTCGTGGTGTCGAATCGGAAGCAGGTGGATTTATTTTGGTTGTCTCCCGTTTACCTCTGCCGAACACTTCATTATACCACTCTCGAGTCAATCAGTTCATTTCATATCATCCCTCGACCTTCCATTCGCCGGTCACAAGTGAATGATATTTTACTTGACTTTACATTATTAGCAGAAACTCAAACAATGCAATTTTATTCATAACTAGCATTTTTATGATGTGTATAATGCGTAATTTAGATGTTTATAGTAGCGCACAATATATTTCATAACTTGCATTAATTAGGTATTATTTTAGCTAATCAATTCAGTTACAACCACGCTGTTACGCTACAAGCCGAAGGTTCTGACGTCTGCAAATTAAACTAACTAAAGTTACACATACAATACTAAATATAAATTCATTATATATCTAATTCTCATCAACGGGTTCTACTCCTGATCGGGTCTGGATTTTTAAACTGGCCTAAACATTCTGACCGAAGCTGAAGAGCAAAACATTTTGACTTTCTGATTCGACAAATGGATCGCGACGCTAATAACAACCTGAGCTGTTAAATATCCAACACATTCAGAGTCACATTTTTTCACGCGAAACGAAACCCAAAGAAGGCAATGTTATTCACTTTCTATGTTTACCACCCGCTTAACAAGGACACACACGTGCAGGACGTACCAAGTCCACATTTTGAATCTGTTATTAAATTAAACTTGTAAAGTTCACGTGTAAAACTGTCTTCATCAATCTGTTACTTGAACATCACCAACATTTTGTTCACCGTCAGTCAAGTTCGTCCTTCAATTCCAGGTAGCCGAGTTCGATTCCTGGTGGAGTACGAAATTTAAATCTCTATGTACGAGCCTAGATGTGGTGTACTTGTTTTTGCATTTATAAAAAATGGTAATAAAAACAGAAAGTAAAAGAGAATTGAAAAACAGTAAAAGTTGTTCAAAGCAGAATCGCATGAGACCATTTTTTTCCACATTAGACAACATTCTGCATTATAAAAAAAAAACAAAAGATATTAACCAACCTTAGATTATAGAGCACCGTATATGTCTTTTATGTACCTTGGATTAATTGTAGTTCCGCTGCCGTTGGAAAGTGAAGTGTAGTATGTACGAGGACTTTGACGGTAATGAGCAAAAAAAAAAAAACAGTCCGTTTCGTCAGCGTTAAAAATCTCTCTTAGGCTCGTATCCTGAAATTAAAGTATGCAGTTTCGGTTTCCACTAACTGTACTTTCGTCCACATCCTTTGATTCCCCGCAAATTTCATTCCACACAACATTGTGTCGTCTTTTAAAACTGTTCACAACCAACCTGAAGATGCCTTGAAACCGTTAGTCCCTAGGGATATAGCAAGAAGCTAGAATTTGACTTTGGAGCATAAGTCCGGAAATTTGGAGATTTTTTGATCGTGGACTTGTAAAACACACCTAGTTGACTTTTTTCTTTTGCTCTTCATTTTACCATTTCCTTGCATCCATTAATTCGTTATTTTTGCTTTGTGCTTTAAAATCTCAGAACATTTTTTTTCCACATTTAAATTTAGTCATTATTTCGCGTACTGAGAGTTTTTCTTTACCTTCAATCACTTTCACTTTTTTGTTTAATGATACATACGATTTAGTCATCTTTAATCCGTAAATTCAGGAGGATATCTGTGTTAGATACGTATTCAATCCGTCCCGGATCTTAAATTAATTTAAGGTTTTATAGAGCACTGGTTATTTGTAAAACCGTTGTTAACACGCCAAATATTTATCAAACAAACCTGTATTTCGCTAAACGGGTGTATAGTGAGGCCGAAAGAAAATTCCAAGTACAGATATAAACTCTACTTTTACCCGGAGCGGGCGGCAGCATTAATAATCACTTCTTGTTAATTCACCTAACGGGATTTCAATGAAGTGCAAACTAATTTATTTCTCTCTGTATCTTTCCGCCTTATATTTTTTTTATGAATTGTGTATAAATATCCTTCCGTTTTTCGTTGGAAAGATTCTGTTTTATTTAATATAAATACACGTAAAATTACTATTATTTTGCCGGGACCAATACATTTGTTCACATTGGACAGATTTCCGTATTATTGACGTTCCGGATTAAACAAGTTTTACTGTGGTATGTAATATAATACCTAGGATATGTGCGATGAGATCCAAGCTTATTGGGTAAACAACAATGACTTAATAATTGTATTAATTACTTACAAGTATAATACATTTTAAGGATCGTATTTGAGTCCTGTAGTTCCAAAAATGTCTTCTCTATTTTTATATTACTTCACATAGCAGTATTATATTCCCAACTATATAGGTCAAGTGTAGAAGCTAATTTGTTCAGAGAAGCTTTTATTTTAATTTTGAAATTGGAGATGCCACATTTTAGAAACAACATAGTTGGATATGGCAAAATTTGAACAAATACAGAAATCTTTAATTTAAAATAAATATTTAAATTCAACACTTCACATGAAAGTTATACCTTGTTAATTAAATATTTTAAGGTGAATGGTTAGTATTTATTCCATTAAAGTAACTGCTTTATTACTGAGAATTCATAGACACACGTAATATTATACAATATAATGATAAGACAATCAGAGAAGCGATTCAGGTTTAAACAGAGATCTGAAAGTACTAACATGAAGTGAATTATGCTGACGTATATAATAATAATAATAATAATAATAATAATAATAATAATAATGAGATACTAAAGGCCAACACGCACACACATTGAGTAACACTAAGAAATTAGGACTGGAGGTAAATATCAGTAAAACTAAATATATGGTCACATGTAGGAATTCAGTATATAATGGAAATGGACAGCTAATGACAAATGAGGGAAATTTTGAGGAAGTGGCTGAATTCAAATACCTAGGAACAATAATCACAAATAGGAATGAGATGCACAAAGAAATTAAAACATAGGCTCAATTCTGGAAATGCGTGCTATTATGCATTGCAGAGACTTTTGATGTCCCAACTCCTTTCAAAAAACGTTAAGCTGAAAATATATAAAACTATTATTCTACCAGTTATATTATATGGGTGCGAAACATGGACTCTTACTTTAAGGGAGGAGGGGAGATTGCGAGTATTTGAGAATAAAGTTCTTAGGAAATTTTTTGGACTAAAGAGGGATGAACAGACAGGTGAATGGAGAAGACTACATAACAATGAACTACATGGTCTTTATAGGAAGCCAGATATAATAAGAACAGTTAAGTCGAGTCTCGTAGACTGCGATGGGTAGGACATGTTGCGCGTATGGGAAATGAAAGACGTGCATGGAAGCTTCTTGTAGGAAAGCCAGAGGGAAAACGCCCAGTTGGTAGGCCAAGAATGAGGTGGGAGAACAACATTAACTATGATTTGAGGGAAGTAGATTATACAGGGAATGATTGTAAAGCATTGGCTCAGGATAGGGATGTATGGAGAGCTTATGTCCGCGCGGCAATGAACCTTCGGGTTCGATAGTGCCAGTGAGTAAGTAAGTATAATAATAATAATAATAATAATAATAATAATGAACATTTCTTTATTCCACTGAGCACATTTAAGGTCTTAACTCAATTAGGTTAGATGGAATTTATAATAATTCGAAGCGAACGGTATTTTATGTGCTAAAAACTGGTAAATATTTTCTTTTCTATGTAGTGAAAATACAAAATATGATAAAAACGCAAATATATTTTATTTCTGGATTAGAAAAAATAAATTATCATTATAAAAATGTACTCACAAATCTTGTTCAGATAGTGGAGGATTAAAGGTGCTGTTAAAATAAATAATTATGGAATATTCACCTGAAAGGTCCGTCTCCTCAACTTAATTAGTTATTTAACTGTAGCGCTTTCGGGACTTGTCCCATCATCGATCGGCAGGATTCAAAACTGGTGTTTCACTGAAGACCTGGTAGAGGGGGTTGCATGTATTGGGTTGGTTTTCGTTTATCAGATTGTCGTCGTTGTGAGCTGCTTTCATGATTTCCATCTCTTCGAGTACGTTTATCTTCGCTGGATTATTTTCTCTGTGCATTACTGTTAGGGTGTTTTCAATATTTATGTGCGATGTCCTTCGTGGATAACGTGTTTTGCATAGCTTGATTTTCCTTCTGCGTGAATCTTATAAAAGTTGAAACTTGCTGTTGCAGTGAACAATAAAAAGTATCTTCAAGTTTTCCACTACAAACCAAAGTCAGTTGTCTCGGAATAGATCAGTTGCCGGGAGAAGAATCCTTTAACACCACAAGAAGATAATCTTACATATTTCATCAAATGAAAGTCACTGAAACACAAATTTCCAATTTCACCGACCTCTTCTTGGTCTTCCAAAACGTTGGCAATTTTACACATAGTATGAAATCCAACATATTTCTCAAAAACACTTTTAAATTCCTGTTCAGTATCTTCTCTTTAGGAACTTTTGAGTGCATTAATTGTCTCATTAAAACAATTGGCTGATGTTTCTATATTTTTTAAAAAGTGACACAAAAGAACTGAAATTTAGCAGATACGTAAGTTAATTTAATTTTTAACGTACTGTATTTTCTGAAGAATTTAAATTGATGTAGCATCATCCTTATTTACTTCATCTATCTAACTAACTCACTGACACTATTGAACCCATAGATTCGAGGCCACGCGGACATAAGCCCTCCATACATCCCTATTCTGAGCTAATGTTTTCCAACCAATCTCTAAATAGTCGACTTTCTTCAAATCATGGTGAATGTTATTCTCCCACCTTATTATTGGTCCATCAATTGGGCGTTTTCCTTCTGGTTTCCCAACAAGAAGCTTCCACACCCGAATTGCATTACCCATTCATTCTACATGTATTGCCCATCGCCGTCTACGTGACTTAACTATTCTTTTTACATCTCGTGTCCTATAAAGATAATGAAAATCACTGTTATTTAGTCTTATCCGTTCGCCTGTCTTTTCATATCTCTTTGTTCCGAAAATGTTCCTAAAAACTTTACTCGCAAGCACTCGTAATCTTATTTGGTCCCTTAAAGTAAGAGTCAAATGTTCGCATCGATATGATGTAACTGAGAGAAGAAAATGTGTATATCTTCAGTTTAACGTTATTTTTAGAAGCGTAGGGACAAGTGTCCCTGTAATGCATAATAACATGTATATCCAGAACTGAGCCTATGTTTACTTTCCCTGTGTATCTCATTCCTGTTTGTAATTATTGTTTCTTGGCTTTTGAATTCAGCTACATCTTCAAAAAATCCCTCATTTGCCATTAGCTGTTTATTTCCATTATACGACTATCGTATATCTATGTGTGAACATATGTTTAGTTCACTGATGTTTACTTCTAGCACCAATACCTTAGTATTAGGCCCTACTCAATAGAGATCATCTACCACTGATTCAAAACTTTCAAAATTGAGACTATTGTTTATAGTCAAGCCCTCCTTAGAGTAAATATGTGTCTGGGTGGAAATGCAAGATGAGGATTTTTAGCTTTGAGGAATAAGTTTTATTTTGGAAAATCAACCATAACTATAATTATCTTATTAAAACGATTTGGGTTTTTTTTTTTGGAACATGATCCGACCATCATAATCACCCATATCACATTGACGTTTTTTATTTTGAATGTATGCATGAATGTTATATCATGCCTTAATAATTATTATTAATACTGTGACAGGGGTGGCCGCGACATTCAGCTGATTGACTGATGTTTGCAGGTTGGAGAGTAGCGATATTGAAACAAAGAGATGACGATATTCGTGGGAAGTTTTAAGGAACATATTATTAGATGTTTTGATTTATAGATGATGTGATGGACTAGTGCTTAAGGGTGTAACGGTCTTACAGGCTTTCTGATAACCTGCGCCCAGTGTACTCTGTGTGGTCAGAACAGTTTCAGTGGAGTACACAGTTAAAAAATTATCTCCGACAGATATCCTTGTAGAAGGTTTGCGATACATTGGACACTTAAGCGTGCCTATGAATTTAAAAAAAATGATAGTGAGAGAGAGAGAGAGAGAGAGAGAGAGAGAGAGAGAGAGAGAGAGGAGAGAGAGAGAGAGAGAGAGAGAGAGAGAGAGAGAGATACTACACCGAGAGTATTGTTAGAATTTGCAATAACAATCTGATCATCGACATATGAAATGCGTTGTAAGATTTATGTCCAATTCTGTAATTTCATTTAATATAAAATGTCATTCTTTGGTATTTGTGTAATATAACATATAGAATGTCCCAGAATCCGACCTACAAATTCGTTGGGATTGCAGAGTGGACCTAGATTAACATGGCGTATTTAGTGAGTTGCGGTGCACCAAATGTCTAGAAAGTGTGAGTCTTAACTAGTCAATATCGCAAGGGCTTCCTAAGGCCTGCAGTGGGATACATTACTCCACTCATAGCAACTAGCCGTGATATAAATTGGGATTATTTATATTTTACCTAATATACCACGAGAAAGACGTGTATTCCTTTACATACTATTTTTAATGAGATTCCATTGTATTTTTTATAATCTTTGTTGTTTTCTTAACTTTTACATTAAATTGACCTAATCGATGATAATGATCGAGGAAAACAAACAACTTAAAAATGTATACCGGTAATTTTGAAGTCTGAGAAAAAATAAACGCCCTGCAGTAAATTAGAAAAATAGAGGATCGTGAAAAATATTGATTCAATTGATATTTCAAGCAATATATAACCTAGAGTTTATAAAAAATAAGCAATGGATGGAAGAGAGTTGTTGGTGCGGAAATGTTCGTATGATGATAATGTTGAAAGTGAAAAAAACATCTTACCTCACGTATTGTCGCAGAGCTACCGAACATGCTCTGGTTCGAGTGCCTATGCGACGCAAGAAATTTAATCACTGACTTTCGGCTGGTGTGGAACGGTGTCCACCTAGAATTGTGAGGAATATATATACCATGTATAACATTTTGGGAATCCGACGGTTGACCACTTATCACACATAGCTATAACGTCTACCTCTCTGTAATACCAAGTGCCTTGCGCACTTATCGCTCCATGAGTTTAATTTAGTTTAAAGAAAGGAATGACTTAATTTTAAAGCATAATAACAAAATGTTATCTGAAATAAGGTAAAAGAGACTAGTTATACGTTTAGAGTTAAGTTTGGTACATTATTGAATCAGTCATTCAAGGGATGATAAATATGTTATGTGAAAATGTATTTATATTTACCTGATAGAAAAAAGCGTTAGTCATTTATCTATCAGAAGTTCTTAGCAGTATAAACGTATAGATAAACAGTTTGGAATTCAATTCGTGAAATATTAATATTTTATTAATTTAAAATATGTTTCAATTTAACATTTAGTGGCGTTGCTTCGTAACGTACTCGTAAGTTATTGTTATTCAACAAATATTTTATGAACGTTATTTTCTTTGTAATTTATTAGGGCCAAAATGGTCCCCGAACATCATCTGGCTATCATTATCTTATTCGTCATGTTTAGTGTGAATGGTGTGTTTCGTCTTAATGTTGTGTTGTCTGGGAAGAGGCCTTGACATTGAGCTGATCACTCATTCGAAGAGGCCCACCATGTTGTTGTGTGGTTAAAAAGTATGTGTGTGATCCATTGTTAAAATCCCTCTCCGGACAAGTGGTGCAACTGTGAGGCCTAGGTGGCGTGTAGTACGTAACTGTACCATACCTACAATGTGTGAGGTTACACCAAGCTAATGGAATGGATATATATATATATATATATATACAGGGTGTAAATTAATTATACCACTCAAATTTAACTACGTATAGACGGGTATTATATAAGCATTTTGAGATAATGAACTAAAGAACTACGAATAAAAAATGATTTTTTGCAGTTTTATGCATTTTCTTGCAATAATTCATGTAATTTATAACATGAAGAGATACAGTTTATGTACACATGGCATACGACATGTTATTGGGAAATAAAAAGCAATACATTTGAGTATACCAGAAAGAACACTAAAGCACCTACAGACTAATTAGGGTTTTTTTTTTTCAAATTGGCCACCTCCATTCTCACAACACAGACGACATCAGTGACTAAAGGATTCTCGTACCCTGTTCAAGATACCGGGTATTTCGCGGATCACATCACATGTTGCGTTTATGCGTGCAAGTAACAGTTCATCTGTATCAACACGGGTCGCATACACCAATGTTTTCAGGTGTTCCCATAAAAATAATCAAGTGAACAGAGATCTGGAGAGCGAGGTGGCCACACTGCAGTTTAACTACCTCTTCCTATATCCAACGGCCAGGCTACACTTCATCCGAATTATTTCGAATATTCCGGCAGAAATGGGGAGGAGTCTGATGTGAAGAGGAACTTCTTCTAACAATCTAGGTACGACGTGCTCTAAAAATGTCTTATAAATGGAGCCATTTAATCTCTGGGGAAGAAGAGAGGGGCCAATGATATGGTCAGAAATTACGCCTCCCCATACGTTCGCCGAAAATCCCTCTCGAAGATGGCGTGAGGATTGTCATAATCCCACACATGACTGTTCTTTCAGTTCAGAACCGCCCCATCCGTATTAAATATTGCTTCATCAATGAATAACACCGAGGAAAAGATGTGCGATTGCTGTAACAAAGCCCAATTACAAAATTGTACCCGTTGAGCGAAGTTAACTGGCTGTAAGGCTTGTACTTTTTGCAGATGAAAGGGATAGAGCTGGTCATCGTGCAGGACTTCCCATACACTTTGATGATTTATGCCCATTACACGTGGAACAGCACGAGTACTATTAGAAGGATAAATCTCCCACCCTATGAATAACATTTCCTTCGAACTGTGCAGTGCGGCGCGTACGCCTTTGACCGACATCTACTCTGTTTACCTTCAACGTCCAATGCTCCCACAAACGCCTCTAAGGTAGTTCGGTGAGGATGGCGTCTATTCGGATACCACTCCGCATACATGGCTGCAGCTCTTGCCCATTACCTTGTGCTGCATCATAAATCAGATGCATTTCGGCACGTTTAACGTAAGATATTAAATAAAAAATTGGTACCTGGTAAGTCAGTCGTCCTCAACTACATTATTAAACTTCATAAAGTAGTTCCAATATGGAGACCTTTCAAAACCAATGTTTCATCTTGTGCATTTTAACTGGCTGATGATGACTGACCTACCAGGTATCAATTTTATATTTAATATTTTATTACATAACCTCAAGGGTGCTTTAATATGAATTTTAGAATTGTTGAAAGTTCATCATAACTGTTCCATGATGCTTTCATGAAATGCGACTTGTACTGAAGTAACTTCTAATTGGATGTTAATGTAATAACCAATATGGGAATATGTATTTTGTGCATGCCTGTAGTGACAGTGTCAACATATCACAGTACACATGCAGGTAAAGAAAGAAAAAAGAAGAACAAGAAGGAAATAAAAAAAGTGGTCTGCCGTGATTTGAACCATCAGTGTTCTAACTCAAGTCCATGACTTTAACAATTAAGCCACACGTTAACTACACAGATTCTGCGTGTTTCAATCTGAGCTAAGGCTCTCATTGTATCGATGCAATCATTAACCAGTGCAGTGGCGTGCAATCATATATTAAGTTCGAAATTGTAAGGAATTTGATAATCCAATATTTCAAAAACGTTGTTTATGAATTATTAGCAATCAGGTTCTCGGAATTACTTACAAGATCTGAAGTTGTTGTAGTATACTTTTCGGCTCAAGTATACAAACACTTACCCTAGATTTTTCAGTTTGTTGTTGTGAATTATAACTCTTCTTCTGTATTTAGCAACATTTAAAAATATATTTAAATATTTAAACCAAGTTTTATAACTTAATTTTAGAATTTCCAAGTATTTATTCAAATACACATAATGTGATGGTGACTTGCTATTTTCTACAGAGAGTATATTACATAGTTGGAACCAGTGGGTTATCGATGGTTGCGATTAATAAGGAGTGAAAAAAAAAAGCGCGGTTCATGGGATCCACCCTAGGTTAGAGTAATTGAGTTAGGTTAAGTGTAAGTTAGTGAGTTAGCTTTTAGGTTCGTTATATTTGAAATGTGTCTAAATACATAAAACAAAACAAAAACGATAATAATCGAAACAACGATAATAATAGATATGTGGTTTGATGTTGGGTTATCGCTGGCTCTATAAACTCTAGCGCATCGGCACTGTTGTTCTATAGGACTTTTAAAAATATATCAAATAAGTTAAAGTGGACTATCCCCTAATTTTCTCTCCTATTTTGCTCTCCTATTGATTTATCTGTATTAATTGTCGAAAACTTTGATTCCCTATAACTAGCCCATTTTCCCTCGTAGACTATTGATTCCCTATTTCAAATTACTTGTTTAATACTCCTCTGTAAGCAGTTAAATTTGTGCGGTATAATTAATTTACACCCTGTATATACATATTCACCATATGTAGCGAAAAGCCCCATGTCTAATAAAATAACATATTACATATAGTTTTCTCGTGGAATCCTTCTTTAAGAATTAAAGATCACAGCTTTATCTTCATAAAAATGTGACACTAAGTTAAAAATTCGTTAATTTAACAGTGAGTGTAAGTTCTTATTGAAAGTTTTTGGACCAAAGGGAGACGAACAGAAAGGTGAATGGAGAAGACTACATAACAATGAACTTACTGTTCTTTATAGGAAGCCAGATGTAATAAGAACAGTTAAGTCTCGTAGACTGCGATGGGCAAGACATATGTCAAGAATTGGAAATTAAAGACATGCGTGGAAGCTTCTTTATAGGAAAACCAAAAGGAAAACGTCCAGTGGTAACCCAAGAATGAGGTGGGTAAATAACATTAGCCATCATTTCAGAGAAGTATATTATTCAGGGAATGATCTGAAAACATCTAAGGATAGGGATGTATGGAGAACGTATGTCCGTGAGTCCATAAACCTACGCGTTTGATAATGCCAGTGAGTTAGTTAGTGTGTAATATTCATGCAAAGAGAACAAATATATCAAATATATTCTCTTTGTACTAGGTTTGTTTCTTCTTCTACTTCTTCTTCTTCTTGGACGTCGTAGACTAATAGTGCGCTAATAGTTACCATGCATCCATCTGGCTCCCAGGGTCACGAGTTCAAACTCTCAGAAATCTGTGGATTTATAGGGCGTAAAAATACTGAGTACCGGTTCCGTCGGAAAGTCACCAAACACTTCGGTACCGTGAATATATTTACGGCACGTAAAAGAACCTCACGTTTGAAGAAATATAACTCGGAGCAAGATATGTTGATCCTTTCTTCCTCGATTTGAATTGTGCAATAATCATCTTAGATGATTAAAGAGCGTCGTTAAATAGAAATAATATCATAACACTGAGGTTTGTAAACTAAGTTTTACCCGACTGTACATAGTTTAACTTCTTTGGTCGGAATATTTTTGGAGTGGCTTCTAACATCCAAACTGGAAGATTATGATTTATTGAAGACCATATCCCGTAGATTATTATTTTCTCTGCGGCTAACGTTTTCCTCCTGCCCATTGAGCTCTCTCCCGCCTTTTTCGTTGAAAAGTCAAATTTTCTCTATCGACATTGATGCAGTTTGGCACGTTGTTCGAGATTAATTTATTATTTTGTTTCTCGCGCAAGGTTTGCCCAGTAAATGTAGCCCTGCCAAGGTACTTCTAATTTAGCTCGAAACACTCCCACTATCGTCAAGGTCATGGAATGGGTGGTAGATATTTTTTAGGATTGTATTAAACATTTCCTCTTTCTAACTTAACTTTGGGTATGATATGTGTTTGTTATATTGTGTTGTTCTATGCTATCTTCATGATGTACCGGAGACATAACTAAACACTCAGCTGGGCAGGTCATCATGTACCTATTTAATGTTTATTTTTCGTTCATCTTTATTTTTTATCCGTCCAGCGCCAAAATATGGAAGTCCAATTGTGGTACACAAAACAAAACGTTTAGGGTAAAATAAACAAAAAAAAGAGGATGAAGTAATGTTTTAAATAAGGTTATCGACATCAGCTAGAACAGGAAAAATGTATTAAAATATTCTGAACAAATAGTCGTAAACCCGTTGCATAATTTGCTAATGCAATATACTACAAGCCAGGTTGTCGCGAGTTCTATACCAGATGTTGTCTCGATTTTTACCACTGACCAACATTGTGGTAGGATCATGTCACTGGGTTCTACTCAGCCTCAAAATCAATGAATACCAGACATATTTTCTTGACTAAAAGTGGTCATCAAGCAGTGCTGAAAACTCGGGAGATAAATAGTCTCCAATTGTTTAAAGAAGCGTCAGCCATAATCTGCTACTTATTCAATAGCTGTCTGAGACCTGTAATAGGATCGCTTTACATGTTTACAAAGAATATTGGGTGATGAGTGCTCTTCACCAGATAACTTGAGACAAACGTTAAGGCCTTTACATGCTCACTTCTTTCAAGAGGTTTCGTGATGTTTTATGAAATTTGTTGTGTTAACTATTACATTAAACTAGACCTGAAACATTATGTTGATCTACCGAAATAACTAACTTATGTAGTGTATAATGTTGTAGTCTGAGTGTCATGTATTAACTTGCAAATGATAAAGAATTCTTAAAGGAGAAAAATCAATGGAATTCCAAATAAGTAGATAACCCGGAATCAATGGACAAAGCAAGCAATAGGCGGGAGAAATAAAGGAATGTGGAAATTTCCATATAATAATTAATAAAGGAATCGAAACATCCAACGACCTAATGTATCATGTCTTAGCACACGTCCACGATTCTTCAAGTCCCTGTGGAGAAGGAATATTCTCATGGAATATTGGTTAGTAGGAGATCGATTTTCTTAGGGAAATGCCCAGTTGGTAGACAAAGAATGCGGTGGGAGAATAACATCCATGATTTGAGGGAACTAGAATGGATGATTGGAAGACATTAGCTCAGGATAGGGATGTATGGAGAGCTTATGTCCGCGCGACCATAAACCTACGGTTTCGATACAGCCAGTGAGGGTTAGTTAGTTAGTTAGTTAGGATCTCGGTGTCCACCCAGGATCGCGATGAATTTGTGCAGCTCTAATAAATAGCGACTGTAATAATGAGGAGACGTCCTGACCACAAACCAACCACATACTGTTTACATTATCGTCTGTGGCCTGTAGTGGGACCACTTTACACACTTTTACCTACCTCTATAAAATGACACAAGACGTCAGCCAATTAATAGATCAGTTGTTTTGCAAGCCTCTCGCGGCATGAAGTTTTGTTTATTTTAAAGAACGAGGATGTTTACTTTTAAAACAGAATGAAAGAAAATGTTATCCATAAGAATGAAAAACAGAATATTTGCAGTCTTAGAATACATTTGTTTTGATTTTCAATGAGTTAGCTTTCAAATGCATATGCAGTGTATCACGTGATATATTAATACACCTTTGAGGGTAAAGAATAGTACCAGCTTAGTCACTTTATTGTCGAAATAGAGGATTAGATTCTGAATGGAAAATATTATACTTTAGGAGTGCGAAATATTAAAAGAATCTGTTCAATCATGGATTTATTTTTTTTTTTTGAAGAGAAAAATTATACGCTCAGACCGGGACTTGAACCCGGGGCTCTTGGTTCTCTAGACCAAGTGCTCTACCAACTGAGCTACCTGAGCAAGTACCGATCTAAACGCAAATTTTTCTCTATATACATTGTAATTCAACCAAGGGTCCCGGGTTCAAGTCCCGGTCTGAGCGTATAATTTTTCTCTTCAAATATGATTTATCCATCATTGAGATGTACGAAATCAATAATAAAAACATGGAGAAAGCCGTACAAGCTGTAATGTATAATTCCCAAATATGTCTTCTTAATAAAGGAGCCGCCATTTTTTTGCAAGATAAAAAGCATGGCTTTATAGCATTTTGTGGAACGGGAATTACAATGTATATAGAGAAAGATTTGCGTTTAGATCTGTACTTGCTCAGGTAGCTCAGTTGGTAGAGCACTTGGTCTAGAGACCCAAGGATCCCGGTTTCAATTCCCGATCTGAGCGTATAATTTTCTCTCTTCAAATATGATTTTATCCATCATTGACATGTACGAAATCAATACTAACAACATGGATTTTATTTGTCTTTCCAAATTTGGTCACATATTTAAAAAAGTAGGCATGGTTGGATAAATTGAGGAGGTTAGAAAGCAAAAACACAATTTTGTGCAGTATTGGGAAAACAGTTTTGTAAAAGTTGGAAGTTGGTATAAGAAAATTATAGGTAATTCACAATCATAACTTCGGGCGATGCGCCATTTTCCTCCAGTTAGATGGAAAAAACACTGTATCTTATAACAACACTCCTCCAAACACTCCCTTTTTTCAAGAGGAAAAAATCACTTGCAATCCCCTTTTTTTCCTATCGCCTCACTTAAAATGCATTTTTTTTTTACTGGCTTTCCTGGATATTTCCTTCTACCGTTCATTTAAAGATGATAACTATAGTTTTGAATATTTACCTGATACAGGGTTATAAATAAATGTCCACGGTATATTTTGGTAGATTCAACACTTCTGAATTCAATCTTTCAAATATTAATATATTTTAAAATTAATTTGTAAAATTGTTTTGTATTTTCACATTTAGTGACGTTGCTACGTTACGATGCAGTTATTACGTCAACAAATACAATTTTTTACAAATCACGTTCGAGCATTTAATTTCCTTATCATGTTATTTTAAGCTTGCATTGCTCAATGTCAGTAATTTAATTATAATATATATATATATATATATATATCCCAGTGCGCTACCCATTACGCCACCTTGCAGGTCCAGTATAAACGGGAATTTCTCTTATAATAATATATTTTCATTATTACTAGGTGTAGTGGGATATAAATACAATGGTCCGGATTCAAATCACGTTCGAGTATTAAATTTTCTTATCATGTCATTTTAAGCATGCATTGCTCAATGTCAAAGATTTATTTATAATAATAATAATAATAATAATAATAATAATAATAATAATAATAATATATCACAGTGCGCTACTGATTAAGCCACCGAGCATCTCCAGGACAAACATTCATTTATCTCATATTAATATATTCTCATTGTCACTAGATGTACTGGGATATAAATCCAGAGGTCCGGGTTCAAGTCCCGTCAGAGCATTTATTTTTTTATCAGTCATTTTAAGCCTGCATTGCTCAATTTCAAAAATTTGATTAAAATATTATATATATATGTATATATGTATATGTATATGTATATATATATATATATATATGGTATGATAAGAAAAATAAATACCGGGACGGGATTCGAACCCGGATCTCTGAGTATATATATATATATATTATATATATATCCCAGTGCGCTATCGATTACGCCACCGATCAAGTCTAGTACATTTATTTCTCTTATAATATGTTCTTATTTGTACTAGATGTAGTGGCATATAAAACCCAGAGGTCAGGGTTCAAGTCCCGTCCGGACATTTAATTATCTTATGTCATTTTAGGCTTGCATTTCTCAATGTCAAAAATTTAACAATAAAAAAAAATATATATATATCCCAGTGCGCTAACGAATTCGGAACCGAGGAAGTCTAGCAGATTCATTTATCTGATAATAATATATTCTCATTATTACTAGATGAAGTGGGATATAAATACAGAGGTCTGGGTTCAAATCACGTTCGAGCATTTATTTTTCTTATCATGTCATTTTAAGCTTGCATTACTCAATGTCAGAAATTTAATAATAATATATATATATATCCCAGTGCGCTACCGATTACGCGAGCGAGCATATCCAGTACAAATATTCATTTCTCTTATAATAATATATTCTCATTATTACTAGATGTAGTGGGTAATAAATCCAGAGGCCCGGGTTCAGGTCCCGTCCGAGCATTTACTATTGTTATCAAGTCATTTTCAGCTTGGATTGCTCATTCTCAAAAGTGTACTTATAATATACAGGCCTATATCCCAGTGCGCTTCCGATTACGCCAGCGACCATATCCAGGACAAACATTAATTTCTCTTAAATTATATATTCTCATCACTACTAGATGTAGTGGGAAATGAATCCAGAGATCCGGGTTCAAGTCTCGTCCGAACTTTTATTTTTCTTATCATGTCATTTTAAGTTTGCATTGCTCTATGTCAAAACATAATTATATTATAGTATATATATATATATAATAATATCCGCTACGCAAAATTTATTAAAAATTTTAACTTCGTAATACTATTCTATGAATTGGGTTTTTTAGCAAAGAATATAAAAAAATCTCGACGTAACAACAACTTACGTTGCGGAGCAACGCTACTCTATGTGAAAAATGCAGAAGTCAGTTTAGATTTGAATTTAATAAAATACAAATATTTCACAGGTTTAAATCTAGTTGCTAACTGTAAGTTTGTGGAATGATGAAAGCGCAACTCTTCCTTTAGCAGGTCAATACTAAATACATTTAGAATTACCATACTTATCATGTCCACCGCTGTGGTCTCGAGGTAGCGTGCTGCCTTGTCACGCAGCGGGCCCGGGTTCGATCCCCGGTCGGGGCAGTTTTTCTGGGTGAGGTTTTTATCGGGGTTTTTCCTCACCTGTAAGACAAATGTCAGGAAAACTTTAAGGCCCAAACGGTCCCCGAAATCATATGGCCATCCTTATCATTATCATCCTTACCATTATCATCATCATCCTTCACCGGTGTGGAAAGCAATGGGAAGCTACCACACCTACACAATTCCCTAGTAAAGCTGCAATCATAGCATGAAAATGCTATGATTGCAGTGAAGGACCTGCCTTTGGGCAGAATTACTATGGATACTTATCATAGAATAAAATGTTTGAAAATATGTTACATTTTGTACTATTCACATTTGAAAGCCAACTGCTTTACACATGTAAGAAATTTAAATATTAAATTTGAAATGTTTATATTTTTATATATTTTTTTAGATTTGACTTTATTTTATTTTAAATTACAAGATCAGCTTTGAAACCAAATTTGTATAATTTTTCCTTGTCAATATATATGTATATATGTATATATATATATATATATATATATATATATATATATATATATATATAATTGGATTCGCCTGGTAGTGTAATGGATATCACACTGAGGTACAGACCTCAGAGATCCGGGTTCGAATCCCGTCCAGGCATTTATTTTTCTTATCATACCATATATATATTATATATATATATATATATATATATATATGATAATAAAATAAATAAATGCAGGGACCCGACTTGAACCCGAACCTGTGGATTTATTCCAGGTCGCTACTGATTACGCAACCGAGAGGTTCTAGTACAAACGTTAATTTATCTTAGGGCCTATGATAATATATTCTTATTTTTACTAGATGTAGTGGGAAATAAATCCAGAGGTCGGGGTTTAAGTCTCAACCGTGCACTTATTTTTCTTATCATGTCATTTTAAGCTTGCATTTCTGAACGTCAAAAATTTAACTATAAATATAATACATACAAATATATATATATATATATATATATGTGTGTGTGTGTGTGTGTGTGTGTGTGTGTGTGTGTGTTTGTGTGGGTGTGTCCCAGTGCGCTACCGATTACGCCACCCAGAAATATTAGGACAAACATTGTGTTTTTCTTATAATAATATATTCTCATTTTTACTAGATGTAGTGGAAAATAAATCCAGAGATCTGGGTTCAAGTCCCGTCCCCGCTTTTATTTTTCTTAGCCTGTTATTTTAATTTTGCATTTCACAACGTCAAAGCTTTAACTTTAATAATTTTTATTTATTTATTTACAGAATTTTAATGTTTACACATCTTTATGTGCCTAAAGTTTATTTTTTTTCTCCACTCTTCTCTCTCCATCCAATCCATGTCCTCCAGTCCCCTTGCTCTCATTCCAGTTCTTTTCTCCTGCATCCACGAGTTTCGAGGTCTTCCTCTCCTCCTTCTTCCAGGTGGACACCATTCCAATGTTTTCCTGGGTAATCTTTCTTCTTGCTTTCGTCGTACTTGCCCATACCAATTTAATTGCTTATACCGTATATTATCTACTATTGAATAACCAATATATATATTTTCTCTTATGACAGTATTTCTTATTTTGTCTAATTTTGAACATCTTGCCGCTCTCCTCAAGAAATCCATTTCCATCGACATAAGTTTTTGTTCTAAGTTTCTGTTGAATTTCCAAACTTCAGCTCCATATGTGACAACACTTCTCACTATTGAATTATGTATTTGTAATTTATTTTTCCTGGTTATATATCTGTTCCATAAGACTCCATTCTTCATTGCTGTTATTGCTCTACCTTTATTCTGTTCTTGATATCACTTTCTTGTTTATCCTCTTTATCTAATTTTATTCCCAGGTACTCAAATTCTTCACATCCTCTAATCCTTTTCATCTTCTAATATCAAATCTTCGGTTTCGGCTCCACATCCCATATAAAATGTTTTTTTCTAAATTTATTTTCAAACCCCAGTTATTGTATTCGTCCAATAATTTTCTGAACATAAATTCCATGTCTTCATGTTCTTGAGCAATTATTATCTGGTCATCTGCAAATAACAGTGTATATATTGTATCTGTTGATCCATCTCCAACTATAATAAATATCTCAGTGCGATAATGATTACGCCACCGAGCAAGTCTTCTCTTATAATAATATATTCTTATTTTAACAAGATGTAGTGGGATATAAATCCAGAGGTCCGGGTTCAAGTCCAGTCCGGACATTTATTTATCTTATCATGATATTTTAAGCTTGTATTTCTCAATGTCAAAAATTTAACTATAAAAATAATACATATATATATCCCAGTGCGCTAACCGAATTCGGAACCGAGCAAGTCTAGTACATTCATTTCTCTTATAATAATGTATACTCATTAGTAGTAGATGTAGTGAGATATAAATACAGAGGTCTGGGTTCATATCACGTTCGAGCATTTAATTTCTTTTCATGTAATTTTACGCTTCCATTGATCAATGTCATAAATTTTATAATAATATCACATATACGTCTCAGTGCACTACCGAATTCTCCACCGAGCAAGTCTACTACAAAAATTAATTTCTCATATAATAATATATTCTCATTATTACTAGATGTAGTGGGATGAAAATCCAGATGTACGGAATTAAATCCCGTCCGTCATTTATTTTTCTTTTCAAGTCATTTTAAGCTTGCATTGCTAATGTGAAAAACTTAATAATAATAATAATAATAATATAATAATAATAATAATAATAATAATAATAATAATATATATATCCCACTGCGCTACCGATTACGCCATCGAGCAAGTCTAGTACAAACATTCATTTATCTTATAATAGTAATATATTCTCATTATTACTAGATGTAGTGGGATATAAATTCAGAAGTCCGGGTTCAAGTCCCGTCCGAGAATTTATTTTTCTAATCTATTCATTTTAAGCTTGCATTGCTAAATGTCATAGTTTAATTATAATAATTTATATATATATCCCAGTGCGCTACTGATTGCGCCACCCAGCTGGTCTAGTACAAACATTCATTTCTCTTATAATAATATATTCTCATTATTACTAGATGTTGTGGGATATAAATCCAGAGGTCCGGGTTTCAGTCACGTCCGAACATTTGTTTTTGTTATCATGTCATTTTAAGCTTGCATTGGTCAATGTCAAAACTTTAATTATAATATGTGTATATATATAAACTCCTACTGCGCTACCGATTACGCCACCGAGGATGTCTAGTATAAACATTAATTTCTCTTATAATAATATATTCTCATTATTACTATATGTATTGGAATATAAATCCGAAGACCTGGGTTGAAGTCCCGTCCGAGCATTTAGTATTCTTATCATGTAATTTTAACCTTGCATTGCTCAATGTCAAAAATTTAAATATTTTAATATATATATATATATATATATATATATATAATATATATATCTCAGTGCGCTACCGATTACGCCACCGAGAAATTCTAGTACAAGCATCAATTCCTCATATAACAATTTATTCTCATAATTACTAGTTGTAGTTGGATATAAATTTAGAGATCCGGGTTCAAGTCCTGTCCGAACATTTATTTTTCCTATGTCATTTAAGATTGCATTGCTCAAAGTCAAAAATGTAATGAAACTATATATATATATATAATATTTCCGCTGCGCACGATTTATTAAAAATATTAAATTCGTATCACAAATCTGTGAAATGAGTTTTTAAACATAGAATACGACAAAAATATTGATGTAAGAGAAAATTACGTTGCGGAGCAACGCCACTATATGAGAAAATTCTAAAAGTCAGTTTAGATTTGAATTTAATAAAATACAAATATTTGACAGGTTTAAATCTAGTTTGTAACCTAAATTGTTTGGACCGAAGAAAGCGCAACTCTTCATTTATCAGGTAAATACTAGATACGTTTACAAATACCATATTTATCATAGGATAAAATGTTTGAATATATATTACGTTTTGTACCACTGACATTTGAAAGCTAACTGCTTTAGACATGTAAGACATTAAAATATAAAATTTGAAATATTTCTGTTTTTAGATATTTTTATAAATGATTTTATGTTATTCTAAATTAGAAGCGCAAGTTTGAAATTAAATATTTATAATTCCTCCTCATAATATATATATATATATATGTGTGTGTGTGTGTGTGTGTGTGTGCCATGATAAGAAAAATAAATAATTCTCGGACCGGACTTGAACACGAACCTGTGGATTTATCCCAGTGCGCTACCGATTACGCTACTGATCAAGTCTAGTACAAACACTCATTTCTCTTATAGTAATATATTCTCGTTATTACTGGATGTAGTGGGATATAAATCCAAAGATCAGGGTTCAGGTCCCGTCCGACTATTTATTTTTCTTATCATGTCATTTTAAGCATACATTGCTCAATGTCAAAGATTTAATTATAATATATATATATATATATATATATATCCCAGTGCGCTACCGATTACGCCACCGAGCATGTCCAGTACAAACATTTATTTATCTTATATTATTATATTCTCATTATTACTAGACGTAGTGGTACATAAATCCAGGGCTCCCGGTTCAAGTACAATCTGAACATTTATTTTTCTTATCATGTCATTTTAAGCATGCATTGCTCAGTGTCCAAAATTTAATAATAATAATAATAATAATAATAATAATAATAATGTATAAATATATATTACCTAGCAAGACTAGTACAAACATTCATTTCTCTTAAAAATATATATATTCTCATTATTACTAGATTTAGTGGGATATAAATTCAGAAGTCCGTGTTCAAGTCCCGTTCTATCATTTCATTTTAAGCTTGCTTTGCTCAATGTCAAAAATTTAATTATAATAATATATATATATATATATATATATATATAAAGACATAGAATATGTGGATGACTACATTTACCTCGGACAGACTGTCTCACTACACCAAGGAACAGAGAAAGAAGTACAAAGGAGGATCATACAATCTTGGAAAGCCTTTTGGGCGCTGAAATTCATACTTCTAGAGAATTCCATAAACCGCAGAATAAGATTAGAAGCCCTCAACTCATTCGTTATCCCGTCTTAACATATGGCTGCCAAACCTGGGCCCTAACAGAGAGGCAAAGGAGGAGCATTGAAATCTGCCAAAGGAAGATGGAGAGGAAGATAGTGGGTGTCTCACTCCGGGATAAGACTTCCAACATGGCGCTACAGAAAATTACAACTTCAAAGAACATTACTCTAAAAGCCCTCCAAACTAAGTGGACATGGGGCGGTCATGTAACAAGACAACAACAAGGCAGATGCGCGGCTGAAACCCCATGTGGGACCCATACATTGGAAGACGAACACGAGGTCGGCCAAGAAGAAGACGGGCAGACACGTTCAAACTAATGTTGGTAGGACATTGGTCAACCACAGCTCGCAACAGGAACAAGTGGAAACAACTAGCGAACAATCTAAGAATGGACTAAAATCCTTAATAAACTACAGTGAAGTGCATAAGTGAAAGACTCTATAAACATAATGTTCAAGCGAATTAGCTCACCACGTGAACCACTTAAAACTTTAAAATTGAGCCTCCCCCCTCTTGTAGGAGGCCCTAGCCCTTCATGGCACATAGTAGCTACATTCATTCATTCATTCATTCATTCATATATATATCCGAGTGCGCTACCGATTACGCCACCGAGCTTGTCTAGTAATAACATTAATTTCTCTTATAGTAATATATTCTCATTATTACTGGATGTGGTGGGATATAAAGGCAGAAGTTCGGATTCAAGTCCCATCCGATCATTTATTTTTTCTTATCGTGTCATTTTAAGCTTGCATTGGTCAATGTCAAATATTTAATAATATATATATATATATATATATATATATACTGCTGTGGTCTCGAGGTAGCGTGCTGCCTTGTCACGCAGCGGGCCGGGTTCGATCCCCGGCCTGGGCAGTTTTTCTGGGTGAGGTTTTTATCGGGGTTTTTCCTCACCTGTAAGGCAAATGTCAGGAAAACTTTAAGCCCCAAACTGTCCCCGAAAATCATATGGCCATCATCCTTATCATTATCATCTTTACCATTATCATCATCATCCTTCATCGTTGTGGAAATCAACGGGAAGCTACCACACCTACACAATTCCTTAGTAAAGCTGCAAGCATAGCATGAAAATGCTTTGATTGCAGTGAAGGACCTGCCTTCGGGCAGAATTACTATGGGTGGATATATATGTGTGTGTGTGTTTGTGTGTGTGCGTGCGTGTGTCCAAGTGAGCTACTGATTACGCCACCGAGGAAGTCCAGTATAAACATACATTTATCTTATAACAATATATTCTCATTATTACTAGATGTAGTGGGATATAAATCTAAAGGTCCGGGTTCAAGTCCCGTCCAAGAATTTATTATTCTTATCATGTCATTTTAATCATGCATTGCTTAATATCAAAAGTTTAAATATAATAATAGTAATAATAATAATAATAATAATAATAATAATAACAACATATATATTTTTCCAAATGCCCCAGGTTTGTCTTTCGACATTCCTGGTCTCTCTCCTGAGGTCGGGGCGCCCGGAAGGCGGGGTTATGTTGCCCCGATGATATGATGGGTGATGGTGATGATAATGATGCGCCAGGAGAATCCTTAATCCTAAGCGTAACCTAAGATGAATATGAATGATGATGATTGCGATGGACATATGATTTCGGGGACCGTTTAGGCCTTAAAGTTTTCCTGACATTTGTCTTACAGGTAAGGAAAAACCCCGATGAAAACCTCACCCAGAAAAAGTGTCCCGACCGGAGTTCGAACCCTGGCCCGTTGCGTGACAAGGCAGCACGCTACGCCGTGACCACAGCGGTGGACGATATATATATATATATAAAGTAAAGTAAAGTAAAGTGATCCCACAACAGGCCCGGAGGCCCTTGGGGTAGTAGGAGGTTAAGGATCCCACTTTTTCTAGACAATCGGCACTTTATGTCAGCCGGGTTGTCAGCCCTGCGTGACGGCCGCCTTTACCCCCAGAACAAGCGTCTTGTACTCATTTCCGTTAGAGGCTGAGTCGACCCCAGGGCCATAGTGCCGCCAGAGGGTTTGGGTCAGTTTAAAAATCCTGACCCCAACGGGACTTGAACCCTCGACCATCTGGCTTGTAGCTCAGTGCCTTAATCACTACGCTACGGTGTGCCCCACATATATATATATATATATATATATATATATCAGTGCGGTACCGACAACGCGACCGATCAAGTATAGTACAAACAATAATTTCTCTTATAATAATATATTCTCATAATTACTAGGTGTAGTGGGATATAAATTCAGAGGTCCGGGTTCAAGTCCCGTCCGAACATTTATTTTTCTATTGTTATTTTACGCTTGCATTGGTCAATGTCAGAAATTTAATTATAATATATATATATATATATATATATATATATTATATTTCCGCTACGTAAGATTTATTAAAAATATTAACTTCGTAACGCTATTCTATGAAATGAGATTTTTAAACAAAGAATAATACAAAAATGTTGACGTAATAGAAAATTACGTTGCGGAGCAACGCCACTGTACGTGAAAATTGTAAAAGGAAGTTTAGTTTTGAATTTAATAAAATACGAATATTTGACAAGTATAAATCTAGTTTGTAACCGTAATATTTTTTGGAACGAAGAAAGCGCAACTCTTCCTTTATCAGGTAAATAGTAAATACATTTACAATTACCATATGTCCAACGCTGTGGTCTGGAGGTAGCGTGCTGCGTTGTCACGCAGCGGTACCGGGTTCGATCCCCGGTCGGGGCAGTTTTTCTGGGTGAGGTTTTTATCGGGGTTTTTCCTCACCTGTAAGACAATTGTCAGGAAAACTTTAAGGCCCAAACGGTCCCCGAAATCATATGGCCATCATTATCATCATCATCTACCTTATAATTATCATCATCATCATCATTATCCTTCACCGGTGTGGAAAGCAACGGGAAGCTACCACACCTACAATTCCCTAGTAAAACTGCAAGCATAGCATGAAAATGCTATGATTGCAGTGAAGGACCTGCCTTCGGGCAGAATTTCTATGGATGGATTACCATATTTATCATAGAATAAAATGTTTGAAAAAATATTACTATTTGTATTATTCACATTTGAAAACTAACTGATGTACACATATAAGAATTAAAAATATAAAATTTGAAATGTTTCTGTTTTTATATCGTTTTTTATACGATTTTATGTTATTCTAAATTACAAGCACAACTTTGAAATTAAATTTTTATATTTCCTCTTGGTAATTTATATATATATGTGTGTGTGTGTGTGCGCGTGTGCGTGTGCGTGTGTGTGTGTGTTTGTATGTGTGTTTGTGTGTGTGTGTGTGCGTGCGTGTGTGCGCGCGCGCGTGTGTGTGCGTGTGTGCGCGCGCACGTGTGTGCGTCCGGGCGTGCGCGTGTGCGCGTGATAAGAAAAATAAATACATTTTTCAGACCGGACTTGATCACGATCTTGTGGATTTATCACAGTACACAACCGAATACGCCACCGAGCAAGTCTAGTACACACACTCATTTCTCTTATAATATATTCTCATCATTACTGGATGTATTGGGATATAAATCCAAAGGTCCGGTTCAAGTCCCGTCCGAGTATTTATTTTCTTATCATGTCATTTTAAGCTAGCATTGCTAAATGCCAAAAATTTAATTATAATATATTATATATATATATATATATATATATATATATATATATATATAATATTTCCGCTAGGCAAGATTGTTAAAATATTAATTCGTAACACTATTCTATGAAATGGGTTTTTTTAGCAAAGAATATGACAAAAATGTTGACGTGATATCAACTTACGTTGCCGAGCAACGCCACTATACGTGAAAATAGAAAAAGTCAGTTTAGATTTGAATTTAATACAATAGAAATACTTGACAGGTTTAAATGTACTTGCTAACAGTAGGATTGTGGAATAACGAAAGCGGAACTCTTCCTTTATCATATGAATACTAAGTACTTTTACAAATACCATATTTATCATAGAAAAATATTTGAAAATATATTACGTTTTGTACTATTCACATTTGAAAGCTAACTGCTTTACACATTGAAGAAGTAATTCTTTTTCCATGTTGTGGTGATGTTTTGAAGCAGCTGATATTGTTACAACAATCGATCATTTTGTACTTATCTCTGTTACACTCATATAACATTTTCTATTTTAGCAACATATTTTAACTTCTTTTCTCTTAATAGAAGACATCAACTTGTCTTTTACTTAACATATCTCAACTTTTTCTCTAATGCTTCATATCTCAGATTTTTTTTCATTAGGTCTAAAGCTTTTTTTTAGGTTACATATCTCAACTTCTGTTTACGCTGCATATATTTTATTTTTGTTTTACGTTACATATCTCAACTCCTTTTTAATTGGATCTGATGCTACATATCTCAACTTCTTTTATTAGGGGTACAAATTTTAGAATCAAGTCGTCTGCTTGTTTTATAATGCTAAGCGGAATAGGTTTGATTTTGATCTTAATCGGTTCATGTTCTATGACCTTGAATGAGTATTCAAAACAATTGCACAATTAATTCAGGCTTCTTTGAAAATGAGTGTCTATTCTTCATCAAAACATCATATAATCTATCTTTCTGTTGTTCTGAAATTCCATGTGTATTGGCTACCAGGAAGAGTAGAAATGTGTCTGTTGTCTATTTACCGCCAACCACCAAATTCCAGGTATGCCATGCCAAATTTTTTCCTTGAATTGTCTGACTCGTTGGCAGAAAAAAAAGATACGTTTCCGGAAGCGGGAATAATAATTTTAGCGGACTTTAACTGTAGGATTGGGGAGGAAAATATCACTATAAAATCGGATGATAATGAAACACGAGGTGAGGGTAGGAGAAGCAAAGATAAGATTTTAAATTCAGAAGGAAACCAATTGTTAGCTTTTTGCGATGCATTTGAACTTCAAATTCTCAATGGGAAATATGGGGAAGATAAAAATGGAGAACTGACATTTATTAATAAAAATGGAGGTAGCGTAATCGATTATTCAATATGCACACAAGATATGATTCCAGTCCTAAGTAATTTCTGTATAGTTTCCAGAATCGAATCACACCACTTCCCAAACAAACTTATTTTAAATATGAAAGGTATTAGTGAGACAGTTAATGATGAGGTGGCAACAATATTGCGGCCAATTACACGTTTCAGGTGGATCGAGGATCGGAGAGAAGAATTTATCAGGAGTTTGGAAACGCTAATACAGGATTTGCAATTAAATGATCTTAGCGGGGAGGAAATTATTAAAACTTTGACAGAATCTTTTCAAAAATCAGGGGAAAAATTCAAGGTTAAATACGCAATGAACCAGAAGGACAAAGGGTGGTACAATAATGCATGTAGAAAGAAGAAGAAGTTTGCCGAAAGTAGTCTTTTAAAGTTTAGAAAAGAAAGCACAGATGAAAGCAGAAAAAATTATGCGCAAGAGAGAAAGGAATATGAAGAATTATTTGGAGAAACAAAACTAGCATGGCAAAATAAGAAATCCGAAGAAATGAGAGTCGCGACTGACCATGTTGCTCAACCGTGGTTTTCTTCATATCTTCCTTGCTGTTCTGGGGATGACATGGTGAGCACCGAAAGCAGTTCTCCATATAGATGGTAATTTTTGGCATCATCTTGGGTGTTCATAGATTGTGGCCCTTTTTCAATCTCTATTGCTTCTCTGTAGATTCTTGATATTTCATGATATATTTTAGCCAACGATCTAGATCCTGTGAGCTCGATCCTGTGACCCCTCTGTTTCATATGTTGCACCAGATTTGATGAAGTTTCTTAACAATTTATTGGAGCCTTATATTCTTGAGTTCGGCAGGAAATTCGTGTATATATATATATATATATATATATATGACAAGAAAATGACATGATAGGAAAAATAAATGCTCGGACGGGACTTGAACCCGGATCCCTAGTAGGACTTTATTAGACAAAAAGTAAGATATTTACAATATTATATACAAATATGGGTCGCACGGGCAGTAAGCCGTACGTGCTGTTGACAGTCCGTTACAATAAAGTAATAATTGGTACTAGTGTAAAGAAAAATAAACAACAAAAAAGCAATAACATTACAATTACATAAAGAAAACACAATAATAATATTACAATTAAATAATAACACAATAGCATTATACACTAAAAACATTAACATTACAATTACATAAAGAAAACACAATAATATTACAATTAAATAATAACACAATAGCCATTATACACTAATTAATTTATATATAATTGTTAATAATTAATGGTATTGCATTTTGATAACATATATTTATTCATGAATGAGTGTTGTCCTTATTTTCCGCGTTTTGTCCAGAAATTTACCGAGGTTTATCCAATTTTCTGGATTTACCAATAACTCGTAGCATGCCAATCTTTCCCGATTTGAATTTAGAAATCTTTCCGGTAATAACTGACGTCTCCAATATTCTAAATCATTACATTTTCCTAATATATGTATCTCATCTTCAAAGTTCCCGCACATTGGACATATTCGCATATCGTGATCGTCGCTAATTTTTAGAAATTTCCATGCCCCTAGCCTAAACCAAGCAAGCCCTGATCTCTCCTTAAATCCTAGGTTGAGTAGTATATACGATTCTTTTCCCCAGACGTGTTTTAGGTCTCTTTGTAAACACAGTGAGCGTTTTCCTGTACATTCGGCGAAAGTATCTTGTTGGTTTATATCTAAGTACCTCCTCCTTATTTTTCTCCACACGTTCTTGCGATTTTCAGTCCCTTTTTCCCATATCCAGCTCATCCCAATCTTTTGGAGTTCTCTCCTAACCTCGTCTGCCCAAAATTTAACATCTATGTTTTTAATTTGGTGGTCGTAACAAATTGCTCTAAGCATTGTTTGTTCACCTTGGATTACTCGCAACCAGTATTTGAGTACACGAATTTTACAGTTTATGTCGTCCTGGAATGACCCGAATTCATATAAAATTCCACAGTTAGAAACGGCCTTACTAATTCCTGTAATATATTTTAGAAAATGCGTATATACCTTATTTAGTACTTCCGTTCTTTGGAAACCCCAAATCTCACTACCATAGTGCATTACTGGCCTGACCATCGCTCCATACATTTTTTCTAATGTGCTGACTGGAATATCAGGCACTCGACCCAGAATACCGAGTACACTGTTAAGTTGTCCCCTCCCTTTAAATAATGCTATATCAATATGTTTTTTCCACTTCCCGTTCATTTTCAACGTCGTACCAAGATATTCAAAATGTTTCACGTTTTGAAGTACTTGATCTCTGTATTTCCATTCCTCTGCTCTACCATAAACCGTCCCATTTTTAAAGGTCATTGTTTTTGTCTTACTAACATTTACAGTCAATCCCCAATTCCTACAGTATATTTCCAGTAGGTCAAGACCTCTTTGCAATCCCTTGATTGTCTTGGAACAGATAATTAAATCATCTGCATACAACAGGACTGGGACTTTAACATTTCTTATCTCCGGAGCCTCAATTTCTCCTTCTAGCATTACGTCTACAATATCATCAACGAATAGATTAAATAGCATTGGTGATAAAATGCAACCTTGTCTCACTCCCCGATTGGCTTCACTGCTCTCTGTAATGTGCCCTTGGTCTACTTTTATACAAAATTTAACATATTTATAAATTGACATTAAAGCATGTATCATTTTATGAGACAATCCTTTCCGATTTAATTTTTCCCAAAGTGCGCTTCGGTCCACAGTATCAAATGCCATCTTAAAATCAATGAATGCACAAAATAATTTACCCCCCTTCATTTTCAGATTGTCATCAATTAATGTTCTCAGAACAAATACGTTGTCCACCGTGGAGTACCCTTCTCTAAAACCTGCCTGATATTTTGAGAGCCTATTGTTCTCTTTAGCCCATTGTCTTATTCGTTCGTAAAGTACTTTACAATATATTTTTCCGAACACTGACAAGAGACAAATTCCCCTGTAACTTTCTGGTATCTGTGCCCCACCTTTCCCTTTGTATAGCGGTTGGATGACACCTGTCGCCCAGGCTTCCGGATAATCTCCTCCATTAAAAAGTTTGTTGAACGCAGTTTTCAAAACGTCTAATAATTTATTGGATGATATCATATTTTTCAAGAATTCCCCTGGTATTCCATCAATTCCAGGTGCTTTACCATTCTTTAAACATTTAATGGAAGAAACCACTTCATTTTTCGAAATATCCTGATCCAGTAATTGAATATGAATTGGGTCAGGGATCTCAACTATATTTCCTTGATTATATCTTAACCTCTCATTTCCCAGCACCCTATCAAAGTAACTTCTCCATTCCCCGGGCGTTATTCTTGTCCGATTTATGGACTTTACTTTGAGTTCCCTTATCGCTTTCCATATGTCCGCAATGTTCCCACTTTCAGTCGCGACTCTCATTTCTTCGGATTTCTTATTTTGCCATGCTAGTTTTGTTTCTCCCAATAATTCTTTATATTCCTTTCTCTCTTGCGCATAATTTTTTCTGCTTTCATCTGTGCTTTCTTTTCTAAACTTTAAAAGACTACTTTCGACAAACTTCTTCTTCTTTCTACATGCATTATTGTACCATCCTTTGTCCTTCTGGTTCATTGCGTATTTAACCTTGAATTTTTCCCCTGCTTTTTGAAAAGATTCTGTCAAAGTTTTAATAATTTCCTCCCCGCTAAGATCATTTAATTGCAGATCCTGTATTAGCGTTTCCAAACTCCTGATAAATTCTTCTCTCCGATCCTCGATCCACCTGAAACGTGTAATTGGCCGCAATATTGTTGCCACCTCATCATTAACTGTCTCACTAATACCTTTCATATTTAAAATAAGTTTGTTTGGGAAGTGGTGTGATTCGATTCTGGAAACTATACAGAAATTACTTAGGACTGGAATCATATCTTGTGTGCATATTGAATAATCGATTACGCTACCTCCATTTTTATTAATAAATGTCAGTTCTCCATTTTTATCTTCCCCATATTTCCCATTCAGAATTTCAAGTTCAAATGCATCGCAAAAAGCTAACAATTGGTTTCCTTCTGAATTTAAAATCTTATCTTTGCTTCTCCTACCCTCACCTCGTGTTTCATTATCATCCGATTTTATAGTGATATTTTCCTCCCCAATCCTACAGTTAAAGTCCCCTAAAATTATTATTCCCGCTTCCGGAAACCTATCTTTTATTTCTGCCAACGAGTCAGACAATTCAACGAAAAAATTTGGATTGGCATACCTGGAATTTAGTGGTTGGCGGTAAATAGACAACAGACACATTTCTGCTCTTCCTGTATGGTAATATATACAAATTGCCTCTTTAAAGCAATATTTACCTTTTTAATGTATGGGTCTAAGTTAGCTTTATATAAAATGGCAACACCGCCTGGATATCTACCTCTCTTCCCTCTATTTTCATTACCCTTAAAATAAACTTTCGTATTACATAGATTTACGCATTCATTAGCTTTTAACCATGTTTCTCCTAGAGCTAATATATCAAAAGTTTCAATAAACTCTACACATCTGTCCATTGAAAGTTTTTGTTTTAACCCTTCGATATTCCATGAACCGACTGTCAACAAACCCTATTGTGTTCCCTTGTCATTAGTCTTACCTGTATTTTTCGAACTTCCCCCTCTCAATAGTTCCTTTTCTGCGGGTAAATTCAGAAGTCTTAGTGATTTTCTTGTTTGAGTTCTTGTGTCCGCCGGTCGTTCACCTCTTAGAGGTGGGGTATGCTTTTTGCGTTCGGCCGTTTTGTGCTGTATGTTTACTGGATTCCTCGGAGTTAGTATCGTAGTGCTCCC